>OX246746.1:31862123-32134623 GCA_945910005.1 Isoperla grammatica | reverse complement strand
CAGCGAGGGTTTGGGCAAAATCTTGAATGTGGGGGACTGGGTAGCGGTCGGGGATCGTTCTGTCGTTCAGAGGGCGGTAGTCCCCACATGGTCTCCATTGATCCTCTTTCTTAGGAACGAGATGGAGAGCTGCAGACCAACTGCTTGTAGACCGTCGTGCCACGCCAGACTCAACATGACGTCGAATTCTAGTTTGGCGATGCGTAGGCGATCCGGTACGAGCCGTCGTGGCTTGCACGATGCTGGGTGGCCAGGCGTAGTATGGATGTGATGCACAGTCGCATGTTTCACAACCTGCTGCGTGCCGGCAGGACGCGTGATGTCTGGAAATTCCGCCAAAATAGTGTGATAGCGAGAACCTCCGCAGACTGCCTTGACGTGTTCCTGTGTGTCGTTCGACGATCGGCCAGCGATGTCACATGACGTGACGCTGTCGACAAGTCGTCTTGCTCGAGCATCGACGAGCAGGCCGTAGTAAGACAGGAAATCTACTCCGATAATCGGTTTCGATACGTCGGCTATCACAAATTTCCAAACGAAATCACTACGGAGGCCAAGGTCGAGGTTGAGGGTGATGGTGCCGTAGGTTGCTATGACGGAACCGTTGGCAGCGAAAAGCTCGTACGTAACCGGAGCGCGAGGTCCGCTGACCACCGTGCGAGGGTACACGCAGAGGTCGGATCCGGTGTCGACGTGGAACTGTCGGCGTGTTGGAACATCCATCACGAAAAGGCGGCGAGAATTTGGGCAGCCGCCAGCCGCGTTTACGGACTGCCTTTGGAGTTTTTTTTCTTCGGATAGGCGGGATAGCTACATGGCGGTCGGCAGCGTCTGGCGTTCTCTCCGAATGTGCGGTGAAACCAACACATCTCGTTGTCCGAAGCGCCCTGAACGGTATCGCGCCCAGCAGACGTTGTTTCTCGCTGCTGGTTTGCTGAACGCGTGCGAGTTGTTGCTGCGCTGCGGCCTGCGGAGAGGGCTGCGACTTGCTGTGTCAGCACCTCAATCTGTACCCGACAGCTGGTCAAGTCGGCCGGATTGTCGACTGCCGCGACACGGGATGGGGCGCCGTACTCTCGTAGATGCGGTCGGCAATGACAGCTAGCGCCTCGAGGTTGTCTGGAGGTGACGAGGCTAGTATGTCGGACATCCGTTGTGGCAATCGGCCGAGCCACAGAACGCGTAACACGTCATTGGACACAGTCGTGCCACCAAGAACGCGCATATGGCTTAGGAACTGTGACGGTGAACGATCTCCCATCTCCTCGTGCTGGAGCAATTGCTTTAGTCGTGCTTCCAACGAGGGTGAAAATCGGCGAATAAGTTCAGCTTTTAAGCTGTTGTACTTGCCTTCCGCTGGCGGGTTGAGAATTATGTCTTGCACTGCAGCGGCGTAGCGTTGGTCAAGCGCGCCTGTCACGGTGTGGAATTTGGTCGTGTCCTGTGTGATCCCGGCCAAAACAAACTGGCTGTCGATTTGCGCAAACCAAAGCACCAGATCGTCTTGCCAAAATGGCGGAACACGCACGCTCACACGGGCAACTGTATCGTCGGTGGCTGCCGTGACCACGGGGTCTGTCATTGCGAAAACACAATTATGAACGTACAAAAATAATGTTCAATTAAATCTCTAGGCCTAGTACTCACACACAAAATACTCGAACACGCGTTTGTGGGGTCACCAGATCGGTCGGTAGTTCGTACAGATGGAAATGTCGCTGCGTGTTCATATCACGTCGGGGTCACCACTGTAGTGCGTGCAAGTAGGAGACGAGAGATGTAATGTATGTTATTTATTAATTACATGTACAAAATCGAATAGTAGTACATGGCCTTGTCCATCACCAGTCCAGCCAGATGAAACTCTACAATGATCCCCCTAAACCATTGTTGTCGACAAAAGATAGCAGGATCCATGGAAGGCTGTGAGGAACGAAAAGCTTTAGCAGGCGTACTGTCAGACACGTCAATGAAGGCTGTGGAATCCCCCACAGTATTGTATCAGCTAGCTAAATGAGTTTAAGAGTTTAAGAAATCTTAAATATTGAGTTTGTTACGACTATAAGAAGTTTAATCTGGCAAGATCAATGAGCAAAATTTTAATTTTGAACCTAACTGTATTTTCGTCTATTGTGTCAAACCAATTTATTTACACTGTACAGCCGTGTCGAGGAACCAGAAAAATGATCTTTACAAGTACTACTGTCTTAACATACCCCACCAGAAATAACCACAGTAATGCGTCTGAAAGTTTACAAAAAACTGTATAAGAAAATAGAAAAAATAAATGTCTCTAATTAAGGGCGTACAGGTCGTTTAATATTCGTAATCTTGCCCTAAACCTCCAAACGAAATTATTTGTCAGCACATTTTAATTTGTTTACCTGCACGAATAAACTTTATGTTAATCTAGTAAAGAAGTTTCGTGGTTTTGTATTTGGTTTTAAGAGTTATAATTTGTGTGATATACTAGAGCGTTTGTGATGTGGCTAAAATAGCCGGGGTGTCGGAATCCTGACTGGTGGAGGAATAGGAGTTCACTAATATATATATTCGTAATCCTATATCGTAGGCTAAACACTCACACAATTAACGTAAACGCTAGAGACATACAAATACATATGTATTCCCCAAATGGGTGTACTCATCCATTGAAGAGGTTATTCCGTTGGCCCGTTGACGGGAGTCCAGGAGAAGTCCAGATGCCGGACTGTATAGTTGGCGCTGTCGTGGCGGTCGTACTCCCGTCGGAACACAGTCCCGACAGTTATGTGGAGCAACGGATGCAGCTCACGAAATGGTTCAGCACGAACACTCGGAACACAGTCCCGAATTGGCACAGTACGGCAACAACACGATATCGGAAGACAGTTCACGATAGAACACGGTATTATCACAACCGTGATTGGAACACAGTTCCGAAATGGTTTGGTATGATAAATATATATGAACACAGTTCACTAAATCAAAACAAACTTACTATTCGACTTCCTTTCTTTATTATTAAACTCACAAGATCACCATCCGATCATCCGTACAAGAAGCAGAAAACAAGCGAAGTCCTCCCCAGGAATCAAAACACAACAATGAATAACAAAGAAGTTACAACAAAGATATGTTAGTCGATCAAACCTCAATACATACAATATAGGTAGCTGTGGAGGTGTGGTCGGGAACGCTGGTTACCATTACAGCCCCCCACTGAAAAGACTCGGTCTTGCAGACGGCAAGGTGAGTGTTTTAAGTCATCCGCTACGTATCCGAATGGTGTCCCACGCTTTTACGTTGTTTGTATTGTTTCAAATGGATGATGTTGTAAGAGCCTTTTAAAATCTTGCCCCCTGGGTCTTCCAGCTCATATGCGTTTCTATCAGTTGCTATCCTGGCGTTTCGGCATTGTCCGTGGTTCGTTGGCACCGTGTTGACAAAAGGGATGGAAATTATTTTGTCGTTTGTCCCAATGTTAAGATTTGCTTCTTCGAAGCTTATAACAGCATTGTTGTCATGTAGCCAGTCGGCGCCGAAAATCATCTTCCGCGATAACCCGGGCACTACTATACAGGCTACCGCGCCTGTCCAGCCTCCGATTACGACATCCAACAACACTTGTTTGGACGCGAGCCTATTTTGTTTGCCAACGGCGCCTATGACTTTAATTAGTGGGATAGGCAGTAGTGGAATATCTCCCTTCGCCTCGCGAAGTTCGTGATAAAACGATTCTGAGACACACGTGATCTCACTGCCAGAATCGATAAGTATGGGAGTTTGTGTCAATTTATTGACAGTTGCATTGACCTCTGGGGATGTTCTCGCTGCCGTGTAGGTGTCGTCCTCAACGTCCGAGAGGAGCTCACGACTTTCCCCGGCCGTGATGTGTAGGAGTTCCCGTTCCAACATCGCCACTGTTTCGTCGGTCTCATCCCCCACATCGCTCTCGACCGCCGCTACATCCTCGGTTATGTCAATTCCTCTAACTTGTCTATTTGCGTCGAAAGTTTGAGTTTGTTCGCGATTGCGATGGTTTCCTCGTTGCATATTACTGTCGCGATGAGTATACTCGGTACGCCACTGGTTCCCAGTCGGTCGCGATTGGTTTGATCCCGTTGTGGGAAAGGTTGAGTTTGATTTCTTATCCCCGTGGCCGTCCCGGTTACTGGAACCCGATTGTTGCCGCCAGTTATAGTTAGTTGCCCCTTTATCGCTATAACTTGTCTTAGAATCCGCATGTGCTTGCGATTGTCTAGTGTCCGCATACGCTTGCGATTGTCTAGGGGTGAATGAGTCGCCGGTCGGTTTACGCTTGTGTGCCTCGTCTAAACGGTTCAGAAGCTTTAAAGTCTCGTCAACGGTATTCTTCCCTGCGGCTAGTAGTGTAGCAGCTACTTCCGGACGGAAATGGTCGGTAATTGCATCAATTACATCTTCGTCAGGTATGGTGGGTGCCAGATACCTTGCTTTAGCGAGTATTACCAGAAAGTAGTCCGCCATCGCGGTGTCATATTGGCGCGGGCACTTGCCGTGATAAAGCTCATAACGCACGTTGCGTTGTTGGGCCGCCCCCCAGTATTCATTCAAGAATGCGCGCCTGAAATCGGAAAATGACGTAAAACGGTCCGCGTAAACTTCGCCCCAGCGGCGGGCTGAGCTACGTAGCTGGCCAGTAGCTAATCTAACTTGAATTTGTTGTGGCACTCTTGACAATTCAAAATAATTATCAAGTTCTTTGATAAACGTAACCGGATGGGTTTTACCATCCCCATCGAAAAGTGGTAATTGTGACGAGTATCTTAGCTCTGCCCCCCAAATGAAAGGTGCTACCGCATGTTGATGTTGTTCCTGCTGGGTTGGTTGTGCTTCGAGCGTCGCCACCTTCTCTGAGAGAAGTTGTACCGAATTTTTCAGTGTTGTTACTGATGATGTGAGGGTATTGCAGGAATTAGTAACCTCGCCGCGAATTGACTGTATTTGCTCAGTGCAATCCGATTTCAACGCTACGAGTTGTTTTACTAATTGCTGGGTCTGGTTAACGGTATCCTGTCGGAATCCTTGGACGTCAGTCCTTAAGGACTCGATTAACGCCGCTAGTTTGTCTGCGTCTGCCATATTGGTACTAGGTCCGTCTTCTAATGGTACTACATCAACTCCACTCCCAGAGCGTGTTTTTACCATGCACTCCTATACTATAGTCAGTACGAAGTGTTAAATTATGCTTCTAAAGATAAGCAATTTTGTATGGGACTGCACTCCCTCCTCTATCTACAGCCAAGAGCACGTTGGGCGCCAGATGTGATGTGGCTAAAATAGCCGGGGTGTCGGAATCCTGACTGGTGGAGGAATAGGAGTTCACAAATATATATATTCTTAATCCTATATCGTAGGCTAAACACTCACACAATTAACGTAAACGCTAGAGACATACAAATACATATGTATTCCCCAAATGGGTGTACTAATCCATTGAAGAGGTTATTCCGTTGGCCCGTTGACGGGAGTCCAGGAGAAGTCCAGATGCCGGACTGTATAGTTGGCGCTGTCGTGGCGGTCGTACTCCCGTCGGAACACAGTCCCGACAGTTATGTGGAGCAACGGTTTCAGCTCACGAAATGGTTCAGCACGAACACTCGGAACACAGTCCCGAATTGGCACAGTACGGCAACAACACGATATCGGAACACAGTTCACGATAGAACACGGTATTATCACAACCGTGATTGGAACACAGTTCCGAAATGGTTTGGTATGATAAATATATATGAACACAGTTCACTAAATCAAAACAAACTTACTATTCGACTTCCTTTCTTTATTATTAAACTCACAAGATCACCATCCGATCATCCGTACAAGAAGCAGAAAACAAGCGAAGTCCTCCCCAGGAATCAAAACACAACAATGAATAACAAAGAAGTTACAACAAAGATATGTTAGTCGATCAAACCTCAATACATACAATATAGGTGGCTGTGGAGGTGTGGTCGGGAACGCTGGTTACCATTACACGTTGGATACAGATTTTGAGGTGTTTTTGCAGTACTTATATCGTTGGCCTTAACCAAAAACATGTTTTTATCTTATATATCAGTATAATTAAATCATTCTTGTATATACATACTTTTGCCAATTTTAAACTATTTCCCCTAATTCTGTTAATATTTTTTCAGTGCCATAGCCGTACCATGTGCGAGGGGCACATCAATAATTGATGCGTGACCCATAACTGCATGAACGTGCACATAGTATCGTTATATTAATTAGAATTATTCCATTTAATTCGAATTCGAATTAATTCTCAGATAACTAATTAGATAATATCACCTTGTTTGGATATTTGGCAAGGGATGTCCGAGAACTGTTAGTAGAACTCAATCCTAGCATTTGCCTTGTAATTCAAACCTCTAGAAACCTTCGTGGTCAGGATAGACGATTACCGAAATCAACACGAAAATCAGCCGAATTAGTCTCGCGTTTTGCCGCTGTGCCACCTGTCTCTGTCAGTGGTCAATGAAACGTTGGTAACATACATGAATACAGGTCAGACTCCTGTGATAGTTGGCGGTTTTACCCACTATAATATGCATTGCTGATAAATCCAATAAAACTTTCCCGACCCTCTCGGGCCCCGGCGAATGGAAGTTTTTGTTTTGCGCTCATGGTACGTATTCACGGCTGCTAGGGTTGGGTAGGGTACCTGTTTAGGCCGAAGACGTTTCAAGCAAATTGCCGAAAACCGAATGTCCCATACTTCAAATACATGAAAGATAGCCGTTTCTATGATAAACGTTTTTAAGGGTAAACGACCTACGTACGGTACAGGATGTCAAAGCGGGGATGGTTGGTAATTAGTCTGTTTTCAGTGTTATAGGCTGAGGAGTTGAAATATATAGGATGGCCAATGGATCTGTTTCCATGCTACGTGTCAAGGGGTAATGAGGGGCGGTTATGGGAGACGGGAGGGGGAGGGGAGGGGTGGAGTTGAATTGAATTGAATAAGCTCCTCAACTTTTTTTTTATACTAGAGTTGGTTTTCAATAGAGGGTGTTATTAATGTATCATGTTTGCCTCGTAAATAAAATAAAACGCTACGTGACTTAAACGCCCATGTACTGTTTAATGATTTATGCTTTTAATCTACAATTGTGTAATATATTTTGCTTCGTTACACAAGATTTGAAATCGTTTGCAAACATAGTCTTGTGGAGGCCATTTAGACATGTCGTATTGTTGGTCCATTGTACGAACTTGCTTGAATAAGGTACTTACCAAAATACAAAAAAAATGTTTTTACGGGCGTATCGGCAGTTTAGTATTTGTAATCATGCTCTAAAATTACAAAGAGAACTATGTGTCAGTATATACTAATTTCTATACCTGACGTGATTGACGTTTAAACGTTTCGTTAACCTCTTCTCTTTTCTTTCTTCTTCTTCGTTCTTCTAGTAAGGAACTTTCATGACTTTCTGGTATTTAGTTTTTGTAATGTATCTGTGCGTTGGATACAACTTTTTATGTGTTTTGAAGTAATTGTATCGTTGGTGTGATGCAGAAGATTCTTTTTTGTATTATAATAACCATACATACATATTATTTCAACATACAATATACCCCCAACAGAGTCCACATTAGGGTAATCTATTCATTCATGTACTTGTTCATAAACCATGTCCTTTACTTTCCTTTTGTATTGAGTTATTCTCTATGTGTTCTTTACATTTACTGGAAATGAGTTACGAGTTGTATAGCCTTTAACTAACCTATTTGCTAAATGTGTGTTCCATGACGCGTTTTATAAATCTTCTGTAGTGCGGTGGTTACACGATGTTTATAAGCTCCCTAATGTAAACCAGATCCCACGATAAGTACTTTCTGGCGACAAAACTAAAAAAACGTTTAAAAAATCACGGAGACGAATTAGATTTCCCCCATTGAATGAATTTTTTTTATTTTCAATGACTTTTATGTGCTCTATTGGTTGCCTACTTACCGGCTACGTTTATAAACATCATTATACCCGTCATTTTCATAACTGTGCCGATCTCTTCTCGATTCTATCTCGGACAGTGTGTACAGATCAGAAAGTAGCAGCATCTCTCTCTCTCCCCAGTCTCTTTCTCTCTCGCTCTCTCAGCGCGCTTGGTATCGATCATTTGGCAGTCAGCCGCTCCGCACAGTACATTTTGACGGGAGGGGAGGTGGGTGAGACCCCCACCCCTAGGCAGCGCGACCTGTCAGCCGGCTACTCGACTAGATAATCACCAAATGTTTGTTTAATTTAGTTTTTTAAGATTTTATACAGCTGACAGTAGTAAATGAATTAGTGACAACTTCTGTAACCATAACCACCTTACTCAAACGGAACTTATTGTACTCACCTATAATTTTACTTGATACTGATCATCCCGGTTTTTTGTTTTCCTTACATATGCATTAAAATATTTTTTATAAAGGAGGAGCCTTAAAATGTGTCTTCTACAGTGTTCAAAACTAATGAACAATATTTATTTGAGCGCGCATACCGCAAATGTTACATTTTACTGTACGATAGTCTGTGGCCTAACTTTAACGAGAAAATGAATTTTGAGAAGATTTGTATTTTTTATATTGTGTTATCATCTTGTATATGCTATGAAATGTGTGAAACACGACGTCTTCAACAGTTCTTGGTGCACGATATTGTCTGTGAGCCACGGTTCAAAACACGCATATGTATAGCAGCTACACGAAAAGTCATATAACATATAAACCATCACTAAAAAATCTTATTATGAAATGAACAACAATTGTCTCTGAATCTAAAGAAACCTTCAGCAATTGTGGTGCGGTTCAAACAAACAATATTGGCGGTACTTCTGTACAAGCTGGTAAGACAAAATAATGTTCATTGTTCCGATTTCAAAGTTTACCAGTTTTAGTACACGTACTTTATATAATTAAAACCCTAGCCGACGATGGTGGCAGAAGTGGTTCAACACAATAGACCACTAGTGCAGAGGCAAGGCTTGGTGAAACGTGGGATGCGATCTTTCATTCCTCTACGGCTACGCTCTTCAAACAAAAGGGCTTTCATTATTCTCTGTACCTTTGTCTTCGTCTAAAATATGGAAACCTTACTGAAAGTTAGCTATCAGTAGTTCTAGAGCGCGTAGTTAGTGATGGGATTGGACATAATTAGAAGTTGTTAGATCCATATTTGTGCAGTTGCGGTGGCACCAATCTCATTCAAACCTATATTCACTAGACTCACTTGGAACTCTCTTTACTCACTTCGTATTGAAAACACGAGAGAAGTGCTTTTAAATTAATTTTGTTAAACAGATAATTGTTAACCAAATGGGACGTCAGGCTGCTTTTTGCCTTTGCTGAGGACTTTAATATACAACTACAGCCCAGTAACAGCACTTAAAAACTATACATGCTAAATGTGAGAAAAATGATTTACGAGTTAATAAGTTGAACTTTTGATAGATAATTGCTAATTTTACGCGGCATATATATATATGAATATTTTTCAAGAACACTCTTGACGTGGTTGTTATGTGAAATCCAGAAATTAAAAAACCAACCCCGTCTGGGAATCGAACCCAGGTCTCCCGGTCCCGGTGGTCTAGGGGTTATGGCGCCCACCCGGCAAGTGGGAGACCTGGGTTCGATTCCCAGACGGGGTTGGTTTTTTAATTTCTGGATTTCACATATATATATATATATATATATATATATAATATAGTTTTAGTGAGCCCGAGGATAAATGTACTCCGGGTATGTTTATATAGCAAGTGCATAGAAAAAAATTATCAGATATGATATTATAATATGGCTGAGGTGTGTATGTGTTTGGACATGTGTGAATCAGCTAAAAACAATGATATCATTCACAATATACTCATCAACTGTATTTTAAATAGTTTTTGGTTTAAAATTCGTTATAAATAGTTATGTGATAAGTGTTGAACAGACGATTAGCAAAAAATACAGGGGATACCACCTGAATCATTTGAACCAACCAACCACCTCCCCCCCCCCCAGCCCAACGCCCGCCACCGCAAATGCTACATCAACGTCACTAATGGCGCAGAGTTGTCGCATCTCTGTACCAGTCCTTTCTTTAATGAGACACTTTAAAGTATCTTCTTTAATAATAAGAGAAAACCGTCCCATAAGCATCAGTCATCTGAAATATACCAAAACGTAACAAGGAAGAAAAATCTCTTTTAATGTATACGCCCTTAAGCTGCGCTCCACTACCCTTGGTGCAATATCTTAATGTTGCCAAAGAACATTCTAAAAAACGAAAGAAGCTTTGTGTCTGTATAGAATAAAAAAACGTTCCACGTTGCCAGATGACCTATTTTTTTTTGTAAATCAAACAAATCATTCGCATATCATACTACTCTTTAAAAGAAAAAAATTACCTATATAATAAACAAATGATTTTTTTAGAAGATGGCGGTTTAAGTAACAACTTTATAATTTGTGTATAAATTATTTCTCAATATGTTGCTAATAACTGCACGAAATATTATTTAAATCCATTTAGAAGTTTTCTTCAAATAAATTAAAACCTTCAAGTTGATTTTTCAATGAATTTCCGGATAATTTCATTCAACCGTGCTCTTCTCAATAGTCTCTAATTCATAAATTATTAAACTTATCTGTGTATAGAAAGTCGTATAATGTAGATACAGACTAGACCTAAAACGTCATATTGCGGATTCATACAATAACCGTCCTTTAACCCTAATAAAAGCTTTTTAATTTGCCGACTAAGTTCGTTGTTAACTTTTGCATGTTTGCCGTGAACGTCATAAAACATAACACGTCATTGTATTTGTAGCCATTCTATGACAGCTATCAAAATTCAAAGTGCAAACTGAGAAAGGTCTGAGTGCGCACGCCATTGGCCAGTCGTAACTTTTAACCTGTTCTGCATGTACAGGCTATTATAGGTACAGAACCGACTCTATGCAGGGTCATTATCTGGGGATTATTTTGGAGTATAGTCTAGGTTATAGGATCTAGTATGAGGCACAAGTGCGAAATGGGGGCGTGACGCTGAGTCAGAGTGTGCGGGGGGGGGAGGGGGTTAGCATGTCCTCGGGCGTTTGGCTAGGGGACAGTGATATTCGGGGCCCATGGAGGCCGTTGGTCTGTTATACAGGTCGCCCGGCTGGGGGGCGATGGTGGAGAGGTGGCGGATGTACGGCTCTTTTGCCTTGCTTGCCGTGGAGTAGAACTGTCGTGCTAGTTATCGGAGGTGCATGGCGACTTCGGGGATCCCGACAGCGCTATGGAGGTCTGCTGTAGATGTGTCTCTGGGCGCCCCAGTGGCGTATCGGATGGCCCTATTCTGCAGTCTTTGAAGTTTTAGAATATGTGTTTTTGCACAGCTGGCCCATATGGGGGCGGCGTAGGTAAAAGTTGGTAGGATGACAACTTTGTACAAAAGCATTTTAGTCGCTGCCGACATGTTTTGCGATCGTAATAATGGGGTAAGCGATGCCAGTTTGCAACGGGCTCGAGTGAGTACGGACGACGCATGGTTTATCCAACGTAGCTTGTTGTCTAGGATAACTCCCAGACACTTGCTCTCCGGGGTCCATACTGCAGCGGTTGTTGTTGTTGTTGGAAACAAACCATTGTAATTCTTTGGTCTTGGTAAGTATAGTTTATAGCAACATCTGATTTTTTTTTAGATGGGTGAAGGAGTGTTTTAAAGTAACAATATTGAGGGTACCCGAAGAGGTCAATGTTTCAATTTTAAGTTCAAATGTTGAATACTATGCTTTTATATAAATATAGATAAACCAGAAGACAGGAGTGATACAGCCTAATTGTTTGGTTTTTCTCGAATGAAGTTTTTCTTGTGAGCAACCTTTTTTCCTTTCCAACTATTGTTATGTCACGTCAGGTCTATGAATGCGATATTAACCTGAGTAACTCGGCTAACACTTGTTCCTGTACTATTCTATAACACGTTGTCTAGTTTCCTCGACCTCATACATTATAATGAATAAGATACGACCCAACAACTCAGTCAGATCAAATATCTTGATATCATTTTGAGATAATTATATGATTACTTTTTGGATGATAATTTCTTTGGCGAAAAGTGCTGATAATGAAAGGTGGTGTAAAGAAAGTGTAAGTTTTATAGTTACATACCTGTCTCAATTGGCACCTCAAAACACAGATATTCTACCGCGAAATTCGCGAAATGCGCTACTTTTTATTCATAATATCGAAATTTGTATTTATTAGCGAAATTATCGTTATGTTATTTACCTTATAGCCTTTTCCGGTCTCAGTTAATGCCTTTTCAACCAAACAATTGCTGCTTTTTCCAAAGTCATTGCAGACGCGCGAATATTGTATTCTCTTATACTTACAGGGTTAGGCCTACATCACTGCAATCACTGTATACATATTTTATAGAACGTGTTAATTACTAGCGTCATTTCACATTTACAAATCGCAGAAACAAACCATATAACACCGTAACACCGTAACACCATAACACCGTAACACCGTAACACCGTAACACCGTAACACCGCCAAAACATGGACATTGTTTAACACAAAAACTATATTGAAGGAATCATAAGACCATTCCGAAACATCTCTGCCCCAAAAAAGACTGAATAAAATGTATACACTGAGAGAAGGGAGGAAACGAGGGGGGGGGGAGGATACTACCATCGTGATCATTTATTGTTTGATAACGTACTACCTATTCTCTCCCAAGGCCATACTGGGGAGGAAGTTGTAAGAATGGGATGGGATGGGATGGGAATGGGGAAAATTTCTTATGTGGGTTTTAGTTGTAAGGAAACCGCATAAGGGATATTAATCTATGTGTCTATATTCCGTCGCATATTACTAAAATAAAATCACACACACACAAATGTGTGTATTGGATGGTGGTGCCAGGTTTAACATAGGTACTGTGTAAGTTATAGCCCTCGGGGTTCACGTGTTTCATCACGTTTCGCTGTAGTAGTAGCTGAACATTTCCACTTGTTTTATATCTAGATTAATTCATTTAAACTAGGGTTACCCAACGACTTCGCTACCGCTGGCGTCGATCCGCGTTTACATCCGACCACGACGTCCAAGAAAAAGACCCATTCTTTTCTTAAGCAATCATATAAACTGTCAAATAAAATATATTTTTAAAAAAATTAAAAAACTTAAAAAAAATAATAATTCAAGCGATATTGGTGTTAGTATCGGTTTGTATGATTTCTTTATTATTGAGAGTTGTATTAAATACACGTCTCAGTTATATGACAATCTGAGAATCTCTTTTATTATCACCATTATCAGTAATTTCAAATTGGAACATATTTTCTCTGAAATTTCTCTTCGGATTCACAACCAAAACAGCTGGATTATTTCCAGTGCCATAATAACACTACATTTGTTTGATACATGACAAAGGTTTTAAAAAGCATTGATTGTACTATTTTATTACTACAATCTCTAACAGTATGGACTGTGTGCAGTGATCGTTTCTCCAACAGCTATTTGCTGTTTGCTGTTAGCGTTTTGTACGGTGGTAATTAGTACAGACTCCTGAACCCGTCAGACTTAAAGAACAAGCCATGCATATTTCAAAGCCCGTTGGAAGTGCGTCGCGTAGAACGTACTGCTACACAGCGTAGACGGTACATCTCGCTCAATAAACAACATGATAAAAGATGAAAGTTCACAAACGTTGTCACACAGTGGTGTCTTGCTACACAAATGAATGATCATATGTTATGCATTTCTTTTCGCTACAATCATGTACTACTGACAGAGGTAGCTCAGCGGTAAGACGCGAGCCTGACTCTAGTTCGGGAGGACGCTCGTTCGATTCCAGTCACAGGCAATTCTGTCTGAAAGGGTTTTGCCGAGGTTTTCCCCCGTCGTAAAGTCGAATGCCCGGATTGAGTCCTACTAACAGTCCTTGAATATTTCTTCTAAACTATTCTAAATGTCCCAATAAATGAATGAATGAATGAATGAATGAATGAATGAATGAATGAATGAATGAATGAATGAATGAATGAATGAATGAATGAATGAATGAATGAATGAATGAATGAATGAATGAATGAATGAATGAATGAATGAATGAATGAATGAATGAATGAATGAATGAATGAATGAATGAATGAATGAATGAATGAATGAATGAATGAATGAATGAATCAATGAATCAATGAATGAATGAATAAATTAATGAATGAATGAATGAATGAATGAATCAATCAATCAATCAATCAATCAATCAATGAATCAATGAATGAATCAATCAATCAATCAATCGATCAATCAATAAATCAATGAATGAATCAATAAATCAATGAATCAATGAATCAATGAATCAACGAATCAATGAATCAGTGAAAGAATGAATGAATGAATCAATGAATCAATGAATGAATGAATCAATGAATCAATGAATCAATGAATCAATGAATCAATGAATCAATGAATCAATGAATCAATGAGCCAATGAATCAATGAATCAATGAATCAATGAATCAATGAATCAATGAATCAATGAATCTATGAATCTATGAATAAATGAATCAATGAATCAATGAATCAATGAATACATACATACATACATACATACATACATACATACATACATACATACATACATACATACATACATACATACATACATACATACATACATACATACATACATACACATACATACATACATACATACATACATACATACATACATACATACATACATACATACATACATACATACATACATACATACATACATACATACATACATACATACATACATACATACATACATACATACATACATACATACATACATACATACATACATACATACATACATACATACATACATACATACATACATACATATATACATATATACATACATAAATACTTTTTTTTCATATTTTGTTTCATTCATTCCTTTAAATAAATATATAAATTAATAAATGAACACATTAATATATAAATTAATACATAAATTTAAAAAAAATAAATTCTCAATATCCAATGTTAATCGCAAGAAGAGCGGCATAAATTGTCCCTGGGGAGGTTTTCTACAGAAAATTATTAATTGTTGCTACATGTCCTGTTAGCAGCATAGACAATGATTTTTTTACATATGAGTGGTGTCTGCCAATGAGAGACAAGATATTGGAAACCAATGAGCAGAATAAAACTTCAATATAACAGTATTACATCGGTAGATAAATTGTAACTTTCTTGAAGAACATCTAGAAGTTTAGAACTTACATTAATCTTCGTAATAATGACCACTTTTTTCTTTTTTAAATATTACTCTGTACCCTTGAGCGGGATATGAAATTATGTCAAACTAATGATGTCAATTATGTCAATAACAGCCCCTCTGGATACGGGAATATTATTATTTATTTTTTCTTTCTTCAAGTATATTACTTTTAATGAAGGTTATGGACACTAATTGGATTACAGTAAATTAAATCAAAATGCTGAAAGGTAGGATAGGGTCAATAAGAATCTTAAGTGTCCACGAAAAACATCGTTCTGGCTTTCAAAAGGTATTTTCTTTCAAAAGACAAAATGTTATGAACACAGTACGAGTTCACAGTAAGGCAATATAATATATAATAATATGACATGATATGATATGATGATATGATATGATATATGATATGACATGACATGACATGACATGACATGACATGACATGACATGACATGACATGACATGACATGACATGACATGACATGACATGACATGACATGACATGACATGACATGACACGTCAATTTAATTAAATAGCAAACATTAAACTAACATTATGTGTGGCGAAGCACATGGCCTAGCACCTGTGTACCAACATGTTCCGTTTTATGTATGGCGTGGCGCACGGTATTCGATGTCAAGTAATTGACTGAAATGTAATACTTAATATTAATCAGATCAAAATTAATTCTGTAGCTGCATTATTGGACAGACCTTTTGCTTCTCGTAGACTTGAAGAAAAGTTGGAGATTAAAAAACGCGGTCGCCAAACCCCAGTACTCACTATAAAACAGGCCAGTAAAAGTAACAGCAAGCAGTAGGAAAATAAATTCCAAAACTGTTATTATGCTATGTTTGATTGGGTGTGTGGTAACAGTGTTCTGTTTTCCATGCATACTTTTTGGGGGGAAGCCATCGTGGACGAAAACAAGTGTAACGGAGCTAAGCCCCAAGTTAAATAAAATTACAGCACATGACGGTTCTAAAAAACACATAACAAACGTTATGCAGCTAGATAATATCTTTGATATTATTTAGTCAAAAGTGCCATTCATTCTCGTTTCGGGGTGTGGGGGGGGGGAAGGGGGGGGCGTGTAGGTCTTTGTGTCTCTAAATAAGAAATTCACATGTTGTATTACAGCTTATCACCTCCCATAACCCCCACGAGCCGCCACTGCTCTTCCATGTGACCATATTGCGAAGACGTCGTCTACGTACCGTAACCAGATCGACGGTTTAAGCTGCGCCGTTTGTAGTACTTGGGTGTCGAATTCCTGCATAAAGAAATTCGCAATGAGCGGAGAGAGAGGGCTTCCCATGGGCGCGCCGGTTGTTTGTTTATATATCTGTCCCTCATACCTGAAGTACGTGTTACTGAGGCAGTGTTCGGCCAGGTCTGTTATGTGGCTGGGAGGTGCGTGTTTTTCCCGTACTATCTTGAGTGCTTCCTGTACTGGTATTTGTGTGAACAGTGACACTACGTCGAAGCTTACGAGTACGTCGTCTTCTTTCAGCTCGTATCTCTTGATCTGTTCTAGAAAGTTTTCAGCGTTGCATACGTAGGAGGCCGCTTCCTCCGCGTATGGTTGTAAATGCTTGGCCAGGTATCTCGCTAGGGCTTGTAGAGGAGACCCGACTGAGCTGACTATAGGACGAAGGGGTGCTTCTTCTTTGTGGATCTTCACCACTCCATATATCTAAGGGCAGCGCGATGACTTCTCGTGTGGTATAAGTTGCTGCTCAGTCTCGTGATCGATACGCGAGTGTAGGATTTTCTGCCTCGTAGTTTTCTCCAGGTACGTAGTCGGGTCTGCGTTATGTGACTTGTAGGCTTGGTCTGACAGGAGTGCTAGCATTTTGTCCTTGTAGTCCGCACTGTTCATTACAACAGTTGCGTTGCCCTTATCTGCTGGCAGGACGATGATGTCAGTTTTGGATTTTAAGCTCTTCAATGCCAGGCGTTCTTCTTTCGTCAAGT
Source organism: Isoperla grammatica (assembly GCA_945910005.1). Classification (NCBI taxonomy): domain Eukaryota; kingdom Metazoa; phylum Arthropoda; class Insecta; order Plecoptera; family Perlodidae; genus Isoperla; species Isoperla grammatica. Next base: position 32,117,369 of record OX246746.1, on the reverse strand, counting down.
TGCTAGGAGGTGCCCGTGCTTTACGCAGGATTCCACAGGAGTCTTGGCGCCGGACCTCCGCGTCTCGGTCTGGTAGACTTGTCAGTGCCGCTTCTACACCTGCGATTATATCCTCAGTTGGAATGCGTTTGGGCGCCACTGCATAGTTGAATCCTTTCGTAAGCGCGCTCGTGGTGGCCTCGTCTAATGCTGGGTTCTCATGGTCCAACGCTGGCGTAGAGCGTTCGTCGTTGAGCAAATAGAAATGAATCCTATTTGAAAAGGGGAGGAGTCGCGTACGACGTTCCGTTGCTTGATTGGCCAACGACTAACGCTGTACGCCAGCGTCAGAGCATGAGAACCCCGCATAATGTGTATTGTGTAGTCTGATAGGTTGTAGATGACCTTCGCTGGTTCTACTGGCGTAGTTGGGTGTTCAGGTAACTGTTCAGTCATGAGCCAATTGAATTTCTTCTTCTGACTTGTGGCTGTTAGCTCTGAGTCCGTGATTGCTCGTTGTGTAGATACATAGTCTACCCACGGCCACAGTGCCGGGTGAATCGTTGAAGCCAGCTCGACATGTAGATCTAGAAGCTGACGTGAGACATGGTCTAATTCTCGGCGTGTAGAACGCATGGTGGCTCGGAGTAGTTTCTGGCTAGTTCTCCGTAAGATGTTCTTCGATAGGCGATTTCTGTTATGATGTTTAACCTTCATACCAGCGGGCACGATGTTCTTGTCCCGACAACTTGATAAGAAGGCCAAATTGCACAGGAGCGTAGCTCTTCTTGAGCGCCATTTCTCAATGATTAATGGGGCTTAACGTCTCATATTTTTGCAACAATGGCTAATCGAGACGATGAGCGGGTGATAGTGAAGATGAGAAAGATGATGATGAAGAATAAAGCCACATCCGAATCAGATCCATTGTACGTCGCGTGTGTCGTCATATGGGTGTCCAACAAGGGTGGGCAGGGCCAAGTGGGAGGAGAAATCTGCAGTGGGACAGATGGGGGGAGGAAGGGACAGGGCTCCTTTTGTCGCCTCTTACTACTAGCAGAGTCACTCTGGGCCTATTCTTCCCCGGGCCCAGACGGGTTGCCATTTCTCAAAGCGTCTGGTTAAGTTGTAAACTTCCTGCCCGTACAGGTGTATGATATTAGCTCGTAAGTTTTCGCGGCAAGCGCTGAACACCGCGCCGCCGAACACCATCGGCCGGGAGCTGAGAAGCGCGAGAGGCGCTCCTAGACAGAGCCTCCGCAGCGAATGCCACGATACGACCAGCGCTCTCATTGGTGGAAAGGTAGCCAATGAGAAACGAGAGCAGCGGTCCCCAGCTCCGTTATAAGGGCAGTGAACACAGAACAGAGCGTCATTCGGCAGTCACATCTCATCGAGGGTAGAGCTGAGTCCTGAAGATGGCCAATGTTACTTGGCCGAAACGTCGAGACAACGGTCCTTTTAAGGACCAAAATTGTCTCAAGGAAGAGCGTGGCAGTCAACCCGAAAAATCTCAACTATCACATACATCGGTCCGCGAAAACCTACGAGTTAACATATATATATATATGATTTCTTAGATTTTGTTGGTTGCAAAATGTAAAGTAAGAACACATTTTTCGGTTTAACCAATCCAAATTGTATTTAAAATAAATCAACGTTTCAACGACTTTGTATTTATTTCAAATACAATTTGGATTGGTTAAACCGAAAAATGTTTTCTTACTTTATAGATATATATATAGAATAACATATATATATATATATATGTGTGTGTTATTCTGTAGGTTTTCGCCAACTGAAGAAGATGTAGTACTAGGTTCTCGGGTTGCTGTCCACGCAACTTGCTCTCTAGACACTACTGGTTGCTGGCCCAGAAATGGGCCATTGTCATTGTCTCGAAGTTTCGGCAAAATCGCATTTGCCATCTTCAGGATGATCCGTTGGTTTTAGAGGCTGAGAACCGAATGGTTTCCTCTCTGGTGTGTCCATTCTTTTATACCAAGTCTGGTGTGCTGTTATTGGCTCGCTAGGAGACCGATTCGCTGCTAGCCAATGGCGTGACGGCGTGTGTGTTGAACGGTGGCGACGACAGCGCTTAGAGTGCGGCCTCGTCGAACTACAGCGCACCGGCGTTCGTTCGCACCCGGCCGCGCGGGCCGATGTGCCCCTCTCTCGCAGTCCCGTCGCTCGGCCCGTCGGTCTTTAGATCTTGTTGGGACTCGCTCGGCTTCTCGTGGTCGGACCTGTGTATGCCGCTACGTCGGGCGCGATCCTGTCGGTGTGTTTCTTTCTTCGTTTGTCACCTGGCTTCGGCGGTGGTACTGCATCCAGTTGCAGTACTGGTTGCATTTAGCAGGATGTAACCAGTGTCTAGAGAGCAAGTTACGTGGACAGCAACCCGAGAACCTAGTACTACACACATATATATATATATGTTAGTTTTCAAGTTTTCGCGGACATATGTGTACTTGTTGCAACTTTCTTTTCAATCCCCAGAAAGTTGCAACAAGTACATATATATATATATATATATATATATATATATATATATGTATGTAGTAATAGTTTCTCGGGTTGCTGTCCACGTTACTTGCTCTCTAGAATATGTATGTAGTAATAGTTTCTCGGGTTGCTGTCCACGTTACTTGCTCTCTAGAGACTGGTGGACAGCAACCCGAGAACCTATTACTACATCTTCTTCAATCCGCGAAAACCTACAGAATAACATATAAATAAATATATATATATATATATATATATATATATATGTAGTACTAGGTTCTCGGGTTGCGGGCCATTGTCATTGTCTCGACGTTTCGGCAAAATCGCATTTGCCATCTTCAGGATGATCCGTTGGTTTCAGAGGCTGAGAACCGAATCAGCAAGATGGTTAGAGAAGTTCGCGGAACCCAAGAACACTGTTTGGGACGTGACAGGGGGATATGACGGGAGGGGCGGGGGGGGGGGGGGGGTGAGGTGGTAACTGGGGGAGCAAAGAATGGCAGGCCTCGAATACTAAAGCTGTTGAGCCAGTAAAGATGGGGGTGAGGTGGTAACTGGGGGAGCAAAGAATGACTGGCCCCGAATACTAAAGTTGTTGAGCCAGTAATGATGGGGTGAGATGGTAACTGGGGGAGAAAGGAATGACTGGCACCGAATACTAAAGCTGTTGAGCCAGTAAAGATGCAGGTGAGGTGGTAACTGGGGGAGCAAAGAATGACTGGCCCCGAATACTAAAGTTGTTGAGCCAGTAATGATGGGGGTGAGGTGGTAACTGGGGGAGCAATGAATGACTGGCCCCGAATACTAAAGCTGTTGAGCCAGTAATGATGAAGGTGAGGTGGTAACTGGGGGAGCAAGGAATGACTGGCACCGGATACTATAGCTGTTGAGCCAGTAGTGAGAGAGGTGAGGTGGTAACTGGGGAGCAAGGAATGACTGGCACCGGATACTAAAGCTGTTGAGCCAGTAGTGAAGGGAGTGAGGTGGTAACTGGGGGAGCAAAGAATGACTGGCACCGGATACTAAAGCTGTTGAGCCAGTAGTGAGAGGGGGTAAGGTGGTAATTGGAGGAGCTAAGAATGACTGGCACCGGATACTAAAGCTGTTGAGCCAGTAGTAAGAGGGGTGAGGTGGTAACTGGGGGAGCAAGGAATGACTGGCACCGGATACTAAAGCTGTTGAGCCAGTAGTGAGGGGGTGAGGTGGTAACTGGGGGAGCAAGGAATGACTGGCACCGGATACTAAAGCTGTTGAGCCAGTAGTAAGAGGGCTGAGGTGGTAACTGGGGGAGCAAGGAATGACTGGCACCGGATACTAAAGCTGTTGAGCCAGTAGTGAGTGGGGTGAGGTGGTAACTGGGGGAGCAAGGAATGACTGGCACCGGATACTAAAGCTGTTGAGCCAGTAGTAAGAGGGGTGAGGTGGTAACTGGGGGAGCAAGGAATGACTGGCACCGGATACTAAAGCTGTTGAGCCAGTAGTAAGAGAAGTGAGGTGGTAACTGGGGGAGCAAGGAATGACTGGCACCGGATACTAAAGCTGTTGAGCCAGTAGTGAGGGGAGTGAGGTGGTAACTTGGGGAGCAAGGAATGACTGGCACCGGATACTAAAGCTGTTGAGCCAGTAGTGAGAGGGGGTAAGGTGGTAATTGGAGGAGCTAAGAATGACTGGCACCGGATACAAAATCTGTTGGGTCAGGAGTGTGGGGGAGTGAGATTGTCAGTGAGGGAGCCAAGAATATATGTGATGAGGGAAACGTAGAGGGAAACTCGAGTAGGGGTAGAATGCAGGGCATGTGGTGGGGCGTGGGGGTGGGGGTGGGGGTGGGGGCTCAGAGCGCAGGGGTGGGACCTGTTGAGCTAGCAACGAGCATCTACGTCAGTGTTCCGCGAATGCTTCTACTCGACGCATGTCTGTACTACAGGCTCCGCTTTACTGCACTACATTTCCGAGATACGATTGTGAGACGATCGTTTAGCTGCTAGGTTAAGTACTGCGTTTACTTTTACTCCGATATAGAAGTAATTTTTAAGTTTTACAATTTGGGAAAGAAAAATTATTCTACTTATTTTCGTTTGTTTATAAAAGGTTTCAGACATCATAATTCGTTGCATCATTTAATTTGAGCCTAGATCTTCATTTTTGAAAAGTACGAAAACATTTAAGAGCAATATTTGAAATACACTTTTTATTTCAAGGGAATGTAATACCTTGCCAAAATTATTCTCATTATTGTTGTACAGGCGAACTGTTTTCGTGTCGTTTCTAAAACAGCCCTCAAAAGCTGAAAGGATGTAATGAGATACTTGAATATATGGACAGCCGTAGGGGTGCTTTAAAGGTTAATTATAGCTACTACTTCCCAAAATACACGTGTAATGTTATCATGGAATAATTAATTGAGAATGTTTTTAGATGATTAGAGTAGTTTGACCAATTTAATTTCAGGTATCTTATGCCAAAAAAAATGGATTGATTCTTATTATGGAGTCGTGCTTTGTGGCACTAGTTAGAAACTTTTAGAAGTTGTGTAGAACCATCTAGTAGGCAGTAATTTAGTTAATCGTAGAGTAGGCCAAGACGGCAGCACTTGAGTATGAGTGCTGCCGGCAGTGGGAACGGTGGCGGGACCTCTGGGGGTTGGGGTAGGGGCTTTGGGGCAGCGAGTTGTTGGAAGACCCACCAAGGACTGCAATCGTGGGCCCGACTAGTCCGGGGCAGAGTTCCACCGACATCTACACAACCGATACCGGTAAGATTAATTCAGGGGGTCTAGATGCAGAACCAGTCAAGTCACATAGAAAGTAATAGTCAGGTAAAAAACTAAAAAATCACCAATGAGTCATAAGAGCCTGAAATTCATTTATGTGTAAAATAAAATTGATATAGGTTGCTTCAATGCAAGAAAAAAAATAGTGGACATTTAGCTATTCTACTAGATTCCCTTCGCCAGCTCTGCTGCATTTTTCTTCTAAAGCGTAGTACAGCTGTATCGGTTCTGAGCTCGCTAGCGCCTTCCCGGTAGACAGAGCACTCATTGTGTTATACGAGACCAGCCACAACACTCGATAACTGCGGATAGTGCCGCTCAAAACAGATTGCAATTTTTCTACACATCAAGTCACAAAAAAAATTATTGCAGGCCATTTTGTAGAAGTACACGTTCGTACTAAGAAGCATGTTATCGGTAGGGAAACGATGCACATTAAACCTCTGGATCGATTTTTGATAAGTGCCCTATTTTAGCGGTGGTTTTACTATCTCGAGGTTACATTTTTTTAAATATGGTAATCACCATAAGAAGAGTTGCTCGGTGCTACTTGGTAGCAACAAGCCAAAAAAACGAGTTTTCTTTAATTTTTTAACCGCCTGCTTTTAAAGTATGGTATCGTTTGGTCATGTTTTCCATATTTGAGGGTGGACATATACAAATGGTACTTTTTTAGTTTTTCACCTGACTATTCCTTTAGTTTCTGGCAAAATTTACTTTTATTTAACTTAGGTTGTAATGTTTATTTGAAAGATGTTGAACTATGTAGAAATTAGAACAAAATTATTCCTGCTCTTCAAATAAAAGTAATTGCCATGATTTGTATTTTAAATAAGAAATAAAAATGGACTAGCTGGCCTTACATCACAATTTTCAAAAAACTGTTTTGTGGGTAAGGTATGAAGTATACATTTTATAGCATATCCAAAGTCCATAGCTTTTCATGTTGATACTATAGCACAAGAGATAATATACATTACAAAATATATAGTAGAATCAATTAGTATAATACATTATTATTGTTGTTTTAATCATTATTATTATTATTATTATTATTATTATTATTATTATTATTATTATTATTATTATTATTATTATTATTATTATTATTATTATTATTATTATTATTATTATTATTTTTATTATTATTATTATTATTATTATTACTATTATTACTATTGTTATTATTATTTTTATTATTATTATTTTTATTATTATTATTATTATTATTATTATTATAATAATAATTATTATTATTATTATTATTATTATTATTATTATTATTATTATTATTATTATTATTATTATTATTATTATTATTATAATTATTATTATTGAATGTGGAAATGTGGATTTTAGAAATTTACAATGTTGGACTCATGATAAGGAATTAGTAATCAATGTTTTTAAAACTAAATCGGTTCATATGTGCACTCCATTAAATTCTGACAGAAATATGGCAATAAAATTAGTTTTCCATGACACTGATTGTATACATAAACGAGACGCAAATCTAGTTTGTGGGTGTACGCAGCAAATAGAATCTGTGGATCACCATATGTATTTGGGAGCGGTTATTGATAGAGATTTTTCATGGAAGCCGCATATCGATTACATTTCTTCAAAACTTCGTTCTTGTGCATATCAGTTATATAAATTAAAACCAGTCGTATCTGATAATCTTTTAAGATTAGTTTACATTGCATTAGCTGAATCGGTAATCTCTTACGCTTTGCTCTCATGGGGTAATGCAACTGCGTACCACATTGATGTGTTAGTTAGGTTGCAAAATTCAATCATCAAAATAGTTTGCCCTAAGCATATATTAAATCATACAACTGAAATGCATGAAATTTATAGACATTGTTATTTATTGCCTCTAAAAGAGCTATTTAATTATCGTATGGTGCTAAAATATTATTTTGAGAGTATATATAAATTGGTACGCGTTCATTCACAAGCCACAAGATCTTTAAGTCAAGGTAAGTTAGAGGTTCCAATTACAAGAAACAAACATGGGGAACGTTGCCTCAAATATTTGGTACCAAAATTGTTTAATTCTCTGCCCAATCACGTCAAGTCATTAGAAAAGATATCCTTGGTAAAGACAACATTAAAATCACACTACCTTGAAAATATTTCATTATGTCTATCTTAGGATCTTAGTCGGTTTCCGGCTCGTTCTAAATCTTGATGTATTTATTGCCTTATATCGTTTCCATAATTTTTGCTAAATTTACTACTATATTTACTTTATGTTGTATTTTGTCTAGGAATAAGTTTGTAATTTTAATTTATATTGTGCCTTCCGCTAAAACATACTTCTTGCACAATATAGACCCACTGACAAGCCTTGTTTGGCTTAGTGGGGCATATGTATGCTATTTTTTGTTGTATGTTGGTTCACTTGAAAATAATTTAAAAAAAAAATATTATTATTATTATTTATTATTATTATTTATTATTATTATTATTATTATTATTATTATTATTATTATTATTATTATTATTATTATTATTATTATTATTATTGTAATAATAATAATAATTATTATTATTATTATTATTATTATTATTATTATTATTATTATTATTATTATTAATATTATTATTATTATTATTATTATTATTATTATTATTATTATTATTATTATTATTTTATCCGTTGTATTTGTATACTTTGCATCTAAAACCATCAATTGTTTCCATTAATAATAAGTCAAAGTTTATTATGTTTACATTTGTTTGTTATTTGTTTGTTAAATACAAGTTTGTGGAAAATGAAAATGACGATGGAAATTTTCGGGCTACAAACCCATAATATAATGCGGTAAACATACGATGTCGATATGTTATTATTAACTGCATGGTTGAGAGAAATCAGCATGGAGAAAACAGTTGGAAAAATCTGTATTTATGTGATGTTTTTCACGGTGTGACTGTAATATTTATCACAGTTACTTCCGGTGTATGGGTAATCTGATAAGTGAAATATTTATGTTACGGTACCTTCCTCAATGGCATAAAAATATTATTTCTTTTGAGGCATTCAACGCAGTTTTCATTTCCGCAAAATAGAATATAGTTTCCTAACGTCCATTCACGCAACAAATTTTGAATTAATTTAGAAACGTATTTTACAAAACCAACAATTATTTTATTCTTCAATATTAACTACACATGTAAAACTATCTTGGGACAATGTGTATTCTTGGTGTTTACATTATTATCTCTAAAATACATTTGTATCTGTTAATTCTTTTCAAAACATTCTATCAATTAAATAATGTTTAGAAATTTTACATTATACTATTAGTTTCGGCATAGTCTTGAAGTCAATATACCACTTGTATACCTGATGGCGTCTTCAAAGCAACATTTAAAACAAAATATTGGTATTATTTAGGGTGGGTCTACAGATCGATTGATTGATTGATTGATTGATTAATTAATTAATTAGTTAATTAATTAATTACAGGTTGATTGATTCATTCATTCCAGACCACATATTCTATAAATATAGTGTACCTAGCATTAGTAAATACAAATCATCATACGAATAGTACCGTATTTAAGCCTTAATTGGAAACAAATAACTAGGTAACAAATAGTAATTTGACACTAATACAAAATGTTTGACTTATCTTATTAATCCGTGGATTAGTTCAAGCAAACCGTTCTTAATTTTTGTTTTATATATTCTGACATATTAACTTGTACACATCCATGGCGAACTACACCTTGTATTGTCCGTTGTACGTATTTCAATCGACTATTTTTCTTATCCACTTGCTTTCCAATGATTTTCTCTATTCTTTATTCGTGCCTGAAAATGTCTATCAACAGAACCATCGGGATCGTAATCGCAATCGTTCGCATTACAAATAATTACGACATTACGATTTTGTTGTGAACTGCGCCTTCCATGAGAATCAAGTTAGTAAACTGTTTCACGATTTCCGGATTGAGATTGCGATCCCGATATACCGACTATGTGTTGTGCAACAACTCTTCCTATTGCGTTTTAAAGTGTGTTTCTGTTGTAACAACTGTTTATGAAAGAACAAAGAATGATGGTTTAATGTTTGTGTATTCTATAAAGTCTCACCTTTATTGATAATACGAATTTAAACAAATACATACCTGACACAGTTTTCGCTGTGGGTACAACTTCTTTCGTTCACCCGTAAAAAACATATTTGTCCCGGCGGATGAAACTCGAGCATTAGATTTTCGAGTAGTCCTGTTATTGGTATTAACGTATATTGTTCTTTGAAGAGGAGCAAGCTTGCATATTGCACGATTGTTAGGAAGCTACAGTGAAAACCTTTTTGATATCGGCGTGCAAAATGAGAAACGCTTCCTTCATGAGTTAATATTTAAACAACCATATATCTTCTGTTGTATCCCAAGAGATGCTTCACTGATGTAGATTGTAATCATTTCGATGTGAAAAGTATGAAAGCACGTGTTAACAGGTGTAACTTACGTGTATGAGCGAGAAGATTTAATTGGTGATATTTTTAGCAACCAAAAATACACAACAAACACAGTATACAGTACAAAATATTACAGGTACTGATTCCGTTCAAATTGGATAAAATTGGAGAATATTTGAGTTACTATTGAAATCTTTCGGTTTCATCCAAACGTAAACATGTGTCTTTTCCCAAGCATCTTGATAATATCTAGGTGCGATCAATGTAAAATACATTTTTAACATAATAACATAACGATACACATAGGCCTACGAGCCTTGTTTTAGTAAAGCAACAGCAGAAAATAGCATTTTGTATTTTTTTTTTTTAAGAAATGTTTTTCAGAACTCGTATCTAATTTACATGATGATATTTTCACGTAGGTCCACACGTTAGTAACAACGTAACGTACCAAATATGTGTAGGGAGAAAAAAGATTTTCTTTGCACGAATACAAAACATGAATGGTTTAAAATTTTGCCATCACAATTGACTATTACACACAAGAATGACACAAGAAATGATAATTCTCTTTGATGCTAGACGACTTACATTAGAAGAACGTGATTCATCAAAAGTCAGATAATCAAGTCAAGAAGAAAGCCATTTTAAACACAGTAATTTAAATAAAAGTGCTGAACATAGAGCTTCTACCAGTTTTCATTTGAGGAAACCTTGTATCACATAAGTCATTCCCTCTTCTGCGAGGAAACACAGTTATAATCATTTAATGCATTCGGTGAAACATTCGAGAATTTAATCAAACACAGATTAGTTGTAAGAATGCAATTTAGTATTTAAAATAATATGCAAATAATAATAATAATAATAATAATAATAATAATAATAATAATAATAATAATAATAATAATAATAATAATAATAATAATAATAATAATAATAGTAATAATAATAATAATAATAGTAATTATAACAATAATAATAATAATAATAATAATAATAATAATAATAATAATAATAATAATAATAATAATAATAATAATAATAATAATAATAATAATAATAATAATAATAATAATAATAATAATAATAATAATAATAATAATACATTTTTTTTTTAATCGCACAAATTTTATTATTATTAGAACACAAAATGAAAAGTACAGAACAACTTGTTCCACAAAGCCATGAGGCTTAACTGTGGATTACACAAAATAAATAACAATTCAGTGCACAGTAAGATGGAAACAAAATGAAAGTGACAGTATAGAATATAATACAACATGGAACTAATAATGAGAACGATTACGATACAAAATATACAAAATATCAAGATAGAAGACAGTAAAACATATGTTTGACAACTACTGTGAAATCACACGATTTTAATAAAGACAAAATTAAATTTATGAATACAACGATGAAAACCCAACAACTAACGTACAAACAAAGAATTGATATGAGATTAAATACTATTTAAATAAAAATCCTTTAGCCCTCTTTTAATTATGCTAATTGAATTTAATAATTTTAGGCTAAGTGGCAACTCGTTAAAAGTACGTGGAATAATTACTTCAAGCGTTCTCGCGCCGTGTTTGTTGAAATATTTAGGGACCCTATATAAATGTGATATTTGAGAACGCGTGGTGATTGGATGTTGAAGAATCATTTTAAAATCATTTTTGAAATAAAACTGAAAAGCGAGTCTATACGTTATATAGCATGTGGATAGGCAAAACGTCACCTTTTTTATAAACGCTGGACTCAACGTAGTCCATATTTCTATGAGATTTGGTAAAGAACGTGACCATTTGATGTTGCAAAGCTGTAATATGCCTTAGATTTGATAATGAGGCGTTACCCCATGCTAATATACCGTACATTAATATTGATTCTGCTAGAGATAAGTAAACTGTTTTAAGAGTATCTGAAGGAAGCATAGTTTTTATACAATACATTTGACTGAGACATGATCGTAATTTATTACATAATTTATTGATGTGCGGAACCCAATCAAACCGATTATCAATTATTAAGCCTAGATACATGTGGCTGTCAACGCAATCAATAACAGTATTACAAGTACAAGTTTCACCATGCATGCAATCATAGGAACGAGAGATAATTCTCACGGTGCTTAACCGATCAATGTCTAAAGGGTTACATATATGCACGATTTTAGTTTTTGCTACGTTTATAACCAAACTGTTATCGTGGGCCCACAATAGTAAATTATGAAGGTCAGTTTGTAGATAGTGATTAGCAATGTTTAAGTTCTTAAGAACGGCAATTAGAGCGGTATCATCAGCATATAAGTAAATTTTACACTTCTGCATGTACTTTACAATATTATTTACATAAATAAGGTATAGAATTGGTCCTAATATTGAGCCTTGAGGCACACCGGACTTGGCAGCTAATTTCTTACTTAATAAACTTCCAATTTTAACCGCAACTTCTCTTTCACTCAAATAACTCTCAAACCATTTTAGCAATTGACCTCTAATTCCAACTTGTTCCAAGTTCCTTAAAAGTATTTCATGGTTGAGGGTGTCAAATGCTTTGCTGTGGTCAAGGAACATGGCCACAACATGCATGTTGTCGTCTAATTTTGAATTAACAAAGTCTGAAATTTGCAATAAAAGATTTGACGTTCCTTTACCTTCCTGAAATCCATATTGTTGTTGTGTTATAATTTTATACTTTGCTAAATATTTTGTTAGGGCATTTGAAACACATCGCTCTAGAATTTTTTCTTCTAACTGGTAACAAAGCTATTGGTCTATAATTCCCATAATCCATATGATCACCCTTCTTGTATATAGGCCTTACAATAGATATTTTTAATTTCTGTTGTACCATACCTTCTTCAACTGATAAATTTATAAATTTGGCAATAATGGGACTTATCTCTTCACATATATTTCGAAGATCAATAACTCGTATTGTGGCAGTACAGTGTGCCAACCTGACATTCCATGACATTAGTTATTAATATTATTAGTACTTAAATTAGTATTTAAAGTAATAGTTATCGGCAAGTTTGACATTTCACATTCCGGCAGTTTTGACAAATGTTTTCATAAATGATATAACCAGTTATGACACATGTTTTTCGAATGGACTATACGGACAGTGCACGTGTGCCGATGCGTATGTCTTCAGATAAAAGTACCCTCAAATCGAACAGTGACCACACAAGTAATTTAATCCTAAAGATTGTAAAATGGGAAATATCAAGTGCACCAAGTGCGAAGCAAGCTCACGCGTGTGTGAACGCATTACGCAACTTTGCATAGCAACAACTCGACAAACCAATCAAAAGCAGTAACCCCCACCCCACTTCACACCGAAGATTCCAGAACGGACAAAGAAACGCCAACCACTCAACCAACAGTATCACCCGTGGACGGACGTGTCTGTCAGAAGTAGCGGCGAGGCTTCTCCGGGACCAGGGGGCTGTGGTAAACGGGTCGGTTCAATATGCCTCAAATAGGCATCCACTGAGTCAACAACAACAACTACAACTACAACTCGAACTACAACAAACCGTAACGTATAAACGATCATGATCTAAAACTTATAAACAAAGACTTAATAACAAACGTGTGTAAGTGCATTGAACTATAATTAAAACTTAACAAGGAACAAAGAACTCAAGGGCCAAGGCCAACTCAATAAAGAAAGTCAGACTGCCAATAAATAACTATAACTTAATATTTTATATAATTGTTTATTTCAAAATAAATAAGTTTTAACAGTGTAATATTGTTGTATATGCAACCTTGTTTCACTCCTAAAAATAGATCTTTTAAATTGAGAGGTCCATTACAGTATGCAATCGATACCGGGTTGTTTGCGCTCCATTCCATTAATGATTCCCACAACCTCCCTCGCAGATACTTTTGGCATAAAAAAAGATTGAACTTGCGACCTATCGTCGGTTTGTGGACACACCTTTTTACTACAAGAATTATGTATGTTTTCAACTTCATCCACAAAACTATTAACAAACCCATCTGCATTTTCCTCCCGTGAGTGTATTTTCCCCAGGAATTTATCAACAATTTCATCACAGGAATCTTTAGGCTTTTTCCCTAATAAGTTATTAATAGTCTGACAGGTTTTTTTTATGTCATTTTTATAGTGTGCAAACTTACGCTGATAAAACTCGTTTTAAGTTTTTTTATCTCATTATTAACCACGTTTCTCAATTAAAAATAAAATAATAATAATAATAATAATAATAATAATAATAATAATTATAATAATAATAATAATAATAATAATAATAATAATAATAATAATAATAATCATAATCAAAATAATAAAAATAATAATAATAATAATAATAATAACAATAATTATAATAATAATAATAAAAATAGTAATTATAATAATAATAATAATAATAATAATAATAATAAAAATAATAATAATAATAATAATAAAAATAATTAAGCGAGCGAAGCGAGCGTTTCCACTTGACTCTTATGGCACTTCGTTCTGTTTTTTTGTTTGTTTGTTTGTTTGTTTGTTTGTTTGTTTGTTTTTTTTTTTTTTTTTTATTATGTCCGTCGATAGCGGTCGAACGGAAAGTCCGATCAACTTGAAATTTGGATCATCCACAAGCCTCGATGTGGATTGAAGGTGTATAGTTTTGAGGCAAAATCGTTCGAAAAGTTACAAAGTTACACCATAGTTAGTGCAAAATATTTTTCTGAAACAAAATGGCGGCAAAATGTGAGATAGCCAGATTTTTCTACAGATTTTTCCGATTACGAATACGTTAATGTAATGGCGATCTGATAAATATTGGCAAAGTTATTATTATTATTATTATTATTATTATTATTATTATTATTATTATTATTATTATTATTATTATTATTATTATAAATGTTACTCGAAAATATATTTTTGAAACACAGTTACGGCAAAATGTGAGGTGGCTATGTTATAGTTAATTTTTGTCTGGTTACGAATATACTAACGTAAACGCAATCCGATACGTATAAGAGGCAGAAATTACATTTCTATTGCTGTCAATAACTGTTAGTAACGGTGGCGGACCGCGGCGAAAACATGACAGACAAAATTCTTAGCAACGCACATTGCACTGCATCCAACAATGTCGGGAAGTATAATAGCTATGGAAATTAGAAACATTTTTGCAATGCGCATTCTTGAATTGTTGTTAATTGTTGTTTGTATTAGCATTGAAATCTTTTCGCCAGAAAGTTCGTAGATATTGACGCGCTCGCTTATCAACGCGTCAAACAGAGCGTTTTCCTAGTAATAATAATGATAACAATCACAATGCAACATGGATTCAAGATGAAATTGAGGCAATGAGTGATATCGAAGAAATGACATTTGATGGCATCAGTGTAAATGATATAAAATCAACGATACGAAATACTCATAATTGGAAAGCACCCGGTAACGATAACATTCAAAATTTTTGGTACAAGAAGTTTTCAAACATGCACACCCAGATTGCTAAATGTCTTAATGAATTTATATTAGGAGACAAGGATTTACCAGATTTCTTTACTGAAGGAATAACATTTCTTAAACCAAAAGATAATGACACCAAAAATCCAAGTAAATATAGACCAATTACATGCTTACCTACTATATACAAAATCTTGACATCGTGCATAACAAATAAAATATATAGTCACTGCGAAGAACACAATATATTAGCTGAAGAACAAAAGGGATGTCGTAAATTGTCGCAAGGGTGTAAGGAACAATTAATTATCGATTCTGTTGTAATGAACCAAGCTTTCAACAAGAAGAGAAACATTCACGTTAGCTATATTGATTACAAGAAAGCGTATGATTCGTCTTCACATTCGTGGCTTATACAGATATTGGAAATTTATAAAGAAAACCCATTGATAGTAAACTTTTTGCGGACAGCGATGACGAGTTGGAAAACAACATTAAAGTTAAACGTAGGCAAAGAGCAGATATGTACTGACCCAGTTAACATCCGACGAGG
Organism: Isoperla grammatica; assembly: GCA_945910005.1. Classification (NCBI taxonomy): domain Eukaryota; kingdom Metazoa; phylum Arthropoda; class Insecta; order Plecoptera; family Perlodidae; genus Isoperla; species Isoperla grammatica. The sequence goes on along the minus strand of OX246746.1, from coordinate 32,101,666 downwards.
TATTTTTCAAGGTGACTCGTTTAGTGCGTTATGGTTTTGTCTTTCATTAAATCCATTATCTCATATACTAAACAAATCTACACATGGTTTCAAGATAAAGGACGGTAATACGCTTTGCCACACACTTTCACATCTATTCTACATGGACGATCTCAAGCTATATGCTTTAAATGCGACACACATGACGAATCTTCTTAACTCAACGTTAGAATTCAGTAGAGATATATGTATGGATTTTGGAATTGATAAATGTAAGTCACTTCATGTCATCAAAGGAAAGATTACGAAATTAGAAGAGTTTGAAATTGACGAAGACAACCGGATTGGAGTAATGGACGAAGAAGACATATACAAATATCTAGGATTTGCGCAGGCTAAACGAATTGATCATAAACTGATGAAAAGTAAACTAATTTCTGCATACAAGAAACGAATAGGATCCATTTTGAAAACACAACTGATTGGTAAAAACAAGATCAAAGCAATTAACACTTATGCTATACCGGTACTTACATATTCATTTGGAATTATTAACTGGACACAGACAGAACTTCATGCCCTAGAAATTCTCACCCGCACAACATTCACCAAATACAGAAGTCATCACCCTAAGTCAGCAATAGAACGAGCGACTCTACCTAGAGAAAAAGGGGGAAGAGGCTTGATTGATTTAAACAATTTATATTATAAACAAATTGAAATTCTAAGAAACTACTTTTATAGAAAATTCCCACATTCACAACTTCATAGAGCTATAGTATCGGCAGACAAGTCGCTTTCTCCCCTCAATTTAAATGACGGAAATTTAAACTTGCTTCAAAAACTTAATTCTGACACAGCAAAAGAGATCAGAATATCAGAAAAGACGTTACATAGCAGGCATTAAAATGAACTTCTTAAGGATAGCGTCGATAGGGTAGCATCGAACAAATGGTTAACGTCCGGGGACATTTTCAGCGAAACAGAGGGATTTATGATCGCTATTCAAGATAAAGTAATCAAGACTAACAATTACAAAAAATTTATACTGAAAGACGTCACAATGGATGATAAATGTAGAAAATGTAATATGAACGGCGAAACAATTGAACATACCGTATCTGGGTGCAAAATGCTTTGTCAAACAGATTATCTTCATAGGCATTACCAAGTTGCAAACATTGTACATCAAAAATTAGCCATGAAGTATAAACTTATGATCACAACCACTGCGTATTACAAATACAAGGCTGAAAAGGTATTAGACAGTAAAGACTGCAAATTATATCACGACCGGGCAGTTATAACAGACCAAACCATACATCACAATAGACCGGATATTATATTTATTGACAAGAAGAAACAAGAAACGATTATAATTGATGTTGCCGTCTCTTTTATGCCACAATGTAGAGACAACTTGGCGGGAAAAGATAAACAGATAATATAAGGAATTATCTATTGAAATAAAAAGGTTGTGAAAGCAGAATAATGTAACTGTTATAACGTTAATTATATCAGAAAATGGCATTGTTCCACGTAAACTCCATGACAGTATTAAACTAATTGGTCTTCAACCGAACATATACATCGAGATGCAAAAAGCAATTATTTTGAACACGTGTAGGATAGTGCAAAAATTTTTGAACTAAGAAGAATGAAGACTTTATGAAGTTCTCCATCCCGATGGTGGTTTTCGTGGTTTCCACCGTACGATGAGCGAATGCTGGGATGAGTACAAATCGGCCACGACCGTACATAGAATCTACAGTTCGGTTTGGAAAAAATAATGTGGACAATGATATATTAAGTAGTTCAAAGAAGATTTTAATAAGGTAAACACATGGAAATACTTGACATTTGTGTCCGTACAACATGTTTATGCCGGTTTCGACCGAGTTTGTATGTATTGCAACAATAAAATAAATATAATAAAAATAATAATAATATAATAATAATAATAATAATAATTATAATAATAATAATAATAATAATAATAATAATTATTATTATAATAATAATAATAATAATAATAATAATAATAATAATAATAATAATAATAATTACTATAATAATAATAATAATAACAATAATAATAATAATAATAATAGTAATAATAATAATTTTAATAAGAATAATAATAATTATAATAATTATAATTAATAATAATAATAATAACAATAATAATAATAATAATAATAATAATAATAATAATAATAATTATAATAATAATAATTATAATAATAATAATAATAATAATAATAATAATAATAATAATTATAATAATAATAATTATAATAATAATAATAATAAAAATAATAATAATAATAATGATAATAATAAAAATAATAATAATAATAATAATAATAATAATAATAATAATAATAATAATAATAATAATAATAATAATAATAATAATAATTATAATTATAATAATAATAATAATAATATTAATAATAATAATAATAATAATAATAATATTAATAAGAATGAAAATAAAAATAAAAAAGAATAAAAATAATACATTTAATAAACATACTCATATTATTACATTACTCGAAGAAAGAACTAGCTATCATTTGAGGAAAAGCATGCAGCAATATATTGTGGAGCCAAAGCCGTTGTCAGACATCTAGAATTAAAAATAAAAATGACAAATACCCAAAATGTATACAGACAAATAAATTTTCAATATGGGAACTTCTTGGGAATGGGAATGGGAATTTTTGGGCAGCGTTCTCTAGATAATACTAAACTTCACTTATTTCTATGCAAAATTGAATACACACTGTTTGCATGTATTTATTATCATTTCCCTTACGTCTGCTTAGCTTCATTTCTTTACCAAACTAATAAAAAAACATCTAAAATATCAATATTTGAAATATACGATCGTATTACATATCGAGCTGATTTTTTTGAAGTATCGTCATATCACGTAATCACCATCTTACTTTCCAATAGTAATCAGAATTACGTGATGTTTATCCCACAACAAAAGCTGTAAACTATGCGATAACGTAGTAATGCTTGATTCGTTTATTTACACAGCTTATTTATAAAATCCGGTATCACTGCTGTAATTCGTGTATATTTATCAGCAATGTGTCGAAATGTTGCTAGTTTAGCTACTGAGCGGCCTAATCAACAACGTTCAGGTCGCAAAGAGGGCAGACATGAAGACACTGAGAAGAGAGACATAGAATAAGGGGTAAAGTGGAGAAGCGAGAAAGATGATTAGTGAGAAATAAGACGATTGAGGAGATGAATAAAGCAATGATAATTCTTTCTACTTTACGTTCTATATTATTGCAATCATGCTATTGGAGGCCACGAGGGGTAACAAATGAAGGTGAAAGACCTTAAAAACTTGAACTGTTTGAAGTCTCCATGGTTACAACTTTTTATCCTACATACCCGCAACGTTATTTTGTTGATAACATGACTGTGGCTTGTCCATCAATCAGTTTAATTAGTATGTTTTATTGTTGTTTTTCTGACTTGCAAGAAGCCTATAGCCATGGCTTTGATCCCGGAATTGTTGCCACCCACGCGTCTGATTTTTAGACGTTTTGTTTCAAGATTTGGCTCCCTGGGGCCTCATTCCAGTACATTTGCAGACTTAACCCCGGTGTTAGTCAATAGCCAATCAGGAGTCAGCAACTGAGACGCCGATCGAAGGAAGACATTGTTGAAAAACGAGACAAAATAAAAGCAATAACAAACAAAAACAGTCCAATAACCTCAAAACGTCCACAAAATTCTCAATAAAACTACACATTTACAGATCTGGGCTCTACATAATGTACTATAAATACACAAAATTGTTTATAAACTTCAATAAACACATAAAGTAACGTATCCAAAAAATAGGGTATTCTCAATAAAGAATTGAAATGTGACATTTGTGAAACTATACACACGAGCATGGACAAAATGGCGGCATTTCAAAGTATTGTTGAGATAACTCTTCTTAACCCTACTATCAAACAGGGTCATATTTGCCTCCGAATTATGCAGGGAAGACTGTCTAGGAGTTAACCCCGGGGTCAAAAAAATGTACAGGAATGAGGCCCCTGGACGGCATCTGTTAGCCCTATCTGTAGATAGCCTATCTATATTGTTGAAACACTATTGAACACGGTATTGAAACTAGTAATGTTAAATGGTTTTGGAACAAAGCATATGCTTATTGCTCACTCAACCATCTAACAAGGCGGTACCACGACCTTGCTTTGAGGTGGCTCACTGAAGCGCGTGACTGGGTTCGCTAACACCAACCCGGGAATCCCCTGGTCTATTGTATAGACGGAGTGCATCATGGGATAAAATAACAATACAAGCAGCCATGCACAACACTCTCATCAGACCTACAACGAACCGTATTCGCTATCTCAAGGACGAACTATCATGACGTCTCTAACTAACATGGCGGCAACAAGGAGTAGAATTGTGTTGGTTTTTGTTTACAAACAAACAAGTGCAATATCGTTAAATCCGCACAAAAAGTTAAGCCGCGTACACACTAGCGCGTTTACGCGCGCCGCGAGCCGCACCGTGCAACATTCCAGCGCGCCGCGAACCGCGCCGCGAGCTGCGCCGTGCAACATTTCGGCGAACCAACCAGAGTCGGTATTTCAACGAACATCAAAGGGATGCGCGCGCGCACGTTGCAGCTAGTGTGGACGGGCGCGCGCGCATTCGGTCGCGCACCGTGCGGGATCCACTATAGTTTCATCCAATATAGCACACTAGCATCCACTATAGCATCCATTTTCACCTTCGAGTTGTCAAACGTGGGACATGGGGTGGACTTAAGACTTATCTGTGGAAATCGAAGAACAAGGGCCATTTTAATCGGTTGATAAAGAAGGATTCGTGGGAGGACGTTTATGTTCAACTGGGATTTTCTGTTGACGAGTGCCAACAGAAAATTAAATCTTTGTTGTCTTCTTTGCGGCAGGAGAAGGGGGATTGTGAAAAAGAACCAACTATCAGTTCCTTAGACATTTAGTTGGTCTAAGTACCAGATGAAGACTGCAGGTCCCACGGACCACTTGGATCGCGGCGCAGTTCGTGGCGCGGTTCGTTGCGCGGTTCGCGGCGTAGTTGCACGGAAACGCGCAAGTGTGTACGCGGCTTTAGACGATGCGCGCGCTATGTCTGTACTCCTTGACTCTATAGGGACAAGTTTTCCCGCTAGGCAGCGTATCTAAGCTCTGCGATCGCGAATATGAGGCTTATTTTCATGTCAGTAAGTATTTGTCATTTGCAGTACTTCCAGTACTGTACAACCCGGGCCAAATTATGTTTGGCCATATTGGAAGACTACTAAACAATGTAGAAGAAGTGAGAAGTAAGCTAGATATTTAAGGTTTTGTATGCACTACAGACTGCAAGAAAATATTTCTAATATTATAAAACAGAACAGTTGTTACATTTTCGTTACAAACTATGGGTTTGGTAAACAAAATTTAATAAGAGCTTACATTGGTTATGCAATGCAATCTACTGTACTATGAAACACCCATGTCGCGCCTCGCGTCGACATATAGCCATATTTACTAAAACAAATACGCTATTCTATTATAAATCGAGAATCTTTAATAGTTCAAAAGCTTACATTAACTGGACCATTCCAAAACAAAAGAGACTAACAATCAACAAAAATACCTAGTTGCTAGGCAACCATCTGATCCATTCACAGTGATCACCGCCACCTCAGCCTCCCTGACTCCTTGCCAAGGTCAGTTGTATTTGAGGGGCCGTGATCACTGTGAATGGATCATATGCTTGTGGATATGACAACCCACTTTTCCCTTCCATTTACAAAGAAATAAAGTAGCCTTGTTTATTTATCGTATGCAACTTTTAATTCGATTTTAAGATAAGAAAAAACCAAAGTTAAAAAACTCAAAATAAATATTGTTCATTTATAAATGAGATGGTTACGACGTTTCCTTTTAGAAGCAAATTTCGGCGTTACTTTTACTAAACATTCCTGAAGCGCTAGTGTTTTGAAATTGTAGGAAAGTAACATCGCACTTGATCAAATCCCTATGTAGACTTGATTACAGTGACAAAGGTGTCGGCTAATAACAGAAGTGGGATCCCGTTTTAGATCAACGAACACTTAACGCAATTGAACAACCCAAGTCAATAAGTGACCAAGTGACTTTTTTGGACCAGATGATCTAAGACCACTTATCATTTCTTCGTGCATCGGGGCATTATTACAAGCTATATGATTTGAGATTGAGTAGAAACAGTAAAATTTAGATTTTAGAAAATAGCATTAAGTCAGTTTTGTTTTCAAAATATACCACTTTCTTTTCTTTTTTTCTTTTATGTCAGATAGATGTCATGCGATCACAAGCGGATAACAAAAATGTCAATGACTGATGAAGTTAATTCAACAAATACAAAGTGATTGCCTCAAGACAATAACTGACCAAATATACATAAAGCTAAACCATTAATTTATTCAAAACCTAACATTTGAAAAAATCATAACTTTTACAGTCACAGTTATCTCAAAATACAGTAGTATACAGAGTTTCAAAGATTTTAGTCAATGCGCTAGATAGTTTTTATAGTTTTCTCAAAATGTGGTGTTTGTAACTTGGTCAGTCATTGACAATTGGAAGGTGTTACGTTGCAGAAGCGGTTGTTCTTGAGATAGTAATTAGTTACTATAGGTAAATGAGTGGAAAAATATTGAAGTAAGTTCATACGTTCTTTGGAAAAAGGTAATTGCGTGGTAGGGAGGTAGACCACACAGCGTATGCTGCAGGTTGCTCTTCCTCGCAGCAATCTGGCTAGTTTCCGGTATAAAAGAAAAGCCAATGTTACTCATCCCTTACCCCTCAAAACCCTTTCATTTCCCTTCCTTAATTACAATGACGAGTTTCCTTGATTGGGAAGTTCAAGTCATAGACTTCCTCCAATAATTACGCAATGCTCGGCTCAGCACGGTGATAACTTTGCAGGCAAGAGAGTTTAGTTCTCGACTATTGGTAATTACTTCAAATTCAGTTTCATATCCCTCACTTCACCAAAGATAACTTGATGCAGAATGCAGTTGTAATTTTAGTTGTATCAGTATTTGTAGGACAAATGTCTGACACGCTTTATTGAATAACATGACAAGATTATCGTGTGTTGCAACATGTTTAAATCTTTTACTGTATAACATGACAAGATAAACGTGTGTTGCAACATGTTTTAATGTTTTATTGTATAACATGACAAGATAAACGTGTGTTGCAACATGTTTTAATGTTTTATTGTATAACAGGACAAGATAATCGTGTGTTGCAACATGTTTTAATGTTTTATTGTATAACAAGAAAAGATAATCGTGTGTTGCAACATGTTTTAAGGTTGTATTGTATAACATGACAAGATAAACGTGTGTTGCAAAATGTTTTAATGTTTTATTGTATAACAGGACACGATAATCGTGTGTTGCAACATGTTTTAATGTTTTATTGTATAACAGGAAAAGATAATCGTGTGTTGCAACATGTTTTAAGGTTGTATTGTATAACATGACAAGATAAACGTGTGTTGCAAAATGTTTTAATGTTTTATTGTATAACAGGACACGATAATCGTGTGTTGCAACATGTTTTAATGTTTTATTGTATAACAGGAAAAGATAATCGTGTGTTGCAACATGTTTTAATGTTGTATTGTATAACATGACAAATGATCGTGTGTTGCAACATGTTTTAATATTTAATTGTACAACATGACAAGATTATCGTGTGTTTCGACCGGTTTCGACCGCGTTTGTATGTATTGCAAGAATAAAATAATAATAATAAAAATAATAATAATAATAATAATATATTTTTTTTTATTAAATTGTACCGTGCATAACATCCACAGTTTCATTTGAAAAAAATAATATTGCCAATGATATATTTAATTAGTTCTTAGTAGATTTTAATAAGTTGAACACATGGAAATACTTGACATTTATGTCCGTACAACATGTTTACACCGGTTTTGACCGAGTTTGTATGTATTGCAACAATAAAATAATAATAATAAAAATAATAATAATAATAATAATAATAATAATAATAAAAATAATAATAATAATAATAATAATAATAATTAATAATAATAATAATAATAATAATAATAATAATAGTAATGATAATTGTTTTTTTTTTATTATTTGTAATAAGCACATACTACAAAAATAGCTTCATATCCACAAAGCCTTATAGAAGACTTGTCTGTGGGCTAGACAAAAGAAAATAACATATTTACGTCTCGGTAATGTGCAATTAACATAACTAACGAAAAATAGTTCCATTTCACAAAAGCACATAAAGTCATACATAATACCAAAACATAACATAACCAACACTGGAACATCCAACACAATACATATATTCTTCACGTACAAAATATTATAGAGAAAGAAAATACAGATTTCAGATTTCAGATTTATTTCATAGTGGTTACACATGTACATGTTATAGAGAATAGTATGAATGCCCCAGTAAGAAAACAGTCTTGTGGCGGGCCATTTATGTGAAGATAAAAATAAATGAAGACAGATAATAATTTGGTAAGAGTATTAAAAATATTAATCCATTAATAATCCATTAGTAGGCCTAAGAATGTCATTATTTGCTATACATATCATTTTTGTTTTACATTTAAAATCTCCTTATACACAATCGTTGACAATAATATAAAATATACAGTATTTAGGTGTTTTTTTTTTATAAAGATACTTAGCTAAATTAGAAATTATAGAGGTTTTGACAGGTATTATATAATATCTAATGTATAATATGTAATATGTTATATGTATTGTATAATATATAATATGTTTGCCTAGCTAATATTAAAATAAGATTTTTTTATTTTTGTTTCCGATTTACTTTTCAGGGTGTTCTAGGCCTACTTGGAATGAATATTATATGACCGTTGGGTGTGTGTACACCATACACATACAACGGCATGACTATCTAAGATAGAAATTAAACTATGAACTAAAAGAAATAATATAATAACTTGACGTTAATCATAGACTCACAATTAACATTGAACACATAAATATATCAGTATATGAGTTTTTGTTGTTAAATATTAAACACACATTTCTATTGAGTTAGCTCTTAGGTAGGAGACGAGTTGGAGTTGGGATTAAAATTGGAATATATATTTTGATTGTATTTGATTTGTTTTAACTTTCAAACAGTCATATTTTTGAATTGCATACTTCTTATTAGCCTGGTTTATAATATTGTAGTTGAGTGTTGTGTTGATGACATTTTCGATACTATTTATGGGGCATATTTTAAGCCACTTTTTGGCAAGAAAGTCGAAGTTCTTTGAGCGCGTTTTCTGTGATCGTATATGAACGGGTAACAAGTTATAAAGTTTGGGTCCTAAGTAATGTCCATGTCGTTGTGTTAGTCCTTTATTTATTCTATTTAATTGTAGTTTGTTGTTGCTTTTGAATCTTGTGTTAATTTTGTTTGAACTTACATTAGAATAATCTGTGTTAAGCTTATGTAAATGAACATATTTCATTAGGAATTGTGCATACAATTTTCGAGTTTGTAGGACACCGCTTTCTTTGTAAACAAGTTCAGTAGGATGGTGATAGTCCACTTTGAGTATTACTTTGAGAATAATACTTTGAATAGTTGCGAGTTTTTTTATGTGAGCATCACAAGCTCCTCCCCAAGCTATGATGCCATATTGAATAATGGATTGAACCATGGCATAGTAAACAATTTTAAGGTTGGCAGGAGATAATATGTTTCTTAGTGTGTAGAATTTTTGGAGGGAATGACGTAATTTGCTGACAGTTGTCGTTATGTGGTGGTTCCACCTTAGGTGTTGGTCAATGGTAACCCCTAGATATTTTAGGGCATGGGTTTTGTTGATGGTAGGGCATTTGCAGTTTGAGTTATTATTGGGGTCGCAAGGTTGATATGTATTTTGATTGTAGATGTGCAATTGGCAATAACCAGGCTAAATCATATATATATAAAACAATAACTATCTATTAGCATAGTAGTTATAACAAATGCATTTTAATTTCTGTTTTTGTGACTGACAATTTTTCTAAATGTTTTAAATTAGCAGGAAGTTCATTGAATATCAAAGGTATTAAATAAAAAAAGCGTCCTCTTTCCATATTTGTTATTAAATCTTGGTAAAGTAACATTTTCATTTTGCTTCCATCTAGTAACTCCAGCAACATTTGCAGGAATTTCATATGGTCTATTGAAATAATGTTTTAAAATAAAGCGATATTTATAAAGATAAGAGACAGGCAATAGATTACAAAAGTTAAAATCGAAAATGTTTTATTAGAGGCAAGTAAGTGGTCTTTGACAAAGCAGGGCGTTATTGTTTTTAACATTGATTTTTGGAGTTTTACTATTAAGTTTACATGTCAAGAGGATGCTGTACCCCAAGCTAGTAAACCATAAGAAATAATGGACTCAGCTATGGCAAGGTATACTGAACGTAAAAGCTTAAAGGGTAGCACCATTTTTAATTTATACAGCTGAAAATCACAAGATCATAACCGATTACATAATTTAATTATATGAGGTACCCAAGTAAAAAATCTATCGATGGTTAAACGTAAATAAACGTAGCTCTCTACACATTCAATAATTATGTTGCAGTTACAAATTACCTCGTTAGCACCACCATGTAAGCATTTATACGAATGGAAAACAATATAAATAATAATTTTTTTTAAATATTAATAATTATTAATAATAATAATAATAATAATAATAATAATAATAATAATAATAATAATAATAATAATAATAATAATAATAATAATAATAATAATAATAATAATAATAATAATAATAATAATAATAATAATAATAATAATAATAATAATAATAATAATAATAGTAATAATAATAATAATAATAATACCAATATAATAATAATGAATTTTTTTTTATTGCATGATTACAGGTTTACATTTTTCCAAGAAGCAAAATGAATTCGTTGACCACAAAGCCATACAAGTGGCTTGTCTGTGGATAGTTCACAAAAAGAAAGTTATGGATCGGATGGACATATCTAAAGTTTGAAACACTGGTAGCTACTGTACAAACAAAATAAACCCAAAAAAGAAAAATATTCTAGTATTAGTAAAAACTTCTAGTATTATATTATTGTATTATAGAATTATATTCTATTTCTATAATATTATTAAGGTTCACATTAGAAAAAGAAAATAACAGATCAATTCAAGCAAAACCAATTACAAAAAAAAAGAACAGCGAATACATAATACATAATATACATTTTAGGAACAGCTAGCATATTATAAGGAACAAAGTTAGTAGTTTTTAAGTTTAATTTTAACAGAATTGTACGAGTCAAGGCTTCTTAAATGTTCTGGTAATTGATTAAATCGGTGAGATATGGAATATTCTAATGCTCGCTTGCCATATTTATTGTTGTATGTAGGTACTTTAAATAAATGTTTTAATTGTAGCCTTGTGTTAACCATTCTATTTCCTCTGCACAGTCACATGTTACATCATTCCTGCTATGTAAACATGTATTTGTAAGCGGTATGTGGTATCTTATGTAAGTCTTTAAAATAATATTTTATCAAGAGCCGAAATTGAAATAAATATGAGACAGGTAGAACATAAAAAAATGTAAATACATCCTGTGTATTCAAGACTGCGCGTTAGCTATTATGGGAAATTATATGACGTAACATTTTATTTTGCAATACTTTAATTTGATGCAAGTGAGTAGCACTGGCATTTCCCCAAGCTAACAACCCGTACGAAATAACAGATTCTGCTAGGGAAACGTACACTGTGCGCAAAGAAGTACAGGGTTTTATATCTATTTTCATTTAAATAATTGATAAGAAGAGCTTCTAAGCTTTTTACAAACTAAATGAATGTGAGGCTTCCAGTTGAAATTTTTATCAACAACCCAGATACATATGACTATTGACACATTCTATTTCCTCTGCACAATCACATGTTACATTATTCCTGCTATGTAAACATGTATTTGTATGACATACTATTTTTATATTTTCTAATCAGTCTTCATTGAAAGGTGAACATATGTGAACAATATTTAGTGTATTTATTAATATCATTTACATAAATTAAATAGCAAATAGCCCCCAAAATTGATCCTTGTGGTACGCCGGTATATGATTCCTTTTCATAGCTATAAGTGTCACCTATTCTTACTACAAGTTTTCTATTTTGAAAATAACGTTCAAACCATTTTAAAACATGCCCTCTTATGCCAACTCTCTGAAAACACTCCAAAGTTGTGCGTGGTTTAATGTATCAATCGCTTTTTTAAAATCTATAAACATTGCTAAAACATGAAAATTATCATTAAGTTTTGTATTAATCAAATCAGAAGATTGCGTTAAGAGGTCAGAAGTGCTTTTATGTTTTTTTAAATCCAAATTGCTGTTTATTTATTATATTTAATTTGTCTAAATAATTGCTTAATTGATCTGCAACGCATCGTTCCATAATTTTGTCTATCACTGGCCACAGTGCAATAGGCCTATAATTTTCAAAACATTTATGGTCACCTTTATTATAGATAGGTCTCACTACCGACACTTTTAGCTTATCTGATACAATTCCCTCTTTAATTGATAAATTAACTAAATGTGAAATTACTGGTGAAATTAAGTCGCATACATTTTTTATATCTACTACTCGAATATTGTCAATTCCCGGTGATTTGTATAAATCCATTTGTTTGATTTTTAGTAGCAACCTTTTCACTGCTGAACTTTGGCATGTACATTGATTGCATCTGTGAAGTAATCGGGACGTCAAAAGTAGTATTTATATTACAAGAGTGACGTATATTTGCCACTTCATTTATAAAACAATCTGCAAATCCATTTGCTATTTCTTTATGCGTGTATGTTTTGCCTAAGTGCTTGTCTATTACCTCGTCTACGGAACTTTTCGTTTTCTTACATAGGATTTCATTAATGGTTTGCCACGCAATAATAATAATAATAATAATAATAATAATAATAATAATAATAATAATAATAATAATAATAATAATAATAATAAAAATAAAAATAATTGTTCGCGCCGTTTATTCGACGCTGGGGTTTTGTATTTTCGTGGTGTTGGTATACCTGTCTTTATTTCATATGTTTTGATTTTCGGCCAATCACGTCATTTCCCACAGTTTAGAACGCTGTTTTTCGTGCACATGGGCTATCTCATATCTCGTCAATATTGTTCAAGTTCCGAACTGCGTCGTCTCTCTCTCTCGTTTCCCTTTCGTGCGTCCGTGGACTGCAACGCCTGCTCTCTTCGCCTGCTGTCCTGGGTTTGATCGCCTTCCAGGCATTTTTCATACTTCCTACTTTTCTCTTCCAAACTCGAGTTTCTGTCTTTCTATTTCTTTCTCACGACGGCCACTTTCCACCCGTCGCAATTAAAAACGCTTTACCCTCGCACGACCACTTCACAACTTGGGGTAAGTTCGAAGCTCAAATTATACAGTCCACTAAAACCATCTCGGAGTGAGCATCCCGGCTCAAACAATACTACTACTAATAATAATAATAATAATAATAATAATAATAATAATAATAATAATAATAATAATAATAATAATAATAAAAATAATAATAATAGTAATAAAAATAATAAATATAATAATAATAATAATAATAATAATAATAATAATAATAATAATAATAATAATAATAATAATAATAATAACAATTATAATAATAAATGTCCCTTCTGCTGTCACACCTATACAAACACATCGGACTATAGCGCTCTTTCATAGCACCAGATGCATTCCCCCCCCCCCCCCCCCCCCCCCCCGGCACCCATATTATACCAAAACTATGCCTTACTCAATAATTTCGCAACAAATGTGACTTCCACCCTTTCTGCAAATCGTGATTCAATTTTAAAACATTATACAACACGATTTAGCATCATCATGAATCAATCGAATCATGCGTGCTTTGTACAGAGCAGCTGGGCACAAAGCGTCATCACAGTTAAGTACTTAATTGAGTTCTGTGAACATGGTTCTATGTAAGTGATGTCTAGGAACTGTATGCGCTCTCTGTCCACATTGAGTTCTGTGAACATGGTTCTATGTAAGTGATGTCTAGTAACTGTATGCGCTCTCTGTTCACATTGAGTTCTGTGAGCATGGTTCTATGTAAGTGATGTCTAGTAACTGTATGCGCTCTCTGTCCACATTGAGTTCTGTGAACATGGTTCTATGTAAGTGGTGTCTAGTAACTGTATGCGCTCTCTGTCCACATTGAGTTCTGTGAACATGGTTCTATGTAAGTGATGTCTAGTAACTGTATGCGCTCTCTGTCCACATTGCAATGCTGACTAATTAAACGGCTAATAATAAGGGCACTTGCGTCACCGGTATTATCAGGTGGGAGTTGACAGTTTATATTAGACATAGGTTGATATAGCATTTTATTAAGGGCGGAAAGGGGGGGGGGGGATGGGGGCGAGGATATCAATACGACAAAAGTTACAAACAAAAAGGTTTACCGCTTGGTGAGAAGGGGGAGGGAGGAGGGGGCGAATGTTTTGTTTTTTGTTTTATTGTCTTTCGTGATATTGTAGTAAACTTTGAAAAATTTAGGTCCTTGATTGTGTGGTATTGAAGTTTGTAATAAGTGTATATTTGGTACTATATAGGTATATGTATATAATAGGTAATGTATCTTTCCTATTTAATTGTTAACTGTATTTCTTCTTCTCTTCATCTATCACCTCTCGTGGTCTCTAATAGCAAGACTGTAATAATAGAGAGTGAAACAATAAGAATCGTCATCAGCTCGTGAAATAAATAATAACATTTTAATTAAGTGATTTATCACTTCTGTGAACGAACTATTTATCACTTATTTACTAAGTTATTTTTAACGAGGTTATTTATCACGTCTCTGAAATGAGGCCAACCGGAACACATGTTGTTGAAATGTGATTACTATTGTGTCGATGTTGGTGACAGCAATGTAACACGACATTTTTATAATCTCATTAAATTTCAATTTAGTTTAAAATAAATAAATAAATAAATAAATTCACATTTAGTCTACCCATACAGTAACGAAACTGATTTGCAGTGAGGGACTTTAATTTAAAACGACTAAACCAGCCCTGTAGGCTCCGAACACCAGCGGCGAGTGAGCAATAACCAATCAAAGATCGATATTTCAAATACGAAACATATGAATCAGTGATTGGACAGTGCGAACACCTGCGGACAAATGTCAAAATCAATAAGGCCGATTCAGAACAACTTAGAATTTATTGAGTGCTTCGTTGCTAGGACGGCTCGAAAGTCACCGTTTATTTATTCCTAAGACAAGTGACAAGAAGTAATGGAACTGAATCCGGTAATTGTACGGTATCGCTGATCGCGTTTCGTACTCGCTTTTTTCTGTATTCCTTTGCGATATTGATCATGTGCGCAGTACATAATTGTTATTTCATGTTTTACCTGTAGGCTCCAGTGATTTTCTACCCAAATACTATCTTCTTTCATTAAATTATCATTTTGAAGTTGCATCGATTTGACAACACATTCACGTTAATAATGGCAATATGGCGGACGTGCGAGGGCCCAGCTGTTTGGAGCACACAGGAAGTGTGAAATACTAGCTATCTTACATCCCACGAAAGTTGGGTCAGGTTAGGGGGTCAATTTTGTTTATGTTGAATTGACTGGGCCTATGCCTAGGCCTAGCTGCCTGACATCCCACGAAAGTTTGGACAGGTTTCAGGATGTCAGGCAGCTAGGCCTGGGCGTAGGCCCGGCCAATTCAACATAATATAATTGACCCCCTAACCTGTCCCAACTTTCGTGGGATATCAGGCAGCTAGGCCTAGGCCTAGGCCCAGTCAATTCAACATAATATAATTGACCCCCTAACCTGTCCCAACTTTCGTGGGATGTCAGGTAGCTACGCCTAGGCCTTCACACTTCCTGTTTGCTCCAAACAGCTGCGCCCTCGCACGTACGCCATGCCCATATTGCCATATTTAATAACGTCAAATCGATGCAACTTCAAAACGATAATTTAATATGAAAGAAGATACTATTTGTATTGAAAATCACTGGAACTTATACAGATAAATCATGAAATTACAATTATGTACTGCGCACATGATCAATATCGCAAAGGAATACAGAAAAAAGTGAGTACGAAACGCGATCAGCGATACCGTACAATTACCCTGAATCGTTATTAGAAGTTAAAAAAACTTCTAACTGAACCAGGATTTGAACCCGGAACCTTCTGCATTGGAAGCAGGGATCCTAACCACTGGACCAACGAGCCAATATTTATTATATTGAGTGGTTGGCAGTCAAGCTTTCTCTTTATGTCCCCTACGGTTAAAGGAATGTAACCTGCATATATATCTATACTAATTTATTACCGCACCATGATTTGAGGACCGATAGTCACTGACAACCACAGTGGATCATCACAATAAAGATTTCTGGATTATTCTTGATCATTTAGGTCTATATTATTGCAACCATGCTATCCAAGATGATGAGTGGTGACTGACAGATAATGTTGGAGGGAAGTTACAAAAAAAAAACATCTCTTAATGCGACATGTCAGCAAACAAATTAGTTTTTAGTTAAGTTTAGTTTATGTTTTCAAAAACGTCATATTACAAAACATATTGTATATTTGGTTATCTATATGCAGATGTAAAATGTAACAATGGCTGAAACTAAGGTAATACTAATATATTAAAGCCAAATTGCAATGATTGATAACGATAATCATAACGATAACGATATAGTGAAAATAGTGACGATAACAATAATTATTAATAATAAACGGATGTATTCATTAGTATCATCAATATGCAATCTAATATAAGACTGTTTGGTAATTGTTTTCGTTATCTGAACTCTTACTCGTAGGGATAGCTGGAATTCTTTAAATTAATCACCATTCCTGTATGGTTTCCCCTCCCATGTCATGTACGATGTGACTTCAAAAGCCAAAAATATATAACCTCGTTGTTAGATAAACAAGCTCTCATAGCAAAACACAGCGCCTTATATTTCATACACTGTACGAATAAAAAGCTGCTTTCCAGAATGCATCGGATCATTACTCACACTCAGCCAAGTAATCCAAGTGATATCCATCCTGAATGACTTCTTCAATCTTCACGTTTCAGAATTAACCACAAACTAATCCCACTCTCATTCAACTCAATCTTTTTTAACCGAGATGTCTCGGATTCGTTGAGGCGCGAGTTTGAATTGATTTAGGTACTTCTAATGATTGAATGTTCGCTAGCTTCTATTACAAACCAGCTCGCCCTTTTCTACGCCAACAACGGAATAACAAGATTATGTTTCTAATAAAGAAAATATATGCTTTCCTATTAATGTAACCTACAAAATGCAAATTTTCATCAATTTAACTCGCATAACAAATCCTTTTATTGTCCCTTTTATGTTGTCCTCTAATCCATCCTGAGACCTTGGGCCAGCTATAACCCCCACTCCCCTCCCCCCCCCCCCCCCCCCCCCCGGTGCGGAAGGTCTGAAAGTGGTTTTGAGTACTTTGATATATTGACTTTCGATTTTCACTTGTTAGCCAACATGGTTTTGGTGGGTGCACCCACCAGGGGTGTCCAAATGTGGTACTGTGAAAACCATAAAAATATTAATTGAGGTATGTTGCCAGTTCAAAGAATTAACTATTTTTATAAGGATGTACTCTTTTATACGTAAGCTACTAAATAATACAATTAGTTGATTTTCAGGGTTACACAAACTAGTTATCTATTCATGTTTTGTTTTTATTTCGAGCAAAAAATCTATATAGTTTGTCCGCTCTGTAACGCCCCACCCCTCAAATAATGGAAGGTCTAAAAGTGGTTTTGATTACTTTTATATATGTGCCTTTGATTTTCACTTGTTAGCCAACATGGTTTTGGCGGGTGCATCTACCAGGGTTGTCCAAATGTGCCACCATACAAATCGATATTAATACTATATGCAATTCTTGAGAATAAATCAGAATAGTTGTAAGTATATAACCTCAAGCATCTAAAATGCTTGAAAACATGATTTTTTTATTTTTCAGGGTGAGAAAAACATTCTATGTACATTTTATGTGAATTTTTTAGGTGTAAATGTATCATGTTTGCCCCATCGGTAACCCCCCCACCCCTCCAATATTGGAAGGTCTGAAAGTGTTTTTGTATACTTTGATACATGACCTTTTGATTTGTACCTGTTAGCTAAGATGTTTTTTTGTGAGTGCACTTACCAGGGCTATCCAAAATGTCGAAATAGTGAGCAATATTAATGATAATTGTGATTTTGACAATAAAATGAACATTTTTGGAATTAAGTAACCTTTAACACATTGAAATTGTTAATTATACATTTTCCCATTTAAATGGTCGCACAACACAATATATAATACATTGAATTTAATAATTTATACATATTATTTGTTTACTTTGAGCATAACATGTATAGGGTTTACCCCATTTGTAACCCCCCGTTCCCCATATGCCGGAAAGTTTAGAACTGTTTTTGGATACTTTGGTACACTGTCTTTCGATTTTAGCTTGGTTGCCAAGATAGTTTTGGTGGATGCACCCACCAGGGGTATCCAAACATGGCGAAATAAGGAGCAATATTGATGTTAATTGCGATTCTGGACAGTAAATCAACAATTCTGGACGTATATATTCTTTAACATTCACAATACTTAATTAAATACATTTTTCCATTTAAGGGGTGCACAAAACTTTCCATGTACATTTTTTGGTTTACTTAGAGTAGATAGTATATATAGTTTTGCCAGTCTATGACCTCCCATATTACCCACATTGTGGAAGATGATGGAAGCGGGTTTGGGTACTTGAATAGATTTTCTTCGCATTTTTACTCAATATACAACACGGTTTTAGCGGATGCACCCACCAGGGGTGTCAAAATGTAGCATCTCAAATGTATAAACAAATATTAATTGCGTTTCTTGAGCGTTTATGTAAGTATGTTTGTTATTTTGTGACTTTTGACTGTTCCACCAACTAAGTGACATGCATTTGTATTATAAAAGCTGCACAATCCTTTAATAAACGTGTTTCTTTTTTAACGACGTTCATTAATGAAAAAAAAAATTAAATTAAAAATTAAAACAATAACCTAAAATGGATATTATTCTATGGAAATCACATATTACAAACAATGTTAGTACACTTACATATATTTCAAAGCTACAAAGAAAAAAAATGGAAACTTCTCACCTTTATTAGCTAATAGTGCAAAAAATAGCGATCGAAGATGGATTTTGACGTTTAAAGCGTGATTACCCCTGAAAATGTATGATTGACATGTATAATAAATTACTTATTCGTAATGTACTCATCAAGACCTTTCATTAGAGTGGTCGCAAACGACATTTGTGACTAAAGAATTTCATGATGTCCAAAAAGACACAGGGTGATATCTCCGAAGATAATGGCCAATTGGGTATCAAACAATTTTTAGAAATAAGACAATAATATACATAGTTATAACCTTACGTAAAACTAACTACTTTCTTACTACAAGACTCACAATTAATATTTGTACTATTTAGACCAAAATCTTTGGACACCCCTGTTTGGCTGTTCCACCAAAGTTGTGTTGGCTAACAAGTGAAAATCAAAATGTAATATTAAGAGGTATACAAAACCACTTTCAAACCTTCCGCACCGGGGTGGTGGTGGGGGGGGGGGGGGGGGGAGGGTTTCTATTAGCTGGCCCATGGTCTAATTCTAATAAAGAAAATATATGCTTTCCTATTAATGTAACCTACAAAATGCAAATTTTCATCAATTTAACACGCATAACAAATCCCATTATTGTCCCTTTTTTGTTGTCCTCCAATCCATCCTGACGTCCCACAAGTAACCCGAGTTGACTTGTGAGATGAATTCTGGAACGCAGCTCTATATCAATATAAACTTCGAAGTGAATTAACAATGTCCATTAAACATAAATTCATTAATTATTTATTAATTTTAGTTGACCCTGATCCACCCAATGGCCAGAGTGTGCGCTTCGTCATAAACCTCGTTGAATGATATCAACCTAGATGATGATATTTGGGGTTTTACGTCTCATATTTTTGCAACGAGGCTAATCGAGACGATGAGTGGATGATTATGGAGATGAAAAAACGCCACATGACATCCATGCCCAAGCCAGGATTCGAACCTGGGACGCAGAGACCGCGGTTTACTAGACCAACGCCTAATCGACCTCGGCCAACTGCGCCGGCCAATATTTAAACCTAGAAGACAATCACTTCCGCGTAGATAAGAGAGATAGCATACACCTAGCGTTATTGGCGATCTTTCAGAGTGCGCCTCGCTGTCCCATCCTATATAACTCAGTTGTCGTTTTGGAAAGGTCAAAGGGCAAATCCGTCGCCAGAACTCTCCCGCCTCACTCTCGACTTTTCAATGGTTAAATACCATATTGATCGAAATATCTGCAGCTAGAACAGAACACCACCTGGCTTCCATTACATACCGACCTCTATGGTGGATGGCTGAGGTGGATTGTTAGCCCTTCCGTCCAAGGCCATGCAGATAAGCACTGTGATCAAGTAACTTTGGTAGATAACGTTCGATATCGTTGAAAATTGTACTTTTGAAAGATCGTAGCTCTTTAATGCAATTATGTACAGCTCTGTAACGCTAATAAACGTTGATCACACTTCCCGGGGATGACACCAACCACAAATATCATTATTATCATTATCACGAAATATGGTGTGCGCTTCTCGATCACCCACCCACTAACAGCTTTCGATACCAAGCAACGGTATCAACGCCAGTGTTTAAACGAATTTATTTCACAAAACTAAAGAAGGACAGACGGTACGGTACATTTAGAGTTTAGACCTACATCTAGAACACAGTGGAATATATTAGAATCAATATGTTGATACATTTTGACGGGCTTTCAATAAAAACAAAAAAATGGCAATGTTCACAGATTGCTGGATTTTGACTAGTTCCTGTAAAAATCTACGAATTCTTGTACTCTCGTTGGATACACAATAACGGTTTCTACGTGAGCGACCAAAGTAACATAATTGCAGTGCAAACTGTGTTGAGACAATGTGCCATCAGAGTGAGTATGTTGAGACAATGTGCCATCAGAGTGAGTATGTCGAGACAATGTGCCATCAGAGTGAGTATGTTGAGACAATGAGCCATCAGAGTGAGTATGTTGAGACAATGTGCCATCAGAGTGAGTATGTTGAGACAATGAGCCATCAGAGTGAGCATGTCGAGACAATGAGCCATCAGAGTGAGTATGTGGAGACAATGAGCCATCAGAGTGAGTATGTGGAGACAATGAGCCATCAGAGTGAGTATGTTGAGACAATGTGCCATCAGAGTGAGTATGTTGAGACAATGTGCCATCAGAGTGAGTATGTTGAGACAATGAGCCATCAGAGTGAGCATGTCGAGACAATGAGCCATCAGAGTGAGTATGTCGAGACAATGAGCCATCAGAGTGAGTATGTTGAGACAATGTGCCATCAGAGTGAGTATGTCGAGACAATGTGCCATCAGAGTGAGTATGTTGAGACAATGTGCCATCAGAGTGAGTATGTCGAGACAATGTGCCATCAGAGTGAGTATGTTGAGACAATGTGCCATCAGAGTGAGCATGTTGAGACACCAGAGTGAGTATGTCGAGACAATGTGCCATCAGAGTGAGCATGTTGAGACAATGAGCCATCAGAGTGAGTATGTTGAGACAATGTGCCATCAGAGTGAGTATGTCGAGACAATGTGCCATCAGAGTGAGTATGTCGAGACAATGTGCCATCAGAGTGAGCATGTTGAGACAATGAGCCATCAGAGTGAGCATGTTGAGACAATGAGCCATCAGAGTGAGTATGTTGAGACAATGTGCCATCAGAGTGAGTATGTCGAGACAATGAGCCATCAGAGTGAGTGTGTTGAGACAATGAGCCATCAGAGTGAGTATGTTGAGACAATGAGCCATCAGAGTGAGTATGTGGAGACAATGAGCCATCAGAGTGAGCATGTTGAGACAATGAGCCATCAGAGTGAGCATGTTGAGACAATGAGCCATCAGAGTGAGTATGTTGAGACAATGAGCCATCAGAGTGAGTATGTTGAGACAATGAGCCATCAGAGTGAATATGTTGAGACAATGAGCCATCAGAGTGAGTATGTCGAGACAATGTGCCATCAGAGTGAGTATGTCGAGACAATGTGCCATCAGAGTGAGCATGTTGAGACAATGAGCCATCAGAGTGAGCATGTTGAGACAATGAGCCATCAGAGTGAGTATGTTGAGACAATGTGCCATCAGAGTGAGTATGTCGAGACAATGAGCCATCAGAGTGAGTGTGTTGAGACAATGAGCCATCAGAGTGAGTATGTTGAGACAATGAGCCATCAGAGTGAGTATGTGGAGACAATGAGCCATCAGAGTGAGCATGTTGAGACAATGAGCCATCAGAGTGAGCATGTTGAGACAATGAGCCATCAGAGTGAGTATGTTGAGACAATGAGCCATCAGAGTGAGTATGTTGAGACAATGAGCCATCAGAGTGAATATGTTGAGACAATGAGCCATCAGAGTGAGCATGTTGAGACAATGAGCCATCAGAGTGAGCATGTCGAGACAATGAGCCATCAGAGTGAGTATGTTGAGACAATGTGCCATCAGAGTGAGTATGTTGAGACAATGTGCCATCAGAGTGAGTATGTTGAGACAATGTGCCATCAGAGTGAGTATGTGGAGACAATGTGCCATCAGAGTGAGTATGTTGAGACAATGAGCCATCAGAGTGAGCATGTTGAGACAATGTGTCATCAGAGTGAGTATGTTGAGACAATGAGCCATCAGAGTGAGTATGTTGAGACAATGAGCCATCAGAGTGAGCATGTTGAGACAATGTGTCATCAGAGTGAGTATGTTGAGACAATGAGCCATCAGAGTGAGTATGTTGAGACAATGAGCCATCAGAGTGAGTATGTTGAGACAATGAGCCATAAGAGTGAGTATGTCGAGACAATGTGCCATCAGAGTGAGTATGTTGAGACAATGTGCCATCAGAGTGAGCATGTGGAGACAATGTGCCATCAGAGTGAGTATGTTGAGACAATGTGCCATCAGAGTGAGTATGTTGAGACAATGTGCCATCAGAGTGAGTATGTTGAGACAATGTGCCATCAGAGTGAGCATGTGGAGACAATGAGCCATCAGAGTGAGTATGTTGAGACAATGAGCCATCAGAGTGAGCATGTTGAGACAATGTGTCATCAGAGTGAGTATGTTGAGACAATGAGCCATCAGAGTGAGTATGTTGAGACAATGTGCCATCAGAGTGAGTATGTGGAGACAATGAGCCATCAGAGTGAGTATGTTGAGACAATGAGCCATCAGAGTGAGTATGTTGAGACAATGAGCCATCAGAGTGAGTATGTGGAGACAATGAGCCATCAGAGTGAGTATGTGGAGACAATGTGTCATCAGAGTGAGTATGTTGAGACAATGAGCCATCAGAGTGAGTATGTTGAGACAATGAGCCATCAGAGTGAGTATGTGGAGACAATGAGCCATCAGAGTGAGTATGTCGAGACAATGAGCCATCAGAGTGAGCATGTCGAGACAATGAGCCATCAGAGTGAGTATGTCGAGACAATGAGCCATCAGAGTGAGTATGTTGAGACAATGTGCCATCAGAGTGAGTATGTTGAGACAATGTGCCATCAGAGTGAGCATGTCGAGACAATGAGCCATCAGAGTGAGTATGTTGAGACAATGTGCCATCAGAGTGAGCATGTCGAGACAATGAGCCATCAGAGTGAGCATGTCGAGACAATGTGCCATCAGAGTGAGCATGTTGAGACAATGAGCCATCAGAGTGAGTATGTTGAGACAATGAGCCATCAGAGTGAGTATGTTGAGACAATGAGCCATCAGAGTGAGTATGTTGAGACAATGAGCCATCAGAGTGAGTATGTTGAGACAATGAGCCATCAGAGTGAGTATGTTGAGACAATGTGCCATCAGAGTGAGTATGTTGAGACAATGTGCCATCAGAGTGAGTATGTGGAGACAATGTGCCATCAGAGTGAGCATGTTGAGACAATGTGCCACCAGAGTGAGTATGTTGAGACAATGAGCCATCAGAGTGAGTGTGTTGAGACAATGAGCCATCAGAGTGAGTATGTTGAGACAATGAGCCATCAGAGTGAGTATGTTGAGACAATGAGCCATCAGAGTGAGTATGTTGAGACAATGTGCCATCAGAGTGAGTATGTTGAGACAATGAGCCATCATAGTGAGTATGTTGAGACAATGAGCCATCAGAGTGAGTATGTTGAGACAATGTGCCATCAGAGTGAGTATGTGGAGACAATGAGCCATCAGAGTGAGTATGTCGAGACAATGTGCCATCAGAGTGAGTATGTCGAGACAATGTGCCATCAGAGTGAGCATGTCGAGACAATGAGCCATCAGAGTGAGCATGTTGAGACAATGAGCCATCAGAGTGAGTATGTCGAAACAATGTGCCATCAAAGTGAGACAAGTTTACTTTTCTTAAAATATGCGGTGTATCTCGACCACTCGGTGTCTATATCTTTATTTATGTTCTAATGTCTATCCTTTTCAGTTATAAAAACTGATTTACCTGCTGTTGACTTATCTGCTCTGATACTACGAAGTTTAAAAAAATGTTAGTTATTGTAGATTTCGGATGAAATACTTTAAAATGCTTTAGAATTGTCAACATTATACAAAAATATTTCATTCCCTAGAAAATGTAATGCTCTTTCTTATAAGTGTACTTGTGTTCCAATTCATATTTCCGTTTATTAAATTATCTTATTCAACTTTTGTAAGTGTTGTTACAACACACCTTTCATATCCCAATTAGGTTATTTGGAAATCGGAAATTTTTATTGGAACAGAGACAATCTATAAGAAAGAGCGTTGAATTTTCTAGGGGATTACATATGTTGGTATCATTTTGACAATTTTATGCAATTTCAACCGATAGAAACGGGATTTACGCTGCGGGGGTCGGCATACAACCTAAGAGTAGAACTAGCGGAAGGTCTCACCAAATATTCAAAGCATATTTTTAATTTTTTTTTGCTTATTGCTCGCTGTATTATGCTGTAAAATATACGTACCTATATTGGGTTGTAAATACTTCAAGAGTCAAACACAAAGAGTGAAGATTGAATTTGTGTACCTGCTGTTAACTCATCTGTTCTGATACTACGAAGTTTAAAAAAATGTTGGTTATTTCGATAGAGTTGTTCATATGTAGATTTTTACTTCCGGCGAATGAAAATGTTTGTACAGTTAAAACTATCACAAATAGGCCTACACTTTTTCGAAACTTCACTTAATTCTATGAAAGGACAGATTCTAGTTCTACATTTGTTTAAGATCCCGAAGTAGTTACAAACATACGAAAATATAATATAATTCACAATTAAAAAATTAAAAAATTTCAAGACAATTAGTAATTCGTCATAACGATCTTTTTTGAGATATGGCTTCAGTTTTGTTCCTTTGATTAGCTTGGCTCTTTTTCACCGCAAAGGGAAGGAAGGCGGAGTAGGGATTTTAATGGTTCTCAAGCAACCAACCATCAATAAAATATCATATTCTGGTGTTCACGTGCGCGGGGCAGCCATTGCACTCGAGTTATTGCACATCCAACTTATTTCACTAACGAACATTTCAAGTACATTTCATATCATTATAATTAAACAAAACATTGCAGCAATAGCAACAAGGGAGGTATCAGTAAGATCTTTGCCCTGTCTAAGAAACTGGCTAATTAACATGTGAGTTCAGGCCTAGGAGTTACATCTATATTGTAACAAACAGCCTTGCCGCTGTGTGAACTCTCGCACTCTGTGTTCATGTATCTGTATGTAGCACATTCAAAACGCCGTCTTTCATTACGAGTGCAGCGCAACGTTGCCGACAAACCCTGCAGGCATCGCCAGTAGGCCTTGACCACAACGAGACCAGAGCTTAACAGTCTGTTTAATCGTTACGGAAGGCAACCTTCATGTTCATTCAAGTTAAAGAAAAATTGAACCGTTTAATGTAGGTTTAACGCAATACGTTACTTGATCAGATTGATGTATTACGTGTCATGTTGTAAATTTTTAGTTTTTTTAGAAGAGAAAAACAAATATTGATGGAATTACGTAGTTTAGAAAAAAAATTGTAATTTTACATTCGGAAACTCGTTACCTAGTTCCTCATTAGTTGGTATTGATTGATCGTCCGAAAGCCATTCTTTTACTTCAAAAATGGTATATATTTTATATTTTTCATAATAATTATTGTAATCGCACTAAATATACCTAACACTTAACCAGGTAGCATCCCTCTAAGGACTTTCAATGCAGTTTCAGGAAGTAGTCATTAATTTTAATTATCTTACTTTTCACAATTTACAGAGGAAAGTCCTACGTCCATTGTATTCTGTAAACTTGCCTCAAAGACCTAAAACATAGTAAACTCTCATTCCCCATGCATTATGTCCTCTCACTCGAGTCGTTATCGCGATCTAACTAAGCTATGCTATCTTCTTTGCTTCAGGAGTTCAACGTGGCTAGCGAACAGCACAGTATCCAGCCGAGACAGACGTTGTTGTCCCCTCGACCTACCGCCAGGTCCCCCTTCGAGTCTGTGTCTCCTATCCTGGCTCATCAGTCACGCCCCTATGTGCCGAGCACTCCTCGCTTTATCAGGGCGCCATCGGTGTCCTCTCAGAGCAGCTTCGATAGCAGTGAATCGCGGCAGGTATTTGCAACGCCCTTGACAATATAACTTCAGAGCAGCTTCGATAGCAGTGTATCGCGGCAGGTACAATATAGCTGTCAAGAGATAGCGCTGGGGCACTGCCTCGGGGTATGGGAACTGATTCATAGGGGACGCATTGTCCAGTCCTTGAAATGCAGTAGGATACAGTTGGGGCGAGATGAAAATCTGGTAAGTGTATAATTCGTGGAAAGAAATGATTTAAAGTAGTTTCTTTCTAATTTACCCTTTTCTTTTTATCGCCAGTCTAAATTATTTAATAATGAAACATACATTTCTCAAACGATCGAGAGCATTTATAATATTGTCTGCAAGTATTAAACTAGTTCCTAAAATAAACTATGCTATATATATTTTTTCATTTAACATGCAGTGACTACGTTCCAAATACAGCTTTTTATTATAAAACGGAGAACATTTGCACTGATACATGAGATTAAGCCAAAGAAGGCTTAGTCATTCCATTAGCCACTATAGAATTCACGCTAATATAAAATTTAGTTGACTAAAAGAACGCTGACCTTAGTGACTTACCTGACAAGTTGCTGGGAAGGCGCCATTGCAACTAACAACGCTTCAGCTTACTCAAGAGATCGCACTTAATTCATCATATTGAATTGTGTGTAATACAAAATTGAAATAAGGCAATTTTATCAAATCTGAATCTAATGTGAAATAAGTGAAAGTACCATGAGCATAAAATAAAACTGAAAAATGCCGAAATGCAACTCTTTACGAGTGTGAACGCAGTGAATATTATTATCGACAAGTTTTGTAAACAACACCTGCAAACGTTATTTCCGTCCCAAACAGACTATTGGTAGCATTTGAAACTTTTGTACTAACATTATTAATATACCTGAACTACGGTTCAATGAATTTACACAAAGCGGAACAAAACAGCTGGTCACCCGCACAAGTAGATAATTTCCATTGTATGTATCAACAATATGCTATATATGGTGAAGCCCAACAGTCAATTCTTTAGACCAGATCCAGTGCGCTATTACTCTACCTTCCCTTCCTAGTGATACCATTCCCGTTCCACAGGATCGTGTTGGTACGAAATACGAATTCCCCCCCCCCCCTCTACCTCCCCCCTCCACCCCCACCGATTGAATTGCTGTGAGCTTGGACGCAAACCAATGCCCAGCTATTGTCAGCAGTCCGTACGGTTCAATATAGAGATTATATTAATTAATAATAATAAGCCCATTTTTCAAAATGTATTTATGTGCATGGCAATGGCCTTAATTGACTTGTTCCACCTGAATAATTGAAATTATGCATTCATTTCACTGCTTTTAATGCGATGGTCTTGTCAGACAAAAAAGCGTCATCGCTGTGTATTGGATGACACGCTAAACAATTTCAAGGACGAATTATCATGACGTTACGCGGTCTATGGCGACTACAAAGCGTTCTTTTGGTGATCTTTGTTTACAAACAAGCTCAATCTCGTAGTCGTCGAGCGAGCGAGTGCTACGTCAGTAACTCTTGGCTCTAGGGACAAGTTTCCCCGCTAGCAAGCGTATTTAGCTCTGCGATAGCGCGTAGACCTGTCGATAACATGAAACACACTGAGTTCCTTAAACGAACATTGATGCCAGTTTCAGATTCATTCCAATAAGTGGCTTGCTAGTTTTTCTTTCTGGGATTCGGCTAGCTACAGTATGTCTAATACACGTTGTTTGAACAGCCGTATAAAGTTAACACCTGATTATGTTAATAAACGCTATCTTAATAGCCTTGTCCCTCTTACCTATATTTTTTAATGTACTCAGTCGATACAATATAAATTTCCACTCGTCTCAAAATGCCAGTTTATATGTAAAAACTGTGAAGCAAAAGGTAACTTCATAGTTCGTACCTTTTTTATGTTGCATTGGAATAGGGAATGTTTATGAATTTTCTACAGCTCTGAAAGTACGGGGAATATATTGTTATTCATCTAAAGACATCAGAAACCTAATTTAAAAGTTTTAAAATTAACTCATTATATTTCTATTAATGTTCAAAGATTTTGATTATCTGTTTCCTGCACTATTACTTTTAAACGGTATGTGTATAATTTTATATAAATAATATGTATAATTCACAATCCATTAAAATCACTGCTTATATGAATGACTTTGCCTCCGCCTCCTAGATGAAACAATCAAATTTTTAAGGTCATCAAGCCTTGTCAAAATTTGTACTCAAGCCGTTGTCAAGTCTGCTTTATATGAATAACAACACCCAATATTTACTGATATCCTATGAAAATAGGTTTGGTATTATTGTTTTTTAAAGTAATTGGGCTTCAAAATTAATTATTAGGCGTACTAGACATTAATTCGATTTTAATTGATTTTGGATATGGTAATTTCCAAATAAGCATTATTTTATTTATCATTTTATGATTGGTTGATTGCTGATAAATGGAAAGTGACGTATGCCCCGTTTTTCCCGCCATTAATATGTGTGAAACTTTCAGCGCGTTTTTATAAATAAAACTTTATTCTATATCATCGAAATAAAATATTGTTGTATTCAGGAAAATAATCCTAATCTAGTAAAATGCTAAAAAAAAAATGACGCATATTCCCCATTGGCAAGAAATCATAATTATGCTTGAAAAGTTTTGAAATTGTATTTGTAAAAGTCACACATGAGTGCCCTGGTCCAACGTGGGGCAAGTGATGCGCGTAGAGCAATGTGGAAATCCTAATTATAAAAGTTTTGCAATTTCTCACTAATAACAACCAGTGATCGACACAAAGCTAGTATACAGCAGCAGGGTTGGCGCTCTTCAAAAGGTGACTTGTTCTTCTCTTTTCCTTTCTACCAAGAAATTCCACAATTTTTTGTATTAAATAATGTTTGTTAAGACATTTTGAAAGCTGATATACAGAGATTGTTTATTTTATTTCTTGTTAGATGAGCGTAGCGAAGCGGAGTGAATCTCTCCGTACAACTCGATCGGCGCTTTGTCTGTGTGTGTGTGTGTGAGACTTACATACGGATTTAGATGATTTTTGTTCATAGATCCACATAAATGGTATCAACATTTGACAATAGCTTCAAAATTGTAACTTTAACCACCAAGTTTTAAAAAAATATTGCTTATTTACGGCAATTGATTTCTTCATTTTTACAGTGTTCCAGTGTTATAATTCGCATTTGCGGACCATTGAAGTAAGATGCACATAGTATGCAGCACGAAGGGCGTGCACAGTCAGAACTTTTTCACTATTTTTTTGGAATTTTGATAGCTATCATAGAATGGCTACAATGACGTGTTATGTTTTATGACTTTCACGGCAAAAAATGCAAATGTTAACAACGAACTTTGTAGAAAAATTAAAAAGCTTTTATTATGATTTAAATGCTGTTATTGTATGATTAAACACAATCACATTTTAGATCTAGCCTGTATCTACATTTTAGATTTTTCCATACACAGATTACTTGAATAGTTTACTAATTAGAGCGTATTGAGTAGACCACGGTCGAATGAAATTATGCGGAAATCCCTTGGTAAATCAACTCTAAGGCTACAATTTATTTGAAGAAACCTTCTTAACGGATTTAGATAATATTTCGTGTAATTATTAGCAACATATCGGAAAATAATATACACAAATTCTAAGGTTGTAACTTAAACCGCCATGTTGTAAAAGAGTCATATGTTTATTATAAAAGTAATTTTTTCTTGTAAGAGTGATATAAGCATATGATTTGTTTGGTTTAAATAAAAAAAAAAGCTCATCTGGCAACGTAGAGCGTTTTCCTAGTTAGATGAGCGTAGATAAGCGGAGTGAATCTCTCCATACAACTCGATCGGCGCTTTGTCTGTGTGTGTGTATGTATGTATGTCTGTATGTCTGTATGTGCGCTAAATTTTGTTCGTCGCGCACAGGTCAAACGGCTTGACGTATTTAGCTGAAATTTTCGGTCAATATTCTTGACCACTAACCTCGATGCTGTTAACATAACCAGCAAAATTCGTTAAAATGCCAACCAACAAAAAACTAATTTCTAAAAAACAAAATTTGTTTGTTCATTTAATTAAATTAAAACTTACTCACGGATTTAGATGATGCTTCACTTGTAGGTTCACATCGACGGTCTTAACACTTGACAATAGTTTCAAAATTGTAAGTTTAACCGTCATGTTATAAAAAAATATTGTTTATTTACGACACTAATTTCTTCATTTTTACAGTGTTCCACCGATATGATTCGCATTTGCGGGCTATTGAAATTAGATGCACATAGTATGCGGCACGAATGGCGTGCACAGTCAGACCTTTCTCACTATGTATTTGGAATTTTGATAGCTATCATAGAATGGCTACAATGACGTGTTATATTTTATAACGTTCACGGCAAACATGCAAAAGTTAACAACGAACTTGGTCGACAAAGTAAAAAGCTTTTATCATGATTTAGAAGCGGGTTATTGTATGATTAAAAAATATTAAATTTTAGATATAAATAATATGTATCTACATTATGGAACCTCCCATTCACTGATAGGTTTAATAGTTTAGTAGTAGTAGTGTTTATTTATTTTAGCTTTCGCTGATCACATAGATACAATGTACAGTAGAATATCGAAATTACAATTCCAAATTAAGATACATCATAGAATGAAAATTAAAAAAATACATACACTTTAACGAAATAATAATCGATAGAGATCTAAATTAGAGCCTACTGAGTAGACCATGGTCGAATGAAATTATGCGAAAATCCATTGAAAATCAAGTAACAAGTCTTAATTTATTTAATGAAAACATCTTAACGGATTTAAATAACATTTCGTGCATTTATTAGCAACATATCGAGAAACAATATACACAAGTTATAAGGTTGTTACTTGATCCGCCATCTTGTAAAAAAATCATATGTTTATTATAAAGGTATTTTTTTTTTAAATAGTAATATGATATGCAAATTATTTATTTGATTTGATACATTGAAAAAAATCGCTCATCTGTCAACGCGGAGCGTTTTCCTAGTAGTTACAATTGTAATTATTCTCATTGGAGAGCCCATAGAGTTTTCCAGTATGATGCGAAAAAACAAATTGTATTTACCATTATTACTGAGATAAGTGATAGTTTAATTATTTTAATGGAAGAAAACAAAATTTTGCAAACAGTGAACAATAATTTTTAATGGCTTTATAAGAATTTCTCTTTCAAAAAACAAGAAATTTTAAATAAAATACAAACATTATTTGGTAAATTACAATAACTTCAATCATCCCTGTGATACCACATGAAGACAACGCTAAAAAAAAAAAAAAAAATCGTGCCCACTGGGACTAAAACAGATTTTTTTTCTTATCGGCTCGATATCGGCCACTTAACCCGTGTGACCTCATTGCTGGGTCTATCTGAGTAGGTCTTAGTTCGAATACTGGATGATCATTCGTCTTTCTCCTCTACATAGTTCCCTAAGTGGTATCTAATTCACTTTAAGAGCGTTCGGCAGAGGAGAGCGTTGTCAGATTTTGCGGTCAATGTCGAAACTAAATTCTTATTCTAGCGGCTGCTGTTATCGACCTTTTATGGCTGCTGTTACCCTCCCCCCTCCAACTACGGCGGTCCAACGTCCATGTAAGTCCATGGTCCATCCACACAAAATCTACCTGCTTCGCGACACCCGTCTCCCTTCACTGGCAAACATCATAATTATCATTTCTAAGGAAAGCCTCAAAATAACAGTTTTGTAGTTCTTCAACCTTCGCCACAGAAATAAATGTCAATATGACAAATCATTCTCGAGTAAAGTAGGCAATAGTGTTCCACATGCTTGTAATAATGTGTTGTTTTATAATGTTATATTATGCTATAGTAATGTGCCAGATAATGTGGTTATTGTGCCCGGTGATAGCGATTAAATTACAAAATTGAACCAAATGGGAACGAACCCAAATCACTCTGCTGTTATGTATGTTGCTTTATATGTTCGCTATTTCATTTACCACGCACAAATACAATCATTAAACTTCATGTAAATGTATTTCATATTATACGGACGCGGGTTACCGTGAACCCGAAATATACGTAGATCCGTATGTTTTAGGTATCAGTCCAAGTGTAAAATTAAAAATAGTATACAATCTAGTAGTGGTGGGTTGGGGTATAGTGGGGGGTAATCTCAATATATAGTAAAAGCAATACTGGGGAACATGATTAATTATAAAAGTGAAACAACGAGTGTAAACTAAACGGATACTAAGCAATACTGAGACATTACTCAAATTGTTTCTTTGCTACATATAATTTGGAATTTGATGGTGAATACGTGGATTTCCGTAAAAAAATATTTCGGCATCGCAAGAAATGCAAGCGTGTTACGAGCATTCCCTATTTATAATAGATATCATTTTTGTTTACCCAATTCATTGCATAATTGTATGATATCAGAAAATGTATTTTGTTTTACCACATGCCTATTATATGCTGGGTTTTCTACCAAAAGCTATAAATAGCAGT
This sequence comes from Isoperla grammatica, assembly GCA_945910005.1. Lineage (NCBI taxonomy): Eukaryota > Metazoa > Arthropoda > Insecta > Plecoptera > Perlodidae > Isoperla > Isoperla grammatica. The sequence continues at coordinate 32,068,268 of OX246746.1, read as the reverse complement.
AAAAATATAAAGTGAGCTTGTTGAGGACTAACCGAATGAGCACAAAGTCAAATAAAATACACAGTTTGATGTTTATCTTGAGGCTGGTGCCAAGTGTTGAATAAGGGCCGTAGCTGGGGTCCATCACGCCCACAATTCACAAAATACAAATTTATTTCACATAACATTTGTGAACTTGTAGCTAGCGCGTCACTATTAGTCCAACACAAGGGAACGAGACACAGTCCTAAATACTCGTCGTACAATACTGTGCATAAACTTCAACAGCCGTAGTAGCATGGTTCGGGGCTGAGCAGAAAGTTACTGTACAGATAACCGAATATACTAAATACAATACGCCCGCACAGTAACTAGGCCAACCATGTACGCAATATTTATAAATAGCCGTAGCTTTACGTGGTTGAACAGTACATTACCACAAAGCACAAAACAGAACACAATATAATATGCGCCCGAACAGTCACACAGTAAACCCGTCAAGCTATCAGAGGTATTTCACTGCATACCTTACCGCCTCTTCTAGGCGACACATTCTTGGAATCAGTGACCCATACGCCATCCCAAACAATAGCTTGACAAACTTAAAATTGGATAATTGCGATACGGAACTGAGGAAGTCAATAATTCTGCCGGGACTACACAGAGCAGGCTTCACTATTCAAACCGTTTCTAGCATACCCCCCCCCCCCCCCCCCCCTAGGTCTATATCGCCAAATTATATCTTCGGTGTTTACCCTCAAATAATTTCAGTTTACATATTATTGATCGTGTGAGACCAAAATAATAAATAAATAAAATATGAAAGATGCAGTAGAGGACGTTATTGTGGGATTCTATTTATGGGGTACGTAATAAGTAATGTACTTTCTGCAGTATGTACGTATAAACTTCGGCGGATACTTCGTGGTAAGCTTATTGGTAAGCCAAAGGTAAACACACATTTTGGCCTCAAATATGGGCCGTTGTGATGTCACGTGAATACTCCCTATCACGTTACATGATCGACTCGGAACTCGTTAGCTATCAGGTTCGATACCAATCACCGGCAATCTTGACTAAAAGTGATTTCCTCATTCGAACGACAAAAAATACTGAGATTGTTTACAACTAGGAAAACGCTCTGTTTGAAGCGTTCATAAGCGAGCGCGTCAATATCTACGAACTTTCTGGCGAAAAGTTTTCAATGCTAATACAAACAACAATTAACAACAATTCAAGAATGCACATTGCAAAATTTTTTCTAATTTCCATAGCTATTATACTTCCAGACATTGTTGGATGCAGTGCAATGTGCGTTGCTAAGAATTTTCGTCGTCATGTTTTCAACACGGTCCGCCACCGTTGTTACTAACAGTTATTGACAGCAATAGAAATGTAATTTCTGCCTCAAATACGTATCGGATCGCTTTTAAATTAGTATATTCGTGACCGGACAAAAATTTACTATAAGATAGCCACCTCACATTTTGATGTCACTGTGTTTCAGAAATATATTTTCGAGTAACTTTTGTGTAACTTTGCCAATATTTATCAGATCGCAATAAAGTAAACATATTCGTGACCGGAATAAGCTTTAGAAAAATATGGCTATCTCACATTTGGCCGCCATTTTGTTTCAGAAAAATATTTTGCAGTAACTATGGTGTAGCTTTGTAACTTTTCGAACGATTTTGCCTCAAAACTATACACCTTCAATCCACATTGAGGCTTCAAGTTGATCGAACTTTCCGTTCAGCCGCTATCGACAGACATAAAAAAAAAACACAAAAAAAAACACAAAAAAAACATAACGAAGTGCCATAAGAGTCTAGTGGAGACGCTCGCTTCGCTCGCTTAAAAAAAAAACTTATGAAATTCCCTCCCAACTATCCCTACACCCAATGCTAAGTTTAGTTATCTGAGTATTGATATTTTGTCCCTGGACAGGTTTTTTACGAAAAGAAAGCTACTAGTTTTTTTTACATAATGCCTATCGTGTAATAACCCCTGCTGGAAATAAGTGCTTGTAGCTTAGTGCGTGACAGAAAATAAGTACAGAGTTGTATGTACTTAGCTTCTACATATATATTTTTATATTGTTATTATGTATAAAAACGAATCTATATGTGTGTGTATGTATGTCTGTGTGTGTGTATAATATGTCCTTCATACATTACTACACCATTCATCCGATTGCGATGAAACTTTGGTGAGTTGTTGGCGCACGCCCGCGAAGGTTTCTGAATAATAACAACAACCCCCCCCCCCCCCCCCTTTGTGTACCGCCAGACGGAAAAATACATTGTGTGTCAAAAAGCACTTCAAGAAACAGAATTAAAACAGTAACACATTATTTCTTTCAGTGGCATTGCAACGCATGTTTGCTAGTTACATTATAAATTCGCATTAGTAGGAACTCAGAGAAGAATAGTGACAGTCGGGAAGTTACGGATTCAACTCCCAACACTGGAAATGTTGACTGAACGTTTTCACGAAGACTGTCACCAATAGAGATAGCTCAGGGGTAGAGCGCGAGACTCTAATTCGGGAGGTCGCGGATTTGATTCCAACCACCGTAAATCCTGAGTGGAATTTTGTCCCAGGTTTTTTTCATCATAAATCGGATAATGAATATAGTAGGAACACTCGCACACTTTGTTTTAAACTACAGCCAAAATTCAAAGAGTTTTGTTTATGTCTCGGAGAGATATTGCGATCAACGATGTTTTTATATGAAACTTCGTAAAAATATTGATCATTTTTAGAAAGTTTACTAAGTAATCATCTCTATTCATGGCACCCTTTGTGACCCGTAACCCTTGAGAGGCCCTCTCAGACATGGTAGCTGGCGCTCGCCGGTGTCGGCCAAGGTCCACCAGATCGCTAATAGATTAGTGGACTTTGGTGTGGACTTTGGTGTCGGCCAGACATCGTCTTTTGTTCCATGGGAGCGAACGACCGTGCAGCTATCTGTGGCAAAACGCTGAACTCGGTGAAGGAAATAACGGAAAAATCCCGGTATTGGCCTTGGATGCAAGCATGTATACTTACACTCATAACTGTATTATCGTTCTAAGCACATACCAATAAAAATAACAACGCTAAAGTGGACAAAATTATCTACTAAGATCACTGTTAATGGCTCTGCTAGCTCTTGTCAAACTCGCACAAATAAATAAAATGTGCACATCGATTCTACATACAAACATACAAATGTACATATTTCATTATTTTTTTAAATTATCTTTCTTCAATAAAATAACACATTTTATCAGTGGTCTTAGTCGATATACCCTTTGCCTACCCGGATATAAAAAATAAGACAAATCCTATTACTAGTTTAGGCGCTACAAGTGTAAGTTTGGCCACATGTTTTTAGTAGTAAAATGACTAGTGCCGAACGCTCTTAATGTTGTATGGAGTTTGTCATATGAAGGACTTTATACCCTACCGAGATAGAGACAGCATAAAGTAACATTATTATACATTATGCAAGAGGAAAGACAACTGATGGAGAAAAACATCGAATGGAAATCGATCCTAGATACCAGTTGATGCAATCCATTTTCCCAGAGCGACAGAGCTATTCTCCCATCCAAACGTTTGATAGAAACTAGGTCAACCCGGCTATGAAAACTATCTACCTTCATTTATCCAGCAATTAGCATTCAACACTTAACACAAAAAAGACAATTTTTAAACAAAATTAATTTAATAAGAAATCCAAAGTTTTTCAAGACCGTGTTTTAGCTGACCCCGAAGAGTCTGGTACAAAACGACAGAATTCAGCTTCCAGTTGTTTATCTTCGAATATATATTTAGATGCCAGCTTCCATGGGTAGCCCTGGGCGCAAAAAAACTAAGATTCATATGAATAAAATAACGAAGAATGTATCAAACATTTCTTAAAGAAAAACACCCGTCTCAAATACATATTCCAAACACATGACATCTCGAAGTTGAAGGAAAAATAATATGTATGTACCAGGAAAAATATTAAGAATATTAAAGTTTCCAATGTACTAACGTACAATTATATACTGCGAGTGTTACAGTTTCAAAAAAATGAGACAATTCTTTCTGAGTAGTTTTTGAAAAAGTGTTCTATAAATATAAAAACAAAACTGTTTATTCTAATGAACGTAAAAATTATTACATAGTGTAAAATTAACTATTTCAAAATAATCAGAGATATCAATTAAAGCTAATCAATAATTATATTCAAACAATTCTTTCAGAGTGGTTACTAAAAACGTGTTAACCAAATACAAAGAACAATAATAGTTGTATTCTATTATGTACCTGCTGGCCTCTTAACCTAACCAGAACTCTACAGGTGTAAACGTATACATCGAACTGTCCCCATGATGACAAGCGATTGGTATTTGATATATATTTTATTTGTTCAAACATTTTGATTGGAGGGTAATATAACATGTCCCCGGTAGATCTACAGTATATAACAAGCACTTATTGCGAGGCCAAAGACCAGCGTCATATGCTTGCTAAGCCAATACGAAAAAAACAAGTAATACGAATTATTAAAACCGTTTTAAAATGCACAATTATTTCGAACTGGATTTAAATAAACCTAAAAAGTAATTTTTTTTACTCCTATCAAAACAAAAACTAATCGTAGTCTATAGAAAGTAAGTGGTTCACATTAAAAAGTAACATGAATTCAATTAAGATATTTCAATTATAACAATATTTCTTTAGGTCCTGATTTTGATTGCTTTGAAGGTGTTAATACGTGTACACATAATAATGTATTCTGTGAAATCTGCCCAGGGACAAAACATCTTTTCAATTAATGTCTTATTTCCACTGTTCTGTGATTTTACTAACAGTAATCTATTAATTACGTGGTAATTACTTTTTCGTGAACTTAATTTCAAAACATCTGGCTTCAAATATCCGGTTAGAAAAAACAATCTCCACATTTAATTTTAAGTATATAATTGTATTTTGAAATAGACTCGTCCAAGCTTAAAAATCTAGCCGCAATTTCGTTTGTTCTTCTCTGGCAGTTTGTTTGTGAGGGTAATGGATCGAAGACACCACAGAATATCTGAAGAAAATAAACAAAATGGCTGACCTTTTTGTGATGCCTATATATCAATTTTGCTTGTTAATATTCATAATTCTTATAAAACACGTACTTCATTATTAAATTACAAGTATATTTTATATATTAAGATTGATATCGCTTGCCTTGTCGTAATTTGGCAGTCTGTTGTTTTCATTGGCCGATATTTAGGCGGGGTTTGGTTGAGGTACCAGGTGCCAGCACCGCACCACACAAAGATTACCCAAACAATAACTCCTAAGTATCGGCTTAATGATGCGATTTAAAACACAAATAATTGCCGAATTATTCACCTTGAATGCTTCCTCGCACAATAACCTTGTTAGGAATCCCCCAAGCGTCCCCTTGGCAACGCTGTACAGTGTACACTCACGAACCTAATTAGAGACAACCGTAAATGATCAAATATCTATTTGCCCTCGATCGAGCATGCACCGGCTTCGATAAATCCTTCAACTACATTGCTGCAGCTTCATGCACTAAAGGGAAAATTGCATACGTCTTTCCCATCAACAATTTAAATACTCATTTTCAAAAGATATCTATTAATATTATACTTAATGAAAAGTCATATCCAATCGACTGACATTCAACTACAGCTTCAATATCGTTGATCATTGGCAGAAAAGAAAACTCAAGACTCTGGTTTGGTGATGCGTGACATTCAACTAGAGCTTCAATATCGTCGATCGTTGGCAGCAAAGAAAACTCAAGTCTCTGGTTTCGTGATGGTCATTTTTGTTTTTTTTATTTATTTATTTTTTATTTTTTATAAATATATTACTTATTTGTATACAATACACGTACAGAACAAAAAACAACTACAAGCCTACAACGGCTAATCAGTGGTTTTGAACTTCTTAGATACTATCTGCCTCAAATTACATACGGAACATTTTATATAATATATATATATGTATATATATATCTACAAACGTATTTAGAAAAGAAATACTGCAATAAACTCTTGCATCAAAAAATCATAATAAACCTGAAATAAATTAATCGCCACATAACTATTATACATGTAAAAACAGATATTATAAACAAGGAAGAGATAAGATACATGTATGGTGGTGATAAACTAACAACTATAATTGAGTGGCACTAAGTAATGATTGAAAAATAAAATTGAGTGGAATAAAGTTCATATAAGGTTGAAACAATTTGAACAGAGAATAATACTAATAAAAAATAACAAAACTTAATTAGTAACAGTTTATCTTAATAATGCTAACATGTATTATCTTTTAGTTTCCTCATAAACTTTCCCAATTAATTTATCTTTTTAAAATCAAACGGCAGTTCGTTAAATACTGTTGGCACAGTGACCTCGAGTGTCCTTCCACCATGTTTGTTTTAGTACATTGGAACGACATAGGGCTGTAACGTTTGGTATCTGGTCGTTACAGCATGGCGAAAAGGTATTTGGAATTCATGCTTAAAATTAAATGTAATTGCTAGTCGATATTTGTATAATAAATGAACGAGTAAAACGTCGGCTTTCTTATAGTTGTTCACATCTAGATCTCTTGTTTCTTGATACTTTTGAGGACACAGACGAACCATTTGATCTTGTAGAACTAAAACTTTATTTAAATGAGATAGAGAAGCATTTACCCATGCTTAAATGCCATGTGATATTATTGACTCTGCTAATGATAGATACACTGTACGAAGGATTCTAGCTGAGAGGAGATTTTTAATATAGCTAATACATTTGGGTGAGGCATGACCTTAGTTTATTACAAATCCTATCAATGTGGGGAGACCAGCTCAAACGACTATCAATTATCATCCCAAGATACATATGGCTATCTGCACATTCAACAAATTCGGTACACTTGCAATTTATTGTAGCAATCATGTATACATTCCAAGGAGTGCGATGCAATTTTTAACTTAGATAAGCGTTCTTTGTTTAAAGGGTTACATAAATGAACAATTTAGGTTTTGTCTGCATTAATTACTAAACCATTATCATGTGTCCATGCCAATAAAATATTGAAATCCAATTGTAAATATTGACTAGCAATAGAAAAGTCTTTATGTATCGCAACTAAAGTCCATCAACAAAAGTATGTACAAAGTTACTTACATTTTCTTCTCGCGAATTTTTTTCTTTACAGGTTCTTATTAACAACATCATCAACAGAATCTTGACGGTTTTTGCCTAGCTTATAATTAATGGTATCCCATGTTTTTTTAATATCTCTGTTTTGTATCGCTCAAAAGTATTTAAAAAAAAGAATTTTGCTTTTTTTAATTTTGCTGTTAACTAAATTTCTCAATCGGCTATATTCACTTCTTTGAGTATTTCTTAGTGGATTAAAAGCACTACATGCAGCTCTTCCATTTTTGAAAGCATTCATCCCTTTCTCTTATTAATAAATAAATTTCATCCGTCATCCATTCTTTGTGAACACGCTTTTTTTTGCAATTTGTGTAGTCCATTTACAAGATTCGTAAGCACGGTTAAAAATCTCCTCGATTGCATTGTACAGTTATTATAGCTCTCCAGGTCATTTCTATGTACCGCCTTCAGACTTTGACAAAGTTTACGCTCATCTATACAAACCTTATTGCACGTTCTCCTTGTTTCAACATTATCGCAATCCAGTGATATCATGCCCATATAATGATCACTTATCTTGGTAGTAAGCACTGCTGCTTCCACGTGGTTAAATTTTCTTCTAACAAACGCATGGTCAATGCAAGATCTTACTTTCAACATATCAATATTAACGTCTCCAACTATTATTGCCTTGTCATTCTTGTTTACGTTGCAATATGATGATAGTTCATTGACAAACTTTTATTTAATCAGAGTAGGAGACGACTTGCATGGTGGCCTATATACAGCTAGTACAAATAATGACTCACCCGACAGAAATGCAAGAGAACACGAAATTTCTTCAAAATATTTAAAACTTTTCTCTACATGCGTGCAAGTTATATCATTTTTAATAAATATAGCTAAACCACCTCCGCTGTTGTTCTCCCTTTCTCATGTTATAGTATAATAACCCTCCAAGAAAAAATGGTTTTGAAAAGTTCTGACTTAATTAATAATTAATAATAATAATAATAATAATAATAAAAATGATAATAATAATAATACAAATAATAATAAAAATAATAATAATAATAATAATAACAATAATAATAATAATAATAATAATAATAATAATAATAATAATAATAATAATAATAATAATAATAATAATAATAATAATAATAATAATAATAAAAGTAATAATAATAATAATAATAATAATAATAATAATAATAATAATAATAATAATAATAATAATAATAATAATAATAATAATAATAATAATAATAATAATAGTGCGGAAGTGTACAGGATCACTGCAGCGGTCGACGAGCTGGTGAAGGGCGACATCAACGGAACTGCATCCCTTGAAGAAGTGGCAGGACTTGTCCACTGTGCCGCGTTAGCAATGAGTGAGAGGTTCGTGCAGAATGCCCGCAAGTCAGGGCTGAGAACCTCAAACCCCAGACGCCAACAGAAGCCACGCAAGGTCGAAACACCTGCCTGAATCAAGAGGATTGAGGGCAAGATTACCAACGCCAGGAGGGACATCGGGCACCTTGTAGCATATCTGCAATGTCCACTTGACTGCAGCATCAAGGTGTGGAAGGGTGTCAGAAGCGTCGCCAGGAGGATGAAGTTGAGGAAGACAGATAAGGAGTTCGAGAAGAAGCTTCGCGAGAAAGAAGAGGGACTGAAGCAGCGAATTGCAGCACTTGGAGCTCGCATCAGGCGTTACAACGAAGCAGCCAAGCGAAGACAACAAGACCGTCTTTTTGCAGCTGACCAGAAACTCTTCTATCGCAAGTTGGAGACCGAGGGTAAGGAAGAACAACCACAGCAACTGCCCAACGCAGCATCGATGACTGATTTCTGGTCGGGTATCTGGTCTGACCCGAAACGTCACAATGAAGGAGCGTACTGGCTGCAAGAAGAAGAAGCGGATTGCGAACCGTTACCACGAATGCGTGACGTCACTATCTCTGTAGTGGACGTACGAACTGCTGTTAAGAAGACGCAGAATTGGAAGGCACCAGGTATCGACGGCATCCACAACTTCTGGTGGAAGTACTTCAAGAGTACGCGCACTGTTTTGGCCGCACGGTTCCAGGAAGCGCTCGACGATCCATCCGTTATCCCAAAGTTCTTCACGCTAGGCATCACTTACATGAAGGTAAAGTCAGGGGATCCTTTGGACCCTAAGAACTACAGGCCCATCACATGTCTGCCGACGTTATACAAGATCTTCACTTCCATTCTCGCGGCGAAATTATCTACTCACCTAACCACAAACAACGTTCTCGCGGACGAGCAAAACGGCTGCAAGAAGGGTACCCGAGGATGCGCAGAGCTGCTGGTGATGGACACCGTAGCATCGCGACAAGCTCGCCACAAGATACGCAACCTTTCCACAGGTTGGGTAGATTACAGGAAGGCGTTTGACTCCGTTCCACACTCATGGCTACTGCGCGTCTTGCGACTGTACAAGGCCGACCCTCGTCTCATCCGGCTTTTGGAGTATTGTATGGCTACCTGGAGAACCACTCTGCATGTGGGACAAGGTGGCAACAAGGTCGCGACGGAGGAAATCCGCATTAAAAGGGGAATTTTCCAGGGAGACAGTCTCAGCCCGCTGTGGTTCTGCCTCGCGCTGAACCCACTCAGCAAAATGCTGAGGAAAGCCGGGTACGGTTACCAACTTCAGAAAACCCCCAAGGTCAAGATCACGCACTTGTTCTATATGGATGACCTCAAGATGTACGCGTCCAGCCCTGATGAACTTCAGAGCATGTTCGAACTTGTCAAGAGCTTCAGCGACGCAATCTGTATGGAATTTGGACTCGACAAATGTGCCGTCTTACACGTGAAGAAAGGCAAGGTTCAAGAACCTCAGGGAGGCCTGCAACTCATGGAAGGGGATGTGATTCAAGATCTGGGCGTTGAAGACAGCTACAAGTATTTGGGTCTTCAACAGCTGCTGGGCATCAGCGACACCGATGCCAGGAAACAGGTTGAGAAGAAGGTCCTCGCCAGGGTGAGCAAGATCTACAGGTCATACTTGAGTTCCAGAAATAAAATCACGGCGATAAACACGTGGGCTCTGCCCGTGGCTTCGTACACATTCGGATCGGTGAAGTGGTCCGACACAGCCCTGCAGGCGTTCGACAGAAAAATCCGAACCATCCTCACAAAGCACAGGATGCAACATCCGAGGAGCTCCGTGGAGCGACTGTACCTGTCGCGCAACACTGGCGGACAAGGGCTGCTCAGCGTCGAGATGCTGTGCCACAGCAAGGAGAAGCGGCTTCGAGCTTACTTTTTAACTCGAGAGAGTCAGCTGCACCATGCCATCTGCGCGCAGGACCAAGGTTATACGCCACTTCATCTGTGCGCCGAAGAAGTACATCTCAGCATTAAGACGCCGGCAGAGAGAATGCAACAGTGGAGGGAGAAGCCCCTTCACGGCAGGTTTGCAGCCGAGCTCACTGGGGAGCAAACCGACTTGAAAGCCTCGACGGAATGGCTCCGAACTGCGGGCCTCTTCGCTGAAACGGAGGGGTTCGTCTTTGCCATTCAGGATCAAGTGGTGCGCACCAAGAACTATGAGCGATACATCCTCAAAGCCGACGTCCAAGATCGCTGTCGTCTCTGCAAGAAAGCTGGCGAGACCATCCAGCACATCGCAGGTGGATGCCCGGTGTTAGCTCCCAGAGAGTATTTGGAGCGTCACAACGCAGTAGCGAAAGTGGTCCACCAAGCGCTGGCGAAGGAGTACAGCCTAGTAGAGGTAGAAACACCGTACTACAAGTGCAAGCCCGAGCAAGTCCTGCGTAACCGATGTGCCAAGCTGCTGTGGGACTCACCCATTGTCACGGACAGAGCGGTCGAGGCAAATCGGCCAGACTTGGTTTTGTTTGACAAGAAGGCTAAAACAGCAACCATTACCGACATCGCCGTCCCGCTAGACAACCATGTGATCAGCACAGTAGCTGAGAAGAGGCGTAAATACCAACCACTCGCCGTCGAACTCAAGGACATATACAAGCTGAGGTCCGTTGAGATAGTTCCTGTCGTCGTCTCCGTCAACGGTCTGGTCACCGAAGAGTGGTCAGCTGCGAAAGAGAAGCTCCACCTGAAGGACAAGCACGTGCGTGTCATGCAGAAGGCTGCAATCCTCGGCACAACTAATATCGTGCGCAAGGTCCTCAGCCTATGAGCTACATTGTCACCACCATCTTTCGGCCGTCACCCTAGGGTGCACTCTCGCATCGTCTTGGCTCAAGAGGAGCCCGATGGTGCAAATGAGAGAAGAGAAGAAAGGAAATAACATAATAATAATAATAATAATAATAATAATAATAATAATAATAATAATAATAATAATAATAATAATAAAAGTAATAATAATAATAATAATAATAATAATAATAATAATTTTTTTTTATTTTTTTTTTTTTTTATTAGAAATTTACAACATACATTAGCCACACACATAAAGAAGATGATTCACTCGTAGAAACCCACAAAGCCTGACAAGGCTTAACTGTGGGGTATCTTTATACATAAATGAAAAAAAAAATAGAGAACGGAACATACATATTATATATTAGTTAATGATAATATCATAATTATATCATACAAATGCAAACGAGATACATTAACGAAATAAATCATAATTAATATCTTAAGAGGAAACTAAGGAAAATACAAATAACCAACAAAACAATGTTTTGAACACGCAAGAATTATAAACAAATCAGTAATCAAGAGAGAGAAGATGTGTTTTTAGTAAACGCTTAACTTTGGAAATAGAAGACAAGGTTTTAAGTTCAGGTGGCAGCTTATTAAACAAAAAAGGTACCGAGTAACATAATGATCTTTGGCCATATTTGTTGTTGAAATCGGGGAGTTTAAACATACCGGAACCTTGATACCTCGTAGCCCTACCGGAGTCAATGGGAGTCTTAAAATCTGCTTTAAAATAATAATGTAATAATAATCTATATATGTACAAAGGAGATAAAGGCAGCACGTTACAAAAGGCAAACAGTTGTTTCCTTGTGAGCAAGTTATCAACTTTAACATCACACATTACAGCTTTTAGCATGCGAGCTTGCAGATTCTCCACCCTTTGCGTGTGACACCGCGATGCATAACCCCAAGCTACAATTCCATACAAAATCAAAGATTCTGCTAAAGATGTATATACAGTTTTAAATACGGTAAAAGGTAAAATATGCTTTAATGTATACAAACGGTAAGAGCACGAGCGTAATTTATTACATAAATTATCAATATGACATTTCCACGAAAAATCCCTATCAACCATTACACCCAAATACACGTAAGTATCCACACATTCTATTTGAGTACTGCAGTTACAATGAGTAATTTCTTCTATGTTATGAATACAGCTAAAATCATGATACGTAATGCTGACTGGAAAGTCTCTTTCACGGTTAAGGGGAGAGCAAATGTGCATAATTTTAGTTTTAGAAGAGTTAATTACAAGTTCCTTGTCGTGATTCCACCGCAACAGGCTAATCAGATTGAAGCATTTGGAGAGCAATACGAACATTTAAATGCACAGCAAGAATAACAGTATCGTCGGCAAAGGTAAAAATAATGCAATACATAAGAGACTTGGACATAAAATTTACATAGATCAAAAACAGCGTAGGACCCAAAATGGACCCTTGCGGGACACCGGTATCGCAACATCTTTCTTCGCTTAACTGACCCTTCACTTGCACGTTCATATATCGATCGGTCAAATAGTTACGGAACCAATCCAACGCCCTTCCTCGTATGCCAATACTCTCTAATGCTTGTAAAAGTTTTTTAATAATAATAATAATAATAATAATAATAATAATAATAATAATAATAATAATAATAATAATAATAATAATAATAATAATAATAATAATAATAATAATTATAATAGTGTATTTAATTCACATTTTAAACTTTCGCGGCCCGGTAATAATGAAATAAAATTGTAGCTTGAACGGGATGTTTCGCCGCGTCGTGGGTGATAAGGTGGCATACCTCGACGTTTCGTCCCTTCTGTGAGGGACATCTTCAGGGGCCTCATTCCTGTACATTTGCAAACTTTACCCCGGTGTTGGGCAATAGCCAATCAGGAGTCAGCAAATAAGCCACCGATCGAAGGAAGACATTGTTGAAAAACAAGACAAAATAAAAACAATAAAAACATAAACAGTCCAATAACCTCAAAACGTCGACAAAAAACTCAAAAAAGCTACATATATACATAATGTAGGACCTATATAATGTACTATAAATACACAAAATTGTTTATAAACTTCAATAAACTCATAAAGTAGCGTATTCATGAAGGTGGATGTTCCCAATTAAAGGATTGAAATGTGACATTTGTGAAACTACACACATGGGCATTAACAAAATGGCGGCATTTCGAAGTATTGTTGAGATAACTCTTCTTAACCCTACTATCAGACAGGGTCATGTTTGCCTCCGAATTATGCAGGAAAGCATGGGCAGGAGTTAACCCCGGGGTCATTTTAACATGGGGTTAGCGAGAGTTAAGAAGAGTTAAAAAAATGTACAGGAATGAGGCCCCAGGAGTGCCTAGCGCGTTCCCTAAGTCGACCACTCCGCCTAGGTTCTCGCCGGACACTGAGCAGCTTGGGTACAGGTGGGTGTGGCGCTGGTGGTGGCGCCCCATTCGCTAGTTGTGTGCTGCGTTCGTTGTCGCTGTTGTAGTAGTTCTTGCTGTCGTTGCTGTTGCTGCTGTTGTTGTTGCTGTTGCTGTTGTAGTTGTTGTTGATGCTGGAGTTGTTGCTAGTGCTGTTTGGTTGCTATGTTAACAGCTGGAGACCAGGTTGAACTCAGTCTATAGCCACCCACGTCACCATTCATGTTGTTGCGATGTTTGGCTATTTCTATGGACTCCCTGATAAGCCTAGCCCACATAGAGGACTCATGACAGATTATTTTCGTTTGATCGAAAAGTATCTCATGATCGGGGTTAGCGACGTTGTCAATTGCATGTTTGGTGACTGCTGACAGGTCGTCCCTTAACTTTGCACAATGGTGTCTGTGTTCTTTAACTCTGGTAGCTACAGTTCTACATGTTTTTTCAATGTAACACTGGCCGCACTTACACGTTATTTTGTATATGCCACTCCCACTCAAAATACTCTGATCTTTAGGGGACCGCAGCATGTCAGCAATCTTTTTCCGAGGCTTGAAAACAGTTTTAATGTGTAGAGTCTTTAAGTACCGACTAATGCGATCTGTGGTGTATTTTACGTAGGGTAGTACTGCAAATTTAGTTTTTTCTTCTTGTTCCTGTGTAGTGTTTTCATGGCTTACAGGGTCTCTGTCAAACATCTAAAAACCAAACACTGGTTTGAAAAACGTTTCCTGAATGATTATCGTGCTAGATGTTATATATGAAAACATATGTTACTATACTACAATGTATTTAACATAGTTTGTCGATCTTCGTTGGGGTTCAGACAGTTTGTTATATTCCTTTAGTAGCAACGGACTAATAAGTGGGCCATTACGAGATAACTTAGAAAGCTCGGATAAACAAGGAACTCTTCTGATCTTTGCCCCACCTCCAAACTAATAAGGTGTAGAGCACAAAGAGAAGACACAATATCATTAAGCAGTATTAACAGTAAGCTCTTGTTCCGTATACTGGAAGAAGGACCGTGGAAACAAAAGACCCAAATTCTCGCCCGTTCGAAACATTATTACGCTTCGAAAAATAATACCGCTTCTCCTTCGCTACTCATTGTATGCTAACAAACTGGACTGTCTTATGTTTCAACAACACTTTGTAATACTATAAATGTGGTGTATATTGTGTGGCAGGAAGGTTGAGAAAAGTTCCCAAACAAATCTTGTACTTAACTAGGAAAACGCTCCGCGTTGCTAGATGAGCGATTATTTTCAATACATCAAACAATGAATTCCCGTAATTAGAAAACTAAATATGTTTTAGAAAATGGCGGTTTAAACTAAAATTCCAAAAGTTGTATCCTGTGTCGACCTTATTAGTGTGGACAAAAATATAAAACATTATTAAAATCTGTCCAAAAGTTTTAATTAAAAAAAAAATAAACGGGATGTTTTTCAATAATAAATTTTTGTAGGTTGGTATCTTGATGAATTTTTTTGGTTGTGTTAACAGCATCGAGTTTAGTAGTCACGGGTGCTGACCAAAAATTTCAGCCAAATCCGTCAAGCCATTTGACCTGTGCGCGACGAACAAAATTTGGCGCACACACACACACGAACAGACGAACAGACAAAGCGCCGATCGAGTTGTATGGACAGATTCGCTACCGCTCATCTAACAATGTACATTCGTTCAAAATAACAACAAAGTTCACGGTGTTGGAAATGGGACGCGTTTTCATAAAGAGTTCAATAAACAGGAACGTGTTCGTTCCCAAAACTGAAAGCTCAACTGCATTTGAATCTCAGAGTGAGTATTTTACGCTAAAAGAAAATGATTATTTAAGACCTTGTGTATACCGGGGGGCTTCATCCCAGTAAATTTTCAAAATTAACCCCGGTGTTAGGCAATAGCCAATCAGGAGTCAGCAATTGAGACGCCGATCGAAGGAAGACATGTTGAAAAAACGAGCGTAGCACTCGGAGGTCAAGAAGATCAACGGTTTCGGGCCGCTACGTAGCACTCGGAGGTCAAGAAGATCAACGGTTTCGGGCCGCTACGTAGCACTCGGAGGTCAAGAAGATCAACGGTTTCGGGCTGCTACGTAGCACTCGGAGGTCAAGAAGATCAACGGTTTCGGGCCGCTACGAAGCACTCGGAGGTCAAGAAGATCAACGGTTTCGGGCCGCTACGTAGCACTCGGAGGTCAAGAAGATCAACGGTTTCGGGCCGCTACGAAGCACTCGGAGGTCAAGACGTTCGTGGGAGTGGTGTAGGGCATAGTGACATGATAAGACAAGAGTGACTAGGTGGTACAAAGATAGTGTATTTACAAGAATATATGGTACAGCGGAGAGACGTAGTGTGAGCAACAGACAAAATCTGAGACTAAAAATCGCCTTGCGATGTGGCTCTATTTATACCCCAGGCCACCCCACCCACCCTCATGTTTGGAGGAAACAAGGGGCGGGGGAGTGACGTGGTACGGTAGCTTGACCGTATCCTTGGCTGTCTTGGCACAAGAGCATAGTAAGGTGTTCTGAACGCCTTGAAAACTATATTGCCACAAGTATAAATGTCATACAAGAAAACCAAGGAATAAACATAAGAAAATAGCCATACAATATTGTATACAATGAATAAAAGTAGAAAACAATCATGAAATAATCCAATATCTTATATTGTAAACCTATTATAATAATATTGTCTCGGTAGAGCCGTGGTTCACGGGTCGCTACATACGCGCCGCGCACTTTTCTTACTATTTACAGATTACGCGCACTTATATCGTCCCCCAGTTTAGCGAGGTCGAAACATGCTCTGTCTGCGTTGGCGTTACCATTTGAGTTACTAGGCTTGCTGGATTTGGGCCTAGCTCTAGGCTGGCCAGGAATAGGTCTAGGCCAAGTGGCATTTACGGACTCTTCTTGTGTGTCAGACACGAATGATTGAGACAGCGTAGGCCTAGAATGTCCCTCAATGACAGCTGCATGGTTTTTGGTAAGCTCATATGATCTACCTTCGTTCAAGATATCTTGAAGCGTGGCCTTGGGTTTTCGTAGCACGTACCTCCTCAGCCGGCCGGAGATCATATGCTGAATCATTTGAGACTTGATCTCTCGAACTGAGTCAAGAAATTCACAAGTGTGAGATAGTTTTGACAAGCGCGAGTGATGCTGATCCAGCGACTCGTCTGGCCTTTGAACGGCAGACCGAAAAGTATACAGCTCAAACTCTAAATTAAGTTTTGATGCGAAGTGAATTGACAACTTAGCCTTAGCCTCGTCATAAACGTTGGACGTTCCTGTAGTTGGGGTTTCTGGAAGGTCTTTAAAACTTTCTTAAACTTCCTCGCCTGCAGATGTAAGAAGCAAAGCGCGCTTTCTAGCGACGCCTGTAATGTCCGATGCTTCTAGCAGCGACTCAGCGACGAATTTTTCCAGCCATGTGGTCCATGACCGACCGTCCGACTGAGACAATGAAAATGGTTGTAAAAAACCAGCACACGCAGGAAAATTGTTCATCTCGTCGCCAAATGTTATGTCCTGTACGGCCTAGGCGTATAGGGCTAGGTCAGGAGGCTGTTAGGAGCCAGGATTGTGGAAGAGAAGATGGATTGCAATCAGTTACCTTTAGTTCATGTGTCTCCATTACCGGAAGTCCCTTTATTAAATCCACCGCCTTCTAGTGGGAACATGTATACTTTTGGTGGCAAGATTTTAAATGACATGACATCTACTACAAGGGAAATTGAAGGGAAGTACTAGTTTGCATTTATGTTCACATAAATAATAGTTAGTTAGTTAGTTAGTTTTAAGTGGTTGTGTCGGGACTCCGTTTTGTTTAACTTAGGAACAAATAAAGGTAGATGAATTTGGCAGACACAAATTTGGTCAATATAGGCGTAGATTTAGTTCATATATTCACTACTCATAATTTACCAAGATTGTGAATAAAGTTAGGTGTATTAGCAGTTGTACGTAAGCGCTTTTCAATCTTTTCAGAATTAAGAGGACATTCCGTCTTTGAAATCTGAGAAGTAATTGGAAATTTACGAGAGGCAGTCCACCAAATTGCCGCTAACAGCACGTGCGATCCTGGAGTTCGACGAGACCCCACCAAAGGAATCGCGAGAGGACTCGTATCAAGGACGTTAAAAGAAAAAACTGTGATACATGGATAATTTGTTAAATAGACTTTCAATCTGACTGGGAGGTGTATCGACTGAGTGCATTGTCTTTTCGAAACAACAAAACGAACTTTGACAGCTGTTGTAGAGGAAATAATTTTTAACAGAACATGACGTGAACACTAACATACCGAAGAATATTTATAACTAGTTTAAACTTATGAGAGTGAATCCTTCGAGACAACATCCATCCTGACATGGTTTTCGTGGTTTTCCATAGTCCATAGAGAAGAATTACTAAGATGGCTTCGAGAAATCGGCCACGACCGTACAAACAGTAACACGACGCAAAGAAGACACATACAAGAATGGCACAAAGATATCATATCAAAATACAGTGTATACTATGCACAAGTACTAATAAGACAGTAATGACTGAAGTTTAACAAGCTACCTCATGGAAATACTTGACATTTAGTCCGTATAACAAGTTAACGCTGGTTTTGACCGAGATTGTATGATTGTGATACATTCAATTAAATAATAATAATAATACTACTACTGATGATAATGATAATAATAATAATAAAAAAAATAACAATAATAATGATGATAATAATAATAATAATAATAATAATAATAATAATAATAATAATAATAATAATAATAATAATAATAATAATAATACTAATATCATGACCCGGCACCTCCACCAAAGCCCAATGAATTCTGGGAACACGTTAAACCTCTCTCAGGCAATATCCAAGAATTAGAGACAAATATACAATGCACATATTCTATCTTCCTCAATTCTTTTATGAGACGTTTGATGTTAAATCCTTCGTGTTTCCATCGAAGGTTTTACTTTCTGTAGGATTCAAACTCGTATTAGTACCTGCATGGAGTCATCCGTTCGTTTCCCCCCACCCTCTCTCTCTCTCTCTCTCTCTGTCTGTCTCTCTCTCTCTCTCTGCATGGCGGCAAGTTAGTGTAAGCGTGTCGTGTCGTATTTGGATAAGCTATCAGTTTGGCGTGTTCCCACTATTCATATTCACATCACACGTTCTCATCTCGCCGTAATTAGTCACCATCGTACAGAATATCAGCTATTTACCCGCAACTAATACATACAACTTCAGTTTTTCAAAAATTAAGTTTTTTTAAATACACTCTAACCGGTTCAACCATGCTGTCTGCTGCCAACGTCTCAGGGCTAAAAAAACCCCTAAACCATCAAGGAGGTAGCCGAAGTTGCAACTCGACTGAGAATTCCTTTAAAGTGAAATTCCAATCACTTCAAGCCTCTTTCCTCGAGCAGTTAGAGAAAGTGTCGCCACAAACCCCGGGAAGCGGCCCCGACATCTCGAATGCTGTACGCGATATGCAACGACAGCTGGAGGAGAGCATCCGCGCCGTCAAGGTGAGTCTGAGCCGGGAGCTGGACAGCGTGAGGGACGAGTTGAAGGGGATGGCAAACACTATCAGCACTCACGGCGACATGCTAGATGCCAGTGAGCAGTATAGTAGGCGCAACTGCCTGCTCATACATGGTCTCCCAGAAACAAGGGATGAAGACGAGCTGGAGACGGTGCTCAAGTTCTCTCGGGAGAGGCTGGGAGTCACGCTGCGCCCTGAAGACGTCGACCGATGCCACCGTCTGGGGCCCCCCAGACGCAGCCTTGCTCAAACCGTCGCTGCTGGCCGCCCCAGGCCAATGATAATGAAGATGGTGCGCTATCTGACGAGAGCCGAATTGAGGAGGCAAAAGCGACAACTGAAAGGCTCGACGTTCCTGGTCACCGAGTCCCTCACTAGACGGCGTTCTCAACTCCTCCGACAGGCGCAAGAGGCTGTGGGCAACAGGAACGCGTGGACCCAAGATGGCAAGATCATTGTCATCTTTAAAAATAGAAGAATCACTGTTACGCGTCAAGAGGACATGCAATTCATCCTTTGAATGAATGAACAGAACATTCATTTTAATATTCTAGGACGACACTGGCGTGTTACTTATTTCTAAATTAATGTTTGAGAGACCTTTCCTTATATTTTTAATGTTACTGATAAACAACACTTTATCAAAACTTGTTCTTAAAATCTTATAGAAGATGTGTAACTTGTACCGTTTGCGTGTGAATGAGTGTGTGAAATTTGAAATACGTCTTCCAGTTACTGTTAGCCGCGGCCACATATTCGGTGAGTTGATTTTGTTTTACTTGTGTGTGCATGTCCGCCGTTTTCTTCACTCAATTATTTATCTCTAAAAAATGAGGAAATAAAAACAACATAAGTTGGCAGGCCTGAGCACGGGCAATGACAGACCCATCCCTTCACCCCCTTTCTCTGTGCAAGACAACTCAGACAAATGACACACCCCCTCCCTCCCCTACTATCCACCCAGCCACTGGCGATATACTCAGCCGACAGTTAGCTACACACCCAAGGTCGCTGCAAGTTATTCACCTCAACGCTTCATCCCTCCTCTCTCATTTTCACGAACTTCAAGTCCTACCAGAGAAGACAAATATTCACGTCATATTAATAAGTGAATCTTGGCTGAAACCTTCCCTAAAGTCTAACTTAGTAGAACTAAATGGTTATAATCTGATACGAAATGACCGCACAAAGAAGGGTGGAGGATGAGTGTGCGCGTACATACGCCAAGGTATTAAACAAAATTATAAGCCACTCTCCAGGGGAATACTATTCTCGACTGGAATATTTAATATTTGAGATAAATACAAATTATCAGAAAATTCCCTTACCAGTAGTGTATCGGCCACCGAAAATTGGTTACTTCACAGAATTTGAAAACTCACTGTTTAGTTTTTTGCTACTATATGAACATATTATAATGGGAGATTTCAACACAAATTTGCAACTTCCTAACCATCCGGACTCGAAACAGTTGACCAGTATATTTGAATCGTGCAACCTTACCATATTGCCTCTACAAACTACTAACCATACATCACACTCTCACACTTGGATTGACTTCATGTTAACAGCGGATCCAGCTCGAGTGCTTGACTACGGTCAACTTGCAGTGCCAGGTATTTACAGCCATGACTTACTCTACTTGCAATATTCCATTAGGATGCCAAGAAAATCAACAAAATATATTACGCGTAAATTCTTAAAACACATTGATCTTGAGTGTTTTCGCGAAGACTGTTTCTCCATGCCATGGCACAACATGACAAATGTACACACAATGGACGAGAAATTAGAATGTTTTAATCAGTTAGTTCTAAAGTTGTACGACAAACATGTTCCCGTAAAGACGGTTAGAGGCACAAAACCACCCGCCCCCTGGTTAACGCAAAATGTAAGGGAACACACACAAAAAAACACAACGAGAAGAAAAAACACAACGAGACGCCGCTAATGCTAAGTACAGATTCTCTCCAACCCCTTAAAACCATGAGAAACTCAAAGATCTAAGAATCAGAACAAATCAAATAATTCGTACCGAAAAACGTCGTCATGCATATAGTTTGTTAAATCCAAATATACTCATTACAAAAGTGTGGCAAACCGTGTCTAATATGGGTGTGGGTAAAAAGAAAAAAGACAACACGCCCATTGAAATACCCTTCGACTCTCTCAATGCATCATTCATTAAACCTTTAAACACAATTGACCCCGAAGTCAAAAAGCATACATAAATGAACTCAATTTAAGTCCACCTACACATTCGGAGGACAAGTTTTATTTTTCCCACGTTACACCTCAAAATGTTTTAAAAGCCATACACAATATAAAATCTAATGCACAAGACATTGACAACATCTCCATCGAAATCATAATATATATGCTGGCGCAGTGCCCTTTTGTAATTGAACCTATTACTAACTTAATTAATTTCTCCCTAACCAACCACTCTTATCCCACCCTATGGAAAAACGCACTTGTACGTTCGCTACCAATGACAAATAACCCTATGACTGCTACAGACTAGACCCATTAGTATGTTGCCAGCTCTATCTAAAGTTATCGAGTCCATTGTACACAATCAAGTATCCTCATTTTCTAACCAGTATGACATACTAGACAAATATCAGTCAGGGTTTCGGCTTCACCACAGCACAGGCACAGCCCTCATAAAAATTACCGATGACATTAGGACACATATGGACAATCGTCAACTGACTATACTTACATTACTGGGCCTGGATTCACAAAGATGCGTAACTCTAAGTTGTCCTAAGTTAGGCAAATCCTAGCTAGATAAATCAAGATAAATCATGTCTAGGTATTAATACACATTCACAAATCAAATATTATTAGTTAAATTGTTCATATTTTACTATATTTTATCTTTATAACATTGCAGAACGACATATTGGTGATTTATATCACTAAGATTTGCCTAAACTAGGACGTCTTAGCACTTAGGCACCTTTGTGAATCTGGGCCCTGGACTTTAGTAAAGCGTTTGACTCTGTAGACATAGACATACTAAATTACTAATTGCTAAACTAAAGCACAATAATTTCTCAGATTGTACTATTAGATGGTTCGAATCCTATCTAAGAGACAGACAAAAATCCGTCGTATCATTACAATGTCCTTCTAACTGGGGGAAAATTTCAACTGGCGTTCCACAAGGTAGTGTTCTAGGGCCCTTGTTGTTCTGCATATATATAAATGACATTTTAAGGTCATTAACATACTGTCATTATCATCTTTATGCCGACGACCTGCAATTGTATTTATTTGTCTCGCCATCAGCGGTTAACAAAGCTATTGAACTAATTAACAAAGATTAACAATCTTTAAACTCTGGGCTATTCAAAGCGGACTATATTTAAATCCAGTAAAATCTCAATCAATAATCATCGGATATCATAAACTCCTTGCAGAAATTAGTTCATCAGTACACGATATAACTTTAAAAGGCAAAAATATACCTTTCAATGAAAATGTTAAAAATCTTGGACGGCACATGACAAATGACCTTTCTAAACATATTTGTCAAAGAACCTACTCCGCTTCACATTCATTAAACATACATAAGAACTTTTTACCTTCTAAACTCAAGACGTTCTTAGTACAGACTCATAACGCTTGTGTTAGATATATATTTAATATTAAAAAGTCTGATCATATTTCTCCGGCCTTTAAACATTTATCTTGGCTACGACTAAAACAGCGCCGTAATTTTCACTCTCTCTGTCTTTTTCAGCTTTTTCGAAGAATTCCGGAAGACGTTCAAATTACCATCAAGTCTCACCGAAGAAATTGTTCTGGCCGTATAACATTGGTCTATTTTCATCTTTAGGCACCATTTGTATTCTAAACTTTGTTATGTTTTATATAAATTGTATTTTGTAATAAGTGTTGTGTATACCTAAGTGTAATTTGTTTCTATTTTCGTTTTGATATAAATTGTTTGTTATTCTGTGTCTTACGGCAACAGCTATGGCTGCAGAAACCATTAAAGGTTGTTATTATTAAAATATCCATTCCAGCTTATCTTTCACCAAATTTTCAATACCTTCATTCCAATCACGAATTCAACACTAGATAAAGATCAGGTACGCAACTCGCTTTTCCAATACATCGAACAAAACTATTAGATAATTTTTTTCACAATAAATGCCATACGTACCTGGAATGCCCTACCTATAGTAATAAGGGATGTTCACCATGATAATCTTAGCCCGTTCAAATTTAAAACGTTTCATTATTACTTAGAAAAGAAATGGGAATTTTACATTATATATTTAGCATAATAACAATGGAGATGAAAACGGCGGAGGTGCACAGGACGGAACACAGGTCGACTCACTGACGTAGGTGGAAGTGGAACTCTAGTATGAATGGGACAGATGAATGCTGAATACGTTTGGATATAAGAATAATTATAATGTACCTAGCTTTATAGTTTCATAATTATTTATGATTATAATTTTATAGTTGTTTAGTTATCTTAGTGTTATAATCTTACGACACGCAACATCCATTTTTTCTGTTTCTCTCTCCTGTATTAACATGTGGTAATAATATATGTTTGTAATTGTTTGACAACGTGGTTGGATGGTAGAAAATGCCTCACGGGCATTAATCCCGTCATCAATAAAGATGATAATCAATCAATCAATCAACAATCAATCAATCAATCTCTCTCTCTCTCTCTCTATCTCTTTCTGAAGTATTGTATTATTTTCATTAGAAACATGTTTTTTGTTTATATTTTCTAAATCTTGTGTGGGATAACAAAGGCAATGTTTCATGAAAACACCAACGAAAGAGGTACAGTTTTGGTCATAAACTACGAACTTAATTTGTTTTACTCAATAAATACCAATCATTAACTATAAATTAGGGCAGTTAAAAATAATCTACAATAAGATCAAAAGTGAAAACATTATATTATAATTTTGGTTTTTGGTTTTCCTTTTTCATAAAATTAAGATACGATTTTCGACAGATTGAAAACGTTCCTCGCGGAACGAATGTTGTATCTTGGAGTCAACTTCAGCGCGTTTGACGTCTCACGTGTTTGCAAACAACGGATTCGTCTCGAGAGCTCTGCGAGAGTCAATGACTGAAACAAGATAATTCCATCACCCAATTACCTAGTTTTTTCGATACCACACGACAGTATCAACAAAGCCGCTCAACGTCGGATTCAACTAGAGTGTTTTCCGTCTTAAGCCCAAGGTCTACTTCTCAAGTAACCTATTCCTAACTGTGCTATCGCCCAAGGTTACGTTTGAATTAATCTTTCAAGTAAACATTTCCAACTTCTGAAAACAAACTGAGTAGGCCTATCTACGTCCAACGTATCGAGCTGTCAAATGTAGCCTTGATATTGTGTTGCTTTCTTGTAATTTGTCCTCGTCGTTAGTTGAACTCTTCAGGAAAACCCAGAGTTAGTACTTAACGATTATAGACCGACGAGATAGCTCAGTGCATGTGTTGGATCGACTGGCATCCTTTGTTCATCTGGTGTAACTTCTTTTGTCATTCATTGTTGTGTGTATTCTTTTGTTATTTTGATCATTTGGTTTTTTATTCTCTGTTGACATCTTGTTTAATTATTAAAATGAAGTTATGATTCAAAGTTTGCCTTTTTTTGTTGCCGATTTTAGGGATGACATCGGGTAGTAAAATCCGGATTCGATTCCAGCCCCTCAAGGATTCGGGTAACCCGAATCCTAGAAGTGTAAATCACGTCGCTCAACATGTTATTTGAAGGCCATTGACCGCCCGTGGCAGAAGCTGCCAGCGTGCGTTCTGTCAGTCAGTGATGACCCACCCGACAGGGTATATCTTACTATCTTTGGTGATGACGGTCGGGAAGGGGTGGGGGTAGGCCGAGAGCCAGTGGGAGCACAAGCATACCAGAACTCGCCCGCGCAATCACATTACATAAAATAGGCTT
This sequence comes from Isoperla grammatica, assembly GCA_945910005.1. Classification (NCBI taxonomy): domain Eukaryota; kingdom Metazoa; phylum Arthropoda; class Insecta; order Plecoptera; family Perlodidae; genus Isoperla; species Isoperla grammatica. The sequence continues at coordinate 32,042,943 of OX246746.1, read as the reverse complement.
AGTCTATTTTTAATCAAGCCGATAATGGGTACATAACGGAGCAGGAAAGTATTTTATGGAATGGAAACAAGTCATTTTGTTATCACCATTGTTGGCGCATTGTTGAAGCATACAACAATTCAACTAAAAATGTACCAGAACAAGATTCGAAGCCTTAGAACGGATTCGGGTAATTTTTGGACTCGGGTAATTTTTGGATTCGGGTAACCCGGATACCCGGATACCCGATGTCATCCCTAATAAGAATATATTCCACGTACTTTCAGAGCTGTAGAAAATTCATGCACATTCCCTATTGCACAATGATGTGGATATAATATTATTCATTCGTTTATTCATACGCACATTCATTTCATGCGCGGTTCTGAAGAAGTGAATTGTGATTATTGATTGTATTTGTGTTTGTGAACAATAGTTGGTTTCCTAGTTAGTATACCTGGTGAAGTGCTAATAAAACCTATCCGCTGAACATTGTCGCTGTATTTAGCTTACTCCAGCTGTTGTGTTTCAGGGTCTTTATGGATCTTCACCGCAGATTCGCACCTTTGCTCCCGATGGCCGCTCCACAAGCGCCATTGCCCTCCACCAATATGGCGTAGCTTCGGACGTGGGTCGATCTAAGAGCCCTTTCAGCCCATCAACATCAGAGGCAGCAGGGCCTTCCCAGAGCCCCATACACTACTATGGCACAGCTTCCTCAGAGGCGGGTCCAACCAAAAGCCGTTCACCATCTCCATTCTCCTACTCCCGAGCAGTTTCTCTTGACATCCGTTGCTCATCCCCAACAAACATAGGGTCGTCCAGTGACCTTCGCACCCCGTCACCCACACTATCATCTCTCAACTCGCTGACGGACCGGTATGTATCATCGTTCGGCAACTCTCCGGGCCCAGTACAGTCTCGCAGCGCTGCGTACGGCAGGTGTCTGTCACCATTGCTGATTCCACCGGCGTCGATACAACCACCAGCGCCTCCCGCGTCGCCACTGGGAACCTTGCAGCCGGACTTGTACCAACGTACAGATGGTCCACTCTTCTTACGCACTTGCGAGGAGGGAACGAAGCTGGGACGACTCCACATGCGCTTGAGCTATGATTTCAATAAATCGGATCTACTCGTGCATATCATTGAAGGTATGTTTTTCAGATGTTCCCATTGAATTTATTTCTTTAATTCACAAAATAGAAATTTTTCCAATTTAATTACCTCAAAATTAAAAAACAAAACATGTTAACACATGATGTGTAGACAATAGTTGAAATAGATCATATGTTCTTGTTGCGTTGAAGAATGCAGTTCTGTATGTCAGGTGGGGTATGCACAGTATTAAACCCATGCAAAAATTAACGTTTTTTTATTATTAATATTAGTATTTTTACTATTTTATTTCCATTGTATTATGACAAGATACGTATTATTAATGATAAGTTAAAACATGGTTGTAAGATGTATAGAGTTCTCATGATATTACTAAACAACATGGTATTATATAGCACTGTTTAGCAGTATCAAAACTATGTGAAGCCTATAATGTATGCATGATTGATGGTACTTTTCCCACCCACTATAATAAGTTGTGTTGATGATTTCAGCCCACGATCTCGTCTCAAGTGACCAAGGAGGATTCAACGATCCCTACGTCCGACTCACTCTTCTGCCCATGATCGATAATCGAAGACGGCAAACTTCGATTCACCGGAGTGAATCTAACCCGTTCTTTGATCATCAATTCCAGTTTCCAGTTGCCCACGATGAACTGAAAGAGAAGACCCTTGTGCTTCAGGTAAGACACCTTTAACCTTCGTTCAATTTCAATTTTAATTTATTCATTTTATTATTTTCAAAAAAAAAAATAATAATAATAATAATAATAATAATAATAATAGAATTATAATAATAATAATGATAATAATAATAATAATAATAGGTCAATAAGACCCAAACCTTACACACTTAACATGTTGTGCATGGCTAGTGGCCTTTGTCAATATGTCGGCCATCATTTCAGTCCCTGCAATATGCCGTACTTTCACTCTTCCCTTCTCAACAAACTACTTGACTTGGAGGTCTCTTGTATCTAAATGTTAAGTCTTATGTGTTAACCCTACATCTCCTGCAATACACACTGCTCCTTGGTTATCACAATATACATTAACACACAGATTTTCTTTAAAGATTTCATTAAATAAATTTGACAAAAAAACAGCTTCACACACAGCGTCATTTAGTGCTTTGAACTCAGCCTCAGTACTAGATTTAGAGACAGATGTTTGCTTTTTACTTGACCAATGAATGGGGCCAGTCCCCGAACAGAAAACAAATCCAGTATAGGACCTCCGGTCTTTAAGATCATTAGCATGATCAGCATCAACGTACCCGATGATTGGTTTTCCAGTTTTAACATACCTTATACAGTAATTTGCAGTCTGCTTCAAATATTTCAATAACCTTTTTGCTCCTGCCCAATGTTTCCTTTTTGGTTTTTCATTATACTGACTTAAATAACTTGCAGCAAATGCAATGTCAGGTCTTAAACAGACTGCAAGGTACATAATAGATCCAATTAACTGACGGTAGGGCACATCAACTACCTCCTCACCGTTGTCCTCTTCTAATTTCTGGCTAAGATCTAAAGGTGTCTTTACACCATTACAATCCAAGTGACCAAACCTCTTTTAAATATCAAATACATATTGCTTTTGGCTTATAGTAATTGAATTTTCCTCTACTTTGAAATCCATGCCTAGACAGTATTTAATCACACCCAGATCCTTAATATTAAACTTAAGTTTCAGACACTCTTTCAATGCATTACTTTGTTTCACATCATTTGAAAAAACAATAAAATCATTCACATAAAGTGCGATATGACCAATGACTTCCCATGAGAGTATACAAAAACACATGGCTCATAAACACACTTCTTATAACCAAGACTCTCTAAAGTATTGCGTGCCTCTTGATACCACATCCTTGACGATTGCTTTAAACCGTAAATAGCTTTATTGAGCAAACACACCTTGTGATCCTGCTCCCCCAGAACCTTTACTCCCTCTGGTAGTTTCATCAAAACTCTTTCTTCTAACTTGCCATTAAGAAATGCGGTAGGCACATCAAGATGTTCCACTGTCATCCCACGTTCGACTGCCTGAGCCAAAAGAAATCTAATGGTTTCGTACCTTACAACTGGTGATAATGTATCAGTATAATTAACACCATATTATTGCGAAAATCCTTTGGCCACTAATCTGGCTTTGTATTTATCTAGGGTTCCATCTTGACCTCTCTTAATGCTAAAAACCCATTTGGATTCTACTACATTCTCCCCTTTTGGCATAGAAATAATATCCAAGGTTTCATTTTCCTTTAGCAAAGCAAGCTCATCTCGAATGGCCTTGATCCAATGGTCCTTATCCTTCCTTATCCTTCCCACTGATTGCTTCCAAGTAACTTTGAGGAATCTTTACATTTTCGTAAACTGCCTGATACGCCTCATAATCCTGATGTACTTGAGGCACCCTATCTCTTAATGGATACCTGCGTTCGGCTTCTCCCCCTGCGACATCATCTATCTCAGGCTCGGAAGAGTCTAATGACGAGTCTGAGCTCCCCCTACCGACAACTGTCTCAGTCTCACTGGAGTTTTCTTTGTCAGTCTCTGTGTTATCAGGTCCCTGAAAGTAGGTTTGGACAGAAACTTTGAATTCACTAGCAGGCTGACTTATATTCTCAACATGGGGGGTAGTCTTGGCTTTTGCTGGCATTACATTTTCGAAAAATACTACATTACGGGATTTGATTAGTCTTGTAGGGTTTTTCAGTTCAACACACTGGTAGCCCTTTTGAGTCTCACAATAACCTACGAAGATACACTCTTTCGCTTTCGGATCCCACTTAGACCTTTCCTCGTTTGGGATATGGACAAAAGCCTTACAACCAAACACCTTTAGGTGAGACAGGTTTACCTTATATCCTGACCAAGCCTGCTCTGGTGTTTTCCCTTTAACTGCCTTGGTGGGTGCCCTATTTCTCAAGTATAATGCCGTTTGGGCTGCATAATTCCAATAACGTTTACCTAACCCAGCATCATGCAACATGCTTCTTCCCATTTCTACTATGGTACGGTTGGCCCTTTCAGCTACCCCATTTTGTTCAGGCGTTCTAGGAATAGACCAAAGATAGTAAGATATACCCTGTCGTGGAATAGACGATTCATGCACAATCCCACTCTGGGCAAAAGCCTGGTTCACCGCATTATTAAAGAATTCTGTCCCATTATCACTTCTGAATACTTTAATTCTTTTATCAGTTTGATTCTCTACATTGGCCTTGAATTCCATTAACTTTTGTTTTGTCTCATCTTTAGTTTTCAAAAAATAAATGAAATTTTTCCTGGAATGGTCGTCAACCACAAATAAGAAAATAGAGTGAACCGTCCCAGGCAGGCTCCTTCATGGGGCCGCACAGGTCAGCGTGCACCAGTCCTATTACCTCGGTGGCGCGCCTTGCCCCTGTCTTTACAAACGGAAATTTAGACAGCTTACCTTGTACACAGCCTACACACGGCTGCATCTCAGTTTTCTCAAATTCTACACCTTCAGCCACTCCATTCCGTAATAGGTTCATGCTTCTGTGGTTAAGGTGACCCAATTTCTTGTGCCACAACTCCTGAGAATTGATCCCCTGTTCATTATCACTTAGCAAAGGCACTGAATCAACACTATAGGCACCGTGACTTGGCCTCTCGATCAAATCTAGCTTATACATTCCACCTTTCCTTGAACCTGTTGCTACAACTTCACCGGCATATGAAAAACTTTCACTTTTGATTACCTCACATCCCTCAGCTGTGAACAACATAACCTTTTTTTTATCATAGGTTGCTCCAACCGATAAAAGATTTGCCCCTAATTCAGGAACGTAAGTTACAACCTTGATTACCCTGGAGTCACTTTTGCCATGCACAGACAGTTCTACCCTCACATCACCTTTTCCAGTTGCATTTGTAATGTTATTGTTGGCAACTGTTACCTGACCTGAGTACTCCGTATAATTTTCCATTATTTCACTATTGATACCCATATGGGTGGTAGCACCGGAATCACATACCCAATCATACTTTTTCAGATTAACAACACTTTCACTTAGATTCGCAGCACGAAGCGCAGTAAAGAAGGTCCAGTTGTCTTCCTTATTCCCCGTCTGCTGCTGCTTCTGCTTCTGCTGTGAGTTGCCTTGTTGGTTGTTGTTGTTTCGACCTTGGCTTTGGCTGGAACCGCCGGAACCTTGGCGACTGCCTCCACCACGGCCACCTTGCTGCCCTCGGTCTTGAGATTTGGAACTTCCTCTGTCATCACCACTCCCTGGCGGTGGGTGTGGGCAATCTCGAACCATGTGCCCAACCGACTGGCACCTGTAGCATTTCCTTTGAAAGCCTCCCTGGCCCCCTCGACCACGTTGGTTTCCTCGAAATCCTCCTCTGTAACCTCTGGAACCTTGGTTGCCTCCTCTTCCACTTTGATAGGAAGTAGCGAGGGCTGAATCCTCGCATAGAGTGCCAGCACCACTCAACAGTTTTGAGCTCAGCCACTCTGTAGTTAATTTCACATCACTACCTTCGATCCCCATTTCAAATGCTTGATGTATTGATGGCAAACCTGCTAACATAATTTTGGCAATCCATTCATCGTCTAGAGGCTGCCCGATGTCTTGTAGCTTCTGGTTTATATCCATTATGTCAGCGACATACTCCTGCATACCTGGATAGTTGGCGAGCCTTACATTCATTAGGCGTCGTACCAGTGCAATGCTCCTCTGCGGACCGGCATCTTCAAAGTTCTTTTTTAGAGCCTCCCATGCCTCAAGTGCTGTTTTAGACTTCATCACAAACCGGTGGCAATTTGGCTTGACATTTAGGACTATACTTGCCAGAGCCCTCTGGTCTTTCTTCTTATCAATGGGAACAAACTCACCATCATCACCTCTAACTGGTTCTACACTGTCCCATAAGTCTAAACCCATTAGCGTCATTTTCATTAGTAGTTTCCAGGCACTATAGTTATTTAGGCCTTCTATCTTGGGATCTATAGTCACCATACTGCTTCCACCCATGCCACTGGAGCTAGTTGTGTTTGCCACGTAAGTTACGCTCCCAGTGCTCATGATAGCATTAATCACAGTTCAGTTCAGCGACCAAGTTAGGCCTAGCCCTAGGCTTCCACACGTGCAAGCGGCTATTTTGAGGTTACGTTACGTAGTGGCGTAGCTATCGGGTGGCAGAGGGTGCAGTTGCACTCGGGCCCGGGCCCCGGAGGGGCCCGGGCCCTCTCACCAACTCCATGTTTGTCCCATTAATCGATGTATGGTTTTAACCTGATGACAATTTTCTATTGTTGCAACATTTTTGAAGCAACCAATTTACAATTATTTCGCTCTCATTGGTCAAGAAAAATTTGGCATTAGACTTGACAACTCAACATGCAAGAACTGACAGGCGAAAAGAGTTTCAACTAAGGAAAAATGTGAGGTTTGTATCCATAGGGGAACAAAAGACAGTAATATCCCTATTCAATTCCACAGAAACGACACAAAGAGTAATGATTGCTTGACTGCACTTACAAACGAATTTGGCTATTGTTTTTTACTATAAATAGTTATCCAATTAGCTTTTCTTGGAATTGAATAAATAAGTGACAAACAGAAGATTTGCCATGGTCAAAAAAAAGCTATTTGGACTGATGGCTTCTTTTATAGCAGAGGGTTAGTCATCATTCATCAATTTAGTATTCGTTGCTCCCTCATTGGGTGTGGGCGCGTGTGTGAAGTGAACTCTTGAGATTCCCCGTTCCTCTTAGTGCTTTTACTGCGGTTAGTTCTACATATTTTAAATACTTATATTTGTTGGGTTAGGCCTATTGTGTATGGTTGTGTCTTGTGGTTTGAGTTATTGAAATATAGTTGGCCTGGTAGTCCTATAAACAGTGAGTTAAAATTTACGTTTCAAACATGAATGTGTATAAACATGAAAGTGGCGCCATGAACAGGGAAAAAATAAAGAAAGTGATAAACGAATCAAACAGCTACCAAAACTTGACACATTCTTTCAAGTACGTACTAGTCGTCCATCGGGCAGTGCAACCGTACCAAACCGTAAGTAAAGATACAATAGACTCAATAGCTAAAGCCGATCCTGAAGATAATCAAGAGCAACAGCAACTTTTAGTTGAAGAGTTACACAATGATGATTTACCGGTACAGGAACCTACTGATATCCCTGAGCAGACCAATACTAGCTACTCTACCGACAAGGCCAACTTTATAAATTAATGTCTCAAGATAAACGATTCATTATCTCTTTAGGACCGTGCGAACCATGCGGCCCATTCCCGCGAGATAAAATGAGCAGTTAAACGGTAGTTAACTTGTGATAGTGTTTTGTGCGTATATATCAAAAATGGGGGGGGGGGGGCGTCGTGTCCAGTTTGCACACGGGCCCGTAAAGGCGTAGCTACGCCACTGGTTACCCTCCAACCATAACATCTCAATAAACTCACTTGTACTCACTTATATCACGAAAATAATGTAATGCTCATCATCAGGCGCACCTGGGCCCATAACTTGTTAGTTATAATTGCATAGATCGACGATGTACATTCGATATAAGGAGCAATAAGAAAACACTTGTTTGTTCTGTAGTATGTCATACGCAACTGAATTTATTTCTATGAACGGAAACAGGAAGTACAGTACAAGTCAAGACTCACAGCTTTCTTGATCAGATTATACACTAACAAATAATAATAATAATAATAATAATAATAATAATAATAATAATAATAATAATAATAATAATAATAATAATAATAATAATAATAATAATAATCACAACGCAGTAGCGAAAGTGGTCCACCAAGCGCTGGCCAAGGAGTACAGCCTGGTAGAGGTAGAAACACCGTACTACAAGTGCAAGCCCGAGCAAGTCCTGCGTAACCAATGTGCCAAGCTGCTGTGGGACTCACCCATTGTCACGGACAGAGCGGTCGAGGCAAATCGGCCAGACTTGGTTTTGTTTGACAAGAAGGCTAAAACAGCAACCATTATCGACATCGCCGTCCCGTTAGACAACCATGTGATCAACACAGTAGCTTAGAAGAGGCAACGAGCAACTCGCCGTCGAACTCAAGGACATATACAAGCTGAGGTGCGTTGAGATAGTTCCTGTCGTCGTCTCCGTCAACGGTCTGGTCACCGAAGAGTGGTCAGCTGCGAAAGAGAAGCTCCACCTGAAGGACAAGCACGTGCGTGTCATGCAGAAGGCTGCAATCCTCGGCACAACTAATATCGTGCGCAAGGTCCTCAGCCTATGAGCTACATTGTCACCACCATCTTTCGGCCGCCACCCTAGGGTGCACTCTCGCATCGTCTTGGCTCAAGAGGAAGGAGCCCGATGGTGCAAATGAGAGAAGAGAAGAAGGGAAATAACATAACAATAATAATAATAATAATAATAATAATAATAATAATAATAATAATAATAATAATAATAATAATAATAATAATAATAATAATAATAATAATAATAATAATAATAATAATAATAATAATAAACATAATAATAATAATAATAATAATAATAATAATAATAATAATAATAATAATAATAATAATAATAATAATAATACATATTCAAATAAAACTCGTTGATAGTATTGGTTCATTGGTTTATTGTATCTCAACCTAACCTGCGGAATCCCCGATTTCTGTTGACTAAAATTCCTTTAAAATGCTTTAGGATGGTCAAAAAGTAAACCAAAGTATGTCACCCTCTAGAGAATTATGTGCCCTTCTTGTGACTGTTTCTTTGTTCCAATAAATATTTCCGTTTTTCAAATCAACTTATTTAACTTTTCCAACGCGTTGTTGCATGCAACACATCATTCACAATTAAAGAAGTTCATATGAATAACGTAAATGAATAAGAACCAAGACTATTAGGCCGGGAGTAGTATTAAAACACAAATAAACACACGAACAATAACCACGGTCAAAAAATAAAACACTCACCAGTGCGTAAATTTTCGACAGCGTCCGCTGTCTTCCTCAGTTCCTTCTTCTTTGAGTTCTTTGAGTTCCCTCGCGTCTGAGGAAGACAGCGGACGCTGTCGAAAATTTACGCACTGGTGAGTGTTTTATTTTTTGACCGTGGTTATTGTTCGTGTGTTTATTTGTGTTTTAATAACGTATAAATATTTATTGTAACGGGGAACATTTTTTCATAAGAAAGGGCATTATATTCTTTAGTGACCGACATATTTTGGTTTAATTTTCCGCAGGATAGATCGATATACAGCCTTAATCGCAATTACATTAATATCAGTTTCATAAACTATAATTACATTTTTGTATTCATGATTTGTCAATTATATAGAAAATCAATCGGAATATCAACAACGAGCACATAGCTCTTTTACACAGAAATGTGCGTGATAGCCCATCAAATTAAAACCACGTGGTTACCAGTCGGCCGCAGACCCGCTCAACACACTGAATACAAGTACCGAACATAAAAACCAAATGCAATTACTATATAGTACATTATTTCTCTATAATTTACGAATACACGCGATGAATTGATTTAACTATTAATTGAAACTCAGAAAACAGCGGCCGATGTCAATACCAGACACTCGTCAGTTTACAATGGAGTTGTCATGGTTACCAGTTACCACACAGTCAAGTGTGTCCATGGTAAATACGTCACACATATTTCCACTGCAATAACGCAAAGCCCCGCCTGCCAACCCATTAGGTACACCGATAGAGGTAGCTCAGCGGTAAGACGTGAGACTTATTCGGGAGATCGCCGGTTCGATTCTGGACCACCGATAATTTGGGCTGAAGTTTTTTCCTCAGTCGCAAAGGTAAATTCTGTAATTGAGTCCTATAATAGTAACAGCCCTCGGATATTCCTTCCCAACTATCCAACACCCTAACATGCCTATGTTGGGCACAGAAGGTAAAGCTGCATGGTTTCACGCTGCAACAAGTATTCATACGAAAAATTATTATAATTATTATTATTATTACTTTTATTATTATTATTATTATTATTATTATTATTATTATTATTATTATTATTATTATTATTATTATTATTATTATTATTATTATTATTATTATTATTATTATTATTATTATTATTATTATTATTATTGTTATTATTATTATTATTATTATTATTATTGTTGTTGTTATTTCCTTTCTTCTCTTCTCTCATTTGCACCATCGGGCTCCTCTTGAGCCAAGACGATGCGAGAGTGCACCCTAGCGTGGCGGCCGAAAGATGGTGGTGACAATGTAGCTCATAGGCTGAGGACCTTCCGCACGATATTAGTTGTGCCGAGGATTGCAGCCTTCTGCATGACACGCACGTGCTTGTCCTTCAGGTGGAGCTTCTCCACCATTCATTATTATTATTATTTTTATTATTATTATTATTATTATTATTATTATTATTTTTATTATTATTATTATTATTATTATTATTATTATTATTATTATTATTATTATTGTTATTGTTATTATAATTATTAACATAATACCAAATATAAATGTTAATTTTCTAAAAAAATATGTGTTTATTTTTACAATTTATATGCAATTATTGTAGTTGGTACGAAAGTGCGTTCAAAGAAATACGCTTTCTGCGGCAAGCACGTGTACACTGTACATAGTAGAGAATGCTTTTATTAATAATAACGTGTCTATTTTGTGTGCAGATCTTCGATTTTGACAAATTCTCGACGAACGACATCATCGGCGAAGTCCGGATGAATATGACTGACTTTGACGTCACCAACAGTGTTGAGGTCTGGGGTGATATCTGCAGTATTGAGAAGGTAACTAAACCAAGCACCAACACTAAAAATACTTGAAAATTTTCCCAAATTTCACCATGGTGGTTAATTAATTCAGTCAAAAATATACTTGTTAGAAGCAGCACAGGCATTGCTTCTAAAGCAGCAGTTTGGCTACTTGCTTATAAAATGTTAGGGCTGCCCAACGATATCGATAATTCGATACAATATCGATAATAGATAAATAATTCGATATCGATATAGAATTAATATATCATACATATCGCGATATCGAACTTGTGCCTAATAAGCTAATTGGTACAAAAAAACAATTACGTATCACGTCACGCCAACCACACCATCGCTGTTTTGTGTGGATATTTTACAATTTGAATAGTACAACTAACAAATTGACACACATAGTAAGACATTTCAAAGCTAAAATATTACTTTTACGTAATATTGTTTTAAGAATGACATCTAGCTGGCCTGTAAATTCTAAAAACAGACGAGAAAAGTTTTGATGTGGCGATATCGCCGATATCGATACGTCACTTGAAAACTGCGATATCGCGACGCGATATCGATATTTCTTCCCGCGATATCGATATGATTTTTTTTGATCGTTGGGCAGCCCTATAAAATGTGCAGGAATGAGGCCCCTGATGTCCACAATGGTAGAGTGGTGAGTATATTGTTGCAAACTGATGGAACTAATGTTCTTTCAGCCTCGTGGAGAAGTGCAAGAGGTTCTGGTGTCGTTGAGTTACCTCCCGCAAGCCGAGAAACTGTCTGTGGTGGTTGTCAAAGCCAGGAACCTCTTCGTGCCAGAACCAAAGGAGAGGATTGGTAAGCCGAGTTGTTCAACGGAGAAAGGTAGTCCCACAAACCATTTAGCTTCGCAACAACTAAACATCAGATTAAAACAAATAATCTACGTGAGTGGTTCTCAATCCTATGGGTAGATGAAATTGGTTCGCATTTTCGTCACAAATTGTTACGATTATGAGTAAAATACTTTAAAAATCTATCTAAACATTTAGAATGATTAAGTTCAAAAACAATTTGTTATATATTATGGTTGCTGTAATAATTAACCCATTTGTAACTATTAGAATTATGTGCTAAAAAAAGTCGTGGACAGGAAGAGATTCGTCCCAGGTACTAGCGAACCTCTACCCCCACCACCGAACCAACCCCAGACTGACCTCACGCCGGCAGCCGCTCGAAAATAGAAAAAGGTCTTGGGCCGAACAATACCCTTCTTTTTAACATATTTAAACAACGAAATATTTCAATTCATATCGACGTTCATAAATATGAAATCTAATCATTATTCTGATCATGTATCTTTTTGAGTTTTTTCTGTAGGCCTACCTTTATTATAAATGATTTGATTAGTACTTACAATTATAATAGATAAGTGGCTTAACATCTGTTTAAACAAAATCATTTTATTATTATTATTATTATTATTATTATTATTATTATTATTATTATTATTATTATTATTATTATTATTATTATTATTATTATTATTATGTTTGTTATTATTATTATTATTATTATTATTATTATTATTATTATTATTATTATTATTATTATTATTATTATTTAATCCCCTATCACCCCTTTTATCACCTATTTAATCAATTACCAGAACATTTAAGAAGCCTTGAGTCGTACAATTCTGTTAAAATTAAACTTAAAAACTACTTACTTTGTTTCTTATAATATGCTAGCTGTTCCTAAAATGTATATTATGTATTATGTATTCGCTGTTTTTTTTGTTTTTGTCTTTTTTTGTTATTGGTTTTCCTTGAATTGTGCTGTTATTTTCTTTTTTCTAATGTGAACCTTATAAACATTATGGAAATAGAATATAATTCTATAATACTTTAATATAATACAAGAATGTTTTACTAATACTAGAATTTTTTTCTTTTTTGGGTTTATTTTGTTTGTACAAACTTTAGATATGTCTATCCGATCCATAACTTTCTTTTGTGTACTATCCACAGACAAGCCACTTGTATGGCTTGTGGTCAACGAATTGATTTTGTTTTTTGGAAAAAATGTTAACCTGTAATTATGCAATAAAAAAAAAATATTATTATTATTATTATTATTATTATTATTATTATTATTATTATTATTATTATTATTATTATTATTTTTACAATTATTTTCATTTTAATTATTATTATTATTATTATTATTATTATTATTATTATTATTATTATTATTATTATTATTATTATTATTATTATTATTATTATTATTATTATTATTATTAATATTGTTTTTGTAATTTCATATTTTAGGTTTAATTGACATTCTGTTTTATTTGTCTTTAGCTCTTTACCCACTAACTTCATGCGATACCTTCAAATTAAACAACAATGCATTCTTTGTTTATTTAACGCACTATCGATTCATTTTAAAATAGAGCTAGAGAGAAAAGTCAAAAAGTTTTATAATCAGCGTAGCAAGAATATTCAAGATTTGCCATGCTCATAAGGGTTTGTAAAAAAAAAGAAATGAAATGACAGTTACATGTACTGATGGTCATTTTTCTTGAGCGAGAGATAATTACGGTCGACCCTTGGAGAAAGGACCTCTGGTCCGGTCTCCGCTATTGTCATGCGGGTGGCTTTAGTCGTGATCTGTTGCAACGGAGACGAGTGGGAGTAAAAGAGTGGTAAAATTTCCCCTTATTTGGACTAATCTTTTGCTGTCCTCGACCGTAGCTTGTTATTGTGGCCGTAACCAACCTACGTAGGTAGAATCAAGGGGATGCGCATCGAGCCGGGCTATTCCTCAGCGCGTATCTACCCTTCCTTCAACCCACTCTTTTATTGCGGATCGTCCGCGCAGACCATCCGCGGCGGATCGACCGCTGACAAGGTAAAGCATGTATTCTTATGGGCCCTGCCACACTTGGCGGTTCGTCCGCTTTCAACCGCGAGCGACCGCGACATGCAGCGTTCGGTCCGCGCGGATCATCCGCCTCCGAGGAACGTGGAGCATTGTCTCTTATGAGGGGTGACACACTGGCGGTTCTCCCGTACAGGGTTTCTGTGAATTTTGTTCACTTCATTTCAAGACACAGGGTTCAAAGTGAATTTTGGTCACTTCACTTCAAGACAGCAAGGGAAGATGTTCGATACAGGGAAATTTATTTGCGAGGTGAAGGCTAGGGAGTGTTTATGAAAATTTTCTTCGAAAAGCTATAGCGATTGGGACATAAAAATAACGGCATGGCAAGACATTTCTTACGAGATGTACCCGGAATGAAAGAGTTACTCTTCAACTCATAAAAATAAGAATGGTATAAGTAACAAAAATAATTTCTTAATTATTGGCTTCAAGATTTAAATATGTTTTCCTCTAACTATATGACTGTTGTGTATTTCTCTCGTGGATATTGCCAAAGTAAAAAACAAATAGGTAGTATTCAATTGACGTCACGTGGCGGCCATTATGAGGTACTCATTGCTTGTTTACATTCGTTCTGTCAATTGAAGACACATAGGTTTTCCAGGCAATATCACAGTTTTAAGCCGTATAAATTGACGCGTGCAGCTGTAAAAGTTCAAGAAAATGATAACACATGCAAATGATTGTCTTCAAACAGAGTTGACGCGTTCTTGTTTTGTTTTCAGTCATAATACGGAACTTTTGTTTGAAAACAGTTGATATGCCAATCAAAGGACATCTGCAATATTGTCCGAAGAACGTAAACAAAATGTTTACAGAGTACCTCAGTATGGTCACCGTGCGTTACCGGAAATGACGTTATAGCATGCTCTCAGGTACCAATAAGAAAGAGAAACAAAGAGCGGAGAGAGAGAGAGAGAGAGAGAGAGAAATTGATTGACTGATTGATTGTTGCTTTATTTCAACTGGCAAGAAGACCATAGGGTATTTTCTTACATGTAACCAGTGTTAAACAGACTTGTAAGTCACCTTGCTTGATTCGCAAGTGTGATGCCGCCCTGCGTTATTACCGGACCGTTATCAACGGTCATTAACAGGTTCCAATGTTGGAGAAAATATTTCTATGAAGTAGCCTGTTTGGTATTATTAATCTACACTTGAAAAACTTTGTTTAACATTAAGTGGATACAAAATTGAAGAGTGACATAACAAACGTTTAATATCATTGTAATAATAGAATGTACATTGACTATGTTACAATATTTAAAAAATTATAACTCCGAAACTAACAAATAAATAACTCTTATTCTTGTGCTTCATGTTCGCTAACTCCAAGTTTACTAGAACAATAATGTCAAAATAATCAGTTTTCTTGCATGTAGTAACAGGTAACAACCAGTTATCACTATCAAAGAGTTCTGTGTGTGGTTTGTTTACTCGCCTGTCTTGTCAAAAACCAAACCTCTCGTTACAGACCCGTTTGCGAAGGTGTATCTGATGTGCGATGGTAAGAGGTTAAAGAAGAAACGAACAACCACCCGAAGAGGCGACTGCGATCCGAAGTGGAACGAGCTTCTCATGTACCGACTACCTTACTCAAGTCTTCGGAATACCTCCGTTGAGGTAACTCAAAAACCCCCTTTCCCCACTACCCACCAAATATCATCACCCTCTACTCAAGTCTCTGGAATACTTCCGTTGAGGTAACTCAAACACCCCCTTCCCCCACTACCCACCCAAATATCATCACCCTCTACTCCAGTCTTCAGAATACCTCCGTTGAGGTAACTCAAACACCCCCTTTCCCCACTACCCACCCAAATATCATCAACCTCTACTCAAGTTTCTGGAATACCTCCGTTGAGGTAACTCAAACACCCCCTTCCCCCACTACCCACCCAAATATCATCACCCTCTACTCAAGTCTTCGGAATACCTCCGTTGAGGTAACTCAAACACCCCCTTCCCCCACTACCCACCCAAATATCATCACCCTCTACTCAAGTCTTCGGAATACCTCCGTTGAGGTAACTCAAACACCCCCTTCCCCCACTACCCACCCAAATATCATCACCCTCTACTCAAGTCTTCGGAATACCTCCGTTGAGGTAACTCAAACACCCCCTTGCCCCACTACCCACCCAAATATCATCAACCTCTACTCAAGTCTCTGGAATACCTCCGTTGAGGTAACTCAAACACCCCCTTCCCCCACTACCCACCCAAATATCATCACCCTCTACTCCAGTCTTCGGAATACCTCCGTTGAGGTAACTCAAACACCCCCTTCCCCCACTACCCACCCAAATATCATCACCCTTTACTCCAGTCTTCGGAATACCTCCGTTGAGGTAACTCAAACACCCCCTTCTCCCACTACACACCCAAATATCATCACCCTCTACTGAATACCTCCGTTGAGGTAACTCAAACACCCCCTTTCCCCACTACCCACCCAAATATCATCACCCTCTACTCAAGTCTCTGGAATACCTCCGTTGAGGTAACTCAAACACCCCCTTTCCCCACTACCCACCCAAACATCATCACCCTCTACTCAAGTCTTCGGAATACCTCCGTTGAGGTAACTCACACACCCCCTTTCCCCACTACCCACCCAAATATCATCACCCTCTACTCAAGTCTTCGGAATACCTCCGTTGAGGTAACCCAAACACTCCCTTCCTCCACTACACACCCAAACATCATCACCCTCTACTCAAGTCTTCGGAATACCTCCGTTGAGGTAACTCAAACACCCCCTTTAAGTAGTTACAATTGAATTGATTATAATACCTGTACATAATAGTCCATTAGAAGTGAAAAAAAAACCTCGTTCAAGGTTTTGATGAAAAGAAAATAGAATAGATTATACAAAATGCTAAATTTAGAGAAAATGTATGGTAAAAACTTATCTCAAGGTATAAGACCTCTGCGTGCGCATGTGTTTGCAGAAAGAAAATTGCTTTAGTTTGGGTACTGTATGGATTCTTTGACTGTGCTAACGTGTTCCGCAGATATCCGTGATGGATCAGGCCAGTGATCTTCTAGGCAAAGATCCAATGCTGGGCTGCTGTGTCATTGGACTAACAGCTGAGGGGTCCGGACGAAACCACTGGCTCGAGATGAACAATAATCACCATAAAGTCGTTACAATGTGGCATACATTGCGGTAATTGCACATTTCTACCCCATTTTACTCAAGGCCGCTGTCACCTGCCACCCCATACACTTCTGAGGAATCTTAAAAATGTGACAAGTCGCGTTAATGTTTTTAAATTAACACATTTCGGCTCACATTTGAAAAATAAAATATGTAGGTACATTTCGTTGGTGGTTGACTTAAGTTTAAAAATTGGAAACTGTTACAAAAACAAAAGAGGTTATTCCCAAACAGTTTCCAGTTCGTCCATACATTTCTTACGGGTACCATTTTGATACCATCTTTGACGAATTGAAATCATTTTAGAATAACTCCTTGCATTAAAACTTAAGTTTGAAAAAAGGATCAATCAATTAAAAAACAAAATCTATTTCACATCCAAAATATCCCAACAAATTGTAAGTAGGTACTGTAACAAAAATAAATGCAATTGAAATCATTAAAAAATTATATTTTTGTAACGATAGAGGAAAATCAATCAAATTCTAAACTAAAAATAACATATAACACCGGATAAGAAATTCAAAAAATAAAATTTGAGTTGTACGCTCACTTTTATAACCACTGAGCGATTAACAAAACTTGATCCCTATTATAAAATTATTACGTTTCAATATAAGTTGCAAATAACTGGTCCATCACTGAGGCTAAGCAAGCTAGCACTGTTTATTTATCATATACCATCGACAATGATACATAAATGTAATCTGTACTGTTAAAATAGCAAATTTCCGGTCGTTATTTGAACAACATAATGAAAAACCATTATGTTTTTAAAATGTGAATTAAATTGAACACAAATTAGAAACTTCTTGGAAGGTGAGCTTAGGCTATTCTAGTTTCAAAAGAAACCCACTCCATGTAGTGAAAGTGCAGGAACAGCTTTTCGAATTACACACATGCTCACTGCTCAGAGACCATGCTTTTCGCTTCCAGACAAAAGCTTCATAGAGTATTGTGATGTATTAATCCTGTATGCTTTGCAGCCATATTGAGGTCCAACACGGCAATGTTTGTTTATCCTTGATGGACAAATTGGTTTGCTATTACAACTAAAAACAAAAACAAAAACTCTTGTATCGTGCACCCGTTTTGTGGTTTGCAATGGCACACATAATCAGTTTCATTAACTTTATCGGGGATATATACGTGACGTGAAAGAAAGTAATATTTTCTTCCGTGGTAAGCATATTATTCGTTCTCTATTGACAGATCAAAAGTGAGCATACATCCTCAGTCATCCTCAGTCTGGCCTTTGTGACGTCCCGTGAATACCCCCTATTCGTACTGACATGCGGCCTTGAGATTGTCACCCATTAGTAATTAGAGTTCAATCGGTTATAATAGTTCAAACAATCAATACCCTTTTTATAATCGATGTTTAGGATAAGCTAATTAAAATTCTAATGTTTTCATTATGACATAATTTGTTTGTATTGTGAGTTGTTAGCCATGGGTTAAATAGAATAGTATGACTTTGTGTTGGTTCCAATAGCATTTCAGTTTAGATCTAAGTTATACTAAATATTCTGTTCTGTCATACACCACCTGATATGGACGCTAGGCTCAGAGAACGACATTGACCACTGGAAAAACAGTATGTAGTAGTCTTTAAGAGCGGCAAGATGCTATAATACTAGATCTTCCAAGGCTATATCAAGAGGTCTCTTAGTTTAATCAGACTAATTATTTCTGCATTTGTTAAGTGAACCGACAGTTAGCTGATATTTATGAAGAGAGTACGCGTAGCTCATCTCAGCATACCCCTTATAACAGGTAGTGGAGATAAACTACATGTTAGTATTTTCCTTTTGGAGAAGAGCTAACATCGTTCATACGTATATACTACACTTTGGATTCTGCATTATTTAAAAAAGTAGAGAAGTGTATATACATATATATATATATAAATAAGAATTGCGCAGTATTATCAGAACTATTCTCTTTAGCATACACTCTTTATCACAACTGCATGTGAACTGCATGCACAGTTTTTTTTTAGAAAGGCACAGCTAACAAATTAAGTGCTAATATGCTATTTGTTAGAAAAATATATTGAATTTGTGTGATTTCATCTTTGACATGTTTGATTTTGCATGATGTTCATATTAGGGCTATTTGGATCAGTGAATGAAATACTTGCGTTCGTTTTGCCCAGAATAAATATTTTAAGCCATGATTTTTTAAAACTTCAGCTATGAATGCTACAAAGTGGCTACAATTTTATTTTGTATTTTATTAGTCCGTTCCAGTCGAAAACTGAAGCAACGATAGCGTCTCTACGTAAGAAGCTTAAAGCGACCTTCAGTACTAAAGGACGAAGATCTCCAGAGTAATAGAGTAATGAAAGACACATCTTGATACTTCCTCAGCCGGAGCGATAAGCGATAGTTCCCATTTCAAGAACTATTGCAAGTTGGTTTTATGATTTGCTGTGAAAACACAGGACATAATCTTGAAACAGAAAATAGATGAGCATAATAACCAGGAGATAGTAATGTACAAATGCACCATTTCTCCACCTGTTATTTTGTGTTCGATAAAGACTTGCTTGCCACTACTTCACACACTCTGTGAATAATGGAGAAGCCGTCTATCGCATAATTAGTTTGGTTGTGTTTATTATTGTTTTATCCATACTAACAAATTCCAAGATTGATTTATTAAATATTAATAAAACATTATATTAAGTTTTCAAGTGTGTTCCTTAATTAGTATTTAATTCACGTGTAAGTCTATGTTTACATAGTTTCCGTAGCTGATTGTTCAAACTGTTGCTAATTCCATTATACTTGGCAGTGTGTTTATTAATCATCATGGGGTCGTCTCTACCCTGTATGTTACACTAAATTTGATTATCTTGTACAAAAATGTAGAATATGAAGAAGTCATCTTTCTATTCTACAAACAGATGGGTTACCTGAAAAGTGAAAACCAACATCTTGTGTACAATGTCTCCAAAACGAAATAACATTCAGCTACTGAAACGTTGCTTCAATCGCTTAGCCTTAGATAATCACGTTTCATACTCATAAACACTGTGTCTAAACACGAATTACGGGATTTGAGACAGTTATGAAGCGAAGAGCCCCTTCACCATGAGTGAGGTGCAAGAACAACTTCACAACAATGAATCCACCCTTATGAAACCATACAAGAAAAAACTTCTACGCATACGAAATTGTATTCGTGCTCGCTTGTATTTGCTCACGAAATGATATTTTCTACTCTACCAAATTGTTGTAACATTGTACACAAAGTAGTATAGTTCTAATTAATGTTATGTGAACTTCACCTGTATGGTTGGTTAAACAGCCACTGGAGAGAATTGGAAAAATAATTGACTCTTTTTCAGAATCAACAAATTGTGGTGTGAGCAAAAGTTACATCATTTTAAAACATCTATTTGCACGTTCTTCGACTTTCAATAGGCGTCTTAAAATAAATTCTTCTAACCAAATTCGTACGCCGGTTAAACTATTCAAATTATACTTGTGATGAATAACTATTTAAATCTTCAATGATGGGATGAGATGAGAAACAAATTGCTGTGAATGAAATAGAATGCCAATTATAAGTAATTGAGTCCAAAGTGAACGCGAGACATTATTCTGTAAAGTACCAATACTACATTTGTTTCCCTTTAGAGCTAAGGGCCTAATTTATGTAAATCAAGGAAATTACTTTCCGTGGTGTTAGTAACGCAGATCCACCACTTAAAGATATATATACATAAAATACTTATACTTGTATCAAATCAACTCTACCACACAGGAGGCTATTCCTGAAGTCTGCCGCGATCTGAGGAGACTCACAGTGGGGGCGTCCATAAATGATGTCACATAATTTGGGGGGGGGGAGGGGTCAGTCTTTCTGTGAGATCCATGCATGCACTGCATATAATGTCATTTTTACTGCAGATGCTTTTACAGTATTTTACATTTTTCAAATCATCCCGCAATTTCACGCATTTCCAAAACAAGTTATTAGCCACTAGAATGCGCCACCTGCTGAGTTTCGCCATGGACGAATGACCAGTACCAGTAGCTGAGCAAATGTAAAAATTAAAGCGTGTCGGGGGGGGGGGGGGGGGCAGTAAATTATTATTTTGTGACATCATTAAAGGGGAGGAGGGTGTCACACTTTTGTGACTTACTGTGACAAGGGGGGAAGGGGGGGGGCTAATTTGGTCAAAAAGTGTGTGACATCATTTATGGACGGCCCCAGTACTGTTTCGAGGCTAGAACGGTTTCCAGCAAATCGCAAATCCATTTTAGTCGGTCATACCCGACTCCAAGTATCAATATGCAGAAGGCTGTCAGCTAGCTGCATAGCAAACTGCAGCAGAGCCGCGCAGTGGCGTGCAGACTATGGTTTTACGGCGCGACCTGCGCCGGTGGAAAATTTCAGGGGGTGTACCCACCCCTTGGAGTGCTTACACCCCCTAGAGCGGTATGGGTTAGTTTAAAAAATTAACAACATGGTATATCTCACACTCAATAACATCACGTAATAATGTTGTATAGAACCAAGAACTGGCAGTGTAATGTTCATTTTAGCAGTGTTTATTTCAAAATATCGCGCCATTTCCCTCAAAGCCTTCGGAAATGCGAGCCTAGCCGAATGTAATACTAGGCAGTAGCGAGCGCGCGATGTTGGCGGTTGGGCTCGGTGATTTTCCACTTGATTCGGGTAGGTTGTGAGTGTTGCATTCTGCAGCGGGCAGCCTGCAAGTGCAAAGTTTGCCGACGCGTGGAAGATATTTTATTGTACTGCAGTTTACAATAGTGATACATTTTACTCTTAATGTCTAGTGAGGAGAGTAAGTGCGTGTGTTGCGTGTGCGGCAAAAATAGGCTGTGTCTAAATCTGACAAACTGGCAAAGGCATCTTGATAGCTGTGCCTCTAAAGCTAGCAAAAGAGGATTTAAGCGACCATCCGCCTCCCAGACACCGACTGTAATTAGTGCAATACCTAAATTGAGAAAGAGTTCATCAGAGTCTGAGTCATGTCAATCAACAGCAGACAAGAAATTTGACTGGAGTAATTTCCTCATCAAACGAGTTAAATTTCAATTGTTCAATTTATTTATTTCCATCACTAAGAAAACCCTGTGTGAGGCGTTAAAAACGAGCTGTACTCAAAAGTTTTCAAAACTACCGCCATTGTTTTCGCCAGTTTTATTATTTACTACCCTACCCCTTACAACATATACAAAACATTGTAACTCCTTTAGTAATTTCCTCTTTGAGCATTAAAATTCACAAAATAACTTTGATTACGTGAAAAAATTTTGCGCCTTCGGCGATAAGGCCTCCGGCGGCTGGGGCTACGCCCCAGACCCCTAACAACTCGCGCTTCGCGCTCGTCACACGCGGATGGGTCGGTGTACCCCTTAATGTTCTATGCACTCGCGCCGGTCCTGTTCGTACCTCTGCACGCCACTGGAGCCGCGTAGTCAGTATAGGTCTACTCATTCATATTGGAGCTATCGATAGGGCGATACCAACTTTCTTTCAGATTATTGCGTCAGGGTTCTGCACCAAACTTCCAGTTTTCGTTTATTTTTTTGTACATTTGACAATACTTTATTTTTCGATATTTAATATTTCACAGTATTTCTCTTTACTTAACACTTTATTATATACTACTAACCTAATGTTACAATGTAATTTACCGGTTTATTTACATAAATTGTTGATTTTTCGTGTAATGTAGGCTGCTGTTTCATTGCGTCTCTATTGTGTCAACACAGATAACTGGATGTTTAAGTCTACCTACCTTGAGAGTCGTTGTCTTTAGTGTATACTTTAAAATCGACTGTGGCTCATATGCCGCCATTTTGCGATTATTCTCAACTAGCACAAATCACACGGGCGAAATGTACATTGTACAACTCACATTCAAACGCCATAGTTTGAATATCTCCGTGTCAACAAAATCAAGTGTTCCTGTAAATTACTATGTAAATGTGCATTGCATTGTATGACCCATGTTGTCATTAGACAAAACAGAGTATGTACAGTTATATTTCTTGGTACTGATTATGCTATATCAATGTGTTTGTTTATAAAGTATATGTAAATGGTTCTATTATAATTCTAATTACTTATAATGCTATATAAATGTGTTTGTTTATAAAGTATACGTTAATGGTTCTAATCTAATTACTTATAATGCTATGTAAATGTGTTTGTTTATAAAGTATATGTTAATGGTTCTATTCTAATTACTTATAATGCTATATAAATGTGTTTGTTTATAAAGTATACGTTAATGGTTCTATTCTAATTACTTATAATGCTATATAAATGTGTTTGTTTATAAAGTATACGTTAATGGTTCTATTCTAATTACTTATAATGCTATATAAATGTGTTTGTTTATAAGGTATATGTTAATGGTTCTATTCTAATTACTTATAATGCTATATAAATGTGTTTGTTTATAAAGTATACGTTAATGGTTCTATTCTAATTACTTATAATGCTATATAAAATTATAAATGTGTTTGTTTATAAGGTATATGTTAATGGTTCTATTCTAATTACTATAAAATCACTCTTATGTTTGGACATTACAGCGTAGCCATTATAACTAATGTTTTCAAAATAATGCACTGAACCAAATTTATTTATAAACTTAAATACATGCGAATTATTCTAAACTACAATGTTAGCCAGTTGCCTCTAATTTGGCCATCCGCAATGTGACATCTAACTGTCATCGTCCAGATAATCTTATACCATTAAGAAAGCAAACATGTTGCAAATTCAATAATTGTTGTTTATATTGTGAATACAGCCTAATTCTCCGCAGATGTAGTGAAATAATAATATATAATTAAATCGCGGAAAATACCTTTCTTAGTGCTGGTTTACAGCGTCCACTGAACACGTCCCAGCCCCATATGTTATACAATATACTATAGTCCACCCCAGATCAAGAAGAAACACAACGGAATATGCAACTGAAAGATTGTGAGTGTTGAAGGAGACCATATAAATATCAGTGAAGCAATTTCTTCAGCAAAGAACCAATACAGGAAGCTTATAGATCTTCAAAGCGTGTTCTTCGATTTTAGAACTGTTTAAGTGATTAAGAGTAGTTTTGATGAGGAACGAAATGGCGTCACCAAAATGTTTGAAGCAGTGTTAGAAACTTGTTAACAAACAAACAACAATTTTCGTCCAGTAAAAAACTCGATTATACCTACTACTATACTATCAAGAATTTTGTGCTTTAGGTAGAAATCTTTGTGATTGACAGCTGAGAAACCTTCATTAGTGATTTGTGATTAGTGATCTGTGTTCTTTGACTGGTGAGTGAGATAGTACACAAATAGAGCTGGAAATAAGGCGGCATGTTAGCCTGGACTTATCTTGATCTAGGATAGCCTATATTTATTATATTTTAATGCACGTCTCCAACTGCTTTTGCTAATAGATATTCTTTTACATTGTACATACATAAAAATTATTTTTAATCAAGCACATTTAGTTTCACTATTGTATTGTATCAATTTATATTTTGCCAGATGAATGTATACTGAAATATCAGTGACATTATTTGTGAAACAGATTTGTCTTAAAATGCTAATTATTCTCTGTCTTACGTTGTTATATTGTTGTGTCTATAGTTTTAGACTTAAGAGTGGTACAGAAGACTATGAGATAAGAAAGGCAAATAAGCCTACGTGTTATAATTTATTCTATGGTCATGGTGGTACCTATGTCAGTGTGCGTAATGAGTGTATGTTTGATGGTCATGGTACTTATGTCAGTGTGCGTAATGAGTGTATGTTTGATGGTCATGGTACTTATGTCAGTGTGCGTAATGGGTGTATGTTTGATGGTCATGGTACTTATTTCAGTGTGCGTAATGAGTGTATGTTTCCGATAATGTATGGATAGTCATGGTACTTATGTCAGTGTACGTAATGAGTGTATGTTTCCGATAATGTATGGATTGTCATGGTACTTATGTCAGTGTACGTAATGAGTGTATGTTTGATGGTCATGGTACGTATGTCAGGGTGCGTAATGAGTGTATGTTTCCGATAATGTATGGATAGTCATGGTACTTATGTCAGTGTACGTAATGAGTGTATGTTTGATGGTCATGGTACTTATTTCAGTGTGCGTAATGAGTGTATGTTTCCGATAATGTATGGATAGTCATGGTACTTATGTCAGTGTACGTAATGAGTGTATGTTTCCAATAATGTATGGATTGTCATGGTACTTATGTCAGTGTACGTAATGAGTGTATGTTTGATGGTCATGGTACGTATGTCAGGGTGCGTAATGAGTGTATGTTTCCGATAATGTATGGATTGTCATGGTACGTATGTCAGTGTGCGTAATGAGTGTATGTTTGTTGGTATTGTACGTATGTCAGTGTGCGTAATGAGTGTATGTTTCCGATAATGTATGGATAGTCATGGTACTTATGTCAGTGTACGTAATGAGTGTATGTTTCCGATAATGTATGGATTGTCATGGTACTTATGTCAGTGTGCGTAATGAGTGTATGTTTCCGATAATGTATGGATAGTCATGGTACTTATGTCAGTGTGCGTAATGAGTGTATGTTTCCGATAATGTATGGATAGTCATGGTACTTATGTCAGTATGCGTAATGAGTGTATGTTTCCGATAATGTATGGATAGTCATGGTACTTATGTCAGTGTACGTAATGAGTGTATGTTTCCGATAATGTATGGATTGTCATGGTACTTATGTTAGTGTACGTAATGAGTGTATGTTTGATGGTCATGGTACGTATGTCAGGGTGCGTAATGAGTGTATGTTTCCGATAATGTATGGATAGTCATGGTACGTATGTCAGTGTGCGTAATGAGTGTATGTTTGTTGGTATTGTACGTATGTCAGTGTGCGTAATGAGTGTATGTTTCCGATAATGTATGGATAGTCATGGTACTTATGTCAGTATGCGTAATGAGTGTTTGTTTCCGATAATGTATGGATAGTCATGGTACTTATGTCAGTGTGCGTAATGAGTGTATGTTTCCGATAATGTATGGATAGTCATGGTACTTATGTCAGGGTGCGTAATGAGTGTATGTTTCCGATAATGTATGGATAGTCATGGTACTTATGTCAGTGTGCGTAATGAGTGTATGTTTCCGATAATGTATGGATAGTCATGGTACTTATGTCAGTGTGCGTAATGAGTGTATGTTTCCGATAATGTATGGATAGTCATGGTACTTATGTCAGTGTGCGTAATGAGTGTATGTTTCCGATAATGTATGGATAGTCATGGTACTTATGTCAGTGTGCGTAATGAGTGTTTGTTTCCGATAATGTATGGATAGTCATGGTACTTATGTCAGTGTGCGTAATGAGTGTATGTTTCCGATAATGTATGGATAGTCATGGTACTTATGTCAGTGTGCGTAATGAGTGTATGTTTCCGATAATGTATGGATAGTCATGGTACTTATGTCAGTGTGCGTAATGAGTGTATGTTTCCGATAATGTATGGATAGTCATGGTACTTATGTCAGTGTGCGTAATGAGTGTATGTTTCCGATAATGTTTGGATAGTCATGGTACTTATGTCAGTGTGCGTAATGAGTGTTTGTTTCCGATAATGTATGGATAGTCATGGTACTTATGTCAGGGTGCGTAATGAGTGTATGTTTCCGATAATGTATGGATAGTCATGGTACTTATGTCAGGGTGCGTAATGAGTGTATGTTTCCGATAATGTATGGATAGTCATGGTACTTATGTCAGTATGCGTAATGAGTGTATGTTTCCGATAATGTATGGATAGTCATGGTACTTATGTCAGTGTGCGTAATGAGTGTATGTTTCCGATAATGTATGGATTGTCATGGTACTTATGTCAGTGTACGTAATGAGTGTATGTTTGATGGTCATGGTACGTATGTCAGGGTGCGTAATGAGTGTATGTTTCCGATAATGTATGGATAGTCATGGTACTTATGTCAGTGTACGTAATGAGTGTATGTTTCCGATAATGTATGGATTGTCATGGTACTTATGTCAGTGTACGTAATGAGTGTATGTTTGATGGTCATGGTACGTATGTCAGTGTACGTAATGTGTGTATGTTTCCGATAATGTATGGATAGTCATGGTACTTATGTCAGTGTGCGTAATGAGTGTATGTTTCCGATAATGTATGGATTGTCATGGTACGTATGTCAGTATACGTAATGTGTGTATGTGTCCGATAATGTATGGATATTGGATAGTCATGGTACGTATGTCAGGGTGCGTAATGAGTGTATGTTTCCGATAATGTATGGATGGTCATGGTACGTATGTCAGTGTGCGTAATGTGTGTATGTTTCCGATAATGTATGGATATTGGATAGTCATGGTACGTATGTCAGGGTGCGTAATGAGTGTATGTTTCCGATAATGTATGGATATTGGATAGTCATGGTACGTATGTCAGGGTGCGTAATGAGTGTATGTTTCCGATAATGTATGGATTGTCATGGTACGTATGTCAGTATACGTAATGTGTGTATGTTTCCGATAATGTATGGATATTGGATAGTCATGGTACGTATGTCAGGGTGCGTAATGAGTGTATGTTTCCGATAATGTATGGATGGTCATGGTACGTATGTCAGTGTGCGTAATGAGTGTATGTTTTATAGTCATGGTACTTGTGTCAGTGTACGTAGTAAGTATATTTTTTCGCTAATGGATGGATGGTCAGGGTTCTTTGCTGTTTGACCATGAGACATACATTTTCTACACAACCATAATGAAGATATGTTTTGTAAATAAAAGTATTACGCTTCGGTAAAGGATTAAGTATGTGGTGTTAAATCTGTAACCAGCACATCTTGGCTTAATACATTGTTTTCGGCTTGTCGCTGTTTGTTACATACAGTATACAACTACATTATAACATGTATTATATTACATTATTACTTACTATATTGCAGGTCATTCTAGAATACACTAGTGGAAGTGTTTGTGCGATTTAAATATAGATATATTTATATTTATATATCGTATAGTACGTATTATAAATTGTGAACAACTATTTCTGAAAACTACTTTGTCCAAATTAATGCGTTTCTGTAACAACACTTGAATAAACACATCGTCTCACTCTTCAGGCTTCCGTCTGTATCATCAACTCTGCAGCTTGGTCGTCTATAGATAAAATAATTAATAACCCCCCCCCCCCTATCTTCGTTGCATTTATTACCCCGTTTGTAACTATTGTTGTGTAAAATAAAAAAATATGTGTTTGATTATTATTGTTGCCGCAATTCTAGCCTCGTGTTTGGGTCATCTGTTGTTGTTGTTGTTGTTGTTGTTGTTGTTGTTGTTGTTGTTGTTGTTTTTGTTGTTGTTGTTTTTGTTGAGATGAGAGTGTGAGCTGGAGAGGGACGGATTCGATTCTGTTCTAGACTTGAAATAATTCTTTTGCTTTTTAGAGATTATTATTTTACCAAGAGTAAGATTGAGGAAAAATCTATTTCGTTGCATAGGCAACCTCATAAAATGCGCAGGTATTATACAACTTGCCGCCACAGATGACAGTATTAGAGCTTCTAATGCAAGATGTTTATACATAACGAGAAGCTATGGCGCAGTTATGACCTGTTTAAATGAGTAGATATATTTTGCTTTGTCAACGTAGCAATTTTCAACCCTGAAAATATTGACTTAACTCCAAACACTTCTCTGGTAAAAACTGATGTCCTTTGTAAATAGTACTCTTGCCAACTTAGATCTTCCATTTCTCTTGTAGGCCTATACCTAATGGGAGTATATATGTGTCTATTTAACCAACATTATTGGTGTAATGCCAGAACTTATTCGTGTTTGTTCATACGGACTATATTGTCCTTTAGACTAAGTGGAAGATTATTCAAAAATATTACATGCCAGATTGTACACTATAATTGTAAAAATTTATATAATATTAATATAACATAATAGATTGCTAGTTTGGATAAAGTTCGTCTTGGTTATGTACGTAAGTATTGGTGCATTGATTATCAAGTGGCATTGTGTATGTGCTGTGCATTGTGTATGTGCTGGTGCTGATATGTGTTAGTAAGACGAAGGTGATCAGAAAAAAGTCAATCGTTATTTTTTGCTTATATACATACCTACTGCGTCCTATGGACTTAAAGACAGGGTTTGAATAAGATAAGACCAATGATAAAACGCTTATGTAGCACATTTCTTACTATTTCGAATAAATTTTATAAAACTTCGAATACTAAGAAAACAATTATCACAATTGAGTGTACTAAACGTAAAATATGGAGGATGAAATATTGTATTAATTAGTTTAAAAATAAAATGTAGAAGAAATGAAGATAACAACTAATCTGATTTGTACTATCAAAAACAATTTGTTAAGTTATATACGAGTGTTCATTGAGAATGTGAAATATAAATGCATTGTCAATTGTTTGGTACTAACAATCCTACTTTCAAAGGCGGCTAATTTAATTTAAAAACCAACACTTTGGCGATTTGTTTCCCGTCTGATGAATGTATTTTGTGTTACGTTTCTCAAATAATGTGTGTTTAATGGTTTGTATTTGTGTTTAACTGTGTTGCCTAACAAACAAGAAACGTTAAATATTAATCATTACTAATCCCAACAATGCATTAGTAGTGAAACATACTTCAAATTGTGTAATTGAAATATAATTATTTGATTGCTTCCATAAGACTCTGTGACTCCGAAGAGGTAGGTAACGAGAATATGCACTACGTACCTTTACTGTGTGTCCAAATCCTAAAACTAATGATTGCTTATTTGATTATTTTGTTCATTAAAATGCCACATTTGACATCAAGATCCCCGGTTAAAATACAAACAAGATACTGTGCTGCGCAAAGAATTAGTACAATACATTTACAATACAATCAATACATTTGTATACCAATCAAAAACTAATATGTCAACTGTCATTGTGTAAACAAACTCACGTGCAGTCGTCACTGACTCCTTTTTAAGGTAGTTCATTATTTTAACAACTGATATCAGGTAAACTTGCCAATAAAACGTAACGTCAACAACTGTAGGACTTCAAGTAAAGCATTTGGACACACCCGAAGCCCGATACGATCTCCTCGTTGCCTTCTCTTATGGAGCTTAGAGTGACATGCTCGCAGTTACCATTACTGCGATGATTGTCCTAGTGTCTTGTGGAGAAGATTAGAATCATATCATGTATATATCAAGTGTTACAAGTTTTAAGAATGCTAGCACTTTAGCTACATTGCTGGAGGAAGTACTTGACTTTATTGTATTGTAAAGACAAAGTATAAAAACACCTTCCTGCTTGTATAGGCCATATTATTTCTCCTTCTTTAGGTATGAAGCTTCCATAATAATTTTTCTGAGGAAAGACAGTACCACATAATTTATTTAGCCCACGTAAGGTAATTTTTTAAAGAAACTCTTTGCAATGCCAAGCCACTGCATTGTTTGGCTATTGTTGAGTCGTTGGTGATAAAAGCGTTTGTTGCTTGTGGTTTATTGAAGTGTAAACATGTTTCACTGGCTCAGATGTATTTAAAAGCCAGCCTCGTTGAAAAGACCAATCTATGTTGGTTGGTAACCAAGGTAATGTTTAATATTGTCAGTGATGAGCTGCTTGGACATGCAGTGGTTGTTTGGTTTTGGACTTGCCGATTTGGTCTACGTTGGAATGTATTTTGCAACAAATTCAGGCGTCGTTGATGTGTTAATGTAATGTTATTGTAGATGTATTGTAGATTGGTATTCTGCCAGCTACCCAGATGCTCACGTTAGTGTTAAATAAAGGATATTTGCATTACATAGTTAAGCCTAATACATTCTATACATATATTGTGAATAATAAGAAAGAAGGTAAAGACGTGTCTGTCAAACTACAAAAAATGTAATTTCTCAATTGAAGAAAATCAGTCATAGAACAAGACTAGTGAGTGAGAGAGGCAGATACCGTCGGTTTAGTGCTAGCATGTAAACACGCGGTTTCACGCAGAAATTGACAGCCCAAATGCAACACTGATGTTCACATAAGAGTATTTACTTTGGTGTTTTTAATTTTTGTTGGAATTTTATTTAGAAATTGTGTTTTAAATTCGCATTAAAAATGTAGGTTTAATGTGGGCGAAACTCAATTTTTTTACGGGTTGTTAAACTGAAGTATTATTTTTATTTATCGATATCAATTAATATTTGAATAGCATTACAACGTGTAACCCTTTATTGCAATGCTAGGAGACATTGCTATGTGTTATTAGTGTTATGTCTATTTTTTTTTATTATGTTTACTATTATGTATATTTATGAAGGTTTATTAGTCTTATATCTTATTATGATAACTTGTAATTCCACATGTATTGTGATACCACGTACAGTCTTTTATGTATTAGTTTAATGTTATTATTATGACGTTGAGGTGTATTTTTTTTTTATTATTGTATTATATATATATAAAGTATTACTCTAAGCCTAGGTTTATATATCTTGTTTTTATATATAACTATGTGAACCTGTGTAACTTCTTCAATGTAATTTCTTTGTCTTATTCGTTCATTTTCATGTGTTCATATCACAAGTGTATTGTAGATACTTGCCATTGTAAAGAGCGAAAGCTAATTTTGGTAAATAAAAAATACTATACTACTAAGGCAACACTTTAAGAACCCAAATTACTATCTCTTTGTGGCTTTTGATTCAACCCTTCGCGGTTTAGCTTTCAATTTTGTTTATTTTGTAGCTAAAATTCAAAAGCAAAAGAATGTGTGATAAGTTTGCGAGTCGTAAATTTCCGTCAAACATGATTGTTTTACTAAGTATATACCATTATTACAATTGTGGCCCGTTGGTTCAGTGGTTAGCATCCCAGCTTTGTGACAGGCCAGAAAAGCAGCGGAGCAAGCTCACATTAACAAGTGTCTCGGTGTCGCTTAAGTGGAGATGGGGCGTGAGCCGTCTGTCCTCGTGGTCATTGAGTGCGGTGTACAATAGTTGGGCACCACGTTTTTCCTGGAAGAAAGCTCCAGGACTGGGCAACGATGGTAGGAAAAACGAAGGATCGATCGTGCCAATGACAAGTCCTAGAGACTTGGCGCGCGGATCTCCCGCCGTGTGTCACAAGCCTCTCCCAGCTCGACTGACTCAAATACCTTACTAAACTAATACAGGAAACTGGACCCATTTAACATTCAGCGCATGGCGACACAGCACTGCAGCGAACCTGGCGGCTTGAGATGACAAAACGCGCGCGATTCAAATCAAAGTGGAGTGGAAACCTTGGCGTAACCCACGCCCTCGAGTGGCGACGCGCGTCGAGCTTTCCCCGCCCCATCGGTGCCCCCCCCCACCCCAAGAACGTTTTCCACGTTTTGTCGCTACAGTTTTCGGCGCTAGACCTTTGGCAACACGTGGGTATTTTTTTCGAGACCCCACCCCCACCCCTTCACCCTCTCCCGACGTGTTTTATCTGCTGGGGTGTGCGATTTCGGCGCTTCGGTTTTGCGGTAAAAATTCCCTCTCGCTCAAATATTTTTTTTTTATTTTAACGATTGTTTTGTTTTAAAGTCAATTAAATGGCGCATCTTTTGGCGTAACCCACACTAATATGATGTGTCCCGTTCAAAAGTAACGGGCACCCAAACACGAAAGTTTTACGAAAACTGAGACCGGAAACGGAGGCCGGATTTGGTACGTTTTTAACTAGTCACATTCAAACTGCTCTGCCAGTCGACCCAAACTAGATATACACTTCGTTTTTGTTTCGCCATGGTTTCGTTACCGTCAAGTACCGTTTGACGAACTACGTTTTAAAACAATGAGAAACTCTCAATGTTTGCATCCAGCAGGTATGTTCATCTCAAGAAATTCAAACAGAAGTCAGAATAGGCCTACTTACATTTCCCTGTCTTTTGGAAACCTGCAGAACGATTTAGCAGCTTTTTGTCTTCCATAGTTTTTACACCCGTTAACTGAGCAAAGGGTTCCACTCATCTTACTTTGAGATCATCTTACTTTACTTACTCAAACGTGTTGCAAACACTGACCAAATTGGGTTCGATTGTCCCGGCGTTTCTTTGAAACTGTAAATCTTGCCGTTATCATCGAAAAAGAAAACTTTGTATAACTCTGTTTATATACCTTCCATGAGACTGGCAACTCGTAAAACAAACATAACTCAGGAGCAGGAAAGAAGCATTACATTCAGCATTCGTACAGATGGTACCCGTATTGAAATAACGTGAACAGGAAGTCAGAAACACTGATTGATTACATTACGTAGCCGTAGCCAGTCAGCCGGTGTCGTAATTCAGTCGATAAAAGAAGCCGGCACAGTGAGTGAACTTCATCGCGTCGATAATTCATCTAGTGCTTACCTCAAGCCGCTAGGCCAGGCTGTCGCCACAAATCGACGGAAGCTTCCCGTATTAGTTTAGTAAGGTATTTGACTGACTGTCCGCCAACGGTTGCGCTACAGACAAGCCGTCGGCGCACCGAGCGGCCGAACGTACAACTACGTCCCTCAGGGTAGGCGCGCGGCCTTCAAACACGGAGTTGCCACGGAACCAGCGGAAGCCAGCAAATCTTGCAATGTAGCGTACAGTTCAGCGACGTGTGGTCGCACGTCGTGAACGGGGAGTCACAGCTTCAAATGCAGAAGGTCAAATCCCGCTTCAGGCATGAGTTTTTGTAACTTCTTATACGGATTCAATTCCATCACTCCTACTCTTAGGAATAAGTAAACGGTGACTTGGAGCCGTCCTATTATAGCAAATCACTTAATACATTCAAGGTTGTTCTGAATGAACCATGTTGATTCTGGCATTTGTCCGCGAGTATTCGCACTGTCCAACCACTTGCTCCCATATTTCATATTTAAAATATTGATATTTGGTTGGCTATCGCTCACTCGGCGACGGTGTTCGGAGCCTACAGGTTTGGATTAGTCGATTTAATTAAATTAAAGTCCCCCACTGAAAATGGGTTCTGTGACTAGAGAGTGGGTAGACTAATTATGAATTTATTTACGTTTGATGTAAAAACCAAGTACTTTCTGGAATGTTGGGTGATGGCTGATGAACATTCAATATTTCGAAAATAATTGCGATTTATGTTTATATTTACCATTATATTTACCTATATATACAATATTATGCTGAAAATGTTCAGTTGAATTACAGATAATTTCAAAACAAACTAGATTTCCCAACGGATATGTTAGTTAGTACATGCAGTCAGTTTGATGAACATAAAGCAGCTTCACTGTCTGCCTGTGTAGTTACGGAAGGGACTAAGCTACTCTAGTGCCATAAATAAGGTAAGTCTGGGTATGATAAATAACTCGGGCATGAATGAGCTATGAGCGATATTTTTATATGAGCTATGTGAACATCCGTTCAGTTAGCTGGCAAAATTTTAAAAACAAACTGCTGTGAATTAATTAGGTGATATTACAGAACTAAGGAATAAAATTTCAGTAACTAACTTATTTAACAACAAGAACAATGAATATATTATGTTGTTAATTTAAGTCAAGCATTAAAAATTTTGTGTTTACAGCTAAGTCGTTTCAAAAGTTATTGTAATTTTATGGATGTTTCAAATGATTTTACTGTCGTGATTAACCAGTCAACTAACATGTTATTACCCTAAGTTTACAATCATTATGTTCATTTCAAGTATTGCAAAATATTATATATATACGATTTCTAAAACACATATGTTAAAAATATGTAGGTGGTGTTGATGTACATACTATATTACATAAATATGTAATATATTCTCAGTACACTGTATACCCACATATAATTATATAATTATTTCACGACGTAACGCGTGTCAAAATATGTAGTAACTTCTATTCCATATCACGCTTTATAATAAAGTTGATACCTCGCACACAGGTAGCAGATATTTTGAAAACAAGATCCAGTTCGCGGTGGTAAACTTAATAGCATTCAAGTCTTACCATTAATTGTTCCATGTTATGGTGAATTGAAGTATGAATTATTTTACTTTATTTTTGAATTTGTTGTGATATCAAGTATCGAATTATTTTACATAACTGTTGTACTTGTATTTATTGTGATATAAAGTTAATAAGTAATTCTTTGTAAAAAAGTAAAGAATTAACAATGCTTTGTCTTTACTGTTGCAATTCATTGAAGTTCACCTCTGGTTGGTACATCAATCGTACTTAACGGTCGATTTGGTTCGAAATAAACACTTCCCGATGTAGATTGGTCTTGGATAGAGCAGTAAAACGTGTTAAACTATTGTTTTTTCTTTACTTTTTTGTAAGGATATATTTTGTTACCTACGTAGTGTGATAAGCCAAATTTGGAGTAAAGAAAAATTAGCGTTCAATCCTAAAACGCCCAAAATGAGGATTAATGAACGTTTGATATAGCTGTAGCATGCTAGCCTATGATCTAAACGTGCGTTCGACCTCTATATTAATACGTATCAATTATAATATCATGTTTAGTTATATCATAAATTGGAAAGATTATATTAATGTTTGAATATATTAGATTAATTCAAAGTTATCTGTATATGTTATGATAATGTTATATACGTTCTAAACAAGAAAACACTATATATGTTCTACATGGGCCTACACTATTAAGAATATGCTATTATTCCATACATTGATGCAATTGTACTGTAGACGTATTGAACATATTAATTGGCGAAACATTGTTTTATGTGGGCTAATGTAGGCCTACTACTTAAAACGTAAACACTGTGACTGTGAATGGACATGGATTGGAAAATTTAAATCCTGATATGATCAGTGTTAGTGAATAAATAATTCAAAACGGTAACTAATATAGGCTTACTTGACAGAGAGGTTTTGAGTTGAGAGTGCGGCCTACACAGTACACGGTGTGAGGAATCAGCCACTAGTAGGGCTAATGGCTGTAGTTTATATTTTCTTAGCAGGGCATAATATCAAGTCAAATTTAACAATCATTTTTTTCACCACGGCACAGTTTTTATGTTTATTTTAGTAATTCAATGTATTACTGTGAAACTAACAAAGCGTATCTCAACGTTCAAAAAACAATATTTGGAATTCTATTATTGACAATGTAAAACATATGAGTATTAAAACTACAAGATAATGTTAAATGAGTGTTGAGTTCACCTATTGCTCCTACAAAATATTCCTCTTTTCTTACACCACTCGGAATACACTAATATACACACTGGAACTCAGTGGTAGAGTTGGAAATCTTTCTTTGAGGGGATGCTCTAAACTCTTAACTCCAAAACACAGAGTTAAAATTACGAACATCTATTAGGCAATTACTGTTGAGACATGCGCACGAACAGCGCGGGGCGGGGGAGAGAGAGCTGGGTAGCAAACCACGCGTAGAGACAGAAGCGAAAACATTACCGAAATCACTGTTTACCTGTGATGTTGACCTCCAGCTACCCTCCCGCAGGGTGTAGTGTAGCGTCGGGCGAAGAGAGAGCGACGTCACTGTCTTACCTGTGATGTTGACCTCCAGCTGTCCTCCCTCATGGTGTATAGTGTAGCGTCGGGCGAAGAGAGAGCGACGTCACTGTCTTACCTGTGATGTTGACCTCCAGCTACCCTCCCGCAGAGTGTAGTGTAGCGTCGGGCGAAGAGAGAGCGACGTCACTGTCTTACCTGTGATGTTGACCTCCAGCTACCCTCCCGCAGAGTGTAGTGTAGCGTCGGGCGAAGAGAGAGCGACGTCACTGTCTTACCTGTGATGTTGACCTCCAGCTGTCCTCCCGCATGGTGTAGTGTAGCGTCGGGCGAAGAGAGAGCGACGTCACTGTCTTACCTGTGATGTTGACCTCCAGCTGTCCTCCCTCAGGGTGTAGTGTAGCGTCGGGTGAAGAGAGAGCGACGTCACTGTCTTACCTGTGATGTTGACCTCCAGCTGTCCTCCCGCAGGGTGTAGTGTAGCGTCGGGCGAAGAGAGAGCGACGTCACTGTCTTTCCTGTGATGTTGACCTCCAGCTGTCCTCCCGCAGAGTGTAGTGTAGGGTCGGGCGAAGAGAGAGCGACGTCACTGTCTTACCTGTGATGTTGACCTCCAGCTGTCCTCCCGCATGGTGTAGTGTAGCGTCGGGTGAAGAGAGAGCGACGTCACTGTTTTACCTGTGATGTTGACCTCCAGCTGTCCTCCCGCATGGTGTAGTGTAGCGTCGGGTGAAGAGAGAGCGACGTCACTGTCTTACCTGTGATGTTGACCTCCAGCTGTCCTCCCGCAGGGTGTAGTGTAGCGTCGGGCGAAGAGAGAGCGACGTCACTGTCTTACCTGTGATGTTGACCTCCAGCTGTCCTCCCGCAGGGTGTAGTGTAGCGTCGGGCGAAGAGAGAGCGACGTCACTGTCTTACCTGTGATGTTGACCTCCAGCTGTCCTCCCTCATGGTGTAGTGTAGCGTCGGGCGAAGAGAGAGCGACGTCACTGTCTTACCTGTGATGTTGACCTCCAGCTGTCCTCCCTCATGGTGTAGTGTAGCGTCGGGCGAAGAGAGAGCGACGTCACTGTCTTACCTGTGATGCTGACCTCCAGCTGTCCTCCCGCAGGGTGTAGTGTAGCGTCGGGCGAAGAGAGAGCGACGTCACTGTCTTACCTGTGATGTTGACCTCCAGCTGTCCTCCCGCATGTATAGTGTAGCGTCGGGCCGGGCGAAGAAAGAGAAAGAGAGACGTCTTGATTGAGATTATGTTGGCGCGGTTGATGTTATTAGAGTAGGTACTCTTAAACAAAATGACACAGAAAGTAGGTACCGGTACACAAATTAAATTATAAATAAAATATACCAAAACGGAAAATGGCAGACAGAACCACGTGGTTACGTAAAATGTTCGTATCCACTCGTGGGTAGCGAGCGCGCGTGCATCGGACAGAGGTAGGCGAGACGACGCGTCATGTCGATGTGAGCACTCGACGAGTGTCTTTCCGTCTAGCTGAGGTTCTGCACGTGGACATTCTGCGTTCCCCCTGGCGCGAACAATTACTATCACAGTATTTAAAGATTACTATTCTCACGGGGGAGGGGGCACTAGTAGTGAACAATTTCTCTACAGCGCATTTTCATTTTAAATTGTTCGTTACATAAATAATTTAAGATTATGTGCTCAAGGTCTATTTGATCTCCATTTGCGTAGAGGCATCGTGGTCATTCGAGCTTTTGAAATGGGTCTATTGCCCAATGGGTTTCTTTAAACCTATTGATTGACGTTTTATGACAAGTGGTTTATCGTATGGAAGGGAACTTCGGGGGGATGATCACAAACGTACCTATATCTTTTAGAGGGATGGTTAACCAATTAATTAATTTAGCGGGGGATGGTATCCCCCTCTCGCATCCCCCCACCCAATCCGACCACTGCATGTACTCAATTTATACTCGTATGATCTTCTCCACGTTCAAGCCGTAATCAAATATTATTGCTTCAATCTCCGCAATGTGACTTCAACAGAAACATTCGGAAGAAAGTTGAGCTTACATAGAGAGATTGTGTTATTATTGTTCATCGGGTCGTCTACTTATCCGATCAAACGCACAATACAGATGCAGTTTTCGAGTTGATTTTGTTTGTGCTTGGAAGCATCCAAGTCAAGAAAATATGTATCTGATGAGAAAAACACAATGAAAATGGGGTCTGAGTAACTTTTTATTCGTTCTTGAAAGATTGTTTACATTACCCTTCGAACATTTTTAAATTATCAAAACATATTTGTAAGTAAACTATCAAAATAACGTTTGAAATGTTTTGAACTGTAATAATTTCGCAGACTACCAAAACTGGAAGTTTTCTTTCATAATGTACAGTACCCAAACATTGAAATGCTGCGAAAAATCTGAGTTTATTTTGTGCTATTTAATATTTAGCCACGCTTATTGTAATCAATAGCTTTACTATTCGTTCCAAGAATAGAGGTGAAATCGAATGTGAGAGCGTAGTGAATACAACTACAATAATTTGGATTTTAAAAAGAGAGATAATGTACCAAGTTTTTTAACTCTCTTTTTCTACGGTCAATTTTAGATTTCGTTCCAGTTATGAATACTTCGAATTTAGAAAGAAAAATAATTTAAACAAACCTTTTTCAGCAACATTATAGCATTTTCTGCCAGAATAATGAAGTTAAATTGAATACGCGTTGAGTTCCATAAAACGACGATTATATGAAATTGACATTGTAGGCAGGAAATGTTTGGTTAAAGAAGTTTTGAAAACAGCATTCCCACAAAGAAGATGGTGAATTCCATTAGAAAAATCATCAGCCGAATTTCACGAGGCCGCAGATTGTTAGTATTGAACCCAAAGTTCGTTAGAAGCTCATCCAGGTACCGCTCCACAAGGCTCGGCTGACGAGGGTTGCTGGCACGAAGGTCCTCTTCCTTCAGACTTTCCACCCTGAACCTCAGTTCCACATTACTCCGGTAGAGTTTGCCCAATCGTTGCATGATCTTGGCGGGAGGGAGCTGGCGTTGAGGCTTGGGAGGAGGTAGAGGCAGCTTCAGGCAACATCGGAAAGCGGTGCGAGACAATGGCTCTATTTGCTGCACAAAAGAAATAGGAATTTTGTTAATTTTTAATCTGGTCACAAATTGCGTGAAAGACGATAGAGATCACGCTTAACACGCGAGACTATAATATACAGGTGGTAACTTGTTCGATACCGGCCACCGGCAATCAGTTTTCTTCGGTCAAAAGACACAAGCTGCGGGATTGCGTGAGTCGTATAAAATTGCCCTTGGAAACTCCTAACAATAATCATCACACGCTACCCCTAGTTAGTCACCATTTGTTTATCAGTTTTTTTTTGTTTTTTTTTTATTTCCCTTCTTCAATTTACTAAGTAGGAGGGTGTCTGGATAGTGTTGAGAACGAGTTTCCTAGGGCTGTTTGCAGAAATCATAGCATTAGCAATCGTCTTGTGAGTGAGCAATGTTAAATCATATTTTTTTGTAGAAACCTGCCCAGGGAACGTCCAGGGGCTGATTAGTATGACTTCTAATCCCAGCATTCGCCTTGAGACTGAGGAAAACCTCAGGAAAACCTTTCAGTTAGGATTATGTGGCGGATATCGAACCGGCGACCTCAAGGATTAGAGTCTAGTGATCTAGCACTGAGCCATCTTTATCGGTTTGTGACTGACAAAAACCTTGGTAAGGAATTAAGTCAGGATTGCTGTTTGCCGAATTCAACCATCGATTCAACCGAATTATTCTTTGTACGTATTATCTATCGTACTATCGCTACCGGTAGGAAATAACTCATGGAGTCAATGATTGACAAACCTGTTCGAATCTGCTTGTCCAGAACTCCTCATAAGTGATATGTGCTTGCCGGTTCATCCAACCCCTGCTCACAATGGACAGATTCACACGGCCCATTGCCAGGATCGAGTACAGTCTGAAAGTATACACTTCCACGAGATTTTCGTTCACAATATTCGGGAACATCGTAACTGAAACAAAATAGCGTTAGACGTGAGTCATTTATAGTGGGGCCGCTTAGCTGAGCATTTGAATAGAATTGTGCACTTTTTGAGAAAAGCATGAAATTTACAGAATAGTTAGTTAATACCCTAAGGATCAAATTCA
Organism: Isoperla grammatica; assembly: GCA_945910005.1. Lineage (NCBI taxonomy): Eukaryota > Metazoa > Arthropoda > Insecta > Plecoptera > Perlodidae > Isoperla > Isoperla grammatica. Next base: position 32,002,359 of record OX246746.1, on the reverse strand, counting down.
GATGTGGAGGGAAGTCAGATTTGACCTCTGGAGATGGTGGGAGGTCAAATAAAAAATGGCCGCCACTCCTTTATGAATTTGACAAACACGCTGAAATAAGGTAACACATAGTGTAGAATGGCTTTGAGGATGTCTTTTATAAATAATATGGGTATACAGAGAAGTCATATGTGACCACCGAGGACGGTATGAGGTCAAATCCAAGATGGCCGCTACTAAATTGGTAATTTGATAAACATGCTGGAATATAGTTTCAAATAGTGTAGAATGGTTTTGAGGATGTCTTTTATAAATAACATGTGTATGCAGAGAAGTCAGATGTGACCTCCGAGGACGTTGGGAGGTCAAATCCAAGATGGCCGCCACTAAATTGGTAATTTGATAAACATGCTGGAATATAGTTGAAAATAGTGTAGAATGGCTTTGAGGATGTCTTTTATAAATAACATGTGTATACAGAGAAGTCAGATGTGACCTCCGAGGACGGTGGGAGGTCAAATCCAAGATGGCCGCCACTTAATTCTTATTTTGATGAACACGCTGAAATATAGTTTTTAATAGTGTTGAATGGTTTTGAGGGTGGTTTTTATAAATAGTATCGGTATGCAGAGAAGTCAGATTTGACCTCCGAAAAAGGTCGATTCCAAGATGGCCGCCACTTATTTGGTAATTTGATAAACGCACTGTAATATTGTTTCAAACAGTGTCGAATGGCATTGATGATGTCTTTTATAAATAATATGGTGAATCACCAGCGGTGATTCTTCCAAGTCAATGATACGTCTTCCATCTAGCTAGACAGTTGTACCACCAGCTTCCCTCATGAAGAAGGAGTTTAGTGCGCCGGTGGTGCAAGGGCCAGTTAGACCTTGTGAATTCGTATTTCCTGCAGTTGCAACAGAAAACGAGTTAGCATGGCTCAACAAAGTAAAAAATGCGGTTCAAACGTCAACAATGGATGGTTGGATATCGTGGTCTGCCTATCACGCTGTCTTGCACCAATCTGCTGTCCACCCTCCAGTAATCAACGCACTATTGCCTCTCTTTGTAGACAACGCGCACTCAGTGGTAATGATAAAACACTCCATGGACATCGTCAAGAAAGCTGTTCAATACTTGAACCCAGGTCAAATTCCAGTCCTGGCTGCTGACCAACCTCTTTTTGCTCTTGCTAAAGAAATCCAGTGAACTTGGCCAGTTACGTACGGAGAAGATCATTTTGTCAACATGTTTGGTGGTTTACACATAGAGATGGTAATATTAAAAGTACTGTGCGACTAGCTAAAAGACAGTGGCTGGACGAACGCACCGGTACAAGCTGACATTGCCCGTTCGGGAACAGCAGATTCCTTTATAAATGTCAATCACATTACCAAGACCCGTCATGCACACCAGGTAACAGCGCTGCCTCCATACGCTTCTCCACAAAGCTTACATGGATGCCTGTTCATGCCATGCAACCATCCCAACCTCCGTATGATGAGTGGTGCCAAACACGAGCAGAGGCCAGTGTTCACTTTCAATATTGGCTAGAGACTCTGTCATTAGAGCTTATCTTGCTGTAGTACATCAGTTCACTTCGCGAAGGTAACTTCCCTCTGTATGTGGAATCACTGACACAGATTATGCCCTAGCTTTTTGCCTTAGATCATACACACTACTCGAGATGGCTTGCCGTACACATCCGTGATATTATGGTGACTCTCGCTGTGAAGCACCCACTTGTCCTAGCAGAATTCGAGTCTGGTAATTATGTTGTTCACAAAACTAGCAACAAGTTCTCTGCCATGGCACTCGATCAGTGCCATGAGCAGAACAACGCATTGGTGAAAAGTTCTGGTGGGGCTATTGGACTGACAGACAATCCAGGAGCACTAAGACGCTGGATGGTAACAGGGCCAGAAATTGTCAGGATCACTACAGAGTTTGAAGAACAGGCATTTCAGGCATAATTTGAGCTTGTTTATCAAATCACTAATGAAGCGGCAGCCATCTTGGATTTGACCTCCGACCGCCATACTATACTATTTAAAACTTTATTTCAGCGTGTTATTGAATTCATAATTAGTGACGGCCATCTTGGATTTGACCTCCGACCGTACTCAGAGGTCACATCTGACTTCCCTCCAAACCCATATTATTTATAAAAGACATCCTCGATACCATATTACACTATTTGAAACTTTATTTCAGCGTGTTATTGGATTATTAATTAGTGGCGGCCATCTTGGATTTGACCTCCGACCGTACTCAGAGGTCACATCTGACTTCCCTCCGTACCCGTATTATTTATAAAAGACATCCTCGATGCCATACTACACAATTTGAAAGTTTATTTCAGCGTGTTATTGAATTAATAATTAGTGGAGGCCATCTTGGATTTGACCTCCGACCGTACTTAGAGGTCACATCTGACTTCCCTCCGTACCCATATTATTTATAAAAGACATCCTCGTAGCCGTACTACGCTATTTGAAACTTTATTTCAGCGTGTTATTCAATTAATAATTTGTGGCGGCCATCTTGGATTTGACCTCCGACCTTCCTCAGAAGTCACATTTGACTTCCCTGTATACCCATATTATGTATAAGAGACATTCTCAATGTCATTCTACACTATTTTTAACCTTATTTCAGCGTGTTTGTCAAATTCTTAATGGAGTGGCGGCCATTTTTTATTTGACCTCCCACCGTCCTCAGAGGTGAAATCTGACTTCCCTCCACATCTTAATTTGATCATTATGGTATTAGCTAGCTATGCTGTGAATTTCATGCTTTTCTCAAAAAGTGCACAATGAAAGTGCTAAGCAGCCCCACTAATAAGGTAGGTTGGGGTAATAAGTCCACCCTAAGGGATTTTCTTTTCTGTGAGGAAAATGAAAAGTGGTAGAGGCTTAAAACTTTAGGAAATCAATAATCAAACCTTTGCTTATAAAATAAAAGTATACTTATTTTTTTAACTTCAGGACTGTTTTGTAAAAATAAATAAAATAAGTAACTGTGTAAAGTGGCCTTATTACCCTCATGCTATGGTTATAAGGCCACTTAAGTTTGCATTTAAATAAAATTAGTTTAAAAGGGTTAGTCAGATGAAAAACTAAAAAACTATCATTTGTATATGTCCACCCTCAAATATGGAAAACATGTCTAAAAGATACCATACTTTAAAAGCAGGCGGTTAAAAAATTAAAGAAAACGCGATTTTTTGGCTTGTTGCTACCAATTGTAGCACCTAGCAACTCTTCTCGTAGTAATTCCCATATGAAAAAAATATTGCCTGGAGATAGTAAAACCACTGCTAAAATAAAGCACTTATCAAAAATCGATCAGAAGGTTTAATGTGCATCGTTTCCCTACCGATAACATACTTCTTAGTACCGGTACGAACGTGTACTTCTACAAAATGCCCTGCAATTAATTTTCTTGTGACTTGATGTGAAGAAAAGTTGCAATCTGTTTTGAGCGGTGCTGTCCGCAATCGTCGAGTGTTTCGCGAAGCGCTGGAGGACTCGTATTACACAATGAGTGCTCTGTCTATTAGGCAGGCGTTAGCGACCTCGGAACTGATACAGCTGTACTACGCTTTAGAAGAAAAATGCAGCAGAGCTTGCGAAGTGAATCTTATAGAATAGCTAAATGTTCACTATTTTTTTCTTGCATTGAAGCAACCTATATCAACTTTATTTTACACATAACTGAATTTCATGCACTTATGACTCATTGGTGATTTTTTAGTTTATCACCTGACCAATCCTTTAAGTAAATTTTTGTACAAGTAGGATAGGCCGACTTAGGCCTATGTCTACTCTATCTAACATGAGCCTACAAGTAACTAAGGGTGCGTCCCAATGTGATTTAGCCTGCTACCTACTAGCCACTAGCCACTAGCCTGCTAGGTGGCCTGCTACCCACTAGCCATACTCGAGCTTTGGACACTACCTATCCAAGTGAACTATTCACTGCCTAGACATTAGACAATCACCCAGGTGTGAGGTTATGTTGTACACATCAAAGCTGTATATTCCAGATTAATGTAATTTCAGAAGAACATATCAAAATTGATGGTGTATTATCAATTAATAAACATGTTTTTTGTTATCTACTATCAAATTCTGATTTATAAAATGCTAATAGCTCGAGCGCACTTCGTCTACCATTGTTAGTCGGTATTCTAGTGTACATTTTCACCAACTAGCCACTACTGACTAACTTACCCACTAGCCACTAGCCTACAAACAGCTTTGGTCACCTGCTTGTGACGACACTTCCGTCAAATTAGTCAGCGATGCTAGTCGACTAGGTGACCATAAAAAGAGCATGCTTATTCTAACAAGGGCCTGCAAGGAAGCTGCAAGTATGTCCAGCAATGTTGTTTTCATTGAGGTTATGTCAGTGGCCTTATTACCAAAAACAGCACTTTTGTGACAATTATGCTAATATTTCAGCTCAAACTATATTCTATTGCTACAAATTTATTTTTAGCATATACTAGATGAACATAGATTTGTTCTAAAGTAAAAGTTTAATCATTATTCTTTATTTTAATATAATATTAAATAATTTATTCTTAATTAGCCAAACTTTCTAAGAGAGTAAGAGCACCGCTTTACAGATGTCAACAACAAACAATCAGCTGTAGAATCTGTTGTATCGCGCATAAATGCATGAGGTTTTTGTTGTTTTGGTAAGATAGTGCTGCTATCCATTCTGGCAGCGAAATATTTTAAACATATTCAATAGCGGCAAAGTTGCAGGCGTGTGGCCTTATTAGGCCTACCCTAGTGGCCTTATTACCCGAACCTACTTAATTGTAATTACTGTATTCATTATCAATAAAGAATCTGAATGGTATATAGACGAGGGCTAGGCCTAAATCATGGGCAATAATCAGTTTATAATATGTTGGTAAAAAAGGCCTAAACCTAGCCTACACGAATGCAGGTATCCTAGGTGTTTGGCGTACCGAGGTTTTTGATAACATGCCCTAGGTCTTTGTCGGGTAGAAAAGTAGGATAGGGTAGGGTTCGAGGGTTCGATTCGAAGCTTACACTAACTTAGTACTAGGCCTAGGCAAAGAAAAATTTCTAGTGTGTAGTTTAAAAGGCGTAGGCCTAGGCTAGACTAGTGCAAAGGTATTTCGATTGTAAGCTTATCTGGTCGAGGCCTAGGCCTAGGTCAAAAGAGTGAAAAACTTACCTTTAACAGTTGCAGTCGTTCTTGGGTGTATTACTCCAACTCGGGGTGTGACTACAAATCGGTCAGGAGACAACGTTTCCAAGATATACACGACGTTTATCTTGGACAGATTTTTCAGCCATATCTTTGCCTCACGCACAGAGTAAAACGGACCCTTGAAAATAATTTCCCTAACTGGTTTCACACTTAAGTGTTTGCTGTGCTTGAAAATTCTAGTATTTGGTATATACCACGGCCAAGTAGTCTTAACTGTGTTAATATCGTGTGGCATCATCTCCAGAATCATGATGAGGCGGTATTGTAGTCAACCTGTTAAAATTTAGAAATGAAACGCCGTTTTTAAGAAGTTCACTTTAGTTTTGCTAGAGCCGAAAGACACAAAATGACTAAAAATACATAATTTGTAACAGGCCGAACACGGCGTTACGGCCTACCAACATCACGCATCTATATTACAAATTACATTGTTTAGATCGCTACACAGCCTTCTGGATGTAAATCACTACAATGCCAAGGTCTAGGCCTACTTGATCTCCATTCTCCACCTAGCGGAGGGTCGTTTAAAGGCGAGCAATCGAGCATAGACCATAGGAACCGGTCATAATAATGTTTTTTTCAGGTAAATTATTATGTCTTAATATCATAATTAATATTAATGACAATAATCTTATTCTTTTACGAATTCACATTTCAAAGAGCGCGTGAGTATGCACGCCGCCAGAGCGATAGTCGCAAAAAGATAAATTAATCTTATCCCGTGAATCGATGAATCGATTCATGCGATTTTCTTTAGTCTGTTTTTATTTTTTAGCGGCACAGACCCGTTTTTAGGAACCTGTCCCGGTGTCCCCACAACGTTTTACGGGACGCTATTTTGTCCCGAATTTTCAGTAAATTAGAGAGATGGTCTCTAGTGAGCACAGATAACGTTTCGCTGTAGCGCTTTTAGTTTAGTAAAAACAAAAAACACTATAAAACAGAAACAATCTAAGGCTGCCAATGTTGTCATCTTGTCTGTTGGCCTAGACTTCGCTATGAATGAATGCGTTATTGGCGTAACTAGGGGGTGGGGTGTTAGGGGGTTGAACCCCCCTCCCCCCCCCCCCCGAAACAACATCGAGGCCGATATTTCGCTGATATAAAAAATTGAAAACATATTTATAATAGAATAGAATTTGTATTTAAGTAGATCGTATACATGCATTATTTTACACTAAAAATACAAGCCTCCAAGAGCCAAAAGGTTCGCTGAAGGAGGCTTTTACAGTACATGTATTTCCATGCAACTACTTCTTTAGAACTAAATATAATAATGATAGGTTAAAACGATGTTATTATAGCCGAGCAACGTACTCACCTCACTCTACTGGGCCTCTAGAGCCAGTTATACTAGTCAGTGACCAGTATGCAAAGAGAAAGTTTACCGTCACCGTCAAACACGATTTTAATATCAATTTTTCTCAAAATTTCAATTTCTCAATTCGCGAATTTTCTCGAAATTATAGGGTGTTCATTAGGGATGGGACAGTTAAACCTGTTCTAGTGTAATTGGTCTAGTGCCCTTTGGTGTTTATTAAGTTCCTGACAGGGTTGGCAATTGTTTGTCAAGTTTAACATAAATAAATACACAAGTAAATAAAAAATAAATACATAAATAAATAAATAAATAAATAAATAAATAAATAAATAAATAAATAAATAAATAAATAAATAAATAAATAAATAAATAAATAAATAAATAAATAAATAAATAAACAAATAAATAAATAAATAAATAAATAAATAAATAAATAAATAAATAAATAAATAAATAAATGAATAAATAAATAAATAAATAAATAAATAAATAAATAAATAAATAAATAAATAAATAAATAAATAAATAAAAAAAAAAATAAATAAATAGTAATATCTCTTAATCAATGGTGTTTTTGACATCTGTTAAGTTCATGAACTTGAATTGTGTAATTTCAAAATACATTTGTTGATTGGGTATCTGTACAAGTGAGAGTGATAATTCCTTCATATCCGAAATGCAGTAAACGACCCTCAGTCATCACAGCTCCAAATATTCAAATATTCTTAAAGAAACTCGTTTGCAGCTGTGAGGGAGTGAGAAGGGATTCTTTATCCTTTATTCTTTATTTTATATTGGGACAACTTTTATGATCGGCATCCTCTCATCGGATATGTTATCAGAATTTTAAGCCTATTTTTAATTTGTTTAAGAAAATAGCCATTTTTCCATCCCTAGTGTCCATATTTGAAAATAATAAAACACTAATTTGAATAGTGGGGACAGGAGAATAGAAGAGAGAAAAAAAGGGGTATGTGATTAGTGATTACATTAACATCACAAATGCAGGATGCTTAAGGCCCAGTTTTTCAATTGGTTAATGGGTCGTTAACGGGGTCGTTAGCTGACTGTCCGTAATCTGTAACCCAACAAACCCTATGCAGATAACAGACCATCAGCTTATGGCCCCATTAATGACATTGAAAACCAGGCATTAGTCAATTATGTATTTTAGATTTTTTTTAAATATTTATTTATCTTTTGTAATTCATTTATGTTTTGCTCATTTTATTGCTAGTTAGATAACTGCTCTTTTTAGTGTTACACTTCCACAAGTCTTATTTCTTGTACATTTTGTTTATACTTACAGGTAGGGAATCATCGAAATGAGACCTAATCGATTTTGATCTTCAGTCAAGTTTCATCGTTGTATTAGAATAAATTCGGTCGTTTGAAGCCTTGTGTGTGGTCACAGTATCGCGCATGCTGTTAGCAGGCGGGCAATTAGAAGGTTTTGTTCCATCATCAAAGAAAAACTCACATATATAGTAGAATTGATAATACTAACCACTCCAAAGCATCACAATGATTCACAGATTACAGCGATAGCATTCATTTGGAAATATTGGGCTAAATTTGAGTAAAAGATGAGACTTGGAAGTGAGGCATTATTTCTCAAGTTAAATTTTGATGTGAATTTTACTCACAGGATCGAACCCCTACCGGTCTATTCACAGATGGAACAAAACCTACGCTGTGGGCCAGAGTAAGCCTTGTTGAGAGGTGGGGCTTTGTCAGTTGGCTTATGCAAAAGCTTCAGCATCTAATGACTCGACATGTATGTTTGGGGCGTTCAAGCTATTGAATACACTGATCGATCACAGGAGCGGATTTAAGAAAAAGGGCCCGGTCAGCATTTTACCAAAGGGGCCCCGTTCGTTTGGCACATTTTTTTTAGCAAACTAACTAATACATGTATATAGCATAATACTAATTCATTACTCACCAAAGCTCTTAAAATGACACCCCTTTCTCGAGTTTTTCCAGGCAAAAGCTCCAACAGTTGAGATAAGTCCGAACTCTCGACAGTTTTTTCCGATTCATATCCGCAAGACAATTAGCCGTGTTTGTTTCATAGTGTATATAGGATTCATAGTTCGTTGGTAGAATTTATTTTGAAATAGTAAAAGGACGAAAAACTACGATTGCCGTCGTCTTTAAGATATATTAAATATGGCATGCCACTTCCAATGGGTTGAAAAGGCTTTTTAACAATAAGAATGTCAAGTTGATCATTCATTTGAAATAACTGATCCACAGAACAGAGCTTTATCAGTCAAGAAAAGTTTGCTCAAACATGTTAGATTGGTCTGCAATTTTTTTACTTTGGTGCAGGACACGTAGTTTTGAGACAACGCAAAATCTACACTTTCCTTACATTAGGTCTTTGTGATTCCACTTGAACTTCTGCATTCACTGTATCGTCATTATTAGAGGAAATGGGTTTTGCGGCTTGCGCTGTTTTGAGGGGTGTTACTACAAGGTTATGGTTTTCTGTTATATATGTGTAAATGAGGTTTGATTTTCGATTTCCAAAGGGGTTTGAATTTCACTCGAATTTTTGACGTCTTTAATTGATGTTCAGCGCCAATTGACACACGCGAATTATTGCCAACACAAAAACGTAATATTCTTTGTTTAGGGTCATTGCCGGCAGTTACAAAAGGTGCGTGCTCTTTATCTTTTCGCTTTTATGCTTGTATCGTCTTATGCTTGTATTTTGTCTGTTCACTCATCTTTAACAAACGTATACCACACTCACATTTTACTTTTGTTTAAATTAAATTAAAATAACACAGTTGTCACACGAACTAAGTTGCACTGGACTGTTTCACACAAGACACAGAAACCGACTGATACTGAGTAGAGGAGAGGTTGGGTGTTTCAAAGCAAGTAATTGTCATTTTATAGACATATAGACAGTTATTGGGTTGTAAATATAAACCCTCATATTTGCCGAATATTTCCAGGTTTTTCTATAAATTAGCGTGACTCAACGTAAAGCGGCAGGATTCAAGTTCCATTGTTGAACTGTGGGGTTGTTTCCGCCGCTGTGTACCGTCAAAAGAGTGGGCGAAGGCTTTATTGAGCCCTATAAACGGAATCATTCTTTTTGAAACATTCTTTTGGAAATATAATTTTATTGGTAGTATTTGCTATAATGGGTTTCGACAATGCCTATGGTGAATGGATCTCGGCTCGTCTGTTTTTGAGTGGGTCGCTAAGGGGCGGGGGGCCCGGATTGGCCGGGGCCCGGTCAGCGGATGCTGACCAGGCTGACCGTTAAATCCGCTACTGATCGATCATCAGAAGACTCAGGTGAACAAATGCTTGTTCTTGATGTGAGGACGGCTCTAATGATTTCAGGAACTGTACTGTAAACTTCATTCAGCAGATCATAGGAACTGGACAACACAATAATGGGAAAGTTCACTTAAAAGTACAGTAAAACAACTTTCATTCAAATGTATGTGTAGTTTAAACAAGTGATGAAGTTCCTAACAGAAGATTTGGAAATAGGTAGGCCTACACTGTACATATTATCATAATTCATATTTACCTCATAACAATTAGTATTTCAGACTGGGATTTTTAAGCCCTTGTAATTTGAATGACAGCGGTTTTACTGTAATTTATGTAATCATGTCAATACAGGTTTGTGAATAAGCAGGCCAATAATCCAACAGCATAGCTGGTAATAAATAAAGCTTCAGATTTAAGTAGGATGGAAATAGCTTTATTCACTATTGATAATTACGGTCCCTTTCTCGCAATATTAAATATCAAGAATAACTGAGAATTTTGAAAAGCATAAGAAATAGCTTCATTCACTAAAGAAATAGCTTCATTCACTATTGATAATTATGCTCCCTTTCTTGCAATAAAAAATATCAAGAATAACTGAGAATTTTGAAAAGCATAAGAAATAGCTTTACTCACTATTGATAATTATTCTCCCTTTCTTGCAATGTACCATCTAAATCAAGAATAACCAAGGTTTGAAAAGAATTACATATTTTTGAAATCGTAATGTATCCAAATGTTTCCATGGATGGTATTTGTCACTGATCATGGCAGATATTTAAAACCAGAGGTTCTTCTTTGTAGTGTTGTGCTGCTTCATTTTCCTTTCGACCAGTTTTCGAAGTCTCCTTCCCTCGGCTGTTGTATGCACTCTCCCACGTATGGCTTTACACTTGGTAATGTGGTGTTCGATCATTTCGGGATTGTACTCCCAGCCACAGTACCAGCAGGTCTTATTGAAACCTTTGTTCGAAAAAACTTGACACGGCAAACTAGCCAGTTTGCCACCTTCCTCGATGACCAGGGGTTTGCTTCTGAAATGGAACAAGCAACAGCTTGATCCCTGTAAAGAAAAACTATCAGTGGGCAGAAATTATACTTTCTTGGAGTCAAGTGATTTTTTGACCAATTATTAAACGATTCCTTGGAATAATTAGAACTGGCATTGTTCCATCCTTAGTACAGATGGAAATTAAATGAACAGCCACCATCATTAATCAGTAATGTCTATAGGCATAACTAAATCTGGTGGCCATTTGGAGGAGGATCAGAAAATACAGTAGGCTCAATTATTTTCCAATTAAACATTTTAAATCTGGTTCAAAATTTTACATTATTTTCACATGTACCAATTTTGATTAGTATTCTCATGAAAAGAGGTTGTCATATATATTTTTAAGGTCCTGTCATTTTATGAAATGATCAATGAAAGATTAAACCTCACACAACAATCTTGATGACTGGTAAAACTAAAATTCATCCCTTGGTCTACTATTCAAACACAAAAAAAAAAAATTTACCACCAAAGACTAAGCCTATATAAAATTAATATGTGCATTATTTGTACATAATATATGTTAAACTTAGGTAAATTTCATAATCCATGTGGATACATGATTAAGTAAAACAAAAAACAAATTACCGGCCCAGTGCCCATGGTCTATTATTATTAGCTATGCCTATTGGTGGTAGTATTACACGGTTGTGCACTCCGGGTTTGAATCCGGGCTTGAGCCTAGATCTTGGCACACGTCAAACCCGGTGAATATTGTGACAAAACGTGTGATTGTTTTACATCAATATATAACCTATTTGATTGCAGGCTGGTATAAATACTCTTGGGCTAGAGGACTATTAATTGGGCTAGTGGCAAAAAAGTTAATTTCGACCCCTGGATGTATGCACATTTGATATTGATGCCCATTCAAAATAATTTTTACAGTTGTCCACATGGGTGCTACCTTAATAAGAGAACTGGTATGGCGTTCAAGTAAACAAATTAAAAAAGAGACCATGTAATATATCATAACTAGAGCTGTGGAATTATAGCATTAATTATTTGGTTTTGTCGCGTTAATTATTCTAAATATCGCGTTTTATCGCTTATATCGAAATTAATTAAAATCGAAACAAAAAGAAAACTGGCTGACAACATAGATATTATTTCGGGGCATTTCATCATCTAGGCCTAGGAGTTCGGAGTAGGCCTAGGCCTATCGATAATCATTTATCACGTAACCTACATCTGACTATTTTAAAAAGAGACATCACATTGGAACTAATAAAATATTAATCTCAGGCTTTCAGTGATTTACGTCAATCAACATTTCGTATTATTGGCCTAATGGTCTAGCCTAGGCTAGGCCTAGGCCTCAAAAGCCTACGCCTTGGAATAGAGTCCAGGCCTACACCTACTCAAACATTCTTTGAATGCTAGTATCGCGTTTTTAAGTTCTGGCCTATTTTTCATTGCGGCTTTATTCATTATGGCAAAGATAACGCCGCTAAAGATCGTCTTCTTCGGCACAATTGACAAGTTCTTCCTCCATCTTTGTTGACCTTGACGAGCGCGTCACAACTCACAAGCGTCACGTGACGTGACTGTCATCCCGCAACGCACTCTGTCGTACACTTCGTGAACTGCTTGTCGCGCACTCTACCGGCCATTAGCGCACTACGATCAACAACATGGATCAACTACACAAGACCGCGTGGGCTCGAGCGACCGACGATGAGTGCAGACGTGATGTAGCAAATTTGCAAATGATAAGGCGGCCTTCCTATAGATCTTGCTAATTTAGCGAATAATATCATTTATCGCGCCTACATCGCGTATATTAGCATTTATCGCTTTAAAGTGCCGATATCGCATTAATTCGCGAAAATTAAAATCGCATTTTTGGCTTTAAAACATCATGAACTGTAAAGAAATGAAAGAAAAAGTTGAAATAAAAAACTATTTTTATTTTTATCGCGCATATCGCAATAACGATTTTGGAAGGCCTCTAATCATAACACTAATAGGCCTACTCACATAACAGTCCAACTTGTGAAAAGAATTTTCACACTGGTCGTCCATACATCCATTTTCCTCCAGAGCACGGATCCTCATTTGCTCCAGGCCACACTTGGTTTGGTGAATCCTCAGCATGTCAAGCGGGTAGCGGATGTGGCAGTAGAAACATTCAACAAATGTACTGAATCCAAGAGAACTTACACACTCGACTTTCCTGTCGGCTTTGGATTCCGGAGGTCCAGTCGGTGTGTACGGAGGTGGTAGGGGTGGTAACGAATGACTAGATGCACTTTCTTTGACAAGAAGCCCAAGTCGAGAAGATTTATAAAGGATCTTCAGTTTCATCTGAAATTATACAAGAGAAACTAGTACTAGAAGCTTTGGGGGGAAGCGCATAATAGATCACAGTGTTGATAAGTAGCATGCTCATTTTCAGAGTCAGTACAGCATTAATACAAACCATAACAAACTTATGCCTACACTCGATGTGCTAAGCACTCTTTTATTTACAAGTGAATCACAAACAGTAAATTATTTAATACAAATGTTGAGGACCAGATTGGGATGGATTTGTCTTTGATCAAATTTGATGCTAATGTGTGACTAAATAGGCCTAATGTGCAAATAAAAAAGATATCAATTTCTCGTTCATGTATGTAATTGATACAGTACACACACGTGTTCCCGTCATTATTCATTAAAATTACTTCGATTTGAAAACAGTACTAGAATACTGAAAAACATCCATACAAAACATAGTAATATTTGTTCCCCATGCACTGAAAATTTTAATTTAAAATAACATAACTTACAGTGCGAGAATTCTTGCGGTAGTTTCGGGATGGCTCTGCAGTAGTCTTGCTAGCCTGAAATATTGAGAAATGGTGGTATTTCGGTGTAATAGCAATGCTTTAGTGCTACAGTATGAATAAATTGGATTAATAATTTATATTTTTACTGAAGGCTCCAAATAAATATATTTTCTAAGTATCATTAAATTTATGACTATTATTTTCGTACTATGAAAGTTTTGTAGGTACCGGTATACTAGATTCAACCACAGCCTCCATTTATTAGTAAAATAAAATGTATACTATACTGCCTACCAAAAGAAACATGGTTGCCTAAATGGTAACTAGGCTATCTTAAAACTAAACTCTTATATAGGCCCATATTGCAATGTTTTTTTGGCCGTTTAATACTTAAGGTATCCACTCAACCACTTATGCCTTGATATTAGAGTTACTGTAAGGCATTACCAGGAAAACGCTCCGCGTTGACAGATGAGCAATTTTTTAATTGTATCAAATGAAATAAATAATGTGCATATCATATTACTATTTCAACAACAAAAAATACCTTTATAATAATCATATGATTTTTTTACAAAATGGCGAATCAAGTAACAACCTTGTAACTTGTGAATAATATTTCTCGATATGTTGCTAATAAATGCGCGAAATGTTATTTTAATCCGTTAAGATGTTTTCTTTAAATAAATTAAAACCTGTAAGTTGATTTTTCAATGGATTTTCGCATAATTTCACTCGACCGTGGTCTACTTAATAGGCTCTAATTCATAAACTATTAAGCCTACCAGTGAAAGGAAAGTTCCATAATGTAGATATAGACTACCTATATCTAAAATGTTATATTGTTGAGTCATACAATAACCTACTTTTAATAACAGCTTTTTAATTTGTCGACCAAGTTCGTTGTTAACTTTTGCATGTTTGCCGTGAACGTCATTAAATATAACACGTCATTGTAGCCATTCTATGATAGCTATCAAAATTCCAAATACAAAGTGAGAAAGGTCTGACTGCGTAAGCTATTTCGGCAGCATACTATGTGCATCTAACCTCAATGGTCCGCAAATGCGAATCATATCGGTGGAACACTGTAAAAACGAAGAAAATTACTGCCGTAAATAAACAATATTTGTTTATAACATGGCGGTTAAAGCTACAATTTTTAAACTGTTGTCGAGTGTTGGTACTAATGATGTGGACTTACATATAAAAAATTATTTATATCGGTGTGTAAGTTTTAATTTAATTAAATAAATAACAAAACATGTGTTTCAGATGTTAATTTTTTGTAGGTTGGCATCTTACGTCATTGTAGCCATTCTATGACAGCTATCGAAATTCCAAATAATAGTGCACAGGTATTGTTACGTACGCTATGTTTGATGTATACTATGTGCATCTAACTTCAATAGTCCGCAAATGCGAATCATATCGGTGGAACACTGTAAAAATGAAGAAATTATTGTCGTAAATAAACAATATTTTTCTATAACATGGCGGATAAAGTAACAATTTTGAAACTTTTGTCAAGTGTTGGTACCATAGATGTGAATCTACAAGTGATACATTATTTAAATCCGTTTGTAAGTTTTCATTTAATTAAATAAATAAACAAATTTTATTTTTCAGTAATTATTTTTTGTAGGTTGGCATCTTGACGAATTTTGCTGGTTATGTTAACAGCATCGAGTTTAGTAGTCACAAACGAGTACGAAAATTTCAGCCAAATACATCAAGCTGTTTGACCTGTGCGCGACGAAAAAAATTTAGCGCACATACAGACATACATACATACATACATACGTACACACAGACAAAGCGCCGATCGAGTTGTATGGAGAGATATACTCCGCTTCGCTACGCTCATCTAATTAAAATATATCGTTATTATAGAGTCGAATCCATTATCAAGTGAAATGCAAACAAATGCAAAAACATATGTTTACATGGTAATAGTATGTTTTTTTAAACAGCAATTCCCGTGGGTCGATTATTGATACCCATAATTGATATTGATGCCCATATCTACTTAGTAAAACCTTCTGTAACTTTTCATTGGCATAAATGATAAATGTTCGTCTTAATCTACGTCTAAGGTTTAAGTGAATTATATATATTGTATATATATATTGTATATATATATATATATATATATATATAAAGAAAGGATACATTTTACGGTTAAACCAATCTAAATTTTATTTTTAATGATAAGTCAACGTTTCGACGACTTTAGCGTCGTCTTTTTCAAGACATACAAATATACAAAAACAAATAAATAAAAAACCACAACAACCAAAAAACACTTGCATATAAAAACGAAAACACTGCCACAGCGATACATCACTGGGTAGCTGCTCTAGCAAGCTCCTTGAATTTGCTTCTGGTTATGGGACCCCCCTGAGACACTGCTGGAACTCTTTGTCTCTGAGAATGGTCAGCAACAGGCTTTACAT
This sequence comes from Isoperla grammatica, assembly GCA_945910005.1. Lineage (NCBI taxonomy): Eukaryota > Metazoa > Arthropoda > Insecta > Plecoptera > Perlodidae > Isoperla > Isoperla grammatica. Next base: position 31,986,219 of record OX246746.1, on the reverse strand, counting down.
ATTGCAACCAACAAAGTCTGAGAAATCATATATATATATAATATATTAATTAGGTTAAAGAACTGGCCACTCACTGGCCACTTCACACATAGGTACTCAGAAAAGGCAATCGCCAATCAGATGACTCACAATTTCAGTTTCTTTTGGTTTCTCTTTTTTAAATTTGGATAAAGAAGCATCAAGTTTGGACTGTAAGCAAGCACAAAAGAAATAAATTTGGTAGGTACTAGGTAGGCTACTATAAATATGTACAAACTAAGGATAAAAATGGTCAATAATCAATATGATCATTCAATATTTGATATCCTAAAAATATTCCGATTGTCGTCAAGATATCCAACAATATCAAAAATTAATACAATTTAAATATTATATAGGCCTATCGCTAGAAAATGGTAGTTACTTTTGATAGTAATGTGACTGCATCATATCAAAAACAGTGCAACATGATGGTTTTAAAGTGATACTGTGGTAATCCAAAAATGTCCACATGTTCTGCAATAGGCCTACCTAAACATTGCTGCTATTAGTCACTGCAAATCTCCTCCCTGTATTTTAATTTTTAATGCCTGGTACCTGGAAGTTTTCTTGTTTGTGTTATCTTAAGGGGATTCAACTGATAAAATACAAACAATTTAAAAGATGTGAATGTGTTAAAAGTGCCTAACAGCTTTGGATAAAAATAAATAATAAAAATAAATATGGATAAAAATAAAAATAAAAATTAGAATAAAAATAAACAATGGTAGATATAAATAAATAATTTAAAAGGAAACGGTACCGTAGGCCTACCGGAAGTCTCATGTTAAAACAGCACAGATTTAAATTTGTTTATTTTATTACAGTATATCTCACGAATGCTACACAAAATAAAAAATCTGAGTCTAAAGCTCACTGTGGTTTGGTAAACCCTAGGCCTACACACCAAATGCTAAACTCTTTAATCCACCAAATGGAAGAAATATGTTGAAGATTTTACACAAATAAGTAACAACAACATACCCACTGGCATACTTCACAGATCTTTTAGTACGTAATATCAGCTCACCGGGTCAGTAGACTTGGACAGCATAGAAGAAATGTTCTCTAAACTTGGCTGGAACAGATAAATTAGTTCCCATTTGCTGTGAAACTTAGAGTACTTACAATTTAAAAAGATTACATTAACCTGGGCAATGAAAGTCTACAAAGTAGTATATATAAATTGCAAAATTAAACAAAGAAGACTTAATTAGGACACTTTAGGTTTAGGATAACTCATAAATTTTGCCAATTTCAAGAAAATATGTTAAAGGTTTACACAAACACAAACTAACTGGCATATACTACTGCATAGATCTTTTACGAAAATCAAACTCACCTGATATGAGGTCGTGGATGTCTTAGCCTTAACTGGAAATTTCCCTGTAGCCACCTGGAACAGATATTAACTATTCATTTAGGTGTAACTGAGAATAAATTACATAACTAAACTTGTGAGGAAATATTTAAACTAACTGGCATATACTACTGCATAGATCTTTTACGAAAATCAAACTCACCTGATATGAGGTCGTGGATGTCTTAGCCTTAACTGGAAATTTCCCTGTAGCCACCTGGAACAGATATTAACTATTCATTTAGGTGTAACTGAGAATAAATTACATAACTAAACTTGTGAGGAAATATTTAAACTAACTGGCATATACTACTGCATAGATCTTTTACGAAAATCAAACTCACCTGATACGAGGTCGTGGATGTCTTAGCCTTAACTGGAAATTTCCCTGTAGCCACCTGGAACAGATATTTACTATTCATTTAGGTGTAACTGAGAATAAATTACATAACTAAACTTGTGAGGAAATATTTAGGGCTGAGAAAAAACATTTAATTTCGTAAACATTTATTTTTCCAAATTTGACGCGTTTAAATGTAACATCCCTCCTGATCAAAAAATGATAAAAAAAATTAGTTGCAATTTTCATGAAAAAAAATGTTCACCAAAATAACACAGGTGATTAAGTATATTCATTGGTGATAACACCAAAGAGTACAAACTAGGAAAGATGGTTAATCGCCATATTGAAATTTCTGCGCAAAAATATCTGAAGTTTTCTGTAGTGCAACTTCTCAACGCAAGGGTACGCTAGTGCGGTCATCCAGTCACATCCCTCTCTAGCGGATTCTACGTTCACCAAGTCAATAAACTATTATCTTACCGACATTGTCTACTTCCCCTACTTTGCTGCGTGCATGAATCACGACAGACATCGCCCCATCTCACTCACACTCGTCTTCCTAGCCATAAGAGCCTTCCTTTCTCTTTTATGGCAATTCGGCAACACTGTGAATAGATGTCTTGTCATCCACGGATTGTTTTGAAGACGACGACCAATCAAATTCTTGATGCCTGTCCCATGTGACCAATAGTCATCATTTGAAATAACTCCTCGTAAAGGTCTGATCCATATGAAGTAGAGATGTGTGTCTTTATGGCTTTATATTACCATGTAGCTAATTAATGGGCCAGTGCGTGAGTACTGTTTATGTTTGGCAAGAAAAAAAAATTAATAACAATGATAATAATAATTATCATTACATATGTCAATAATATTATAATCTTTCTCTGGGTGGAGCACATCGTGCCTCCCCTCCTCCCCCCCCCCCCCCATCCTAAAGCTAAATCCAGCTTTATGAATATTGTTAAGATGCACAACACTGCCCATGGGCCATACTGTATAAAAACACATATTTTGAACTCAAGAAATTAGAAAAATTAACCACGACTGGAAATAGCTTTTCATAATTTAAATTGCCACTCCGAGCTGTCTAGAGGTCAAGGCGCCTGTCCGGCAAGTGGTGGACCTTGGGTTGACTTCCAATCGGGGCTAGTTTTCTTTCTTTCTTTATTTATTTATTTATTTATTTATTTAATGTCTATCCTATTCAGTTATAAAAACTGATTTACAAAGGAATTTAAAGAGAAGAAAAAAAAGAAAAAAGAAAAGAAAAAACTTATTTGTTAATGGTCCCAACTCAAATGAAAATGAGGATTGCAAAAAATCAGAAACTGCAATCTGAGAAAAATAAAATTTCACGTAAAAGCAACCCGAGAAGCCGCACACGCACACGCCCTATCTTCACTTCGAATCTTGAAAGTCAGATGGTCTTGAAAATCTTAATTTCTTAATTTCTGGACTTCGGACAATACATCCGCAGAATGTTCATCTAATAAATAATATATACTACGAATAATTAACTCACATTGTGGCATTTACAAAACTAATACAATCGTGGTTAATTGTAATTTTTGCTACCTCGTCAGATAGAAATTTAATGATAAAACAAGGAACAGAAAATTCACTAATTGTCAAGTTCCACAAATTGGAATTCAGTGCACATGGGACCAATAATAAATTTAAATTATTGAAATGATAATAGGTGGTATTGTTGCACGATACATGTACTCAAGAAACTCATCAATAGATTTATTGGATCACTGTATCCAGGAACATCGTAAAGTGCTAATGCATAAACAATCTTGTTATTTCTAGAAAATTTAGATGTTTGTTTAAGATCACTATTACAAGTTTTCACCTTCGAGGTGTCCTTCTGTGGGAATGTTGTCTAGGCTCGTTACACGTGTACAGTGTAGATGATTTTATAGTGATTCTTGAATGAATAATAAATAAATGTAAATTATCGAAGTGAGGTGTGTGTAATTTAACATATTATCGTTTTCAATACCGTCCCAACGCTTCAGTCACCTATAGACCCGACCATTGAGGCAATGAGTCATTCAATCATGTAACAAAACAACAGTACTAAGTGCCATTTGATTCGGGTCGATCATAGGTTACACTTATGTCATCTTTGGCCGCATTCACCTCCGACGGTGTGGGCAAAAAGCCCTCCTTTTGTATTCAGTCGCTCAATTGTTAGTGCTGACTATCTCCTATTTGCTCAAATTGTTAATTTATGACTCTATGACCATATGAGGATACTGTTTTTGGGTTCGTGACTATCAAAACAGTGTTCCGCCCATGTCAACAGAATTCAACATAATGATTTTCACAAAACTTTCATTGTATACAAGGTCAGGGCAAAATTAGCCTTCACAACTTATATGCCATTTTCATGGTGGCACAGTTTTAGAAAGATCAATAAACGAACAAATAGATGAGTTTATATTTAAGTCTACCCACTCAGTTTTAACAAGAATTGATTTTAAGTGGAGGACAATTTATCAAAATTTATTATGTGCTTCTTTGTTATGACCAGTCGCCAATTAAATGTACAACATTATCAAATAGTTAGATTCAAGTCAAGATCCAAATAAAAAAAATTCCAGCCCGAACCTGGAATCGAACTCTGAACTTTCTGCATTGAAGCACTTGCAGGAATAACGGCACTATAGACAACGAGCCACATAACAGGCCCTCCATGAGTAATCTTTTGTTTAATCATAAAAAATATTTTACTAATTATATAACTGACTAGAGAGGATATTATTTCTATTAGGTATCTACTACTTTAAATTCTTTTAATTTTAGAACATTGTTTTTTAATGGACACACATCTCACACGCAAATGATCTGGCACATACTCGTGAGATATGTAATACTAAGAAAACACTCTGTATGACGCGTCGATAAGCGCACATCTCACACGCAAATGATCTGGCACATACTCGTGAGATATGTAATACTAAGAAAACACTCTGTATGACGCGTCGATAAGCGCACATCTCACACGCAAATGATCTGGCACATACTCATGAGATATGTAATACTAAGAAAACACTGTGTACGACGCGTCGATAAGCGCACATCTCACACGCAAATGATCTGGCACATACTCATGAGATATGTAATACTAAGAAAACACTGTGTACGACGCGTCGATAAGCGCACATCTCACACGCAAATGATCTGGCACATACTCATGAGATATGTAATACTAAGAAAACACTCTGTACGACGCGTCGATAAGCGCACATCTCACACGCAAATGATCTGGCACATACTCATGAGATATGTAATACTAAGAAAACACTCTGTATGACGCGTCGATAAGCGCACATCTCACACGCAAATGATCTGGCACATACTCATGAGATATGTAATACTAAGAATACTAAGGTCCATATCTACCAACTTTTTGCTGAAAAGTTCTCAAAGCTAATAAAAACAACAATTTAAGAATGCTATTGCAAGCATGTTTCTAATTCCATAGTTATTTTATTATACATCCCAACATTGTTGAAAGCTGTGCAATGTGCGTTGCTACGAATTTTCGTTGTAATTTCGTATAATGTCTGCCATCGTTACTAACACTTATTGACAGCAATAGAAATGTAATTTCTGCCTCTAATACCAGTGGCGGCTCTAGCGTAAGGGCACAAGGGCACATGCCCCCCCTCCTGGGACTCACAGAAATATCTTTAATTATAAGTTATTTTTTGGTACATTAAAGGATTAGTCAGATGATAAACCAAAAAATCACAAATGAGTCATAAGTGCATGAAATTCAGTTATGTGTAAAATAAAATTGATATAGGTTGCTTCAATGAAAGAAAAAAAATAGTGAACATTTAGCTATTCTATAAGATTCACTTCGCCTCCTCTGCTGCATTTTTCTTTTAAAGCGTAGTACAGCTGTATCGGTTCTGAGGTCGCTAACGCCTGCCTGATAGACAGAGCACTCATTGTGTAATACGAGTCCAGCCAACGCTTCGCGAAACACTCAGCGACTGCGGACAGTACCGCTCAAAACAGATTGCAACTTTTCTTCACATCAAGTCACAAGAAAATTAATTGCAGGGGATTTTGTGGAAGTACACGTTCGTACTAAGAAGCATGTTATCGGTAGGGAAACGATGCACATTAAACCTCCTGATCGATTTTTGATAAGTGCCCTATTTTAGCGGTGGTTTTACTATCTCGAGGCAACATTTTTTGTATATGGGAATTACCATGAGAAAAGTTGCTCGGTACTACTTGGTAGCAACAAGCCAAAAAATCGCGTTTTCTTAAATTTTTTAACCGCCTGCTTTTAAAGTATGGTATCTTTTAGTCATGTTATCCATATTTGAGAGTAGGCATATTATATAAATGATAGTTTTTAGTTTTTCATCTGACTAACCCTTTAAATACGTTGTTGTGGCAACTTTCAAATTTAAGTTTTGCTGAAGATATATTCATTTTTTTTTGTGCACTTTGTTTATATTTGGGAGAATATTGGTCCTAGAAGTAATTTCATAGCTTGCGCCAGCTATGATTCTGCAGTGTCCACTGTCCATGGCTAAACAGCGTTGTGCCCTCGTATTTCAACAGTTTAGACCAGCAGGCAGTGTTTGGAGCTAGACCCTTATGGACGAAATACATGGGCAGGGGGCACATCTAACGCGTAGCCACCACCGACACTTAAGATGAGAGAGCAAAGAAACCCAACCAGGCAGAAGACCTTTTCCGAGAAATATCCAAGTAGATATTTGAGTAAACACCAATAACGATAATATATACCTTAGCACGAACTTAAGGCAAATGATAGAAAATGTGACTTAAAATCAAAGTCTCCTTCTTTAGATTATAAGTATACTAGAAGACATGGCACTCCTTCACTTCAATAAGCAGATACACAACAAGGAGTGGTAACTAGAAAAAGGTCGTTTATGCTACAGTATTTTAAAAACTAAATTACTGGGGAAGTGTGTTGTTGTCACAGTATTGTCAGTCAGTGGTATTCGGCTATCGTGCGAGTGAGTTGTGTTACTGCCGTGTTCGCATTTGTATATTATGTGTTTGTAATATTGTAGTGTTTTTGTAAATATGAATACTGTGTGGCCCATATTCTAAGTTGTGAACATCAAATTAGTTACGATCAAAAACTAGGTATTAAAAAACTGGGACGTCCAGTACCTCATCTTAATTTGGAGCAAACTTCGAGGGGAAAAAATAGAACTTACTAGCTACTCTAGCTACTACTACTAACTAGCTACTCTCTGCCTTAGCCATGCACACAATTGAAAAAAAAACATAAATACGATTGCCGACTTCAACAACGTCGTAATCGAGAGGTTTGCTCGAGACAAAACCAGAAGAATGGATTTTATCTACTGATAGGTGAGTAACGTGTCGTTCTTTACATTTCCTTAGTAAAATTCTACTTTTTGAGTGATGGGGGGCTAAATTACGTTGTGCTTTCTGCAATTGGGATGTTACGAGCCGCCACTGTCTAATACATACAAAATCGCGTTTAAATTAGAATATTCGTGACCGGACAAAAATGTACTATAATATAGCAACCTCACATTTTGCTGTTACTGTGTTTCATAAAAATATTTTTGAGAACTTTTGTGTAACTTTGCTAATACTTATCAGATCGCCATAAAATGAGCATATTCGTGTTCTGATTTAAGTCTTTATAAAAATATGGCTATCTTACATTTTGCCGCCATTTTGTTTCAGAAAAATAGTTTACAGTAACTATGGTGTAACTTTGTAACTTTTTGAACGATTTTGCCGCAAAACCTCACACTTTCAATCCACATTGAGGCTTGTGGATGGTCTAAATTTCAAGTTGATCAGACTTCCCGTTCGACCGCTATCGACAGACATAAAAAAAAAACAGAACAAAGTGCCATAAAGGTCATTTTGCTCGCTTAAACAATAATACTAGACAAATTTACTTGCCTTCATGTATCATCCTGCTATCGCTAAAATACAGAATATCGGGAGATAAACAATTTTAAAAATTGTATCCCATGGGGGGCCATGATGTGTGTGGTTACTAGTACATAGTACAGGACCAAAGTCTCGAAATGTTATAGAAGAAGTCCTCCCTGTACCATGTACATAAAAAGAGTGACACACAGCCAGACACTATTCAACAATTATTATTCATTATGTGTATATTAAATTTGCACTAGTGTGACCTCGGTCCTGTTGCAGATATAGAATACATACATCCTTTGGAAATAATAATTAATAAATGTCTACATTGAAGCTTACTAGGATTTCGTGCAATACTCTTTTTTCCTAAAGGTAACTTTTGATTAATTCACTATTAAAGACTACAAATCTAATATAAACATAACCTTCAGTAAAAACTAATTGGGGAAGGAACGAATGGGTTGAGTTTAAAACTTATTTTATAAAAACTGTTTGTTGGAACCTACATTTGTTTCTTGGTTCCATTGAATAAATATACAATAACAATTTATCAAAAAAGAAGATAGGTGAAGAGGTAATTAATACCAAGTCAATATTTTCACTATTAGAACTACTTTACATAATATTATATTATTAAATTGGTCGTAGGAATTATGCCTTCTCAATCTCATAAATAAATTTCAAAGATTAAATTCTTGAAACAAACTATGACTCGCACATGTGTGAAAAAAATGGAAGAATGATACAAATCCCGAATACTGAAATGATAAATTATTTTTTAGTGTTTCTATTTATTTATTGACATTAATAATCAGAATCACTCACCATTGCTGTGTTGGTACTAGGGGTGTGCGAACCCTCATTTTTTTTTTAACCGATTTTCAAACCGAACCTTCATATCAGACCGAACTTCGAACTCCGAACTTCGAACTTTGAACTTTCTTTAAAGTTTCTAAAGTTGTGGTTAAAACTACTGTAGTTTTAATGGGAGAAGAAATAAGATCATGCAAATAAATTGGTTTTACTTGTTGATGGTGCTGATTCCATTTTCCTAAAATATTTATAACTTTTAGGATTGACTGAAAAACATTATTTACGAGCCCGGAACACATTAAAGAGTTAAAATCAAGTTTAGGCAGGCTCAAACGGAACACTAACAGGATATAGAGGGGAAATGGGGCCCGAAAAGGCACTGCCTTTGTTCTATTACTTACAACAAGTTGTGAATGGCAATTTAGAAGGCATTGCCTAGCCCAACAGTTTGAATTTAGGCGGGAAGGCGGCTAATTCAAATAGTTTGTTTTCGAACATGGTTTGAATTTTTCGAACCGAACTCGAACTTTTAAAGTTGGTTCGAGTTCGGTTCGTTTTCGAACAGGTTCGCACACCCCTAGTTGGTACGTGTTATGTGCAGATTTCCCGTTCTTAGTGCAAAGACTATGTATCAGTAAAAACTAAAAGTTTACGATGTTTGAAGGCGGATACCAAATCAGAAAGTGGATTTCCAATGAAGAAACTGAGCTCGCCAACTCTCGGTGCGATGTACAATCGGCCGCCTGAGGAATTTTGTAGCTAACCTGGCAACAAGGCTATACCCCTCAGTTGCTGTGTTTCATACTACTTGTTGTGAGGGTGGTGGGGATGGAAACATTTCGTGCATACTCGTCAGTATTCCGACCTTGCCCGAAGTAAATTTCAGAATTTGTAAAAGAGAGCTATCTTGCGGTGAGAGTTTGTACTAGCGTTCGGACTTAGAAAAAGTACTCTCAAAACGCGCAGACGAATTCCCATTTGGATGAACTATCTTCCCTAGTTTAGTTTGTAATCTTTGATAATACGCTCCACCTGTGTCCAACTGTCCAGTCATTTTGACTCCACACACTAAGCTAGGACTATGCCTCATCAGCTCGTCGAAAAGCTGTGATATCAGACAAATCTGCAGGTTTGGGTTTTGGGTGGGGGTGGTGGGGGAGAGGGATTGGTCGGGCGCGGTACAAGACACGGTTAAACAAGTATGTATGAATATTTGTACACGTATATTTTTGCGAGGGCGTTTACACAACTCAGCCCTAGAAATATTTAACTACTGTAGGTATATTTTATTTTATGTAAGCCGAATGTTTAGAGGTTTTGGCAAACATTAGGACGCTGAGAAATTACTCTTCTCCTTTCACCCTTCCATGTAGCAGCGATAGCAATAATATTTTGTACAAGATGGTTTCTGTATATTTCTGTTCGTCACAGAATTAAAAAAAAAAATGGTAAACATTTGTTTTTAGAAACAATCTTAAAATTGTTCTAATAGCACATCCTACTTTCGACACTTATGTAAGCAAAACGCCAATATAAAATTACAAGGAATAAAAAGGAATATATTTGCTTGTTTTAGCGGGAATATATATATATATCATGTATGCGCATATGTATTTAAGTGGTTTTGAGGGTAAATCCTAAACATAAATATTTAGGAAGTAAATCATAAATATCCAAGAATTAGACACATTTTACATTTTATTATGTCAAGCAATTTGGCTTGTGCGCTGCCCCACTACCTGATTCAAAGGCAGGCCTGGTTCCAGTAGGGATGCACACGATAATCGATATTCAATAATCAATATAATTTCGATAATCGACAAAGAAAATATTATCGAATTATTTATTCAATAGAAATAGTATCGATATTTTTCATTTATCCCGCGCTGGCACGGCTCGACGGAATCATAATCAAATCAAACGCCATTTTGTCCATGTATGTGTACAAATAAAGACAATCTATCTATCTATCTATTAGGAGTGTGCGAGTACTCGAGTTTTCGAGTCGAGTTTTTAGTACTCGACTCGAAATTCACAATTACTACTCGACTATCGAGTTTTTTTCGAGTTTCGATTATTGCGCGATATATCGCTGGAGATCGTCAAAACGCTGTTTATACTACACTGATGTGGGCGTTGGAGGCGGAGCTTAGTTGAAGCTGCATACGTAAGCCCCGCCCAAACATCCGGTATGGCTACGAGACATTGTTGGAACATCATTACCTCTAGATATCTTCTTCAACTTCAATGGCTGGCCTGTCTTTTTGAAGGCTATCTGTTTTTTGTATCGTGTTTTTTTTTTGTGCGATCGATAAATGCACCGAAATGTGTGCGGCAACTATGAAAGTCAATTGTGGAAGCACAACGAGTTGTGCTAGACATCTTAAGATCGACGCAGAGTTTACACCAGCTAGGCCTAGGCCTACAAAACAACAAGGCCTGGCGTAGTGTTATTCCTATGGTAGGCTAGGCTAGGCACAAGAGCCTAGGTCTAGACCTAGATTAGCATATTGCATTTGTAACTAAATCTAAACTCACCTTGTAATTCTTTTGGCCTTTAAAATGTCTTAAGTCTAGCTATACACCAGCTAGGCCTAGGCCTAGGCCAATGCAGGCTAGGACACAGCTAACACTTCATGAGTATAGAATGAACTCTGCTTTGAAGTGGCCTGCTACTGACCCAAAGGCCAAAAGAATTACAAGGTGAGTTCAGATTTAGATTTAGTTACAAATGCAATAGGCTAATCTAGGTCTAGGCGTAGGCTCTTGTGCCTAGCCTAGCCTACCATAGGAATAACCCTAGGCCAGGCCTTGTTGTTGCCTTACAACAGGCCTAAGTTAAGATTACTTACTGTTAACTTAAGACTAAGCTATAAAAAGTAACAAGAAATGTATTCACCTTGTTGTACGATTCTTTCTTATAGGCTACCTATTTCCCAATGAATCCCAGCATATTGAAGTACTTCAATTTTTTACTACTCGAACTCAACTCGAAAAATTTCTGGTTTTGTACTACTCGAACTCGAACTCGACTCGAACCAGAAAATTGCTACTCGCACACCTCTACTATCTATCTATCCTAGACCGGACGCCGCCCCAGAAATATGTTTTGCACTGCTGCACCCCTTTTGAGGCAGAAAATGCAATATGCCACGAGTTAGACGAAGTAAATGTGCATCTCAAGTCACCGTGCCTTTTTTGCCTCAGTGGTGCAAACGCCGAATAATTTAATTTGAAATTCATAATTTGTTCTATTGTAATCGCACGCATATGATTGAATATAGTCTTGTATCATCACTATTTACTATGATACGACGACATGTGGGCCTAATATATCAAATGAAAGATCTTGAAACGCTTGTTCATAATATATGCAATGGCAGTTCATCAGATGGATGTAACTAAACACAAATCATGAATTAATTACGTAATTAATCTACTTCGAAGGAAGCTTATTTTATCAGTTTTTTTTACAATAGTAGAGAAAAAAAAACATTGCAACTAATAGCTCATACAATGCATCATAGTGTAAGCTTTAGATATTGTCTCTTGTCATTTTTATGTATTATTATTATTACGCCCACAATGAACAATAATAGTGAACCACGTGACCGTCTTACGGAAACCATGAAAGTTTGTTTTTATCCATGCAAGGTCACAGTAATTTTTATTTGGTGCAAAATGTACTTTAAAATTGACCTAATACTAAATTGTATGTTAGGAACAGTCAGTTATGGATTTTTGTATTTTTGTTTAGTAAACAAAGAATATTATAGTATTTTGAATTTACGTTTTCTTTAGATTTTGCGACTTCGTCCAGCCCTAACCTCGATATAATTACTTAAATGTAGACAAATATTTTTATCAAATTAATGAACATTTAATTGTGAGCTCTATTGAAGTTACCAATTTGCAATATCTATTTTGGTTTTCAAGTTTTTCGTCTTCTTATCCGACGATGCGTATTTCCACTACTACTAGTTTTCAAGCATCGAGATTGTTTTGAGCGCGGAAAGTGGAAGACTCGCTCTTTAGTTCTCGTAAGGATAGCCCCGTCCCAATTCGGTGGCGAGTGACCCACGGCCGCAACCTTCCTTGTATTGACAGCCCATCTGGGAGCAATAAACAAGGTTGTATAAATAAAACATGAATAGGCCTAATAGCACCATCTACTAAAAGCAAAGATTACTCACTCAGTAATCTTTGCTAAAAGATTTGTTCTGCTAGTTTTTCAAGTCGGTGCTTTCAATGTGTGACAAGACACTGACGGGAGTTGTCACATTGTGTTGTTAGTCCCGCAGAGTATTTCGTTATCTTTATCGAGTTGTGCATAATATTATAATTTATAAAATATTACATTTTAATTTATGTCTACATTTGTATTGTGTTTCTGTTGGTATATATAGTTAATTGTATTGTTTTCATAATGAACAATAATTGGTGCACATACAAGTGTAGGTGAATGCTTTTAATTTATGTTCATGTTAGGGTAGTAACTTTCAAGCAATCACACGCAGAAATTACCACGTAATTTCACCTATCCGTGTAATGTCAGTAATATAAACCAGATCTATAAGTTGGTTTTTACTTTGTATACAAGATGATTTTTCGTTTAACCATTTGGTTTGAAAAAATAATAATTCGAGTATAAGCATTATTTTTTCGACAATTTTTCCTCAAAACTAATGATCCACATAGAAGCTTGTGATGCTCAAAATTTCTATCCGTTCGACCGCTATCGCGAGAAAAATATAACAAACAAAAACAAAAGTACTGTCATAAGTATAGACTGAAAACGATCGCTTCGCTCGCTTCCATACATTTTTGCCTACATTGTTTCACTATAAGCTATAAGTAGTATTATTATTTGTCATTTATACTGCTATTATTATTATTCGTATGTGTCATTGATTATTATTAATTATTCTATATGAAAGATTTGTAAATAATTGTCAAAACTCACAATCAATTACAAGTGGAAGTGCAAAGGTTTATCGGTTCATCGTTTTATTTTCATTTACGACCACCTTCCGCTCCGTCACAACAACCGTCCCATTTAGTCTATTCAACCTTGGCATGCCGCTTTACACCCTGTCTCCCCCCGCCGATATCCTACTGCGTTTAGGGGCTCGTTAGCGAGCCTCACAACTTCTGGAGACGAGAAACTATGTCATTTTGTACTACATCATCTCACAAACCAATTTTTATCTCGTAAGTTATACAGTATACACACATTGATGAAACAAATTGTGGATGTGTATTAAATGTAAATGTGAAATCATTCTTGTTTGATTTTTACTTCTATGAAGTCATCGTTGTTTCTACTATTTCACTGAGAAATGTGTGATCGTTAAAAAAAACTCTTTTTATCACGATAAAAAAATTCATAATTCCCGAATTATAATAAAAGACAAGCATTTCACTGTTGAAAACCATGTAATCTACTGATATTTATTACGTACTGAACTTTTATTAAAGAAAATTCTCATATTGATCAAATTATAAGAGATCAAAAACGTATCCATCTTTGCGGATAAGCTACAGATTGCCGTGGAAAACTACTCATTACTGGCGTTATTTCATAAATACAAACAAAATGCAAGAGACATAACTTTTTAATAACTAAATGGTTGTTATGATCAATGCTTCGTATATTAAGAATTCGATTTGTTTAGTACCATAACAAAACTTATAAGATATTACCTAATTGAAAAAGATAAATTTCCGGATGTTGATTACATTTTATGACATGGTATGTAATGTAGCTACTTGAATGTTATACAGTTGTATTGTGTGTTTCAATAGCTTTCATTTGATATATAACACATACAATATTGATTATGATAAAAGGGTAATGGTACCCGACATTCGTGTCCGTGCATGCCCATTAATTCGCGCAAGTGCCATCACTTAGATACAATTATTTTCCGTTTGCACCACTGAGGCAAAAAAGGCACGGTGCCTTGATATGCACATTACCTTTATCTATCTAATGATGTATTGCAATTTCTGCCTCAACAGGGGTGCAGCTAACACCCCGAAATATCAACATTTTTCAAGGGTGGCTCCCGAACTATCCTGCATAGACTTGTTGTCGCTGACAGCCGGGGTTGCTGGCCAGTGAGTCAAGCAGTGAGAGAGCGCGCAAATGTCTATGAGCTAAAGAGGGACTGAGACAGCGCTATGTTTTGAAGCCACGGCAAGCCACCCGCTGTGTTTTCCTTTTAGTCCTTTCTATTCATTCATTATGGTAAGTGGCAGAAAAAAAGATCGCGTAGACAAGTAAAAGTTGTTTTGTGTTCCGTTTTGGTATTGGTGCTTGGTGCTATTAATTAATAATTAGTGAATACGGAATAGTGATTACTAATTAATAACTGTTTAAATTGGGGTGGTTAACTATGTTATAAACTGAGGATTGTTTAATTAGTAATTATTCCGTCAATGCTGGAGATGTTATTGACAGTTACATCCAACCCTCGAAAAATCACCATGAAATGTACTCGCCAGAACGTAATGACACTCGCCATGAGGCGAAGGCACCCCCCCCCCCCCCCCCCCGTCGCCGCCCAACGAAGGTTTTTTCCACATTTTCATAATGTTATAATGGCCTCAGGATGGAGTATCTACTATATTACCACTGACATCACACAATGAATTAGTAGGCCTAATAACAACGCCGGTAACACTAACTACAACGTCTTCACGGAAATAAATCGGACAATTAACGGTAGGCCTACTCGGTTCTACATCCTTATTGTCATTTTTGCGTTCCTCCTTGCACCTTTTCGCGACCTTTCGACCCGAAAAAAGACGTCAACGATGATTGTTTCATAGCAAGTCCGAGGAAAGTCTCATCGCCAAGAAACCAAAACTATGACTGACTGCAAACAGCCAGCCACGACACTACCCCCACCCCACTTGACCACTCGTAATAAAATACCCAGAAGAAGCAAAGTGAATGAATGAAGGAAGAGCCCCCACCGACATACCTATTGTTACCGCTGTCGTCTCCTTTAGTCAAAAGCAGTCTACTCTGAGAGACTGAGGATGTGAACTTTCAATGAGTCTAGGACAATTAGACAATTATGTCCGTAACAAGTTTGAGTAGGATACTATTGGATAGGTCGGGTTGCGTAGCTTAACCCAACCCCTTCCCGCTGTGACCGTACGTGCTTGCACAAATTATTTTCGGCTTCCAAGTAAACCTGACTCTGTGAAAGTTTTGTTATTTAAGAATAATGGAGAGCGGCTTCGGTTGTGGGTATTTGTGAGCACGTCAAACACATCACCTGTTAATGGGGTCTGAGCTGACACAACTCCTCCTGTCCTGTCAGGCAACTAACAAACATTGAATCGTGGAATCTTCATTCATTCCTTTCCATTCTTAAATATAACAACATCGCTATAGTACCAGCTAAACAAAGCAAAGGAAGTTGGTAGTAAAAATACTATTGTTATTTTCGCTCATCTCGGGCTTTTTGTCAAACTGCAGCGGACCTGCCGCCCCCCCCCCCCCGCCGAACAACGACTATTTACAACCCCGTAGCATTTCAATATGCATGCATGCCGGCGACTTATTGTCAGCTGACAGCTTGCCATTATAGTTTGCCCAAGCGGACCAGGGAGATTTAAGTACGGGCTGGTCGATTGACTTTTTACTTACAATAATTTCTACTCGCCAACTGAAATTTTTTACTCGCCAATGGCGAGCTGGCGAGTGGATTTTTCGAGGGTTGGTTACATCCCTGGGTAAACGTGTTCCAGAGCCTCGTCGCCTGTCGGCTTTGTTCGGGTCTATGAAGGTCACAGGCGCCAACGCTTCGGAGCCGTGTTCTCGTGTGTCACGGCAGTGTCTCGCTAGACGTTGTTTGTAGGGGTTTGTTGTTGTAAGCTACGCGCTCGGTTAGGCGACGTAATATCACGGCACATGGGGTATACTTCTTATCCACGTAATACCCGTTAACGCTGCTGCTGTTTTTCCGAAATTATCGTTCGATATTATCGATCAATAATGCAGTCAACCTTTCGATTATCGATCATTTAAATTTTATCGATGTGCATCCCTAGTTGCTAGTGAAACATTTTTATTACACTCTTCCTTTCTCTACTAACCCTTGGAGAAAACACTATTCTGGATATTGTACGTTATGCATTGTGTGTATTGTACGTTGACGTGTACTCATAACCAGAGATACGTTTTTTAGCGTTTAAGGTTTTAGATGGTAAATCGGTGAACCCAGAACATTATTTATGAAAACGCTACAAAATGTTAATTTTACAAATTATGGTGTTCCCATTCATATTGAGATTTAGTTAAAAATTGCATTTTATTTTTAACATTTTAAGTAGGCTATTGTAGTAGGAATTGAATTAATTTTAAATATCAGCATTTTCCATTCAAAATGCAAGAAATCCCCTCACATTTGTGGTTTTGATGAAAAGAAAAAATAGGTGCTACAAAATGCAAATTTAAAATAGTTTATGCTAAAAAGACATTGATAACTCATTGAAAACATAACTCAACTAATTCCAGCCGATTGGCATGTGAACCTCTCTCTATCTTTGTACGTAGTGTGTGATGTATCGATATTTTACCATTTCATATCCAACTCACCAGTGGGCTGTTCTTGTTCGGCTTCTTCCCTGGGCCCTTCTGGAATAGACGTAATTAAGTAAATTATAACCGGAATTAAAAGACTATGCACATTGCAACACTCCATCCACTCAAAACATAATTAAATAAAAATTCCTCTCTAAATTTAGGAGCAGGCTAATTACGT
Organism: Isoperla grammatica; assembly: GCA_945910005.1. Classification (NCBI taxonomy): domain Eukaryota; kingdom Metazoa; phylum Arthropoda; class Insecta; order Plecoptera; family Perlodidae; genus Isoperla; species Isoperla grammatica. The sequence goes on along the minus strand of OX246746.1, from coordinate 31,968,971 downwards.
AATTAATCTCCGTCCAGCTTATCAAGTATTCTGGATAATCTGGGGCATGTCCGAATTTGTAAATTTCTTTTTTTGAAGTGAAATTTTATGTTTGTGGGCATCTTAACATGGCACGGACTGTAGGTGCACTGTAGTCCGTTTTACACTTGTTGCAAATATAGAATAAATCAAGTGAAAGCTTACATATGGTAGTAATGACTCCGTCTTTTTTGGTCTTTTGGTAAGAGATCGGCGCCCTCGCACCAAGGTTAGCTGATTTCGAGTTACACTGGCCGTGGACTCAACTGGAGGCACATTCCCATTGAACCATATGCGAGTATCCTGTAACATCAGTAAAAATAGTTAGAGCATAATGCATAGCCTATATTATATTAAGCACAAAAAGAAATTCAAAAACACTTCAAGGGGCAACATGAGAATATTTTTACCTAGCTACTCTCTATCCCAATTCAAAATGCACGCCGGCAAAATGCGAACTAAAAGTAACTGTTACTTATTGTTGGAGACTAATGCTGTCAATCATCCCCTTTATTTGGCAAACCACTTTTCCCTTCTAAGATATTAAAGACAGCTCCAAACCACATGGACCTTTGACCATAAATATTCAGGATTAGCCATTCTCATAATGGAATTGTAAGAAAAGTAGTAAAATAGCAGTTTCATTTAGTGATGGTCATTTTTCTGGAGCAAGAGATAATTATGGCCGATCCTTTGAAAAACGACCGAATCCTGAGCCCCCGTTTTCGCTATTGTCAAGCGAGTGGTTTTTGTTATTTGAATAGAAATCATTGGTGGTCACTTTTTTTAAACTGTGCATCCTTCCTGGTGAAAAGCTTCAGTGGCGGCTCGTGGGGTTTGAAATGGGTAGGGCACAAATCAGTTAACATTTCAAAAGGGTAGTTAGTTTTCATGTAGAAGATAATAAATAACAGCACATGCAAACTTACCTGATAATTTAATGTCTGTATACTAGTGCTAAGAAGTACTTTTAGAAGTCTATTTTTAATTTGGCATACCTGAGGTATACACAAGTCAGGCCTGGTCGGCCTAATGTCTTTGCTACCAGTCTCTCTCTCTTCATAATTCAAATGTTTATGTTTTATGTGCCTCACCTCGTTCATTTTGTTTGACTATTACTACAAAGTCAAAAGCGACGCATCACACAGTGACACAACACAACACGCACTACACTAGAACAAAGACAACCACCTGTCTCCACACACCTGACAACACCACGCCCACACGTACTTACATAAACGGCGCCTCGCTCCGTACTGGGGCTCTCGACAAAACATGCTCATTCGTCATGTAAAATGTGCCGTCTCCACTCACTTATCAGCGGAAAAATGTAACTGTGCATGCGCGGTATGAGAGTTATCGGCATGGGCTCACCGAGTCACCACACCACAAAATGCAAGACGCGATAAACCCAAAGACGCGGCGGCCAGCGATAACGGTAGCTAAAACATAACCGTAACGAACTCTGTCGGAGACTTCAGGTACCGCCATCTGCCTGGATAAGTCAGCGAACCGCGCCTTTATTTGAATGTGCATTTTACAATTACAAACTTTTCGATTTTATGTAAACATACCGCGCGGTTGGCGGAAGGGGAGGGGGGGGCACATGCCCGTGTGCTCTTATGGGCGAGTCGCCCCTGACAAGCTTGACATTTACAACCATGCACAGTGAGCAGGAAATAAGCCTCCCTTTGAGGAGTCCTCTTTACCGGCATGCATCTTGGATAGAGACAAACTTTAGGTGGTGACTCTTGTGTTGGGATGCAGGTATAAGGTACTTTTTTGTAATTGCCCTTCATCTTTATCTATCATTTCTCATTGTTATGAGTAGCACAATTGCAATAATAAATCATCATAAACCTACTGACAAGTACCAAAATTGTAGCAGTCATAGGCGCCGAGTTTTGATTTTCCTTGGGGGGGCTCTACCTACGAACAACAGTATCTGCGTGGGAAGTCTGGGGTCTGGGGCAAAGCCCCAGCCGCCGGAGGCAAATTTTTTTTGGGGTACTATTGCCATCAAGATGGCTTTAGAAGCAATCTGAGATATTATTTTGAAAGGGAAGATTAAAATACCTAGTATTTCAAGATTTTTTCTCGTATTTTAAACTTTCATCAACATTGTTTTGTAGTTTAACCAATTAGGTAAATTACTTTTGTAATCATTTACTATGACAAACACTTCCTAGCTAGGAATATATGTGTAAAATGACGCATTATTTATCAACGTTACGAGATCCTTTAAATCCGTGGTTTGACTAAACGAACGGTTTCGCAACCCACGCATTGATAGGGTGATTTAACAAAGAAGGGGTTTGACTTTTCAAGAAGTACAAGTTTCTTCACCCTAGTTGACATTGAACATTCTAGCTGTTGGGTGAAATCCTATATATTTATAGGCTCCTTCATAAGTGTATTGCTCTCTATTGACAGCATTTCTCCGAAAATATCGTTAGAAAACTAATTTTTGCCACTGATGAGGGCCGAGAGAGATGGACTGTCAAAGAACAAAGACACACCATAAAAAAAAGAAGGCTCTCATATACAATATACAGGTATAGGAAAGAGACACAATTTGTCGATGTGCATTAATTCGAAAGGCCCTTAACAGCGAAGGATACCTCTACGTCAAAAACCGCACAAAATTTTCATTTTTAAATTATATCACAAGAATGGGCTTCGAAATCGAAAATCTGAATCAACAGCGCACTGTGGTTTAGTAAACCCTACACATTGAATGCGCTAAGTCGTGACTTAAATTATAATCAGTATGTATTTTTTTATAAATAATCAATTTAATTACTTATTATCGAATTATAATCAAAATCCTACGCTTATGGTTATATTTTATTCAATCTGTAGGGCTTACCAAAGCAAAGTTCGCTGCTGATTTAGATTTTCGATTTCTTGTTGCAATCTTGAGATATAATTTAAAAATGAACATTTTCTGCGGTTTGTGACGTAGAGACTACCCTTTGCCCAGCAAAAAGACAAAACTGGTAACTGTTTTAAGAAGCAGCTACTGTTAGCTGCTTAGGGGGGGGCTGTGCCCCCCCCCCCTGCGTTATAGCTGAGGGGGCTTGAGCCCCGTCGCCCCCCCGTACTCGGCGCCAATGTTAGCAGTAACTAGTTTCCATTAAGCTGAATTTGATCAAAACTTATCGCTCCCTTAGAAGGGAATTTGGCTATTATGAGATAATTTATTCTTCAGTACAAGTGTACATTTAATACAAATATTGGCATCATCAAGATTTGGCTAGAGGTGTGCGAGTACTTGAAATTTTGAGTTCGAATCAAATATGTAAAGTGTTCAAACTCGATTCGAAAATAAAATAGTGTTATTCGAATTTCAAACTATTCAAATCCATTCGAATACACGTGTCGACTGCTTGAGTGCGCTGCTGTGTAGACGAGTGCACTAGCAGTGTATGGAGCCCCCGATAGATAGTGTTGCAGTTATCCATCAACTAGAGAGTGGGTTACACACAATAAAGGCTCTTTACCTTCAACGAACGGCTTCCCAGATCATAGGCAGCGATGGATTCGCACTGTCAAATCACTGATTCATATATTTTGTATTTGAAATATCGATCTTTGATTGGTTATCGCTCACTCGTCGATGGTGTTTGAAGCCTACAGGGTTGGTTTGGTCACTTCAAATTAAAGTCCCCCACTGCAAATCAGTTTAGTTACTGAGTGGGTAGACTCTAAGGTCCAAATGCATATACCTTCCTCAGCTCTTCCTTTCCTCAGATCTGAGAAAAGGAAGACCTGAGTCGTGAGAGCCCCATGCAAGGACGCAAACACCTCCTCAGCTCTTCCTTACCTCGACCTCACATCGTCATCACGCTGAGGAGGGCTCGAGTCCTCCTCAGCCCGACCTCAGCAAAAACTTGGCCAATCACAGCGCTCCAAAATCATAACAGCTCACAGCTGTGCTTGTTTCAATTTCAATGGCGGCGCTCACGGCAAATGTGTTGGGATGGCGTGACTTTTTACAGAGATTAGCAGTTGATCTTTACGAAAATGCCGTACCAGAGGGAACGAGAAGATATTTAAGAGATATGAGAACCTACTGGAAGATTTCATTATGGTGCAATTCAATATATTTTACCGTTTTGCGATGAAACTGTGGCGAAGGCGGCCCGGACTTCGCTCATAGGACAATCGAGATTTACGCGTTCCGAATTTAACCAGTTTTTAAATGAATTTAATATTTTACGTAAACAGAAAATTTCAGGTGCGTTGTAAATATATTTGTCTACTAACTGGAAATAACCTCCATCTAGGCCTAGCCCTATCCTACGGCCCTCAGGCCTAGCCAAGGGTTGCTGTCTGGGCTATATAAAATATACGGTCCTAGGCCTAGCCCTAGCCTAGGCTAGCCTACATCAGCCTACATCATCGACTAGGTAGGCCTAGGCTTACCAATCCTATTTTAAAATGGAGATCGTTATAGTGGTTGTGGTCCTAGGCCTGGACACAAGATTGAAGACTGAAGTTATCTCTGCTAGGCCTAGGTATAGTGCCTACACTAGCGTGGCCTGGCCTGGACAGTAGGCCCTAGGCCTAGTTTGCACTCAACTCATGTTGATTGCCACATTCTTCAGAGAACTTTAGGCCTAGCCTAGACATACGGGCTATGACTAGTAAAATAATGATGCAACGGATCACTTATCCAACTTTAGGCTTATGTGAATAGAGTAGGCTAGGTACAGAAAATTGCCAAGGTTGTTATGTAGGGCTTAGAAGCCTAGAGGATTGCAGGACAGATTCTTGAATCCAACTTTGGTCTCTAATTTGTATTAATCATTCCACGGTATAAATGTAAGTAGGCCTAGGCTTAAAACAATATTAAATCTTATGCCTGTAGTGAGGAGAATATAGGCCTAGGCATAAAAATAATATTCAGCATCCACAGCAATATTGCTACCTACAGTACAATGAATTTGTTGTGCAAGTGGACATCCAGCACAATGGTTAGCCAAAACCTTACAACTTGTAGATGTAAATTCCTACTACCTAGAGCTAAACAAACTGTACTAGGCCTACAATATGTTTATTTCCACATGCCTATTTTAATGTTGCTTGTAGTAGTAGTAGTAGTAGTAGTAGTATCTTTATTATTAGCATAAATGCTATTTTTCATTTACATAAGTACATAAATATACAAGAACAGACATAGTTACATAGTACATGTTTATGAACCTGATATATAATATTCTGACACAATAAAATTTAAATCATAATAATTTAAAACTTGTCCATCTAATGTTTACAATTTATACTATCTGAAAGCATTTTTAACCCAATTCAAAGAATAACCAGTAAAATAACTTTGGTTGCCCTAATGAAAAATTTATTTCAGCTCCCAACAACATGTGAAAGTCATAAATGAACACACAATACTAGTAAGTTGAGAAAATAATTATGACTTCTGCAATGAAAATGTGGTTTGTGTAAAAATATAAAACCAAATTCCGAAGTAATGTCTTCTTTTTATTATAAATGCCCACATTTAGCTGTTATGTCATCATGCTACGTAATGTATGTGTATTTAGATGAATTTTAATAGCCCTATGCCAATCACCTATAGCATTTGGGGGGGGGGGGGGGGTAAATAAGGGTCTACCAAAATAAATGTTTAGGGATCAAGTTATCCACTGATGGCCTACTTCCAAGACCCATAATAAAGGTGTGTGCAATGTGCACACCGCAGTAACCAATAATTGTATTAGGCTTAAAAATTCCAACCACGATTCATGCTTCGACCAAACTTGTAATCGCTAAAAAAAAAAAGGGAAATATTAATATATTTTGTGAAGAATTCATATAAGGCTACCTATGGTTACCCTTGATAGGCTGCCAATTTTCCCACAGTCTTCGTTCATCAATTGAGAGTAATTATTTTATTTTCATTGGTAATCACTAATCAGTGTTGATAATATGTGTTTATTTTTTATTAAACATTATTCTAGACTTTCCAATATCCATATACTTTCATTATTTTAATATTTTAATGCTGCTACTAATAAATTAATAAATAAATACATGAATGAATAAATAACTAAATAAATAACAAATAAATACTTAAATATATATATATAGATACAAAATAAAAAAATAAATAGATCAATAAGTAAATAAATATAATTTAATAAATAATGACAAATTTCCAAGGCCGCGAAGTGGTTAACAAGTGTCTTTATAGTTGCCGCCGTATTATTTGAATGAACAACAGGTCACTGCCTTGTAAAAGGAAACAATTTTGAATCAAGGTGGCAACATACAATGTTGCCAAGTCTAACAATGACACTAGCTTCTCCTCAGCTGAGTCGAGCGTGAGGAAGGTTCATGAATTCCATTCGTGAGTCGCGGCTGAGGAAAGGCTGAGGTAAGGCTGAGTTAAGGAGCACGTGAGGAAACGACTATGCATTTGGACCTAAATGTGAATTTATTTATTTATTTATTTTTGTGTTTCGGAACGCGGCCCAACCATATGACTTTCCCGATCACGGCTATGTGGATGTTTCGTGAGCCGTGGTCGAATTAGTTTTTGATTTTGTACGCGACGGCAGCCTGCACGAACTGAAAGGTACGACGCTCGGATTGGTTTTCGAATGGCGACCGTGTAGAGCTTTATGTGGTGTTCTGGAGGTCTTTCAAGTGATCGCAAAACCTTGTTTTGTTGTAATGTGTTGTTTTGTTGTGTTCTTGTTATCATTGTGTAGAAGTTGGCTGGATGTGATACATCTAGCGTGGCGTACAGAGTTATCGGTTAGTAGCCTGATAAAGTCATTAAAAACAGTAAATACAGATGTGTCAAAGGAAATCGAACAGTTAAAGTCCGAGTTTCCAAGAGTTTTCGATTCAACTAGTAAGAGTGAAATTAAGGGCTTTGAAGCCAATATTGTTATAGAAAAAGATTCAGTGCCAATCTTCCATAAGCCATATGCAGTTCTCTATGCTCTCACCAAGGCTGTTGAAACTGAACGTAACAACTTGGAACAAAAGGGTATAATTAGTTCGGTAAAACACAGTGCCTGGGCATCACCTTTGGTACTGGTACTGAAAAAGGGTTCAAATGACATAGGGTTATGCATAGATTACAAGATAACAGTTAGCCGCTGTGTAGAGACTGAACATTATCCCCTGCCCAAGTTTGAGGATATTTTTGCATCCTTGGCTGGGGGTAAAGTGTTCACTCTTTTAGATTTGTCAAATGCTTATCAGCAATTGAAGGTGTCTGAACAATCTAAGTCATTGCTGACGATAAACAATCATCTGGGTCTTTACCAATTTGCACGACTTCCTTACGGAGTTTCCAGTGCTATTGCTATTTACAGTGGCTATTTTTCAATCCGTAATGGATAGACTCTATAGAGTACTAGCTGGAATCCCAGGAGTAAAGGTTTACATTGATGATGTGCTGATCAAGGGTAAGGACTTAGATGAAAACAAGCGAATTGTGAAGCTAGTGCTCGCACGCTTGCAAGAACATGACATCCGTGTAAATTTCTCAAAATGTGTATTCTTTAGTCCCTCCGTAGAGTATCTTGGTCATGAGATCAATGGATCTGGTACTCATCCCATGTCGGATAAAATGGAAGCTATCTGTGAAGCTCCTGAACCAAAGGACGTATCGCAACTTCAGTCTTACCTAGGGTTACTAAATTTCTACCATAGGTTTTTGCCGAACCTAGCATCAACGGTAAAGCCGTTGCATCGGTTGATGGAAAAGGGAAACAAATGGGAGTGGTCACCGGAATGCCAGAATACTTTTGAGCGGAGCAAAACATTATTATTAGAAAATCAGGTGTTAGCACCCTTTGACCCGACCAAGCCTATCATTGTGACGTGTGATGCATCTCAGTATGGGGTAGGTGCGGTCCTGTCTCACCTAATAGAGGGGGGGGGGAGAGACCTGTGTGTTTTGCATCCTCAACCCTTAGTAAAACCCAACAAGCTTATGCACAGGTAGAAAAAGAGGCTTTCGGAATAATCTTTGGAGTACAGAAGTTCCACAAGTACTTATATGGTAATACATTTTTGTTATTAACAGACAACCTTCCCTGAAGACCATTTTGGGAGACAAGAAAGGCATACCTCCTTTAGCACCTGCTAGGTTACAACGATGGGCCATCATCTCGAGTGCATATCGCTATGAGATTTGTTATCGGAAAGGGAAAGATATCGCAAATGCCGATGCCATGTCACGTTTGCCACTACCTACCGTAGCTAAAGAAGTAGATAGTTCTCAGTCAACAGTAAAACGCATATGAAAATCCTTGTGGAGTGAGGCGTTAGGAAGTGGGGAAAAGTAGAAAAGCCTTTGACAGCTAAAGATATAGCTAAATACACGGTCCAGGATCCAATCCTGGCAAGAGTTCTGTCTCTTACACAATCAGGTTGGCCGTGTAGTGTAAATGATCCAAATCTAAATCCATATTTTGCACGAAGAAATGAACTTTCCATTGATGAAAACTGCCTATCTTGGGCAAATCATTTAGTACCTAGTAGGGATGACATCGGGTAATAAAATTCGGAACCGGTTCTAGCTCTCATATTACCCGGGTACCCGGATCCTGAAAACGTATTTTTCGATGTGTAGGCTTGATTTGAAGGTCCTCGCTAGGCCTTGTGAAGTGCGCGGGGAGCAAAAACGAGGGACGAATGATATGCACGCCGCCCGCTCAGTTGGCCTCTCGCAATATGCCTGCAGTAATAACGTCGAGTATAACCAAACATTTAGCAATACACAACTGAAGCACGTATTAAAACATGCTATTTCAAGTAAAATAAATAGTAATAGAACAAGTGTTAGCCAGAATGTTCACCAGAATGTTAAACAACGAACAAACAGTAACGAATGCAAGTCTGTTCGCGGCTGTTCTGTTCCCTGTCGAGGCACTTGTTGTGGATAGTGGGGGATGGGTCGGTGCCCGCCGTGCCTGCTGGCTCCATCGAAATCAACAGCAGCAATACTGGCACGTAAATATAGCCTAGAAACGGACTAAAAAATTACCCGGACCCGAAAAACGGCTCCGGGTATTACTTTGGAGCCGGGTACCCGGGCTATCCGGGTACCCGATGTCATCTCTAGTACCTAGTGCCTGAGAAGATGCAACAGGTTGTTTTAGGGTTATTGCACGAGGAACATCCAGGTATTGTTAGGATGAAGATGTTGGCCAGAAGTCACGTTTGGTGGCCTGGGCTCGATAACGATATCAAGCAAGTGGTCATGACATGTGAAGTCTGCCAGTTGACAAAGGGTGCAGCTAGGGAGGTACCATTATGTAATTGGCCTGCGTCAGTCAAACGATGGCAGAGAGTACACCTAGATTTTGCAAAAAAAGAAGGGACCATGATATTGATCTTAGTCGATAGTCTTTCTAAATGGATCGAGGCGTTGCCTATGTCATCCACCACAGCCACAAGGGTAATAGAAAAACTTCACTCTGTAATTGCAGTTTTTGGTTTTCCAGAAACGATCGTAACGGACAACGGTCCTCCTTTCTCATCTGTCGAGTTCAGTGACTTTTGCAAATCAAATGGTATAACATTGTGCCATAGTCCTCCATACCATCCGGCGTCAAACAGGCTAGCAGAAAGGAACGTTCAAACTCTAAAACAAGCCTTGTCCAAGCACAACATTCAATCAAAAAGAATAGATTTCCATAGTGAGGATCGTAGTTTACAACATAGGTTAGATAATTTCCTTTTCCATTTTAGGAATGTTCCTACGTCGGTGACGAAACTGTCACCAGCAGAGATCATGCTTAAATTTAAGCCCAGAACCAAGCTGGAAATGTTAAAACCCAATTAAGGTACGACCTTACAAAACCATTAGTGGTGGACAACGATATTTTTTTCAATATCGATATCGGCACCATTTTGCCGATATCGTATCACGATATCGAAATGTAAAAAAAAAAATCGATATCGCGATATCGAAACATTTTTCAGTGCTCGCTGATGACTTAAGGCTGGTCCACACAGATTTTTAAAACATAATGCATAAGGTTTTAAGACGTTGAAAACAACGTCTTAAAACTAAAACTTTGTGTGAACGCCAGTACGTGTTTCCTATGATCCAACTTTACGACTACGCGTTAAACCTTAAAATCTGTGTGGACCAGCCCTTAAATGCGCTGCGAGTGTACTAGTATTGTCACGTGGTCGAGTCCGAGGCGGCGGAGTGGGGCAAGCTCCGTGGGCGGGGCTTGGTAACTTAAGATGGCAGAGTTAATACAGACACATTTTCTACATTATTCCTTATCTTATCTTATCTTCTTCTCTCATTCATTGTTAAGAAGCTTCATCAGGAAGTGGGGGGAGGGGGACAACACAGAAGACACCCAAACAACAATCGAGATAGGATCACTCCCTCTCTCTCTTTCTCGCGCGTGTCAACAAAGGCTGCTAACCCTCGGCACGCATCTCTACAACATTATGCGCTGAATCGCATACTGCCAAACTTTTAACTACATGGTTAAATGAAAAGTCACATTTTTTGTATCAATTTAATTCCTTTAAAATAAATGTTTATACGCGGGAATGTAAGCAACACTGATAGGCTACACTTCAAAATATGTAGGTAGGCATATTATCACGATGGTAAATTAATAGGCTAGTAGATATGTTACTTATTTTAATTAATAAAATGTGTTCATCAAGAAGATTAACGTAACAATTTGTTTCAAAACAATGTTCAGATGTTGTGTTGGTGTCTTCTTTTTTCCCGGTCTCGAAAGTTAGCTAGTTGTCATTTCCTTCCTGTAAGAAAATACCATACAAAACATTACGTATTTAAGAAACTAATTCAATTATAAATTTAAAAAATCATTTAACTACACTTTAAAGCTAGGCCTAGTACCAATATAACTTACCAAGAAATGCGTTGATTTTCCTGCTTGTTTTAACTGCGAGTTAAGGAACAGCAGACTATTAACACGATCTGGTGCAAGTCGGGACCTTTTCTTTGAGATGATCTCCCCAGCTTCACTGAATAGTCGCTCGCAAGGAACACTGGTGGCAACTACAGAAAGATACTTCCGTGCTAGTCTAGCAACTGCTGGATATGTATTGCAGTTGTCTTTCCACCACTTCAGGGGGTCTTGTTCTTTGGAAACTTTCTCATTCATGAGCTTATAGCGCTGAAGCTGCAAGACAGAAGTTCCTGGCTGTTCTGCAGTACCGGTATTCACATCAGCATCCTCGTCATCGCTGTCGGCAAGGAGCGACCGTATCTTCTTAGTGGGGGGCTCCTCAAAGATGTCATTATCGGGAGTATCGGCCCTTTCTTCCTCCGCGGGTGTAGGACTTTGAGACATGGGTCTTAAAACCACAGTGTCTTCTACACTTATCTCCACAATTTCGGTCTCGAGTTCTCGCCAAATAGCAGCTTTACGGTCCGGGGATAAAAATTTTAGGTCCATGTATCGAGGATCTAAAGCCGCGGCTTTTGACAAGATGTCCCCCATCATACTTAGTCGGTTTTTTAGGTCCGTGGACATTAAAGTTTTTATGGCTTTAATGTAGCAACTGTCAACGGCCTGCAGCTCGAGGCAGTTTAACAGACTTTTAAATAGCCTGTTAGCTACAGAACTAGTCACGTACTTTTCGCCGCCCAACAGTTCGGTGACGTCCTTAAAAGGCTGTAATAGTTCAGCAAGATCTTTCATTTTAGCCTTTTCATTTGAGTTTATAAACAAAAAGTCGGTTTTTGCGTTGTTGGCGAGGCAGTTATTTATGGAATTGCGATGTTTTAAAACGCTGTCTAACATGTCGTGGGTAGAATTCCAGCGAGTGACACAGTCTTGGACGAGTCTTCTTTTTTCCCCCCCACATCGCACTTGCTCTTCTTCCAAAAGGCATTGGTCGGGCGCGCTTCGATGGAAGTGGCCAACTATTTTTCTTAGTTTGGTGATCAGTTCTTTTGTTGCTGCACTTTGTAATCCAGCATTTACAGTGAGCTGTAACGAGTGTGCCGTGCATCTCACAAGATTGTTGTTGCCCATATCTTTTACCGCCTTTATCATGTTTGGCGCATTATCGCAAACAATCGCGCTCACTTTGCCTTCTAGGCCCCAATCATGTTCAACAGTCTTCAAGTTCGCTGTTATGTTGACGGAAGTGTGGTTTTCCGAAACCTTCTTCGTTTCTAACACTCGCGAGTGTAGACACCAATTGTCATCCAAAAAGTGACAAGTCACTCCAAGATAGCTTTCATTCGCTACCGAGCTCCAAAAATCAGTTGTCAAACTGACGGATCTTATCTCCTTTAGCTCCTTGTGCAGAATGCCCTTTTCAATAACAGTTGTGTGGTCCACCATCCTTTGAATAGTTCTCCTACTTGGCACAGTATACTCGGGTACAGCGAGCCCCATGAAGTCTCGAAATCCATCACCGTCCACGAGATTAAACGGACGCAAGTCCTTCACAATAAACTTCACTAAACCCTGCGTGAGTTCCTTGGCACGTTTACTGTTTGCGGGTAGTTTTTGATTTTTAAAAAAAGAACTTATGTTTGACGCGGGAGTCGAACTAGTAGGTCTAGATGCTCTAGCACACTGCTGTAGATGCGCATTGAGATTGGTGGTATTACCGGAATATGCCACCTGCGCTTTGCACACACGACATATCACTTGTTTTTTATTGAGAATTACGCCACTATCATTAGTTTTAAAACCGAAATGTTTCCATATTTCACTTCGGGCGACCGCTAATGGAACTAGCTTCGAATCAGCCATCACGTACACAGCAAAACGAATTACGGCACGAACGCAAATAAAACACGACTTCTTGTAACAAGACTCCGAAGATGTACTGGCTGGCTGACCTTGGTCTTGGCGCCCAGACAATCGTCTGCCGAACGCGAGCTTCGGGTGACACGAGGCACCCGATCCCGATCGTAAACACGAGCGCATCACCGCATAGAATTACTGCAGAATTGCTTCCTGCACAAATGTACTAAACATTGAATTTTCAACTTAAAATCTTTTATTCGATATCGCGATATTTCCGATATGGTGAGACGATATCGATATCGAAAATAACACCAATTTGCTCACGATATCGTATCGAATAATCGATATCGTTGTCCACCACTAAAAACCATAATGATATTGTTGCACATAAATCAAATATTAACCAAAGGCCTCCAAATCGAGTCTTTGAGGAAAACGAAAGGGTTTTAGTATGGTGAGTGGAAAATAACCCACATGATGAGAAATGGCAAGTGGGAGTCATAAAACAAAGGTTGAGTCCGGTCACTTATCTAGTAGAGACTAAAGGAAATATTAAGATGGTACATGCTGATCACCTTTAAGCTTTCTCAGTTAAATCATCATGATATTGCAGATAAATACCCAGAATTGGAAATTCAATCTGAGGATAAAACGAGCACATTTGAAGAAGACAATTTCCAAAAAGGTCGGGCTCTTCTGCCAATACTACTCCATACAAGGGTGGACTGTCAACACCGGAGAGAGATGTACCGGTTAGCCCGGGGAAGGGTAGTATTGACATCCTCAGACCTTGAGACGATCGGAACGTACTAGGAAGGTTCCAGAAAAGTTAAATATGTAACCTAAGCCTATAACCTAAATAAATATTGAATATCTGTTATAAAATAGAATTTATTTTATTCTTTTCGTTTCATACCGTAGGTATGACATTATGTATACACATGTATGGTGGTTGTAATTTACGAATGATGTTGTTATGTAGTACTAAGCATGTTATCTCACTGTTACAAATTGAACTGTAACTATTTTGTGTTCAAATGTATTGTACTAGGCTTATAACTATTTTGTGTAAAATAATGTAATTTTCTGTTCACCTTCACTTGTCAATTCACTTTTCACTTGTCAATACTCTATGACATTGACATGTAATGATTATCTCTTTAAAGGGGTAGAGATGTTGTGTATCTTGTGTTGGTATTACTGAGATCATATGATCGAGAAGGCGGTGAGCGCCAACCACCTGTTGTAAGCCGGGCGTGGCTCTCAGTCGGCTGTTAGTAGTCCAATAAAGTTCATCTTCACGGAGTACAAGCGAACTCATTTCACCTTACGTCCTACCCCAATGGAGTAAAAGATATTATTGATAGGTCTACAAAACAACACCAACAAAGTAGGCTAAAGTAGGTACCTAAAACAAGCATTTCCGAGACTTTCTGAGGCTGCATTGTTAGGTATATTTAGTATGAATCGACAATCTAAGATAGCTGAAAATATTACGTTTTCAAAGTAGAAGAATGGCTTTTGTGAGTGGGAAATTAAAAAATGAAATAAAATATTATAATACCAACTTCAAAATGAAAACATGGTTAGTTACTTCAGAACATACATTGCTTCCTGGATCAGAGTCAAGCTTTCAGACCACTGTCACATCACAGGCTAGTCAACCGAAAGAGAAACCCTAATAATTAAGGAATGCATAGACTGGTTAAAATTTTGTTTTGGCCAACCTTCATTACTTAATAGGTATGTAGATAAACTTTCTTTTGCCATGCCTGTACTCATTTAGATACCTAATCTAGATTCTATTCAACTTATATATTGATGGTTTGCAGGAACCTTACAACAATGTTAGGCCTGTGCGAATATTCGAATTTCGAATAATATTCGCGAATAATTACCTAGTAGGCCTAACTTATATTCGAATCGAAATTTGAATAGTAACTAGGCCTATTCGAAATTCGAACTATTTTGAGTCCAGCACTCACTAGTAGGACGTGTATTAAAAAGACCACCAAAAGTACAAGAAGTTTGAGTTTTCGCCGCTAGAGAGCAGATCTTGAAAAGTGTAAGAGGTTTACAGTTTCGGCGACAGAGCGCGTGGGTATCAAACGAAAAATTGTCTTCGACTTGAATGTGACTACAACTGTACAATACAGCGCGGCTTGAGCGATGTTTTGAAGAATCTGGATGACTGAGATCTGAGCTCGCTGCTGGCGATTTTTGTTGTTGTATGACATAAACAATGGAACTGGATGACAGCGACTCGGATGAAGACGCGATTGCAAGGCTTTTGCAAAGAAATTCAAACCCCTTTTGGCAGACAAAAGTTCTACCAAGTGCAAAACTTGTGGAAAGCATCTGAAGATTCCATAAGGGCCTAGGCCTAGATAATATTCTAGTGTTTTCACTTTACAGTTTATAACTTTATGCCTATACGATAGGCCTAGGCTTTGGTTCTACTGAGTTTAGTTATGTTGGGCCTATCATTTATTCTTGTGGATTGGCTAGGCTTAGGCCTATGGTCTAGGCCTAGGCTAGGGCTTCATATCAAGTAAGACTTGTCGTGATTGTGTAGGGTCTACGCCTAGGTCTATCTAGGCTAGGCCTATGCACAAAATATGTGCATGCAACATCCTAGGCATTATGTTTATCCAGGCCTAGGCATATCAAGGCCTCCCTGGCTCACAACCATCTTGTGACATTAGCTTAGGCTTAGCCTAGGCCTAGGCTAATGTTACTTTAGACTTACTTATTTATTGTTTGTTTGTTATATTTTTATTTAATATCATAATCTTTGAAGGGAGGACTAGGCCCTACAAAGACAAACATATTACAAAGTGCTTTTTTTGTTTTAATATTTGTGATATTGTACAAGTCTACAAAGTGCAAACATAATTTTATTTTAAATATTGTGTACAAACAATAAACGTGCAAGGTAACACAAATTAATTAAAGTACTGAATTAAGAAATACTGTTTTTCACGTCATTATTCGAAACTATTCGTGGATAAAATTATTCGATATTCGATATTCAAACTTTTTTCGTTTGAATATTCGAAATTCGATTCGAAGTGAAAAATCACTATTCGCACAGGCCTAAACAATGTGCTTGGCGGCCATACCGGTGCTCAGTCTTGGGTAGTAACGTAACAGAAGTAACGCGTTACTGTAACGAAATTACTTTTTCAGTAACGGAATTCGTAACGCCGTTACAATGATTTATTACTAACGAGTAAAGTAATTTCATTACATTTGTACGTGATATTTACGTTACTAACGCGTTACTTTCCGTTAGGTTACAGTTACAGTACTGCTTCAAAGAACGTATTAAAAAGTTTGCCGAAAATATGAAATTTCTCAAATTAAAGTTCCTTTGTCAAGATAAGGATCGCGTTACCTGAAAAGTTCCCCGAAAAACGACCGCCTACCCTAACCACATGTACAGCCGCAGTACCCGAGCAAGTGACTCCCGCAAGTTACTCCCGCAAGTTACTCCCGCAAGTTACTTCCGCAAGTTACTCCCGACAAATTGTCTTCCAAATAAATTTATTTCTTGATAGAGAATAACGAGTGTGATCACGGGATACGGTCTGGTTTGCTCTACGACGAACAGTTTTCGAGATAATCGAAAAAACCTAACCTACCTAACCTAACATTGTGCAGGCTTGCTGCCCTGTTCACCAAGTTCTCGTTTTCGCCACCAGTCGCGACAAAATTAAACACTGTTCAATGTTCTCAACTTCAACATATAAAATTGCTATCAATCTTAACGACCGAAGAAATCTTTATTTTTCCAACAATAGGTTGTGTTGGCTAGCCTGTAACCTCTCTGTGAAAACGAGAATAGGCCTTTGCCCACGTTTCTTTAGTTCACATCAACTGAACAAACCTTGCATAAACGTGATCCGGTGTATTTTTATCATTTATCGTTCATCGTTCAACATGTTGTCTGATACATCCACAAGCACAAGTGGGATTGGTGGAGCTAGGTCTAGCCGTCCTACTGATCCTAGGCCTATCGTACGTTGATAAATAAAACACTGGTAACCACGTTTCAGAATGCATCTGCATTTACAAATAATCTGATGACATACCAAATTCGGCCTTATCCTATTTATTTGATAAGATCGCAAAAGTAATTACTAAAGTAACGT
Organism: Isoperla grammatica; assembly: GCA_945910005.1. Classification (NCBI taxonomy): domain Eukaryota; kingdom Metazoa; phylum Arthropoda; class Insecta; order Plecoptera; family Perlodidae; genus Isoperla; species Isoperla grammatica. The sequence continues at coordinate 31,952,050 of OX246746.1, read as the reverse complement.
CATTACTTTTCCGGAGGAAAAGTAAAGTAATGCCATTACTTTAAGAATGAAGTACCGGTAATTAGTAATGTAACGTCATTACTTTTAATGAAAGGTAACGAGTAAAGTAATGTCACTACTTTTTAGGGCTGTGCGAGCAGGGATTTTTCAAGTCGAGCGAGATCGAGCAAGATTCAGAAGATATTCTTGAATCTCGAGCGAGATTCGAGATCGAGCGAACCAAAAATTTTCTTGAATATCAAGCGAGATTCAAGATAAAAACAGACTTATTGGTTGGCTTATTACCTTTCTAGTACCGTAAAGGCCCGAATATAACGCGATGTTTTTTTTTTCGAAAAAAATATTCTATATCTTCGCTCGCGCTAGAATGGGAGACTTACAAATTTCTGAACACATTTCGCGATGTTTGAAATTCCCGCCTAAAGTCGATCAAGTAGTAACTTTCCATACCGGCACGTCGTTCAAGTAGTCCCAGTCTAGCCCCGATGCTAGCGCAACCACTTATTAATTGAAAAACTTCTAAGGTAGGGTGTTTGTTGGGAGTGGGATGATATCCAAGATGGACGTTGTCAATGCAAAGTGTTGACTTGGTCTGCGGAATTTTTACCAGCAAACAATTTTGCAAATAGTTCAGACTATTTTTGAAGTCCATGGCATATTATTAGAATCCATGTTTTGGTAGTACAATCTCGAAAATAGGCTGCCTAAATGTTGAATCTAGATTATACAAAGGCTAGGGTAGGCCCAGGGCCAGGCCGAGGCCCAGGCCTAGGGCCTGCCTACCTTACGTAAGACGGTCTTCATAATTCTGTGGTAAGCGGTAGGCCTGTTAGTATTTATTACGAAATTTTATTTTTAAATATAAAAATAATAATGAAATATTGTAAACGTCGTAGAATCTCCACAGAATGGTCCATTTTAATATATTACGCTTTCTTTCTCGAGCCCGCTCGAGACTCGAATTTTCGAGCAGGTGTTTGAGCAAGTCGAGCGATACACGAGCAGAATTTTTATCTCGATCTCGTCTCGAAATTTCGAGACTCGCACAGCTCTACTACTTTTCAAAAGTAATTTACCCAAGACGGCCGGTGCTATGTTTGAGTATGCCATGGAGAAACAGTTGAAGCCAACTGTAGTAGAAAGAAACCAAAAACTAATTTCATTGGGATATTAGTGTTTTTTTTTTTTTTTTATATATAAAATTGATTCATTTGTGAATTTGTGATATTTATCATAATGTCACATGTATTTTTAATTATAAACATTGCTTTTGAAAAAAATCATACCCGCTCATCTTATTAAATGATTTATGGCCGCTGTGACGTCACATGCACACTATCAATTAATTTACAGTTGTAACCAGGTTAGCTTTTGCCAAAGTCCTTTTCTCTTCAGCTGATAATAGAAGACAAAGTACGCCTACTTTTATATTTTAAACACCTTAAAGTAATTAAACTTACTGTTGGGATTGCAACAGTCTTACGTCCAGTGACTGATGTATTAACAAATGCTTTTGGAACCTTGTCCCCAATTCTTGCCATTTCGGCAGGTGTAGGGACCCAGAAACGGCGCTTGACAGGTACTGGCTTCTCTTGAACTGGGTCGGATGTATAACATGAAGAACCAGCAGCTTGTTTTGATGGCTTGTTAGGAAAAGACTTTGATGAGGCCATTACAGGCTGCAACATTCATAGCAACACTGATAAAACAGGTACACACGAGATAAAAATCAAGCCGAGAATGCAAGGGTATGTTTTGGACGTCAGCAAAATCCGTAAAAGATAATGTAGTGTGAGTTGTATACATGTCTCTTGAGACTGAAGTAATGTTCTTGCACTGGGTTGTAGAGGAGTGTTCCATTGTGGACTGCACTCAATGCACCACTTGGCAAGTGCATGAAATCCCAGTTACGTTTCAATGTGCTCTCAATATGGACTAAGTGCAAGCCAATGGAAAATGGCATAAATAGATTATATATTTTTTCAAACCATTCAACCTTACCTTCTGTGCCTTATGATTAGCAACGCGACGTCCTTTGGATATTACAGCAGGTAATGTGGCCGAATGTAATGATGCCTTTAAACGATCATATCTGTGTGCTGCTATCTCCTCTGCCGCTGAAGTATCAAAACTCAAAGTGCTGCCTTCCATATTATCCATACTATTAAAACAGTTCTTTACACTAGGCTTCGGTCTCCAACGCAGACTTGGAGTGGGGGATCTCAACAAAAAATGTGGAGTACAACTAGAAGAAGTAGTACTGGATGAATCCGGGCGATACGTTTTAGCAACATGTTTGGCCTTTAAATTTCCTGAAGGTCCAGTTCTTTTCTTTGCCTTTGCCTGTAACATTCAAACAACAAAAAATAGGCTAAAAATTAAAAACCAAGCTGACATGAATGCTTGACATTACAATACTAATTAATGAGGTAGCTCTGATCCAAGGCTGGATGCATTTTTTTATAATCCCATAGGGCACCCTGGCCCATAATGCACAACATAAGTAATTGTTAGAACTCTTCCTGAACCATCATGAACTATGCCTATGCACTGAATTATGCAATGAAGTACAGTATGTATCTGTTAAGCCATAATGTATAAATATTATTATTGCCGAGCCTTCTCAACCGTTATCTGATGTCGAACCATTTGTCACCTCTAACGACATAAAGAGCTACCCCCAATCTATTATATCATGGGATCAAATGCAAACTGTGAAATTCCAAAGTGGAACCATCTAAGTGCAAAAGTTGGTAGTAGCCTACCGACTACTGAATTTGACATCTTGCAATTGCTTAGATCTGTGAATAACAGCGGAAGAACGACCAGTAGACCTGTATGTGTAAAAATGTAAATACTATATGTTATTGGAATTGACCTAGTGGTGGCCACTGAACATACTGACATTGCTATCTGATCTGTTGTAGGCCTTGTATTGCTTATTCTAGAGCTGGGATGTTCGATACGCCTTAGTTATGAAGTATGGTGCCACTGCCAAGGCATATGAAGATATAACAATTGTGATAAAAGTTTGCCCTCACTCACACTGTCGGAGGGGGCATTCCATAAATAGCTACAAGCGCTTGTCGTGTATTCCGAAACTCGCTGATGGGGCATTTGCGCACTCTGAACGCAGGAGGTTTTCAGCCAGGTATCCAAAGCATTTCGAAAATCAATGCACGGTTTTCAAATTTTATTGATTCAAAAGCTCATCAAACACTACAGGAATGTTGTACTTTGACCTTATTTACAACAGGCATTGTAGGATTTTATTACCTTTTATTTCCCCTTTTATTATTTATGGATATGATAAGAATATTACTTTCTTCATTTAATTTCAAATTTGTGCACACATGTTCTCCTTTCTTCGCTTGATACGTTTAGAAACACATGTCAAAATGTGACGCTGTGGCGTGCTACTTGGATGCTACACCTGCAGCATTGCCAGGAGGTTTTGGAATGTGACCCTAGAGTTTTAAAGGTAGGTAGCTTTAAAGTGTAGGTGTGGGTGTAGGCATACAAAAAAAGGTAAATATATCATGATTGGGTCTGCGGTCTAAAATCGCTTGAAAATTATCATTAATTAAAGTTCTTTGTATTAACTGTAATAAAATTATTAAAAGTAGTGTACACAGTAGTTTCGAAGCAGTTGTAATGTTTAAATTAAGTTTGTAAGAACAGAAAATGTGCTTAAAGCAATCGAGACAACGGAAGGAAGAAAATTAGTTGGCCATTACTGATCGCCATCTTTGACGTTCCGAAAATGTTGCCATTTCTTGAATGTTAGGCCTACACAGCAAAGTCACATTCAAGATGTTGTCATAACCTGACCCAATAACCTTCTTCCTTCCGTGGGATGTCAGGCAGCTGGGCAAAGTCACTTTTAAGATATTGTTAACCCGACCCAATAACCTTCTTCCTTGGACCGTGGGATGTCAGGCAGCTGAGACGTCACTTTCAGTGTAGGCCTATTTCACTTTGGTAGGCCTTACGTTGGTAAGCCTGCAGAACGTCGGGCGGCAGAAAAAGTATCATGGAACATTGCTGTTTTAGATCGACCAAACGCCGTTTTAAATCATCAAGAAAGGTCATTTTGGATGTTTTAGTGGACTCCAAACCTTATTTGGGTTCATTTTAAACATTAATTTGTCTATTAGTGTTTCAAGTACTTTCCGGGACTGCATTTGTGAAAATAAGTTGAGGACTAATCGGGAGAATTACCCCAAAAAATGAACAAACGTTTGATTATAAAAGCCTTCTATGTTAGGCCTAGCCTAGGCCTGTAAGTTCAAAGCCATGCAATCGACAGAGGGGAATTTTTGTAGACTAGCCCAGACCTAGCCTGTTAAACCCGGTTTACAATTCCCTTCCTAAGGATTAAGATTTAAGGGTTAATGAAGTTGACTCAAACCAATAATCCCATGGCATTCACATAACTTTCTATTATGGGCTAGGACGGAAGTTGAATCAATTTCAACTTGTTAGCCCTTATCACTTCAATTCTTAAGCCCCGCCTATGAGGCGACCTTTTATAAATTCGACCACTGGTAGCTCTAGGTAGGCTAGGGTAGGCTAGCGATCCTAGGCCTACCACAGTTAAAAAATGTTTGTCAATGAAACAAAATATTTAAATCTTTTATTAATTCCGGTAGCCGGGATAGAACCCTAGCACCTAGTCAAAATACAACTCAGGCCAAAACCCTAGGCTAGAGCCTAGCCTAGCCTCGAAACATAGGTTAGGAGGCCTAGGCCTAGCTAGACCTAGGCCTAGGGCCTACCCCTCTCTAGAACATTGGCACAGGGAAACAAGCAAACCTAAACTAGGCCCTATCTAAACTAATAACGTTAGATACTTACTGTACGCCTAGGCCTAGTCGTTTTAGACACTTCCTTGTTCATATTTGCAAAGGTGTGAAACAAATTGTGAATATTAATACAGTAATTTAAAAGACTATTAGTGACAATGAATAGCGAAATAGAAGCCTACGAGACGAATTTTGAAGACGAGCCGAAACCGAAAGGAAATAGGAATCCAGAATGCCCTCTGCGTTTCCTGTTCAGACCAAATGTTGTTGTTGTTGTAGTTGTTATTTTGGTTTCTCATTTGTGTAGTGGTGCAAAGCTCAGAACATTTTGTACGATAATAGAAGGTCGGATTATCGCGGAAAGTGCAGTAATATCTGATTGGTTTATGTTCATTTGTGAAATTTCATTTCGCACGCTAATTGGTTGTGAACGACGCTTTAAGGTTCTGCCACCCAGAGTTGCGCTGAACTGCGTTATGCTGAATCTTGACATCTTTCGAGCAATCAAGCAGCTGTTGCTGTTTTGTTTTGACGTTTGGTACCAAAGACAATGTTAACATTTTGCTTGTGCATCTAATAAGGATATCAATAAGTTATTGTTGAAACCTATAGTCAAGTGCAAATTATATTATTATGTGCTAGGGCCTAGGTCCATGTTAACTGGACACCATCTTTGGTCGTATTTACTAGGCATAGGCTATTTATGATTATTTTGAAGTTTGTTATTGGGTTGTACTTGGTTCTAAGTACGGTACCTAGGCCATTTAAAAGGTCTAGCCATTTAAATAATTACGTATTAGAATTTAAGCCTAAAGCGTAGATACTCAAATATGACTGGGTGTTGTGCTCCCAATTGTTCTAATAGAGCTAACAAAGGTTTTAAAGTGCATCAGTTTCCTGCTAACAAAGAGCGACGACTTCAGTGGCTTAAGAACCTTAAAAGAGAGAACTGGAGTCCCACTAAGAACTCTCGTCTCTGCGATGTAAGTGGTTGTAATAATGAAATTAATTCGAGTTCCAGGAATAGGCCTAGGCCTAGGCTTAGTGGTAGGCCTAGGCTAGGCCTACCATAATTATGGACTTGGGCCGTGGTCTTAACGGGGGGATGGGGAGACTGTACCTAAATCATGAGGTAGGGGGGTAAATTTTATTTTTTATTTTGATACGAACATATATATAGATGCCCACTTATTAAATCTTGGGGGGAGGGTTGCCTCTGCCACCGGGTTATAAGGCCCAGCTGCAGAAGAGGGAGCTACTACTACTACTACTAGGCCTAGGGCCTATGTTGTTATTTCTTCCTGCTGTTGGCCCCTCCGGAGACCAGTGGCAGACTGGCCTGAAACAGTTGTTTCACGTTTTTCTTCATACGTTTCTTTCTTTAATAAATAGAAGTTCAACGTTAAACGTGTTAATTGAAATCGTTTTGAATGTAGGCCTAATTGTGTACCACAGCCGTCCATGGTTGTTATTCACTAGTCCCGGCAATTCCTGAGGCCTAGATGATTTGAAGGCATTATTGTTGTACTAACAAATTACACTAATAGTTGCACACAGAATGTCATTTTTTGGTAATTATGGCCAGGAGCTGATTCCTTTTGAACTCACTTTTTTTCTTTGAAAAACGCCGAAGTTTTGTTTGAAGTGTTATTTTTATCGCTGTGTATATTCTTACGGCAGAACGTAAGATTTGCTGAAAATTATTCTTACGGCAAGTGCTGTTATTGGTCGTTTTTTTCACGTGTTAAGGCCGATGTACAATTGCCCGTTAACGTTAACGGGAACACGTTAACGGGAAGGGTTTCGATGCACAATCACCCGTCAAGCAGACGCAAGTAAATAAAATATTATGTTTGTCAACCTGTATTTGTTATAGGTTTTAATACCGTATATTTGGCGCACCTGGTAATTTCGGCCAATCAACATTCGACCAGCTGATTAGGAGTAGGCCTACGTACAATTTTTAACAGGCCGTGGACATCTTGATTCTGAAATGGTTCCGGGAAGGCCCGGAACGGGAACGCTAACGAAAAGTTAAAACTTGGCGAATTTCCCGTTACAGTTACTGGGCCCGCAAACGGGAAGCTCTTAATGTGTATCGTATCGTAAGTTAACACGAGATCAAACTTTCTTCACGATCTAACCTTCATGGACCTTAACTAACGTCTCTAATGAATCGCCAAAAGCTTTAATCGCCCTGACATTTTTACCAGGAAAATGTTGAATTCAAAATATAATTCAACGTACATTACAACTAGGAATGTAAAAAAAAATAAAAAAAAAAGATTGGGTAAGATTCGAACCCTGGCCGTCCGCTTGACAGTCGAACTCGCTCACCACTAGGCCAATGTGACTGCTTACGGTAACAGCGTCTTGACTGCCATATAATATAACGATCCGGCCGCGCTTGCGCGACGTAAGAATAATCTTGACTGAGCAAATCTTACGTTCTGCCGTAAGAATATACACTCCGTTGATCTTACGTTCTGCCGTAAGAATATACACTCCGTATTTTTATTGTTCAATGTTTAATTGCCTTTATTTTGATGTATATTATGATATAATATTTACTTTTGAAAGTTATTAAATGATTGTTAAAGTTTTTATGGTAAAAGTTTACACCTTCTTCCATGTTATCCGCTTCGTGTTCGTTGCAGTGCTGCCAATCTACAACGTATGAAACCTGGCCTAAGTCGAGACTACAATTTTTGATGCATGAGGCCGACTGGAGCTATAACCAGAGCCAATAACCGTACTAACTTTCGTGGGCAATCCTCAACCTGATCCCCTAACCTAACCGAATTTCGTGGGATGTCAGGTAGCTGGGCAAAGTCACTTTGATTCAGATGTAGGGTTTTTTTATGTACTTACGTTGGTAGCACACTTCTTGTGTGCTCCGAACAGCTGCGCACTCGTACGTACGCCATATTTAACGTGATTGTGTTGTCAAATCGATGCATCTTCAAAATGATAATTTAATATGAAAGAAGATACTATTTGTATTGAAAATCACTGTAGCTTACAGATAAATAATGAAATAACAATTATGTACTACGCAAATGATCAATATCGCAAAGGAATATAGAAAAAAAGTGAGTTCAAAAGGAATCAGCTCCTGGCCATAATTACCCATTTTTTTACTAACGTATTCCCGACTCCTTCATGAGTTTCTTCATGTCTACGTATGTATGATTTACATTTTATTGCAATACTAATGCATGCAGTTTTTAGCAATTTTTTATTAAAATATTGGAGGGTCTGGGGGCATGAAAAAATAAATAAGTTCATTATGATTGGCGACATTTAGGTTCCGTGGGGGATTGTATAAACTAGGGTACCAGTATTCACGTGGACTGCTGTGCTACACTTTTATCATTTAGACAATTGAACTGAATTGTTAAACATGCTGTTTGTAGGCCTAATGCATCCTCACATATCCATAAATTCTACTAATTTTTCTTTGCTCCAAAATGATTTGCATTACCTAATATAGGCGTAAATGAACGCTACAAGATGACGTAGGCCTAGCTCTGTGACATTAAAACCTTAGGGTAATGTATTTTATATCTCTCAGGCTCATTTTGAAAAAAACCAGTTTGAGCTACGAAGAATGGATGGAATAATCAAATTAAAACAGAATGCTATCCCAACCATTTTCGATCATAATGTATCCAAAAACCCAAGATTTATAGCAAGCAAGAAACAAGAACATAATCAGATAGCCAATGCCTTTAACAAGTCTTTACAAAGTGACAATGACAAAAAGAATGAACAGGGGTATGTATTCTACAAATAAGTATTAAAGAACTAAAGTTTCTACAGTAAATATGTGGATGCCAGTTGAAAATTGAAACCACAAAATTTCATCAAGTTCATTTTTTGTCCATTTTTTTTCTCGGTGTGAAAAGCTGAGTTGTTGGACTAATGACTCACTAGACCTAGTGATACATAAAAATGTCAAGTTAGCTTGCAAGTTGCAAGTTCCCAGTTTTTACTCTTTCACTCGCAATATGCAAGCTTGCGTGTAGATTTTTTTAGGCTTGGTTGTTACGTCCTCTTAAGAGGATGCTACCGCCACTGCTACTTGTTTTCTAAAAGAAGTTTGCTACTGTCTGTGCTACCTTTTTTTTAAATGTGTGTGCTACTTTTATGCTACTTTTTGCACTTCTACTTTTACTATAGTTGTCATTTATGGAAGAGATCACACAAACTTACACCGAAGTATTTCCATGGTAGCCCTTTTAGTAGGTAGGCAATAGGTTCCATGGGAATAGGCCCTAGGCCTACAATTAATTTTCAAGTGATCCTGGAGATGTTGTAAATTAGGTACCACGTTTACTTTCACTGTTTGCAATAAACTAATGACTGTTCATACATAGGCGGTAGGCCTAAGCCTTGGTTTTCCTCTGGTTCAGCTATATCACTCACATTTTCCCCTTCCAATTAAAGGCAATGGGATGGGTAGCTCGCAATATTAAACTGCTATGCTACCACGTTTTGTAATGAATTGTAGTAATCACTTTCTAGGGTGATGTTATACCAAAATTACATTTAACTTTATTTACTGAAATATGCATAGGCCTAGTCTCCAATTGTTAACACTAGTGGAATTTAATTTATTGATAGCGTAGCCTACCTATTCAAGACTTATTGACCATTATTTTTTTTATTGGAAATATTAATTTTTCACAGACCCACACAAACAATGTGCTGCTTTTATTACTATGTATGCTAAATGTTCAGACCCAGTAACTCCTTGGAAACAGCAATCTGCAAAGCCAAGAATTGCACAAGCTATAAGAATAGCCCACCTGTACCTTTGTTTGCGTTTCCACAAAGTGAAGTAAGGTAAGCCAAATTACTTTTCATGTGAATTAAGAAAATACAGAAATAAGTGATTTCCCTCAAAGTATTTGGATTCAACAATGTGTATTATTTCGATGAATCCGGTGTAGGCTTAACTAACCTCTTTTGAAATATTTTGTGTGTGCGACACCAATGACCAATAATTCTGGTCATCACTAAAATAAATGTTTAGTCTTCCCTGATGCTCACTCCCCTACTGTAAGTCTACATTACTAAGTATATTTATCTACAGGTACTATATACATTTATATGCATATATTTATTGATAAAACATATTTGTATGTTATTAGTAGTCGACCATTAGTAATAGTAGGCCTATAATCAGGAATGTAAATTTGGGTATGTAATTATGTTTTTCTAGATGCAAAGTGTATGGGTCCAGATTAATTAATTGATAATATTTTAATAATTAATAATTATATTATTATACTCAAAAATTTAAATGGTTTAATTATTATTTTCTAGGTGCCAAGTGTGGGTCCAGAGAACTCAGAACGATGAATTATTTGGGGTTCTCCCCAAGGAATTGAACCTAAGGGCTCATCTGTGTGCCGAACACTTTGACGAAAGCCAGTTTACTGATGTGTTAAGGGAAACGCTTATTCCGGATGCACTCCCAACAATCTTCCCGGGACATTTTGTTTCTTTACCAATGTTAGAAGATTCAGGAAAATCCACACGAAACTTATCACGTGTACGGAGCCGAAACATTGAAGTAATTACCTTAACTTAACTCCTTCATTTATTTGCCTATGCTCAGAATGGGTGGTTGACAGAGTCCAGAGTGATCTTCTTCTTCTTATTAAATGCCCACATTTGGCTATTATGCCACCATGCTGGATCTGGCCAACCAGTAGAGGCACGCTTCTTTTTCCACCCTCTTCATGCCGCTTGGCATTGCGTCACGTTCACCTGCCAGTTACGAACATATAAACAGGTGGCTCCTATCCTGCTCCCCATTCCCACACAGCTTGCAGGTACTGGTCTCCAACACCCCTATTCAGTGGAGATACTTCCCTAGAAGATCATGCTGGGTTTTCAGCCTGAACTAGGCCATTTCAATTTGCCGTGGAAAGTTGTTAGTTGGCCTTTTTGATCTCATGGTATATTCTCTCAAAGGTCTCAAAAATCTCTCTCGTAAGGTCCGGGGAAAAGAAATCACATCCAAGGCCCATTTGGTGGAAATCGGTGCATTTTAGAGTAACACAATGAAAGAAATTATTATTTTATTTAATATAAAAATCACACTATAAACAACGGTGCTGATGTAAGAAAGTTAATATTTAGTTAGTAACCATATAGAGATACAACTGTAAATGTAATCACCCAGCAAACAGAGCTGTTCGGGTCTTATGCTGGGCCTGTGCAGTTTATGTGGGAGGTGCGGGCAAGCTGGGGTTGAGAGCAAATGTGATTTTGGACGTATGACTGGTAGGGCCTACAGGTGGAATGTGGGCGACTTGAGTCAGTGTCAGGTGGCGATTGAGTTAAAATATTGCAAAGTGCCCTGATGGCGAAATGCGGGCGATCTTGTTGTATTTGTGTGAAATTTCTACTGATTGGCATATTGAGGGTATTTCACGGGCAAGTATGGGGTGTAGCCCGTCCGGGTCCCTTGGAAAAGCGCCCGCATATTACCATCACTGAAAAAGCGCGTGTTCTTTTGAATTTGTCAACGGAAACATTTCCTTTAATTTCATTCCATTTATTTATTTTAATTACTTAGATTTTAACATTTTATGCGGTGGTTAGGCCCTAGCCAACGTTAGCCCCCCTTTCCTTTAACTATTTCAACTTTGAATTTAAAGTGACAATTTACATTCAAAGACTAAAAATACAGAAATTTAAAATAACAAGTGTAAATTTAGGCTACAAACCCAAAGTTAAATTTTCTAACATCATCTTCCTCAGCTACACTCTCAGATGACACATTCCAATCCCTTATAATTATTTTTATGTATAAAAATGTACAATGTCCGTTTTACTTCTCATCAACTCTATTAGATTTCCAATCATGATCCGTATTGTGATGTATTATATTCAGCTCCGATTGGATAAGTAGAAGGATCGAAAGTAGGGCCTACCACATATAACGTTTAACAACATAACTAAATTAATATCACATGTATAAAAACATGTTTACCACTTACAAATTAATCTTACGATTGCATGCATGTATGAAATTAATTTTAAATTATTTGTGGAGAAAGAAACGTCTACTAACTAACTCTTAATCAAACTCTGAAGTTGCAGTCCCACTGAAAGTTATCGAGTAAAGAAACAACAATAATTCGTAGTTATCTTTATTGTTTGCCTATTGGTGCATGTGTATGTTATGTTACAAGTGTAAAAGTGTAAAAGTACAAGTTAGAAAAAGTATGGTTTACAAAACAGGCATTTTGTTACAAACTTCTCAGTAAACACAACACCTCTCTGAGAACTACACATTTTGCACACTTTGCCCGCAAAGTCAGTCCTCTCACATCTGAGCAAATTGTGTTTGAATGTGACTGGAATGTATGTGCACAATTAAAAACTTGTTACAATGTCATCTCTCCAATATAATGTGGGTACCTCCCAATGTAAGTGTGTTACTTTCTACTCGCAAAATGCACTCGAATTTGTTACATAAATGAAAATGGTGAGTGGTTTGTAAGCAGCAGATGCATTTTCCTTTTTTGAATAAAATTCCCCTGCTATTGTGCGTGATTCGAGTTGGTTTCAAGAAGTTGCGTGTTCATGTCTATTCCAACACATTGTGAGCAATTTGTGAGAAGTACACATTACATTGTGGCTTTTCCAATACCCCTCATGCAGCTCAAATTAAACTTACCTACTTTTATTGCAATGTGACACACATATTTGTTATGTCTTCAGTACTAAAACGAGTAGGATTTGAGGTCATGAGGTCTTAATATTAATTTTTTATTCCTTTTGTATTCTTTTCACATCAGTTTTACTATACTTCCATTTAAAAACATAGTTTTAAATTAAATAAATACCATTTTCTAAAAAACAAAATAATTTAAATATTTCCACCAAAAATCATGTTAGTAGGGCCTATATCAAATTTTAGTTTTGTATCATTATTCATTTTACAAGTTGTCAGACAGGAGCTCCGGGAACGGCTCCAGGAAAATATGGATATGCATGGTAATGGGAATGGGAGCTCCAATCCCGCGCGATATCATGTGCACCGACCATATTGTATTGCAATTACATTCCTCAAAATACCATTTATTTTAAATATTAGTGCAATGGCTAAGGAAAAACTATACTGTTTGTGGCTATTCATAAATGGGAGAAGAGACGAGTATAGTTCCCATGCAGTGTCAGGTCCAACCAGTGGCGCGCAATCCCCATATGACCGACCCACCCACCCAGCGATCCATCCACTATTTGGATTACCTCAATCCATGGTTACCCCCATAATATTTTCGGGGGGGGGGGGGGGGGGGGGCAAAGTGAAATAACATTTTCCATCTGGGTAGAAGATGGGGGTGCAAGCCCCCAAATTTGCCCCGCAGGGCGTTTTTTGGATTTTCACACTTTTTAACCGATTTTGGGATGTTAAAGTAGGTTCTGGATGAAATCAATTTAACCACGTACTTAGCCAATCAGCGATCGGTATTGGTGGGGGGGAGGGGGGGGAAGTGAAATAACATTTTCCATCTGGGTAGAAAAGGGGGGCGGGGTGTGAAAGCCCCCAAATTTGCCCCGCAGGGCGTTTTTTGGATTTTCATCACTTTTTAACCGATTTTGGGATGTTTAAGTAGGTTCTGGGTGAAATTAATTTAACCACGTACTTAGCCAATCAGTGATCGGTATTTGGGCGGATGTGTCTCGGGCGCTTCGCTGGTTGGCTATGAGTGCCTCGCCTGTGACGAAAGCATATGTAAGGTAATCAAGTATAATATTAGCTGAAAAAGTTCAAAATTTAAACTCAGCGAAACAACGTCGGGACATCGTTGGTGTTCTACCTCCACCCCACTACCCCAACCACTGCGCAATGGCAATACACTGGTATGCACTATATACTGACTAACGAATTGAATCGCTTAATATTACGTCGTCTTCACAGTCCTGTTCTTAATATTTTATATTCGTTAAATACAGCCACGCGTATGTTCAAATTGTCACCACCAAAGAAATAACGTGGATTAGAAAGGGTTGTTTCCACTCTTAATAATTTGAACACGGGTGGGTGGGTGGGTGGGTGGGTGGGTCGGTCTCCTCCGGGGACCCACCCACTACCCCTTTGGACCAGGAGCAATTGCTCCTGTGACCATATGGTCAGCGCGCCACTGGGTCCAACCAACATTGGTATTATTGTCTAGGCTAAATGAAATACAGTATTGTTTTCGAGTGAAGTTGTCCATCCCCAGAAAAGGGTAATTAGTATAAAATTGTAGGTTCAGAAACAATAATTATAAATATATGAATACTACATAATACAAAATTAAAATAATAAATAGAGCACATGACAATAAAAACAATATCAAAATATATGATACCGTTTAGTTGAACACAGGCAAACGCACGCGCTACGCCTTCACATGCTACTCTACGCACACGATCAGACATGTTGCAGTAGCCGAGCGGATAGCGATGTTTCTTACAGGTTTGAGGGTCCGGGGTTCGAGGTCAACTGATGGCATTAAAATTTGTTTCTGTGTATGTATATATTAGGGCTGCCCAACGATATCGATAATTCGATACAATATCGATAATAGATAAATAATTCGATATCGATATAGAATTACTATATCGTACATATCGCGATATCGAACTTGTGCCTAATAAGCTAATTGATACAAAAAACCGATTACGTATCACGTCACGCCAACCACACCATCACTGTTTCGTGTGGATATTTTACAATTTGAATAGTACAATAAACAAATTGACACACCACATAGTAAGACATTTCAAAGCTAAAATATTTCTTTACGTAATATTGTTTAAAGAATGACCTCTAGCTGGCCTGTAAATCCTAAAAAAAGACGAGAAAAGTTTCGATGTGGCGATATCGCCGATATCGATACGTCACTTGAAAACTTCAATATCGCGACGCGATATCGATATTTCTTCCCGCGATATCGATATGATTTTTTTTATCGCTGGGCAGCCCTAGTATATATCTAATGTCACTACGTAAAAATGTAATTATCCCTAAAGCAAGATCTATTTGCAACAAGATATTAATTTTTTTGGTTTATATTTTGGGTTGTTTGAATGGTTAACAGATGGCGTTGTAGTGCTCTTGAGGGCGGCATGTGATCTTATGCGGGCAATTTGCGGGCGGGATGATTTCTGTTTGCTGGGAATAGAGGGCGGAATGATGGCAGAGTAATTATTGTGCGGGCGGAATGAGCCACTGGGCGGGTAGAATGAGGGGAAAATGCAATGAATGTGTGGGCGGAATGTTGCATGCCCGTGCGGCCCCCACATGCTGGGGGGGATGACATATTTTTCAGGTTGCCATTACGGCATAAGTTTTTGAGCCCGCACAGGCGAGACGCGGGGAGAGGTTATGGACAGAATGTGGGCGACAAGATTTCTGTTTGCTGGGCAGTTACTTCTTGAAAAATTCAGTTGGTTAAATTATAATTATTTTATTTTATCAATTAACAACAGCATACGATTGGTTGTACTGAAGATTTGGTTGAGCTTTAAATTCACTTATCTAAGTTTAATTGCCCTTGAGGTACTGTATAAAATAATAACTATCATAACTTTCACATTTTCATTTTGTTTAGTTAGCATTACAGATCAAAACTCAGCCATCACACTTTTTCTCCCATGTGATTGCATAGACCTACGCATTCCATCTTCAAAACATAGCAAAATATCACACCTTTTTCATTTTTATGAATTATGCAAACCATTTCACTGAAACCACAACGGTCTTAAGCCCGTCACAGGGAGAAGAATTGGTGGTCAGGAACCCTCACCATATTGACAGCCAGAATTATTATTATGATTATGACTTAGTCATAATGTCATAATGCAGAAGTTAATGATAGAAGTTGCTGGTTCCTCGATGTTTGATGCCATGGGATTGGTGTCAAAAATAAAGCATTGCATCCTTCATATTTTTATAACACTTCATAGATAAAATCAATTTGAATTGCAAATTATGGTTTGATTTTCTGGGAGATAAAAACCTTGGTCTAAAGAACATCAAACAGTCATACTACCAAAAAGCTATGGCGTCACATACTATTTAGCATGCCATTGCCAACGTAAGACGTAAAATCGTTATCGATTTAAAATTTAAAATAAATAATTGTAGTGGGAGCCTGAGAGGTAATAAATGATGAATAAAATAGGAATATTTCCACTACAGTATGGCTAAAATGTAAATTAAGGCAAGACTTAATAAAAACTAACCACACGACGAACTGTTCCTGTCACTCAGGTAGGATGAACTGCAGTTTGCTGTGTCTTTGGTGTGTCTAGTCCGACTCTCCTTCAAACTGTCCTTTGCATCTTCAATAGGATCATCATGTACTTTCTCGCACCATTGATTAGTTCAAAAAATCTTCTACAAGTTCTCTAGTTTGCCGCTAGACTACGGTTATAACCGGCACGATATCAGCTCTTCAATTGATGTATATAATCTTGTACTAATAGTAAGGAAACAATTCATGGTGGAAGTTATTAGTCAGAAAGTAGATGTAACACATTTGATAGATGGCCAAGGTTAGTCTGAGCCTAACCAAAATAAACAGAAGACAATATGATTGGGTGGACTAGAAATGGACTAATGTGTAGAGATGCAAGTTTTTTGCAATGCTCGATAAAACGAAAAGTGTAACAAAACACTCTAGAGTGCTGGTTTCAACATTTCTTTACGTTATGCGTCACTGGGATTCAGATTCAAATCGCGAAATAGCACCATAAAATGCTTATAAAACGAATTATGAGTTTATTCGCGATATAACACCATAATTGCCACTCTCTAGCAAAATAACACCATAATTAACAGTAATTCGTAATTTTGTATTCCCTTCCGTTCAAATCTTCACAAGAATTACGAGATAAAAAGCGAAAATAAGCAGTCCGCATCATCACCACTTACTTCTCTGCAGTCTAATCTAATCTTTGATGCCCATCACTATGTATGTACATTTAGGGCCATACACATATATAATAGTTTAGAAAATGTAACCTTTTTTAGTTTAATCAATGATTTTATGTAAAAACATGATTTTCAATTAAAAAACAATAACACCACAAAACATCATAATTCTCAATTTCTCAAACGAAAAGTGAAGAAAAATAAAACCATTTTCTTGCATCTCTACTAATGTGTAATGTGTTTGGATCTCAGATCCTAAGCGTACGGCACCTAGAGATGTGGGTTTGTATCACACACAAGGCATTGGCTTTTGTAACTATCCTTCATCTTCATCTATCACCCCTCGTCATCTCCATAGGCGTGCGTACGGCCCAGGCCGGACCTAATGTGTCAACTTGGCGGTCGGGCCGCGCTGGACTCGTATTCCTTTAGACCCGGCCTGGGCCCAGAGTAGTTTAACGTTAAACTTAACTTTAAATTAGTCTTTAAATTAAATTGCACTGTTAGTAGTGCGTTTTTACGCAAAGGTACACTTCACCCAGGGCTGCGCAAATAGTTTCTAATTTATTTAAATGTCTTGAAACCGCGCTTTAGGCCATAAAAGTAAGTGCATCAACCGAAACATTTTTCACCTACGACAAAATTACCTCCGGCGGCTGGGGCTTTGCCCCAGACCCCAGCTGTACCACCCCACCTTGTGCCGGGTCTAATGTTAGGCGCTGCGCACGCCTATGGTCATCTCGAATACAGGTAGCATGATTGAAGTGACATACAGCAACAAGAATTATTAATTAAAAACACAGAGAAATTAAAATCTAATTTGTTTGTTTTTCTGGTGTACATACGAGGCCCAAAAATGGCCAAGTTAGTGTTGTCAGAATTTATAATCAATTGATAATAAATTCTGACTACACTCAGAATTCATAATCAGAATTCAGAGGTCAGAATTTATAATCAATTGATTATAAATTCTGACTACACTAACTTGCTTAAATTATTGATCCTGATGCATATTTTTTTCTTTGCAGTTTGAGAAGAATGAATCGTTGTGGGATACCTGCACCAGTCAAGGTTCTAGTGGTACCACTTCCAAACGTACGCCAAATGCGGAACCAAAGCTCACTTATCAACAGTTATTCTCAAAGACATCACTAGTCAAATTGCCGTCCTCCTTATGGGGAGTTCACAAGGGACAGAAGAGTGAATTTGTTGCCTTTTCGCACATGACTGTACCTGAGCCAAACATACTCGTAGACAAAGCGATAGTTTTTAAAAAGACGTGTAGAGCAAATGTGTATTTTAATGGACGAAGAGTATTGTTAGGAATGGGCGAAGTGAAGACGTTACAAGAAGTAGAAACTCTATTAAACCAATTAAACAGTCTGGCCGACCCCCGATCATCGTCGCCAACTTCATCAGAAGAAACGTACTAGCTGTCCGTTACGGTACAATGGCATGACATAATTTTTTTTAATTAAAAAATTAATATTATATTTTCGAAACAATTCTAAATAACCAAAAGTGTTATAAGCAAAATTCAAAATTATGATTTAGGAAGTCAAAATTTGTTACCCAAAATTTCAAAGTAACTGTGTGAAAAATAAGAGAGTTGTGTATTATATAAAATGGCCTAGAACAGTGTGTAAAGGAAAACATTACTATATTAGTACAATTGAAAAAATGAGATATTGGCTGTGAGTGTTAATCATGTCCTGTAAATAAAAAAATGTTTGTCACAGACTGTAAACTGTAATAATATACGGTAACTAATTTTTTTTATTGGAAAAAAATTATTTTCAAAAAAAAATATTTGTACATAATCAAAATGTGTATTATCCAAAAATAAAAAAAATCCATATTTTCCAAAGTATTGGATGTTTAGTCACCTACCCTGGGCCACCAAACACATGTATAGCAGTGGCGTGCACTCCATAGACGCAAGGGAAGCACTGCTTCCCTTGCTAAAATGCTACAGAGTGCTATGTATAAAAGAATACCCGTATACGATTCGCCACGTCTTGAATTCTTTGTATTCTCAAATTTAATTTTCCATTTAGCCATCGCTAGACGCCAAGAGAGGAAAATGCTGACCCAGTAATTTATGTTTTCTTCAATCAAAGATCGGCGTTTTTATTTCAGTTGGTAAATTTGAGCCAATTATCTGTGATCTTGTGAATGTAAAGATTAATCAGTTATTACTTAGTAAACTGCAAGACATAGTAAGACAACAATGTGCATACTTTTCTTTAGATTGCATAAGAAAATAAGTTTTCTTTGCTTATTTTATTACATATTTACACTGATGTAGGTATTTTCATCTAGTTTCAATATCCAACAGATTTGAATACAAAAATACTAAAAAAAAATGTCAAGCAATTCTTAAATTTCGGAAACGTGTATGTATTTATTATTGAACGTTATAGTGCAAATACAAATTAAAATTACAATCTAATTTACTTTTGCATGGAATGTAACATTCACGACTCAATTTATTATCTAAAGGATTGGATTTTACTATACAGTCTAAAAACACTGCAGTGTTGAATTCAGAGTTTTGTCCCTGAGGGTGCTATTTCAAATCCATGGGGTGTAGACATCAAATGAAGGGCGGGGAGGGCAAATTTGAAAAACTACTTCCACTGCACACTATAACTTTTAAGTGTTAAGTGCTCTGATACAAAAAAATACTATTAAAATAATATTTTGGCAAAAATAGCAAAAATATATGTCAAGAAATGTGAAAGCGTAGGTATTCTATATTGAGATGTTTACTCACAGCTGGCCACTTGATGTCCAGTTGAATTTAAGAAGTGGCGGAGTTTAGATAAGCCTGCCCCTTTTCTGCTTTTCTCGGCTTGTTTCAACTCTCTAGTAACTTACTTTTGTGACACAGAGAGCTTTATTACATACTAAACCTTCAAAGCAACATTTCCGTGCCATTTCAAAATCAAGAAATATATAGAGCTTGTAGCCAATTTATTCCCCCCCCCCGGGATCATAGCTTAATTCAACACTGAAAAACAGTCACCTTCTACAAGGATGAAAAAACCGATAGTGATTCTCAGACTAGCAGTAGCACCAAGTGTCAATAATCTTTGGTAGCACGCAAGGAAGGTCGCCAGTACGATGCCCGCCGTACGTGGGCAATCCTGACTGAAGGTTTGTTACGAGGTTTTCCTCAGTCACAGAGCGAATGCTGGCATTGAGCCAACTATCCCACTCCACTATCCCTAGTATCCCACTGCCTTCTACTTGTGACATATTAAAAAAATTACATATTGACTATAACGTTCAATATTTGATGTAAAACATACTTTATACATTTCCATCTAAGGCAAAAACACATTGATTATCATCCAGAGATAAAACTAAATGAAGTTAATTTAGAGCGAGTAACAAACATTCCCTTTCTTGGAGTTAGTATAGATGAGAAAATAAATTGGGAGTCACACTTAACAAAACTTACTCCAAGGCTAGGATCTGCATGTTTTGCTCTAAGAATAATTAAAGAATCAATCAGCAAAACAACAGCAAAAGTGGCATATCATGCTTATGTTGAATCTATCCTAAGATATGGAATACCCATTTGGGGTAGTACCTCCCACTTAGGGTGACCATATGGTAGAGATACGAAAAGAGGACATTTTGGAAACGCATGGAGTGGGGGGGGGGGATGTACATTTTGTAAATGAATTAACTTGCTTTAACAAAAAAAACATCGGGCTGGAAGCTGACCACTACTGGCAATTTTTAATTTTAAAGAAATCAAGGATACATACTTGCATAGGGGTAGAAAGCAAACAGTAGCATTTTACTTTGGCTAGGCTTAAAAAAATATATATTTTTTTTAAATTATATTTTCAAACTGTATTAAAGTTACACCATCCATATCTAATCTGCAAGTGTTGGATATTATTACGTCTGCAGCTTCACGATATAGGTATCGACAACGACTGTATTATCGACGTTGATCCCGATGGCGCATGCAAGGACCAAAAGTGTTAACATCGATGACACGAAATGCTTTGATCAGCTATGTAACTTAAATCACTTCGTAAACGCCACCGAGCAGCAATAAGCAGCATCACCAGCACAAAAATGGAGCAAGTATTTTGTTCATAAACATAGTCAAAGTGCAGAATGTTACTCCGAGCTATTAAGATTGATTGATTAATGGGGCTTTACGTCTCATATTTATGCAACGATGGCTAATCGAGACGATGAGCGGGTGATAATGAAGATGAGAAAGATGATAATAAAGAATAAAGCCACATCCGAATCAGATCCATTGTGCGTCGCGTGAGTCGTCATACGGGAGTCCAGCAAGGGAGGGCAGGGCCAAGTGGGAGGAGAAATATTCAATGGGACAGTGGGGGGGAAAGGGGATTGGGGTGTGGACTGCACTTCGTCTGACTTCTCCTCCTCGACCAGTCCGGCTTGGGTGGCCCTACCAGAAGCATACGCTTCCGCCGGCATAGCTCTCGGGATCAACAAAGCACGCAAACCTGCCCACCACGATAAGGTGGCAGTCCCTGGGCAGGTCCGAGCTATTAAAGATAGCCCAATACATCTTCGCAATTCCGGGACACAATGCAAATGTCGAACGCGTGTTCTCTTTAATTTGTTCCCAGTGGACAAAAGAACGCCATTGTTTCACTGTGGATTCAGTAAAAAGTATTTTAATGTTACAATATAATCTTAAAACACTTCAAGTGCCAAGATTTCTACGATTATGTTTTGACAAAGCCCGCCCTCTTGAAACAAGCTGCTTCGTCTGAAAAAATACGAGACACAATCAGGGGCCATAGAAGTAGATGAAGATGACGACGAATCCGATGAGTTTCTAGACTAGCCAAAGAAAAAAATATATATTTTTTTTAAGATTGAGTTGTTGGTGCTTATATCTATATGATGATTGGTGGTGTTTAACGACGTACTCGACAGCTTAGGTCATATGACGTCTTCCGAATCATGGTTAAAACCTCAAAATAGAGAAAAACCCGGACATTTCCCGTTTTTTCAAAAAAGAACCCGGACAAGGACAAAGGAGGCCAAAAAGAGGACATGTCCGGGAAAAAGAGTACAGATGGTCACCCTACTCCCACTTGAATGATGTATTTATAATACAAAAGAAAGCCATTCGTATAATAGCGGGACTAGGATACAGAGAATCATGTAAAAATACTTTCAAAGACATGAAGATTCTCACTTTACCATGCATTTATATATATGAACTATTAAAGCTATTTGTTAACCACCATAATACAGAAGCAACTCTAAACAAGGACAATCATCAACACCACACTAGGCAAAAAGAAAAATACCACACACTGTACTGCAACACAAAAAGATATCAAAATGGTTCTTATGTAAGAGGACTAACTTTATACAACTCTCTACCCGAGAGCATACTTGCAGTAAAGGAGAACACTGCCAAGTTTATATTAAAAATAGAGTCTTACCTAAAAGAAAATGCTTTCTACTCAATTGAAGAATTTAAAAATGTGAAACACACCAAAACATGACTTTCTACTTACCATATTTTAATGTTATATTTCAAAGTTGAATTGTTGTATACAAATAGTCTTACACATTAGGTTGAAGGATTTGTAATCTATAAGGAATGACCTAAAGCTGACTAATAGTTACTTAATAAATTGTAAAATTAAAATAGGATTGAAACTGGTCATGAATGCAATAGATCTTTGCTGCAGTTAAACCTATTGATGTGTCATCTGTACATATTGTATATATTATGTATTGTTTGTTTAATTATTTTATATATATTGTCTTAGCCTAGATGAACCTATCGTTATCATAATATTTTATAATGACATGTAATACACTCTGAACATGTTATACATGGGAAGAGTCTAAAATTACGCAAATAAATCTTATCTTATCTTTACTTTTTTTTCTGTGGTGAACTGGTAACATTTACTTTTCAAAATTGGTACAATGTATTGTAACTATGTCGACAATAACAAAACATTTTTGAAACACGCCATTTTCTAACCATCAAAATTTGTCCTATAGTAAATTGCTAAATTTTGTTTAGATACCAATCAAAAGATACTTTTAGAAAACTGCAAAATTCCTCGTAAACGTATGGACTAAATGGCGAATTATCAGGACTAGGCCCTAGATAATCAAATGAAAAAACGTAAGTTATACTAGCCTACCGTACTTATTTAACCAATAACTGCACCTAGAGCCTAGGCATTGAGTTTCCGTAAGGGATTTTATACACAATGGCCTAGGGCTTAGGCCTAGGTCTAGGCCCTAGCCTAGGCTAGGTACTTTGGCTAACCAAGCTTTATTTTTGTAGCCTAGTTTTATATTCGTAACAAACATGAAATGAAATGGCAAAAAAAATGCCTAGGCCTAGGCCTAGGCTAGAAAATTAATAGTTCGCGCAAATTTTGCAGTGAACAGAGAAAACCGTTTCGTATTTCCAAACAGCATCGGCACGGCATGGTCTAGGGAGGCCTAGCCTAGGCCTAGACCTATGCCTAAGCCAAGGGGTCTGTCATCAAAACACTTAATTTATATGGGATTGGATTTTACTACAGTCCAAAAACAGTCATATTCTACAAGGATGAAGAAACCGATAGAGATTCTCAGTGCTAGGCCTAGGCCTAGCCTAGGCCTAGCAGTAAAGGTCGGTGCACAATCGCCCAGGAAGGATCTCCGGTAACAGTAACGGGAAAGTTCGCTATTATTTAACATTGCCCGTTAACGGTAACGGTAACGGGAAGCTCCTTCCCGGGCTATTGTGCACCGACCATAAGCCTAGGCCCTAGGCCTAGCTAACACACAAGAGTCGGGAGGTCGCCAGTACCTTATGCTCTAAGGCCAGTACGATGCCCGCCATACATGGGCAATCCTGACTAAAGACTTGTTACAAGGTTTTTTTCAGTAACAGTGCGAATGCTAGCCTTGAGTCAACTATTCCAAAATCTCACAATACCCATATTTATTCACCAGGGCCCGAATCCACAAAGCAGAGTTAAATTTGGGAGTAGAGTTAAATTAACTCCCGTTTTTACTCCTCGCTAACTCCCGAATTTTAACTCGATTTTTTACTCCGGTTTCCGTATCCACGAAGGAGAGTTATTTTCGGAGTTAGTAAGAAGTTAAATATCAGTGACATCATAGGTGACGCCATGAATATCAACCAATAACAACTTAACTTTTATTGAAAGCCAATGGAAAGCTGTTATTATAAGGAACAAGATTTAAATTTGTATTCGATTCTGTTCAGCAAGTATTTCCTATCTACACATAGACGTATTACCGAAGTGAACTCCTACAATTACGGTCAGAATTACTTTTAGGCCTATACGGAAAACTATATTTACCAGAGACGAGTTTGGAGTAATAATTATAGAGCTAAACAAATTGAAAGCTATTATATCGGCAAAATTTGCTCCCCGAGTGTAACAAAATGTCAAAAGGCATGGCACAGGAACAAAATTACGGTATTATAAAAGCCGTGAATACGAGGGGTATTCCCGTGGTTGGCCTCTGAAGAATATATAAAACTAAAGTGCAAGAATCGTACACATTTTCATAGGCAAAGGGTAAAAGATTACAGCACAAGCCCTAGGCAGACATGTTATTTCTAGGCCTGTATCTGGCATCATTTCATTCATAATAGAACTGACATCCCTAGGGCTCCTCTGCTCAGATATTCGCTTTCGCCGACTCTATTGTTCAGTAAGGTCTAGTGTAAGCCTTTTTTTATTATGCATTGTATATTGCACACCTACGTAACGTTTGGTCTGTCTGTGCATGGTGTATGATCGTGGTCTTTACTTCAAAACCAAGCATGACGTTGTGTGAAAACTATGGAGACGTCTGTAGGCCCTTCTAGTGCTAGATCCACTCATGTTTTAGGCTGAATGTCCCACTTATTATATTGCAATACCTAGCTTCGTGGGCAAGTCAATAGGCCTACATAGTTGTGCATGGTAGACCAAGGCATACAGGCTATAGTGCACATTAGCCCTACAATTAGTATGGCTCGCCCACAATGTTATTGTTTTATCTCGTACGATAGGCTTTGGTACCATACACAAGTAGCTTGATGCACAGATTGATAAAAAAATTGTAGAGCTAAACAAATGTTATTGTCTCATAAAATGTCAATAAATGGTATGGTCATACTAAATTCTACAGACTTCTACTTACCTAGGCCTATAGGCCTCCATGATGTTCTGTCATTTTTTGTTCCAAATAAGTACAAGGGCCACAAATATTCTTTAACCTTGGTTGGCCATATACAATCGCATGAGAAAGGAACAAATGTATTATGTCATCACTACATAATATAACATATATGTAAACATAACACAATTTAAACAATTTAGTACCTAGTAGAAATATTTATTATAGCATGTTTTCATTTTTCCATACAGTATTAAGTTAATATACAATACACAACATACAGTAACATACATCCAACATGGTACATGTACCTGTGGCACTATGTTATTTACTAAAACGTAGCCTATCTTTATCACTGCAACCACAGTAGGCCTATCACTTGTCGAGGTATGTTTTCTTAAAAATATAGTTAATTAATCCACCAAAAAGTGGAAGCAATTTAACTTTTATGTTTATATTTATGAATGTCTTTAGAACTTTTTTTGGAAACTTAGGTTATTTTTTGGGTTGTGATGTCTTATCTTATGGGTTGATCCTTTTGAGATTTTGAATTTGTGTATTGATAATTACGGCAAGAGAGTCAGTTTATCGGTTTAGGAATTATGAGGGATTTTTTATTTTAATAATTGTTATTCTGTTAGTTTTATTATTTTGTACATTTAGTTGTATAAATTTATTTATATTTTATTTATTTTTTGAAAGAAGTTTAATTCCAACATTATTTCTAATTTTGGTAGAATTAAAATTGTATTGAATTGGGGCTTGCAACAGAAGTATGGCTTTTGTTTATGATAAAAAGTTACTATAAGAATCAACCCTAGGCCTTCCGCATTAGAGTTCGGTTCAGAGTTGAATATATCCAGGGTAGGTTTGATTTTCTTTTTTAGTCGAGTAAAAGTATCGAGTCGTCTGACCTTGTTGTAGAGAAGGCCTATGTTTTAAAAGAACAGCAAGTGTTCCAACTAGTGTTGGCAATTTTCAGAAAATTTTGATTTGTTGAAAATTTCATGAAAATTTTCAAAAACATTTCAAAAAAAAAAATATTTAGTGTTATCATATAACTTGATGTTTGTACTTTAAAAAATGGGTTTTATATTAAACCTAAACTTACTGGTAGGCCTAATGTGTCTGTATTGATAAGCAACTCAGACACTTGTTGATTATCGTTACTAAAATAGCCTACTTATTGTAACTAGGCCCGCTATTTCAATGCTGTATTAACTATTTATTTGTTGAGTAGCTTGTTTTCACCATTGGCAACCTCCCTTCAGTAACTTTGAAATCAACCAAATTGCTTACAACAAATTGCTTTGTTATCATCAACAGATTTTATTGTTATTTGTTGATTGTAATACTGGCCCTTAATATAGAAGGTATTCGAAGACATTTTGTTTGGATATATGTAACTTTAATTTTCTGGCAGGCAACAAGATGCATTTTTGCATTGAATGGACATTTAAATGGGTATTCAGTATCACAATTCCACGTGCTTTTCTTTGGTATCTAATACTATCAGATGATGTAAGATGACCAACCTAAATCATATTGGCAATAAAAATTATTTGAAAATTTTCAGAAAAAGTCTCATGAAAATTTTCTGAAAAATTTTCATTTCACTGAAAATTTTCAATTGAAAATTTTCAATTTGCCAACACTAGTTCCAACCGATAGTCTAACTTCAGCTATTCAGCTTCAGCTAGTGTGAATTAATTATATTAACACTTACATTTACTTAGTTTGGATAAAAATGCATTATATTGATTATTGAACACTAGTACTTCGTTCTTCCTTACAATACCCCAACAATACCACTTTATGAGGAACAATTTTAAAGAAATTCAATCCCATGCATTATCGGATCATATGAAAGTTATGTTTTTCCATCAAAAAACTGTAGCTGTGCGATTCAAATCATTTACAAAAGATAAACAAGAATATTATACAAAACACTGGAGCACTTTTCACCCGACGTTTGCTGTTATATTGCCACAAATTAAATCACACACACGTAAATCGATCATCAATGAGATGAAGCTGCTGCTGTTGCACCTCTAGCTATGTTTGTTTGGCCCCGATCATGAATGCTGTGTGCTACTGGTCCTGGTCCTGGTCCTAGTCCATGGTGGTGGTGGTGGTGGTGGTACAGTAAGCGCCAGTCATGGGGTTAAGGTCCTCTCCACACCTGAAACAATATCAATTTGAAATAATTTTAGACAATATGCAGCTACAAGATGAAAATTATCGGTTATATTTGAAGAAATTTTAAAAATTATATTGCAAAAGTGTGTTCCCTCACCAATAGGTATCAGGTGCTTGAAAAACAGTTGCCTATTCAAACCAATTCAATAAATATAATACCTATTAAAGTCGATCGATGATAACTGCACATGTAATATAAATCATCCAAATTGTATGTACTGCAAGTTGAGATTAAGCTTGTGAATATTGTAGAAAAAAATATGCACCTACCGCTATTAGTTTTTTATTTATTGAGTGTTGAAATGCGTTGGAATTCCCTATGTTATACATTGTAACTGAACAAAAACCTACACTTTCAATCGTATAACTTTGCGTAGCACCTTCAAAAAGTAATATATTGTAACAAATTTTCGTCCTAAATGTAGATAACTTCATGACCAACATGAATACGTTTGAAAAAGATGGTCGAACGCGATCCGTTTTCGAGAAATTCGCGTTGGTGTGTCAATGTTACGTCAAATCTACTCAAATTAGAAACTATAAATATACTTTATTAATAAAAAAAAAATATAATTTCGAGAAGTTCAGTATTAAATGCTACTCACATGCAATAATTCTTGAAATTCATAATTTAGAATAAAAAAAAGTATTTTTTCATGTCCATTTAATTTGAATAGTTTAGTTGTTGTATTGAATGGGTAGTTCACTTCATCGATCGACTTTAAGTAATTTTAAAGTAAAATTTGCTGCTGGAGAAATACTAGTTGTTACTTTTTAATACTTGTTGCTAGGTACCACTTCTACAGCAAGGAGTGAAAATAAATTACCTACCTATTTATTTATCTAGAAACAATAAAATAAACAAATAAGCTGTGTAATGGAAAAGAATAAAATGATGCATAAAAATAATTACATAAATGAAGCAATTTTTAAAAAGAAATAGAATAAAATCAACATGAAACATTGTTTGGGAATGTTTTACATTTAAGCTTTTGTACCAATAACTCTTTTACAGTAATCTGTACCAGTTATTCTCATAAACCGTTCTGAAACAGGTTATTTATCAATACTGTCTGCCTACCTAAGGTCATGTATGCATAGGTACATTTTGTGGGTGGGAATAAGGCATGTAGGCCTACATATTCATTAATCGATTCATCCAACCACGGTGTATCAACATGTGACTGATGTGAGGTGTCGCTAATAATTGTTTCTATTTTCTAATTTGTTACACAAAAATCTAATATTTACAGATAATTTAGCTCGTGTGAGACACGTAACTCAGTGCAGACTAAAATAACTGGAAAGAAAAGGAGAACGCATTATTTTGGAGACTGCGTAAAATATCTTCTTGCCATTCCTTAGCCTCGAACCTACATTTTATGTGAAGGTAGCCTACAACAGTTTTATAGTTCACCTACCAACGTGCATCAAATCATACTTTTTAACTAGGCGTAGATCTTCACTGTCCTACATTCAAACCACCAACATTTAAGCATCATGTTCCTCTTCCTTAACACTGACCCTACTGTGACCCTACCAAGTGAATAATCGTAACATGAAATGATTAAATTTTACAAACCTAAGAGGCAACAGAAGCGGAAACTTATGTAGGGCTAACGTGGCTTTGCTGCCAAACGTATTGTTGCTGTGACATTATACCTTGGAGGCCACTGTACATGGTAGGCCTACCATTCGTTACCGGTAGACTAGGTGGGGTTGATGGAATATGTGCGATGTAATGCGTACTTACACAATTTGCTAATTATATCCACCCTGTTCTCTGCCGGTCTTTTAATCCAATGTGTATTTCATCAATGCACCAATGGCATAGGGGAACTGGCACAAAGCATAGTTGAATCTGAAAATACAAAAAGAGCCTCATTAGTCAGCCAATTAACATCTAGGATACAGCTTGGGCATATAAGCAACTGTCAATTTTGTCGTAATTGAACTGTCGTTACACATGTCTGGTGCCTTAGGTCCGAGCCCTACGTCTATGGTAGCCTAGGCCTAAGCTATGGGTTCTAGGCCTAAGGCCCTAGGCCTTACAAGTTACAATTGGACTTATCTAGGCTAGGCCTATGCTAGGGCCTAGACCTAGAGGTTAGGCCTGCGGACAATGATGTAGGCCTACCGGTAGCATAGACCTAGCTCAGTTGACCTAGGCCTATTGCCTGAATTAATCTAGAACCAATTATGTTAAGTTAATGAGTCTGTTCTCCAACTTACCTTGTTTGTCTATGAGGCTAGGCCTAGCCTTAGGCTTAGCACTTCGAAAGGGTAGGCCCTAGGGCTCCGCCTGCAGAGCAATGTGTCCACGGCTTCTCAAAACCTCTTCAATTGACACTTCCCAGCTTATTTTCGACAGATGCCAATATAGCCTAGCGCATAAACACACTTGTCTTCCTGACGGAATGTGACACCTAGGACAAATTGAACGACGGGCAGGTATGCGCAGATGACTAGGGTCCTAGGGCTAACCTAACCAACCTCGAGTTTGACACACACACACACTTTGTGCTTTGGAAAGTAATAATTTCGTAACAGCTTATATTGTTAGAGTAGTTTGGAAGATCCAGCTATTCTCGGAACACTCTTCGTTGCCCCTCAATTACTTGCTCGATCCAAACTGCAACCAAAACTGAGACATCGAAGTGTCAGCTGCTGTCTGTTGTTGATATTTTCAAGTGGCCTGCGGTAGGCGGGGCTAACCTAACCTATAACTTCGCGGGAAACTAAAAGTATTTCAAATGGGAAATGATTGTAATACGTTCTTGCTAAGTATTTATATATAAATTTAGCTTTCAATTTGGAACACACGTGTACTAAATTTTTCAATTAATTATTTTAAATCTCAAGAAGCACGGGTCCGCCATGTTGAATAAATCAACTTTCGGGAGTAAACTTTTAACTCCTGCCACAGAGCAGGAGTTAAATTTTAGAGTTAAATAACCCCCAAAACTGGCTAACTCCCTTTTGTGGATTCGGAAACCGGAGTAAAGCGCGGCTAACTCTAAAAATTAACTCTTTTTTTCTTAACTCCGCTTTGTGGATTCGGACCCAGGGTTGTGTTATTTTATTATATCCGAGCAACCAGATGGTGGTCGAGGCATTCTTTAATTGACTTTGAGCGTCATCTGTGCAGCAGTATATTATATTGAATGAAACCTTTTGGTTTAAGCAGTCCTAGACTTAAAAATAAAATATAAGAGCCTATAACTTCATATAGGCCTAGATGTAAAGTGTCCTTCATTCTTGAAACAAGTAACTAGAGTTGATAAAGAAGTTTCCGGGAACTTTTTTTATCGACACTGCCAGAACTTCTTTATCGACTGTATCCCACTGCCTTCTAGGGTTTATTTTTTTTCTGAGGTGAACTGGTAACATTTTACTTTTCTAAATTGGTACAATTGTAATGTAACTATGACGACAAGAACCAAACATTTTAGAAAGACGCCATTTTCTCTTCCAACAAAATTTGTCATGTAGGCCTAGTAAATTGCTAAATTTTGTTTTGATAAAAACCAAAAGATACTTTTAGAAAAATGCAAAATTCCTCGAATTATCAGGACTTGATAATCAAATGGAAAAACGTAAGTTATACTACCGTACTTATTTAACCAATAACTAGCCTGGGCCTAGGCCTAGGCCTTAGGCCTAGCCCAGCCTAGGTACTTTGGCTAACCAATTTTTATGTTTGTAGTTTTATATTCGTAACAAACATGAAATGAAATGGCAAAAATAAAAATGCCTAGGCTAGAAAAATAATAGTTTGCGCAAATCTTGCATTGAACAGAAAAAGCTGTTTCGTATTTCCAAACAGCATAGACACGTTTTGATGACAGACCCTCTGGTCTAGGTCTAGGTCTAGGTCTAGCCTAGGCCTCCCTAGACCATGCCGGTCTAGGGAGGCCTAGGCTAGACCTAGACCTAGACCTAGACCAGAGGGTCTGTCATCAAAACACTTCATTTCAGTGCTGGAGTCTAGGACCATGCATCAACACAATTAAATCTAGAGTTTTACTGTGGATAAATGAAAGTCCCGAGAGTACTGAAAGTTTGAGCAAGCAGGCCTATGAAATGGCATGGCTGCAGACTGTAGAGCCTTTACGCAGAATTGGTGGCTTCTTGCGTGTTATAGGCCTAGACAGATACACACTAGCTAGGCTAATAGCTTAGTCAATCTGATGCAAGCCCTATTGGATGAACAACTAGAGTTCTTCCAGTTCCCTGACCCCCTGACTATTGCAAATCCATTACAACCCATGTAAACATTGCAAACCCATTTCTAGCTTAGCGGTCCCACCCAGTGGCGTAGCTAGGGGGAAGGGGTTAGGGGGTTAACCACCCCCCCCCCCCCCCCCCGAAACTACATCGAGGCTGATATATTTTACTACTTAATACTTAACTACTTCTTAAGAAGTAGAAATGTAATAACTACAGGATAGGTTAATGCCAGTGAATAGTGATTACGATAAGGTGTTTGGGACAAAAAGTGTGTACCTATCGCATACATTTCAACGAAAATAGTACATCAGTCAGTTCAAACGGTGTAGGAAATATTAAAAGAGTAGGCCTAGGTAACGTAATATAAACAAATGGGTAATGCCTCGAGTTCGAGTTTTATTCTTTGACTCTAAAAAGCACGAAATGCATATAGACCTTAAGCCGGATATAATCCCCCCCCCCCCCCCCCCCCCCGTTGCGGAAGGTCTGAAAGTGGTTTTGAGTACTTTAACATATTGGCTTTCGATTTTCACTTGTTAGCTAACATGGTTTTGGTGGGTGCACCCACCAGGGGTGTCCAAATGTGGTACTGTAAAAACCATAAAAATATTAATTGCGATTGCCAGTTGAAATAATGTAGTATTTTTATAAGTATGTACTCTTTTATACGTAAGCTACCAAAAAGTATGATTGTTTTATTTTCAGGGTTACACAAACCATTTATATATACATGTTTTGTTTTTATTTCGAGCATAAAATGTATATAGTTTGGCTGCTCAGTAACCCCCTACACCTTCTAGCCTATAATTTCTATAATGGAAGGTATTAAAGTGGTTTCCACTTCTATTGTATATTGACTTTCGATTTTTACTTGTTAGCCAACATGCTTTTGGCCGGTGCACCTACCAGGGTTGTCCAAATGTGCCACTATACAAATCAATATTAATATTCTATGCAATTCTTGACAATAAATTAAAATGGTTGCAAATATATAACCTCAAGCACTTAAAATACTTTGTAAACTTAAAACCGGTAACATGAATTTTTAATTTTTAAGGGATGAGATAAACATTCTATATACATTTTATTATTATTGTTTTTTTTTTTTTAGGCTAAAATGTATCGTTTGCCCCAACAGTAACCCCCCACATCTCCAATGGTGAAAGGTCTGAAAGTGTTTTGGAATACTTTGATACATGACCTTCCTACTTTTACTTGTTAGCCAACATGGTTTTGGTGAGTGCACCATCCAGGGCTATCAAAAATGTCGAAATAATGAGCAATATTAATGATAATTGCAATCTTGACAGTAAAATGAAGATTTTTGGAAGTATGTAACCTGTAACTCATAGACAAATTTAATTTTACATTTTCCCATTTAAAAGAATGACCAACACAATATATAACATATATAATTTAATAATGTATATAAATATGTGTTTACTTTGAGCATAACAAGTATATAGTTCACCCCATTTGTAACACCCCCGTTCCCCACATGCTGGAAAGTTTGGATCTGTTTTTGAGTACTGTGGTACACTATCGTTCGATTTTGGCTTGTTAGCCACATATTTTTGGTGGATGCACCCACCAGGGGTACCCAAATATGGCGAAATAAGGAGATATATTGATGTTAATTGCGATTCTGGACAATAAATTAACATTTTTGGACGTATGTAGCCTAATCTTTAACATTCAAAATATTTCACTTAACCTTCATATACATTCTTGGATTTACTTAGAGTAGATAGCATACAGTTTGGCCAGTCTATGACCTGCCATATTACCCACATTGTGATAGATAATGGAAGCGGATTTGAGTACTTGAATACATTGTCTTCCGATTTCTATTCAATAGACAACATGTTTTAGCGGATGCACCCATCATGGGTGTCAAAATGTGGCATCACAAATGTATATATACCAGATATCAATTGGGTTTCTTGAGCGCTTATGTAAGTAAGGCCTACTTATTATGTACTTACTTGTAGCGCTTATGTAAGTAAGGCCTACTTACATAAGCGCTCAAGAAACCCAATTGATATCTGGTATATATACATTTGTGATGCCACATTTTGACACCCATGATGGGTGCATCCGCTAAAACATGTTGTCTATTGAATAGAAATCGGAAGACAATGTCGAAATATTTGTTATTTTGTGACCTTTGCTTGTTTCACCAACTTACCAACTAAGTGACATGCGTTTGTATCTTAAGGGCTGCACAGTCCTTAAATAAACGTGGTTCTCTTTTAACGACGTTAATTAATGTACAAAAAATTAAATTAAAACAATAATCTAAAATGGACATTATTCTATGGAAATCATATATTATGAACAATGCAAATTCACTTACGCATATTTCAAAGCTACAAAGAAAAAAATCGAAATTTCTCATCTTTATAGCTCATAGTGCAAAAAATAGCGACCGAAGATGGATTTTGACGTTTATAGCGTGATAACCCTGAAAATGAACAATTAAGTATTAACATATATATTAAATTACTAATTCGTATGTACACTCATCAAGACCTTTCATTGAAGTGGTCGCAAACGACATAAGCGACTAAACAATTTCATGATGTCCAAATATGACACAGGGTGATATCTCCGAAGATATGCTCCCTGTGTCCAACAATGAAGTCGGGTCCCCTACCGAGGAAATTAATCCCATCAAATAATTTTTAAAAATAAGAAAATAATATACATAATTATAACATTAAATCAAACTAACTAATTTCTTGCTAGGAGACTCGCAATTAATATTTGTATTATTTTTATTTTGACCAAAATCTTTGAACACCCCCCCCCCCCCCTGCCTGGTTGGCTGTTCCATCAAAGTTGTGTTGGGTAACAAGTAAAATCAAAATGTAATATTAAGAGGTACACAAAATCCACTTTCAAACCTTCCGCACCGGGGGGGGGGAGTTATTAGCTGGCCCATGGTCTAACTCTAATAGACACTACATTAAGATGGAAAGAGCATGTCCAAAATCTTTTAATCTCTCGTGTTATTGGAATATTGTGGAAACTATCATATCTAGTTTCACTACATACACTCCGCCCAGTACATGCGTAGGCCTACTTCTCTCTTATACACTCACACATCACATACTGTACCTAAATGCAATATGGAGAAATTCACCACAGTAGATAATAATCATGATCTCAAAGTTCTACAGAACAGAGCAATTAAAGTCATACCCCATGCCGATATCACACAGTTAATTTTGTGTAATAACTATAATATTTAACCTCGGTCAATTATGAACCAATACGAACAAATCCTTGTACAGTATAAAATATAATAGAGCATAACCTTGACACAACCCATCAACTCGATTATATCTACCACATAATTATAATACGAAAAGTGAAGGAAGTCTTTTTGTCAAATCGATTAACAACAACTCCGTTAAAAATCTCTGAACTTTTCAGGTTAATCTTTATATAACAGTATCCCACAGGAGATCAAATGCCTACCATTTAAATACGTATAAGTTTAAAATATACATACAAAAAAGGTTCATGAATAAGTAGCTTATGTCAATGGCTGTGTCATAGAAAATAATGTCTACTTGCACATACCAGCACTACAATATACTCTGCTTGCTATTATATATATATATACGTATTCATTATTATGACTTCTTTCATCATGAATCCATAATGTATGTACTTCGAAGGTAACTGGTACCCATGCAACCCCATGCCAACATTATGCTTACTATTTATGTTTCACTATAGCTGTTATGTTCTTCCTTGTGCACCCTCTGAAAATATGTAACCTACTATTTAATATGACTGTTATGTAATGATTAATGAATGATTGAACTATTTTATACCCACATCCGTCTCACACGTGTCCACCTTTATCTTACTAGACAAAATGTTTACATTTGTATAAATAGTAACGTAATATAATAATCTAATGTACATGCTTTTCTACAGGCCCTGCTTGCGAGTAGCTATACTCATTCGAGTCAAGTTCAGATGTACATATCCTGTTGTAAAATTATGATGTAGGCCTACTCATTCTGAACTAACTAAAATATATATCTATAATAGTCAAAGAAAAGTTTCGCCTTCGGCGAGAAAGCCTGCAGAGGCTGAGACCCTTTGCTGTTTCCACACCTCGCTTTCCCCTGTTGAACTCCTGAATCCCAAAATAATTCCTAGTTACGCCACTGGTCCAGTCTGTATTATTTTTGGAGGTTCACAAGACAGCATATTGTAGATGTTGATTATGACAATGACAATATTTTGGACAAATTGGCAATGATGCTAATCAAGACCGTGAGTGAGTGAGAGAGCACCACACGACATGCATGCCGACCCTGGAACTCAGGGACCGCGGTGTACTAGACCATCGCCTAATCGACCGTGGCCAACTATGCTAGCAGCTATATTGTAGATTGCAGCATTTAATATCCTGACCAATTGCAGCATGTTAAAAAAGTGATTCAAAACATTAGTGTTTTAAATTTTAAATATTGGTAGAGATAAGGTATTTATGGAGTGTGCTGTTACACTTTGAACTTGACATTTGAAGAAGGTGTAATCATTTTTTGTGTTGTATGATTACATATTAAACTAAAAATGAGTTTCACCTTCCTCAAATTATATCAATACTATGAATAAAACCCTTTAGGCCTATCTTGAAGTTTGCGAAGAATCCCAGTCCATTTAACATGTGTGTAATGGCAGCGAAATGGAAATTCGGAGGAATTTCAACGGACAAATTAGTAAAGTACCAAGATAATTTCGATGACTAAAACTAGTCAAAATTGTTCAAACAGTGGGTTTTAGGTGTATTTCTTGAAAAAACTCTCAAAAAGTGTAACAGCACACTCCATAAATACCAAAAATACATTTTTTAGCATTAATTATTTAAAATTTTGCATTGTGTAGCATCAATTTTTCCGTAATTCACAAAACCTTGAATATGGTGGTCTCTTGCAGTGGATGGATGGAAAATTATGTGCCGATATTTAAAATCAATTCAATTAACTAAATCTCAATAGAAACGGGAACATGTTATTTTTTGTAAAATAAGCATTTTGTAGCGTTTTCAAAAATAAATGTTTACCTAGCATATAAGGGTGGGCGCACAACGAAAGCTGGTTACCTGCGCTGACTACCTTTACCAGCCCGGTTGCCAGCGCTGAACTACCAGTAATCGGATAACCAGCTTTTTTGCTCGCACTCTATAACCTAAAACGCAAAAACTTGCCAGTATCTCCTACTACCAGCAATCTTTGCTACCAGTAACTTATCTTGTAGGGATGTAAGTTGCCAGACACCATGATGTATGTGTATGTGTACGTTGTAAAACACCACTTTTCCATTCCCCCACCTCACAACCCCTCCCCCTTAATTTCATGCTCTAGACTATACTGGGCTTTAAGAGACATAATACGCACAAAGAAATGTTCTCAAAGTAGCCACCAAAAATTGTATTTTTATTTATTTCAAGATCGCATGGTTGTTCATTAGTGACAAAAGGTCGCAAGATTTGAAGCAATGTTTCTTGAGAAAATAAATGTAGAGCGTGGGCAAATGCTTACCTTATTTAACTTTATGGCTCTATCCCCTTAAATTATGTAAAATGGGGTGTTTGTTTTGTTAACTAACTTGCTTTAGCTTCAAAGTCATACTACAGTCTTGTTCTTATCTCCCTGATCACAGACAGAAACGTCAGCCTATCTCGCTTTTACACCTTCTTTCCAAAAAAACATTGTTTGACAATAAAATGCTTTGAAATTGAAACCAAGTTGTGCAAGATAATCTCAATGCTAATTGTTTTGACTTGCAAATTGTGTACAAGATATAAATGATTTCTCGGTTCCTGCATGTAAGAGTATAACAGCTTTTGGGTTAGGTAATTTCCCCTTGAGCATGAAATGGTGACACTTGCACGACATACGCGAGGGGGAAGCATTGACTGGTCCAGTGATGGTGTTGTCTCTCTTGTTTAGAAGGAGCCACACCCAAAAGAAGGAAGAGGTGGGAGACGAGACTAGGACTTCCAAGGCTACTGGGCGTGGATAATCCACTTCGTAAAAAATATGGGGAAACAGGTATTATTAGGGACGAGCTTGACATCCCTGACAACAGCTGCCAAGCAGACACATTTTCTACAAGCAAAAGCTCGCCTGAGGTTTCAGTCGCGCCACCACCGTTACCTGACGAAACTCCAGTGGTAGAAAGTGCCACCACCGACGAAGACAGTTATCAAGAATCTACGGAAGACATTATGGACGAGTTTATCGGAGACAGTAATGAAGAATCTACGGAAGACATTATGGACGAGTTTATCGAAGACAGTAATGAAGAATCTATGGAGGATATTATGCACGAGTTTATTAACAATCGACAAACAACATCCAGAAACTCGTCTAATGTATTAGAAACACCATCATTGTCATCTGACGAAACTCTACGAGTAGAAAGTGCGACAAACTGCGAGGACCGCAACAAAGAAGAAACTTCTAATGAAATCATGAACGAGAATTCATACATTCCCGATTACAGTCGACAACAAAACACATTGTTGACAACCAAAAACTCGTCTAATGTACCACTCACACCACCACCAGACGAAACTCCAGCGGTAGGAAGTGCGACCAACGACGAAGAGAGCAACAAGGGAGAAAGTATGGAAGAAATTATGAACGCGTTTATTTTCCCTGGTAACAGTCGACAAAGAGTCACACCACCAGTGTCATCTGCAGAAGAAGACGAAACGACGAAGACTATCGAAAAAAAAACTACGCACCGGAAAATATATAGCAAAGAGAAAAACGATCGTAAACGAAAACTTGTCCCAGACAAACCTATACCTGACGAAACAAAAGCTGAAGTAGAATCTCTATTTGGCACAAGTAGAAATAACAGCGGTTTTACACTCGACAAAGTCAATTGTAAAAATAACGACAGGGAAAATGACATTGACTATACTATACTAACAGATATTAGCAAGAGTTCTTCAGATAGTGATAGTTTTTACTTAACACAGAAGATCAAAAAAATATTGAGACAACTTGATTGTTGCTCACCAGAATCAATATTCTCTAAGTCAACTTATGCTAATAGAAAGAGTGAAAAAAAACGATTTCATTGTCTCAAGTATGATCCTGATAGAACAGATGAAGATCTTCGAATTCAACCTCAGCCGTCAACTCTGAATACGGAAGTAGACATATCTCAATCGGTCCTTTCGAACAAAATACTGGAAAGCAGTTCTAGTTCCACTGATGATTCGCTTCCTACACTGGAAACGGAACTAAGGAGGAAGCAGCATGGTCAAAAAACAAATTTTTCAAAGCCGAAACGAAGCTCGAAAGAAAAGAAAATGCATGAAGTTAGAATAGAAGATTTTAATTTTGAAACGGAGCAATTTGAAAACTATAAATGTGTATGGACAAGGAACTCAGTGTCTGAAATGGAACCAACTCTGTCGACTAACAGGGAATCTGAACTAAAAGTACTAACTCCTAATATATACAATTCAATTAATAGAAATTTATCCTTGGAAAAATTGGATGTCAATCAAAGGCAATTAGTGTTGAGTGAAAAAGATATATGCAATACTGTTCCAAGATCTCCCAGTTTTACAACATGTAATAATTACCAAGAGCTATCGATAAACACACATTGCGATACACCATTAAGACAATTAAACAATGTTTGCCACAGAGATGAAGAAGAAACAAGTGATAGCATCGTTGATAAAACTACTAATGATACAACACCTGGAACAAGGCAGAAGCATATTGAAACAATAACTGATGCCATACCCGATACAAGGCAGCAATCTACTCAAACTACTAGTGATGCAAGACCTGTTAGAAGGCAGCATGATACTCAAACTATTAGTGATACAACACCTAGGACAAGGCAGCAATATTCTCAAACTAGTAGTGATGCCATACCTGATACAAGGCAGCAGAATACTCAAACTACTAGTAATCTAATACCCATTAAAAAGCACCAGGATACTCAAACGTCTAGTATCGCAATACATAGTACAAGGTGGCAAGATCCTCAAACAACTAGTGATCCAATACATAGTACACGTAGGCAAGATCCTGAAACGACAACTGATACAATGCCTTGTGCAAGTAGGCAGGGAAGTCAAGGTACCAATGAAGCAACATCTCATGAAATTGTACATTATAACCAGAGTACCTATGATAAAATACCCAGTATAAGTCAGCAGGGCAATCAAATGACTAACGATGAAGTACCTAGCACAAGTCGACCGAGTAATCAAATAAACCATGGAGCAGTTCCTCGTACAAGCTGGCAAAGTAACGAAACGACTGATGGAAAAACATCTGATGCAAGTGACCTTGAGGATACTAAAGACAATTTCAACCAATCCATGGGAACCAGGTATGATGGCTACTCTAACATCCCGAAGCTTGTAACATATTTAGATGCTAAGCCACTGCGCAATAAGGGCAATCAGATTATGAGGCCACACGAAAAGATCCGCGATCCAACAAATATGGACTTAAAACCTTGTAACGATAAAGAACTAACAACAAGAAAGTGTTTTAATATGACCAATTACGCCACAGTTATTCCAAGCAACAGAGAGCAAGAGATTACAGGGGCATCGAAAGGTAGTGCGCAAGGGCCACAAAAGCATAGCTCTCAGCCTGATCCAAACATAACTGGAGATCCACTAGACCTTTTAAGCGATCCATCTCTGTCCGAACAAGAGACCGCATTCCTACAAGAATACAATGAGAAACTTGCTCAACGTTTAGCTAAGAGGCAAGTGCCAAGAAAAAAATGTCCACTGAGTGAAGAAGAAGAGTTAGCCCAAGAGTGCAAGCAACAAGACAGTGGTCATAAAAACATGAACATGAAAGCTCGTACAACCGTGGATAACAAATCTTTTAAAACATTTGACAAACGCATTATGCGCTTACACGAACACTGTTTAGACAGATCCAATGCATTGCGATCTCCAAGAATAACATATATTGATGATGAAGATGAAGACAAAATTGCACACTTGGACGACGTAGATGAAATAAACAAATACATGACCAGACCCAAACCCTCGCTAGTACCAAGAATTGCGTATCCTTGTGATGAAGATTACAAGGTAGCAGCATTAGAGGATACAGACGAAGAACATAGGTACACGGCAAGATCCAAACCTCTGCTAAGAATTACCAAGCAAGAAGTACAAAGAATCGCGTACCCTCGTGATGAAGATCATAAGATAGCCTCTTTGGAAGATTCACATGAAGAACATAGGTACACAGCAAGATCCAAAACTCGGCTAGTACCGATTGCACATCCACATGATGAAGAGGAAAAAAGAACGGACTTCACGGATATAGACGAAGTAAATAGGTACAGGACCAGGTCCAAAACTAGGCTTGTACCAAGAACTGCATACCCTCTTGATGAAGGGAACAGCGATACCGACTTGGAAGATATAGACGAAGTAAACTTGTACAGAACCAGGTCCAAAGCTCGGCTAATGCCAAGAGTTGCATATCCTCATGATAAAGCGATTACAAGACCGGACTTAAATGATACAGACGAAGTAATTAGGCACAGGACAAGGTCCAACGCTCAGTTGGGACCAAGAATTTCACATTCTCGTGATGAAGAGAACAAAAGAACCTACCGGTACTTCACGGATACAGACGAAGAAATTACGCACAAGACGAAGTCCAAAGCTCGCCTAGTACCAACAGTCGAATTTCCTTCCAATGAAGGCGACAAAATAGCAGCCTTCGACGATGTAGACGAAGAAAATAGGTACAGGACTAAATCTAAAGCTCGGCTAGCACCGGCAACAAGAATTGCATATCCTCGTGAAAAAGTGGTAAAAAGAACGCACTTCAAGGAAACAGACGAAGCAAATTTGTACAGGACCAAGTCCAAAGCTCAGATAGTGCCAAAAATTGCATATTCTCGTGATAGAGAAAACAAAAGAAAAGATTTCAAGGATATAGACGAAGTAAATAGGTACAGGACCAGGTCCAAAGCTCAGCTAGTGGGAAAAATTGCATATCCTCACAGTAAAAGTAACAAAAGAATGGACTTTGAGGATAAAGACGAATTAAGAATCTACAGGACCAGGCCAAAAACTCGATTTATACCAAAAATTCCTCTTCCGCATGATGACAAGAACAAAAGAACGGCCTTCAAGAATAGGCCTATAGACGAAGTAAATAGGTACATGACCAGGTCCAAAGCTCGGCTTGTACCCAGAAATAAATTTCCTTACAATGAAGATGACACGATAGCAGCCTTGGACGTTGCACACAAAGTAAATAGGTACGAAAACATACACGGAGCTATGCCACCTCCACATATTACGCATGTTGATGAACTTTCCAATGGTGCCGATGAAATGGAACATGGTGAGCTAGGTATTGGTCTTACTAACGAAGGCGGGCAAGACGATGAAGGAGAAGATCGCGTGAAAAGGTATTGGGAATATAATCCTAGAATGTTTAAAGCATTAACGGTTTTATCTAACACAAAAGGCAAGCTGAACTCCTTAACGCGCTTTTCTGATTTATATGACGATCACCATTTCCCTATGTATGTAGAATACAAAGGAAAGAACGTACCAAAACTTGTTTGGATCTATGATATCCAAAAGCTGAATTATAGATTATATCTTCCTATATTTTTCAATGGATTAAAAGAAAATAACGAGCCTTATAATTTTTGCGCCAGGCAAGCAATTCATGAAATATTACCATTGATGTCTTGGGACGATATTAAGTTTGTTTTGCACCGACTTGTCGATCCCATGATATATGTTTTCAAAACAAGGGAAAGGAAATTAATTTGGTCGACTCTACAAGTGATACAAGACTTGTTTAATTGCAATCATAATGATGAGATAATTAAGATCCTGAAACCTCCCTTGGCCTGTTATCTTCCAGTACTTCATCTGTTTAGATCCGATGATTATATTTCAGATGAACACCAATTTAAAGATGGATCAAATAAAATTCCACTCAAACAACTAGTGGCAAAAACTCTAAAGATGTTTAAGATATTTGTTAATGTCAGCCGGATTAGACGTCGAAGCCCTACTCGAGTAACAGAATCCAACGTAGAACCAGACCCCGAAATGGAGGTAACAACCAGTAGCAACAAACCCACTAAATCTAAAACAGCAGGGGTACGCAAGTGCTGCAGGAAACATTAGTACTATAGCCATGGCTCCATTCCAGCCCTCACAAACAGAACCATTGGCTAAAACCAGCAGATATCAAAGAAGAGATCCATGCAACAGCAGGAGATATAGCAAGACATACCAATCTAGCCAAGGCTCCCCATTCCAGCCCTCCCACAATCAAAGAATATTGCGTTCTACAGGTCTACGCTACAATCCCCCCGTGTATTCTTGAAATGACAGCGTGCTGACTGTGATTTTACCACTCTCAGAAGAATCGGATTCGCTAAAATATGTCTTCAGTCACTCGAACAAAGAAAAATAAAGATATTTTTTATCTTTACCACTGACGCGACAGCTATTATGAAAATCAAGCCCTGTCTGCTAAGCATAATATGGAAATACTGTTTTCCCATTAAGAAATTTGCAATAATGAATAATCAGAGCATTTCTGAAAATAAATTCTTGACTCTCATCTATTTTTCCCGAGTATAAATCCATAACCATTTGTTTGGTAATAATTCACAATGTAATCTTTTAGTACTGTATGTTTTAGTATTGAAATAAATACACAGAATAGTCAGAATAAAACAGAATCCATTGACTTACATTATTCAATTATTTGCTACGTAATAATATCGTAATAATCTTATGTATATAAGCTTATACTTTCGCTTAAGTGTTTCCACTAAGTATCGAGAATTCAAAACTATTTAACGGTGGTGCGTGAAAGGGTATTTTAAGAACAGGAGGAGAGGGGGGGGGGGGCAGATGCTGTAACCAGTCGTGCTAGTGAGTGGTGAGCATATTTTATTGTTGGGAGGAGAGGGGAGGAACTAATTGCACTTTCATTATTTTTTTATTATTATTGAAAAGTGTTGAAGGTAGTTAATGGGTTACTAGTTGCGTTGCAATAGATATATGTGTAGCGGCGAATACTTGTTAAAGTTCTGTCGCGTTAACAAGCAATGTGGGCCCCTAAAATTCACAGAAGAAATGGTCGCTCCTTGTGGTCTATTTCAACGGAATTTGGCGCTGGATTTCCCGGTACCTGTTTGCTACTGTCCACTGCATTGAATACACCAAGTACCACTACAATACCAGATGCATGAGAACGAGATGCAACTAAATTTAGATTGGTAGTTGTCACA
The DNA here is from genome assembly GCA_945910005.1 of Isoperla grammatica. Lineage (NCBI taxonomy): Eukaryota > Metazoa > Arthropoda > Insecta > Plecoptera > Perlodidae > Isoperla > Isoperla grammatica. Next base: position 31,908,379 of record OX246746.1, on the reverse strand, counting down.
TACGTCACATCACTATTCACTATTACATAGACCATGGCAACACCACCTTGCAAGTTAACGCGACGGATCTATATCGGGCTTGGTTACAAGCAAACACTTCCTAGTAAGGAAGTAAGTGGAATTGTGCAAGTCTGTTTCTTGGACGACATTGCACCCACGAAGACAAGTTAGTCCTGCTGATGCTGAATGTTATAACGTGGACAGCCAAACCCTTCGAGAATCGTCGCTAGCTCTCAAAATTGCCAAAAGTTGTTTAGCGGTTTTTCAGTTTTCTAAAACACTCGGTACAAATGAGGTCATTTGTACTGGTAGATGAGAAAAATCATAGCACAAATACCATTACAGATAATGAACTGAAAAGTCCTCACCTCCTAGAACAAAGTATGTACATAACCTACAATAAAAATTGCATATCACAAATGTGTATTTCTGGGCGAAATTAGGTTTTGAATGAAGTGGTGTATATCCAGCAATATCTTACGGTACCCGTACAGTCAAAATTACGAAACAAAATAATTCTGTAGCTTTCAGGAGTCCTGGTTTCAATTTAAAAGCTTAACTTGGGTATGTTGTGCATATTTTAGAAAACTGGAAAACCGTGTCCGCACAGCCTTAGTAAGAAACTATTTATTTTTAGGTATCAACATAGACGATAAACTTACCTGGCAAAAACACGTAGATAGCCTGTGCAGACGCTTAAATTCTAGCTTGTATGCTCTCAGAATACTTTCTACATTGTCGAGCCAGGAAACAATTAGAGTAGCTTACTTTGCAAACTTCCATGCCACAGTGTCTTATGGAATACCATCATGGGGAACAACAACCAAGCATCAACTCCAACGTGTACTGATATTACAAAAACGAGCAATAAGGATTATGGGAAACTTAAGAAGAAGGGACAGCTGCCGAGCAAAATTCAAGGAGCTTTCTATCATGACAGTAACTAATACCTATACATGTATAAATCTTTATGTTTTGTAAAATCCAACCCAAAAATATTCACAAACGAAATACATCACGCACACAACACAAGAAACAAAGAATTACTACAATACCTCACACACAGAACAAAAATTTCGAAACTCACCTATACTATATGGGAAGGAAAATCATCAACAAAGTATCATCTTTTATGAACACAGGCTTGCCCCCAACATCATTAAAACATGATTTTAAAAAGTACCTCCTTGCAAATCCCTGCTACAACTTGGAAGAGTTTCTGAGTTCTCTACGTCCTGCTCAATAGATAATTTGTACTTCTACTTAGCACTCAAGTGTAAAAGTTTCCCTAAAACTGGCATCTTATCTCACCTGACGAGAGTCTGTCAAGGTTAGTGTTAATATATCATAAATTTAAAATATGTTAAGATATTATGGTAGGGTGGAAGAACAAAAATGTATTTTTGGAACCTCGGCTTTTTTCTTCAACCCTGTATTCATACATGTTAACATGAAAATAAAGAAATACTTACTTACTTACTTACTTACTTACTTACTTACTTACTTACTAACTTACTTATTCTATTTACTCCCTATTTGGTTTGCCCAATCACCTCTGAATCGCCAGCAAGTGGGACGACCCTTACAACAAAGGGAACAATGAATGTATATTTAAAAACGCATATTCTTAATTTAAGACAAAATGTATTTTGAAATGAAAAGCAAGATGGAAATTAGTTCACAAATTTAAAATACTAGTAAATTGTAATGTTATTTATATTATATGTATGTGTGATGTTGAAGAACGGTACGGCGGGGGAGGGGTATCTGGGCAGATTGGAGTCTCTAGTTCCGTCCATGATACATGACTCCTTCTCTTCATTGTACTAGGCCACTGCAACCAAATGTACATCGCGAAGACAGAGAGAACAACTCCAACCTCGAACCCTATTATCATAGCCCAACCACTCGGTATCCCTTCGTCCGTCGTCGTAGTTTCCACCACAACCTTTCTGTCTACCTCTTCGATATCAGACCAGACGTATTCTTCCATCGCGTCTGTTTCGGGTTCATCGTAGGCGACTATTTTAGCTAGCTTCTTGTTGTCACCGCAACGCGTCGTGTCTCTGATGCTTTCTTCCTGGAGCCAGTGTAGTAGCTCTTCTGTCTCGGAGCTGCAAGGCCATGGGTTCAGAGATAGGTCCAGCTCACGCAGGTTCACTAGCGGTGACATCGCATTGACGTTCAGACGGATTAGTTGGTTGTTAGAGAGATTCACTTTCCTCAGCTCAGCTAGCTCGGAGAAAAATGCCGCATTTATATCTCCAAACTGGCACCTGCTTATGTCGAGTTCCTGCACAAATATACACTTACATGTTTACCATGCGACATTTTTAAATGTTGAAGTGTTTTATTACTACACACAAGTAAAATGTATAGAAGCAACCTATAATGTTTAATATGCAGGCTACGACTTTTTTGCATCGTGACAGGGGTCGAAATTGCTATTTAATAGGTAGTTATTTTATGTGCATTGGTTAATTCAATGGAAATAAAACAAACATGTAGACTAAGGCAAGTCGCAAAGACCGCTTATATAGACTAACTACAAGTCACTAGTATAATATAGCCACTATATGTATAATTTGGCATAATATGCCATTCAGTCTTTCAACAAATTTGAAAAAAAGTAATGAATTGACTGGAATAAATTTTAGTTTAAAAAAATCCGTAGGTTGTGTCAAGAAAACGTCTCTTGTTTTCAATGTAGATATTACTGTTGTAGCTTATTATAGAGATGGCTCAGTGCTTAGCACACGAGTCTCTAATTCGGGAGGTCGTCGGTTCGATATTCGATACCCGCTACCGGCAATCCTGACTGAAGATTTTTCCGAGGTTTTCCTCAGTCACAAGGTGAATACTGGAATTGAGTCATTTATAACAGCCCTCAGACATTCCACTACTTTCCAAGTATTCAATATACTTCGTCACCAGAAAAGAGGCGTACCCCCGATAGATTGTCCCTACGAGAGATGATCATAATTGTAGTGTTGTATCTGATCTTACTTTGAGGAAGGGAGCGTCGAGGAATGAGCCACTCAGACTTCTGCCCAACTTGTTCTGGCCCAGGTTTAAGGCCCTCAGCGCCAAGTTGCCCTCAAATGTCTTGGGGTGCAAATACTGAAGATAGTTATCGGAGAGATCAAGTAATTGCAAATTCTTCAAGCCTTCAAATGCGTACAGGCCAACTGAAGATATTTTGTTACGGTGGAAATTTAAGTATTTCACGTTAATCAAACCTAAATCCTGGAAATAAAGAGTTAATTAATTGTTGGCAGCATGAAATAAGAATGTGGTTATAAATTAAGCAAGACCCTTTCTCTCGTCAAAGGAGATATAATATTATTGTCTTACTTGAAATCCTCGGTTATCCAGTGAGGCTATGTAGTTATTTGACAAGTCCAAGACCTGTACTCGCGTATCTATGTCCGTCTCAATATTGACCAATCTTTGGTTGATGCAGTCTGCCCTCCGCAATCCATTCCACATATAGCACTTGCAGAACTGAGGGCACTCACTGTCCAGATCACCTTCTTTAATACACAGTATAAACAAGAGAAGAGGAAACAACGTGTCGCGATGGAGCCTCATATTGCACTGCCGCGATTACCCCTTATCTTATCTGCGATGTTGCATGGTTTACGCCATTCTGTTGTGACTCACCGAAACAGGTGTTGACTCACCGTTACGCGTGAGGCTCTTTTGGTTCGATTCCGGACAGCGGCAATCCTGTTTTTCTCGTATAGATTTACTCAGTCGTAAGGCGAGTGCTCGTTCGCCCTCACTGGCCGAATAGTATAGACGTCTGTCGTGCGCTCCGTAGGTGACTCGGTTTCGAACTTGTTGTCGTGCAGTGTCCTGTGCAGTTTTAATTAAACAGTGCAGTTCGCATTTGATATAAGTAGTTTAGGTCGTGACGTGTTCCGAGTTAACTAAACTACATAAACAAGTGCAATGTTACGAGGTGAGAAACCACAAAATTATATAGATATGGGGTCACGCCCCCCATAGTAGGCCTACCCTTAAAGGTGAAGTTGCGCATTACTTCTAAACCTACGTCTAAAGTAAAAACAACTAATCGAGTAAAACGACGTAAAAACGATGCGGATGACATGGAAGTGGAGACCACTTACAATGTCTCCACAAAAAAGAAAACGATTTCATTCGCTGTCAGAATCTCACGGGGATGAAGATGAAGACGAGGCAGAAGAAGAAGAAGAAAAGGAAGTAGAAGAAGAAATAATGGATTCATCTGCAGCCAAGACAAATCAATCTCCATCTCCGCGTATAAAAATTCCTCCAATTGTGTTGTACCATTACATATCACAACACACGCAAACGTTAAATTCTTTACGGCAATCGCTAATATAGACATAATGTAGAAAGGTGATCTAAAAACAAAAATGCTTACAATCGTATTCTAGAAGCATTAAACAAGGCTGATATGGAGTATCATACGTATACCCCAAAAAATGAAAAAGAGCTTAGGATGGTGTTAAAAAATGTACCGCCAAATCTTACGACGAATTAAATTCACGATGACATACATACGCATGTTGCATAGATCATAAATAAATAAAATAAATACGGGGCCGAGGACGGTTCCTTGCGGGAACCGTATTCTGTAATTTTAGGTTTGCCTAGTGCATCGTTTCCTTACGTATTGCTTCTGATTTGTTAGGTAGCTTTGTATACGTTTAAGCCCATTTCCTAATTTCTTTTACGAATGTGATACACTGTCAAACGCTTTTGCGAGATCTAAGAAAAATTCCCACTGTTTTTTGATCGGTGTCTATATCTTTGTGAATTTCTGTTGTAAGTTTAAGTATTGCATCTTGGGTGCTTTTTCCTTTACGAAAACCAAATTGATTTTTAGAAATTAATTTTCGTTCTTCTAGAAATGCACAGATTCGAATTGTTTTATACACTTCTTGTGAATTTTCGACAAGTTGGTTAGTAATGATATGGGTCTGTATTTATTTACGTCTGTTTTTGCCACTTTTTTAAGTATTGGTGTTATTATTGCGCTTTTAAAGCAGCTTGGGTATTTTCCCGTAGAAAAACTTAGGTTAATTATGTGTACTATTGGTTTAAAAATGTTTAATTTTATTTGCTTTAGCGTGGAAGTGTGGATGTTGTCAATTCCCGGCGCTGAATGGGGTTTCATTTCATCGATACAATTAGCTATTTCACTTTCGCTCACTGGCTTAAGAAATAAGGAATCAATTGTTGGCATTGATTACTTTTATGCATGTGTACTTTTTTGTTGGGGGGATCATGTAATATGCTTTCCGCCATTTGTATGCCTATGTTACTAAAAAAGTCTACAAATGTATCAGCAACACGTTGAGGGTTGTCTTCGGAACTGACAAGGCCGTCTTGTGTTTGGATTGCTTTTATGGTGTCTTGACAGTTTTTGACTACCCATGACTTCATTTATTATTTTCCAGATTTTGGTTGTATTTTGATTGGCTTCCTTGATTCTTGTTTTAAAGTAATTATCCTTCGTTGTCTTTATTAGTTTGGTCAGGAAGTTACGGTACTGTTTGTAATTTTATTTGAGTGTTAAATTATCTGGATTTTGAAGTGATTGTTTACTTAGCTTTTCTCGTGTACGAATAGATTTTATAAACCCCGGTGTTATCCACGGTTTTAGCGCTTTCTGGTGGGGTTTATATTTTATTGTATTACTAGCTTGAAGCTTCATTAATGTACCTAATAAGTGTTGTGACAAATTGTTTGTTTTAAAACCCGTATAGTGTACCATAGGGGTGACTATAGGGATTTGTGCAAATCTGTTGGTCTCGTTTCACCAGAGAATCAACGCAATGTTTCTGATGTCATTTTTGTATTTAAAATTGTACATAACATGTTTGATGTTGTATCTCTTTTAAATTATATACAGTTCCGTGTTCCATCTAGGCGCACGCGTAAGCAAGATTTGTTTATTTTACCCAAGTGCCGTGTTAATATCTTTAAATTTAATTGTTTTAACAGAATCCAAGAGTGTTTCAACACTTATGTGCCCTTTTCCTATGACATTTTTATGGGTTCTCTACTTCGTTTTAAAAAGTGTGTTAAGTCACTTTCGTGGTAATATTGTTTTGACATGGCACTTATTTAGTGTCTAGTGTTTTTATCTTTTTTTATCTTGTATCTAGTGCTGTTTGTTATTATTACATATATTGTGATTTTATTTTGTATTATTGTATCGCACTTGTGGGGCAATGCCCCTGTTGCTGATAAATAAACATGAATGAATTGAATTGAATTGAATTGGCTGGCTGCTTGAGAAAGTTATTCGGATAAAGTTATTTTAAAACGTATTCAAAATCACCTATGCGATAATAATATATTAATTAATGAACAATTCGGTTTTCGACAACATCACAGTACCACAGCTCAACTGACGAGGATAACTAAACATATAACAGACAATCTTAAATAAGCATACTGGAATGATCTCACTAGATATTGATTAAGCTTTTGACACTGTTTGGCATAATGGTCTAACTCTAATATGTAAACTAGTATCAAACAATTTTCCCAAATACCTAATTCTTATTGTACAGTCTTAACTTCAAAACAGGAGTTTTTATATGTTAAAGTGAATGATGTGAAATCTAGCATCAGACGCATCCTCGCAGGAGTATCAGGGGTCCATGTTAGGCCCAGTGCTGTTTTCGTGTATAAATGACGTTCCTCGTCTAAAAAATGTTCTTTTGAGTGTATATGCAGATGACACCGCAATTGTGACTTCTTCCTTAACATCAGTGCAATAAAAAATAGACTGGAAGCAGCGTTCTTTAAAATACAAAACATTTTCATCGATGGAGAATTAAAGTTAATGACTCAAAAACGACAGCAATTCTCTTCACTAAGTGCCGACCAAGAAACATCCAACCATTACTTATAAACCATCGCCTTATAGACTGGTCTCATGTACTCAAGTATAGGTATTTACCTTGATAAACGACTCGCGTTTACCCACCACATTACTTGCAAAATTCAGCAAGCATATACTCCGCTATATCACAATTGCATCTCTTATTTAACAGACATAATCATATGAACAAACAAAATAAATTAATTCTGTACACTATGGTAATTAGGCCAATTCTCATGTATGCGTGTCCAGTGTGGAGTTCTAATAGTGCAGAATACATGTTTAAGAATGGCAGGAAATTTGCCACGAAGCACCTGGATATTCGACTTGCACAACGTTTTTAATTTACCTTTATTAAGGATTTTGTGTTGAAAATCACGGATCGCTTTTACTCTAAATGCACTGTTAATGTTCATAATAATTTAATTTCTAGTCTAGAACACAGAATACAGTCTAGCTTCTCTTAAATATTATAAAAGGTACAAACATAAACGTACGAAACATATTTTACTTTAATTCTGTCATAAAGTCAATTTCATTTCAAGAGCACCTGCTATAATAATTTAAGTTCACTTATTTAATTAAGCTTAGTCTTACTCTCTTCCGAAGAGGTTTTTTTAAACTTTTTTTTTCACATTGTATGTATGTATTGTCTTTTCGAATTGCATAACCTTTATGATTTTGTCTTATTTTTACGTTAAAATGTTAAAAGCAATACACTTAGGAAATTTTATGAAGAATGTATGTAATCCTGCTTGTTTTTAATTTAATAAATTGTGTTTCATCTCAAGGCGAGTGCTGGGAAGATCAATAAAGTCCCTAAGAAAGTCTAGGCCATTCCATCCAAACTATCATATCGAAATTTTAAATCCCACTTTTTTAGACCGGCACAAATTTAATATAAGTATTTTTTTAAATCTTCCGACAGAAAAATAGTAGAAGGAATCGAAATCATTTTCTTCAACGCGGAATAGGAATCGAAAGTACGTCGAGCTTACCGATTGTCGAAAGTAAGCGTCGATCCTCACCCCCCTGATCAGAAAGTCAACAGCAGTGGAGATTCGACCGGCCGAGCGGAGAGAGGTAGACTCGGTGGAACCCCTGAAGAGGATGTGTGATACCACATCGAAACGTCGGGATGGAGGGGGTAAGTCAAAACCCTCATTCTATAACTCACGTGATAATACCCCAACAATTATTTAACATATAGCCGGGAGAATTTAAAACTTAACATATATATATTTACTCATACGTTTGGATCGTTATCCTTGGAAGTGTTACAGCTAGATAAGTGATAAATCATCAATCGTTAATCTACAACCGCGGCAGGTAAACAACCCAAGCGACCTCATTACTTATAATCATTATGAAGTGTTTTCTTGTAAATATTGGTTAATGGTAATTACCCATTGCACCGAACATCAGAGTAATCTACATCATTAAATTACAAAAAACTTATGTTTCACAACTATCGGCTCAGACATTCGTATTACTTTTTTTTTTTTTATTATTATATAATTAGGAGTAATGTCAGAGAAAGATAACCTGGAAAAGGCAGAAATACCTGGCTATAACATCTACAGCCTTCCCAGATGCTAGGAGAATTGCCTCAAGCATTCTGGTTGGAGTGAAGGCAGGCTTTACTGTTAGATTCCAAGTTCTGCATGAGATATGATGACGACAAACTTGAAATTGTGAAGCTTGACATTTGGAAACAGCACTCTAAGACACAATATGTAATTGTATACAACCCACCACTAAATGTGACCAAAGGTTTAATAGGACACTGTGCTAGTGGGGGACTCTAACGCGAACAACATGGCATCTATAGAGAGACCAGTAGAGTGGGTACCCAGTAAACACAGTCCCTCCTAAGTCCCTCCTTTTGAAGACTTCTTGCGTCCTTTTTAGGAGCTTCGAAAAAGTACGTATATAGTACAGACTAAGTACATCCTAATAAGACCCTTCTTTACGGGATAAATTAAGTCCATCTTTTTTACCTCCTTTTTAAGATATGTTCGTTGAGAGCAAATTATGCTTGATTTTCATTTCGCTCAATGTTTACTAATATAGGCATTCTATGTTCTTGTTCTACCTTCCATTGATGAACAGAATTACGTTTACATAGAAACTCCTTTTTTGATACTTTTTGCATACTTTTTAGGAGCTCCTAAAAAGTATTGTAAAAAGGCCCGCCCAAGTAGGCCTACGTCTTAAGAAAGTCCTTCTTATAAGGCTCTCTCTTGCCTTAAGTTTGGTTATAATTGGTCCGTAAACAATGTATACATAATTTTTTCTTGTTCTTTATTAGATGAGCGTAGCGAAGCGGAGTGAATCTCTCCATACAACTCGATCGGCGCTTTGTCTGTGTGTATGTGTGTGTGTATGTATGTATGTATGTGCGCTAAATTTTGTTCGTCGCGCACAGGTCAAACGGCTTGACGTATTTGGCTGAAATTTTCTGTCAACATTTGTGACTACTAAACTCGATGCTGTTAACATAACCAGCAAAATTCGTCAAGATGCCAACCTACAAAAAATTAATAACTGAAAAATAAAATTTGTTTATTTATTTAATTAAATGAAAACTTACCAACGGATTTAAATAATGTTTATCATGTAGGTTAACATAAACCGAACCAACAATTGACAATAATTTCAAAATTGTACGTATATCCGCCATGTTATAAAAAAATATTGTTTATTTACAACAATAATTTCATCATTTTTACAGTGTTCCGCCGATATGATTCGCATTTGCGGATTTTTGCAATAAGATGCACATAGTATACACCAAAAATAGCGTACGTAACTATACTTATGCACTATTATTTGGAATCTCGATAGCTGTCATAAAATGGCTACAATGACATAAGATGCCAACCTACAAAAAATTAACAACTGAAACACGTGTTTTGTTATTTATTTATTTAAATTAAAACTTACACACGGATATTAATGATTTTTTATATGTAGGTCCACATCAATAGTACCAACACTCGACATTAGTTTCAAAATTGTTGCTTTAACCGCCATGTTATAAACAAATATTGTTTATTTACGGTAGACATTTTCTTCATTTTTACAGTGTTCCACCGATATGATTCGCATTTGCGGACTATTGAAGTTAGATGCACATAGTATGCTGCAGAAATGGCGTAGGGAGTTAGACCTTTCTCACTATGTATTTGGAATTTTGATAGCTGTCATAGAATGGCTACAATGGCGTGTTATGTTTTATGACTTTCACGGCAAAAATGCAAATGTTAACAACGAACTTTGTAGACAAATAAAAACGCTTTTATTAAAATTTAAAAGCTGGTTTTTGTATGATAAAACAATAATACATTTTACATATAGTCTATATCTACATTATGGAACTTTCCATACACTGATAGGTTTAATAGTTTATGAATGAGAGCCTATTGAGTAGACCATGGTCGAATTAAATTATGCGGAAATCCATTGAAAAATCAACTTAAAGGTTTTAATTTATTTAAAGAAAACATTTTAACGGATTTAAATAATATTTCGTGCATTTATTAGAAACATATCGAGAAATAATATACACAAGTAATAAGGTTGTTACTTGCTCCGCCATTTTGTAAAAAAATCATATGTTTATTATTAAGTTTTTTTTTTTTTTATAAGAGAAATATGACATTCAAAAGATGTGTTTGCTTTAAAACATTGAACCAACTCGCTCATCTGTCAACGCGGAGCGTTTTCCTAGTTTAAGTTTTTAGGGGTCGGACGTGCGTGCGTGTATAATGTATGTAAAAGGTAAATTGTGTACACAAAATGTTGTTCGTCCGTTGCGCATAGGTCAAGTCAAACTGCGGAACGGATTTGGTTAAAATTTTTAGTCAACACTCATGACCAGTGAACTAATTAGATGCTTTTACCACAACTTGCAAACTCCATCAAGATCTAGACTACAAAAAAATTAATCAGTGAGAAATAATGATGAGTTATAAATATAATTTTTTTATTCATGACGCACAGGTCAAACGGCGCAACGGATTCGGCTGAAATTGTCAGTCAACACTTTTGATCCGTGAACTAGATGCTGTTAACATAACCAACAAAATTCGTCAAGATGCCAACCTACAAAAAATTAATTACTGAAAAAAATCCTCGGATTTGGCTGCAATTTTCGGTGAACACTCGTGACCACTAAACTAGATACTGGTTTACATATCCAACAAAATTCATTCGTTAAGATGCCAAACTACAAAAAACCAATTACTGAAAATTTTGTTTTGTTCGTCGCGCACAGGCCAAACGGCTTGACGTATTTGGATGAAATTTTCCGGCAACATTCATGACCACTAAACTCGATGCTGTTAACATAACCAGTAAAATTCGTAAAGATGCCAACCCACAAAAAATTAATTACTGAAAAATAAAATTTGTTGATTTATTTAATTAAATTAAAACTAACACATGGATTTAAATAATGTTTCACATGTAGGTTCAAATCAACAGTACCAACACTTGATAATCATTTCAAAATAGTACGTTTATCCGCCATGTTATAAAAAAATACTTTTTATTTAAAGCAATAATTTCTTCATTTTTACAGTGTTCCGACGATATGGTTCGCATTTGCGGACTATTGCAATTAGATGCACATAGTATACACCCAAAATAGCGTACGCAATTATACCTTTCTCACTATTATTTGGAATCTTGATAGCTGTCATACTCATAAAATGGGTACAATGACGTAAGATGCCAACCTACAAAAAATTAATTACTGAAAAACATGTTTTTTAATTTATTGGATTAAATTAAAACTTGCACACCGATATAAATGATTTTTTGCATGTAGGTCCACATCAATGGTTCTAACACTCGACAGTAGTTTCAAAATTTTAGCTTCAACCGCCATGTTATAAACAAATATTGTTTATTTACGGGAAAATGTTTCTTCATTTTTACAGTGTTCCACCGATATGATTCGCATTTGCGGACCATTGAAGTTAGATGCACATAATATGCGACACAAATGGTGTGCACAGTCGGTCCTTTCTCACTATGTTTTTGGAATTTTGATAGCTATCATAGAATGGCTACAATGACGTGTTATGTATTATGACTTTCGCGGTAAAAATGCAATTGTTAGCAACGAACTTTGTAGACAAATTAAAAAGCTTTTATTTTGTTTTTTATGCGGTTATTGTATGATTAAACCATATTTTGTTTTAAATCTAGCCTGTATCTACATTATGGACTTTTCAATACACAGTTAAGTTTAATAGTTTATGAATTAGAGCCTTTTGAGTAGACCACGGTCGAATGAAATTATGCGGAAATCCATTGAAAAATCAACTTAAAGGTTTTAATTTATTTAAAGAAAACATCTTAACGGATTTAAATAATATTTCGTGCATTTATTAGCAACATATCTAGAAATAATAGTCACAAGTTCTAAGGTTCTAGCTTGATCCGCCATCTTGTAAAAAAATCATATGTTTATTATAAAGGTATTTTTATTTAAAGCGTAATATGATATGCAAATGATTTATTTGATTTGATACACTGAAAAAAATCGTTCATCTGCCAACGCGGAGCGTTTTCCTAGTATGACCTATGCCTGTCGAAACGTCGGTTAACAGAAAACAACGATCAATTAGATTACTCGTATTTTCTTGTTTGTTGGTTTCACTTTCCCACGTTTGAAAGCATTATTTTCAATCACATCGACTGTTGTTTGTTAATTTTTTAATTTACATCGTGTTTGTTAATTTTTGCATTAAATTAAATTAATATTTAGTGATTCGAAACGTGATTCGACGTAAAGAACATGTTGAGTTGTGACGCATCAGACTTCAATCTTGAAACAATTGATTATAAATACGTCAACAACTGTGGTTCAGATACTAGCGAAGATTACTTGAGCTTCTGGGACTTAATGGCTGTATTATTGCTTAACGACGAGGTGTCTAATATTTCTCATCTCTATGAGTGTGTTGTCGGAGTGCTCAGGATGGGAGGTGGTCGCTGGTTGCTTCAATGCTGACTGAGGTTATTTCCGAAGTTTTTCTCAGTCACAAAGGCATTTTGGATTCCCTTGTGACGAACCCGGCGATGTGCAATGGATCAGATTTGGCCGACATCATATGACCTAGCTGTCGAGTACGTCGCAAAACACCTGACTGACACTAAGAAACTAACACAACTATAGCAAACGCTTATAAAAACGTTTCGAGTACCCGTTAGTGAACAGACGTCCCGGTTTCCCCATGACAGTCCCGGTTTTCAGGCACCTGTCCCGGTGTCCCGAGAGACACCACCCAGACGTCTTTTAATGTCCCAGTTTTATTCTAGGACATTTTCATTAATTTTATCGCTATAATTGTAATTTATTTTTCTCCAAACACCATCTTTATTTATTTTATAGAGGTCAACTTTCAATGCACCATTTTCAACGGTGTGTTTTCAATACGTCAGAAAGGCAAGACTGACATCATACCATCTGAAGACGAAAACACACAAAAACGTGACCATGATAATATGAGTCAATTGAAAAAATACCCTCCCCCCAATCCAGATTATATCCCGGGATTTTTGCATTTGAAATTTGAAAAGTGGTCATTGCCCACGTTTCCCAAAATAATTATAAATGTTTCATAACTACCTCAGTCGGTGATGACTGATGATTCTGTAACTTTGTCCTGGTGACGAACGACACCAAACTTACTCATGAATGATGAAATCGTTGCAGCTAGGCGATGATTGAACTATTACAGAAGACTGCGTTATCCTATCTGACCTTGACTTAACGTTGGTGTTTTCCAGGGCTATATTCTTCCGAGAAGAAGTGACACACATAGATTAAATTACTGTTTAAGTGTTATCGTCGCGAGTTAGATTAGACGCAGTAGTCGGTCGTAGTCACATGACCGACACTCACTGACGACCTGTATATTAACGGTACGCAGTCTTACGACTTGTCAGAACGTGCGTCGCTGTTGATTGATTGTCTCGCACTCCATACAGGAATCGTAAGTAACACACATTATTCTCAGTTTATTTCTGTTTTCAGTTCTATTGTGTATCTTTTAAGCTGTATATTGTATACTGAATCTGCGATTAATATTGCTTTAAATGATTTAAAATTATCAAAACGTAAACCAAAATAGTTCGTGTCCTAGAGTTAGAGAATTGTGTTTCTTTCTTATTAATATTTCTTTGTTTGAGTAAATATTTCCGGTTTTCAAATGTTTAGTAGCCATACTTGATAAGGTTCAATCCCACCATCAAATAATTGTTCAATGAATTTCAGAGAAGTAATAATAGTGTTAATTCGCATTACGTTCCCAAACTGTGGTATGTGGACGGTGTAGCATAGTGGATTCGCACGATTGACTATAGGCATGAAATGTATTTCAAAATAAATTACAAATATTTATATTAACATGTGTTATGCCCGGTTTCACCAAATTATTTAACTCGACAATTAGTGTTAAAAACTGCTCCATCGCCAACTTTTGATAAAAATATATTTTTTCATTAAGGTGACCATATTTTGAAGGTAACAAACTGGGACAAACTTTAGTCCGCACACACAGGGGTCTGGGGCGAAGCCCCAGCCGCCAGAGGCGAAATTCTTTTGAAGGTATAAATTCGTCAAAATGCTCAAAAAACAGCTTTCTGACATGATTCATGAAGATAATTTGAATGGGATATACGGGTTCGGCAGAGTAGAGAATTCATGCAAGGGTAAGTCAAGTGCAGGCAATCATTATCAAATAAAATGAATGCATTTTATTGAAAAATGAAAATTTATTTAATTTTTATAATGTGCATCCTTGAAATTTTAATAGACTTTCCAATACAATAACACAATAATGTACAGTAAAAACTAATAGACTTTACATTGAAAGAATACATGCATGTAGGTAAATGCAGTTCTGGTCACTACTTTTTGATTTCTGATAAGTGATTATCTCAAACAAAACAAAAACAAAAGATTTATTTAAATTTAATGAATAATATGTTACTGAGATAATTGTGGAAAGCAGAAACTTCCAAAAGTGGAAGATTCTAATGCCAATGTTTATTGTCTGATACATTTATTTAACTTTACAGAATACCGGGACATTTCTTTCCTCAAATTACAAACCGGTACAAATACGTCATTTTCATGAGTCTCTCGGGACACCGGTACAAGGGTTCGGAAAACGGTACTGTACCGGTCTTACTGTACCGGTCAAACCGGTACGTCTGGTCACCTTATTCATTCACAAGTGGGCTGAAATCTGATCAAATGTGTTGAATTGGATATTGGGCACCTGTCTTGTTTATAGACAGGATTTAGTTGTCCTGCGGAGATATCAGAAATTTCAATATACTCATTTTCTTATTTCTTCTTATTTTTATTTTTCCTTTTTTTTTTACATGTGTGTTACATAAATATTTTTTTTTTTTTCATACAGTGGAAAATACCTGAACCAATAAACAAGTGTTCGTGTTTTAAATTAAATATTTTCATAATTCTTAAAATTATTCACATTCTAAAGTTTCCTATATTACGTTACTTTAATTAATACAACATTCGTCTGTCCTTGTAAATAAACATGACATTAACACCAAGACTCAAAAGGTATTTCGAATATTCATTGTTGTACGAAACCGACGAAGAGCATGGTTTTATTTTGAGATGAAAAACGCTGATCATGGCCTTCGGTATACATTTTTTTAAATATCCAATAATGTTCTACACAAGACTGATCACAATATGAGGCCAATATGCCAACCTGAAGAAATTGTGTTGCTTTAACGTTCTGCTAATATTTTGTTATTTGTCATTGTAATTAGTAGGGATGACATCGGGTAGTAAAATCTGGATTCGATTCCAGCCGCTCAACATGTTATTTGAAGGCCATTGACCGCCCGTGGCAGAAGCTGCCAGCGTGCGTTTTGTCAGCCAGTGATGATGGTCGGGAAGGGGTGGGGGTAGGCCGAGAGCCAGTGGGAGCACAGGCAAACCAGAACTCTCCCGCAGCAATTACACCACATGAAATAGGCTTTGTCTATTTTTAATCAAGCCGATAATGGATACATAACGGAGCGGGAAAGTATTTTATGGAATGGAAACAAGTCATTTTGCTATCACCATTGTTGGCGCATTGTTGAAGCATACAACAATTCAACTAAAAATGTACCAGAACAAGATTCGAATTTTTAGAACGGATTCGGGTAATTTTTGGATTCGGGTAACCCGGATACCCGGATACCCGATGTCATCCCTAGTAATTAGTGTGAATGCATGTAATAAAAGTATTATTTTTTATTGTTATCATAAAACGGACATGCTTATTTATTACTAAATACTAAAATACAACAAGATATGTCGTAAAATGTTTTCAATACATGACACATTTTTTTTAATTTAATTTTTATCACAAGTTGGTGATGGAGCCGTTTGAGACTAACATGCTGAGTTAAATACTTTGGTGAAACCGGGCATTAGGAGGTTGTTATTTAATACTCAGTCCGGCAAATAAGAGTTGAAATAGAAATTGTGGGTTGTGGAATGGGGAAAGTATACAGGGCTGGATAAAGTGTTCTCGAGGTTATAAACAAAAATTCAATCGTGTTGGAAAATCCTAGAGAGCCCATTTCTAAAGTTTGGGAAACTTTGTCGTAGTACATTAATCTAGTATCAACATAATATTTACTAATATGAATGTCATACGTTGAATGGGACCAAGAGACAAGGTGGTGTGGACACAACGATAGTCTGCTTGATATTGTGGCTGTAGCGTGTTAACCCGCATGTATAATAATTGCGAATAAACATGTTTTCGTTCAGCTAATGTCTACTGTCTCATTGTATTGCAGGAATGATCCTATATGCCAATAGTTTATCCACGAAGAATCATGGTATAATTATACCTATCAAGTCTACTATTGGTGAAACCAAGACTTTTAGACCGGGAGATATTTCAAACAAAACACCACACAAACATGACTATGGTGAAGAACAATTAAAAAAATAACTAACCAAGTGCGTTAATTTTCGAGGGCGTCCACTCTCTTCCTCAGACGCGAAAGGCTCACTCTCTTCTCAGTGCCCTCGCGTCTGAGGAAAAGAGTGAACGCTCCCGAAAATTAACGCACTTGATGAGTGTTTTTTAATATTTCATGAGCGTGGTTTCTTTTCATGTGGTGTGTTTTATTTGTTTACTATTAGTATGTATCTTATTTCAATGGGACAGCGAGAGAAGATGTATAAAATGAAGGTGATGTTAGTGTTCAAACTGAGTAACTGATGATAATAAATGCAACCTGTATCTAATTATTTAGGCTACAATAACTGATTTTCAGTGGTGAACATTATACCACAAATTATGTACTAATAACGGCCTCATGTGTTCGACTCCTGGAAATAGTGTTGGAGGAGAGGTTGTAGCTTCATAGGTCAATAAGAATAATTCAAGACCAACAATAGTAATCAGTAGGCCTAATTTTACCAAGCAAAACCACAACTTCTTGTAATTTATAATTTATGCATAGGGATTTGTTGGGTAATATTTCAAGGAGATATATGATACAAATATCACTGTTATTTATTTAATAATAGTGTAAAATGAGGCGTTTACCTGAGAATAGATACCTATGTGATAAACCTCTTGACTTCCAGATGTATAAGATCGTGTTCGCCCTGATAGTGGCCTGCGCCCTAGCAGCTCCCCAGGGCTCGTCTACTTGCGGGGAAAACGCGTGTCAAGATGTGGTATGTGCGCCCATCACCCAGTGCACCAACGGACAATTCATCCCTAAGATTGGCCCATGTGGTTGCTGCTCGGCCTGTATTTCAAACACTCGTAAGTATTCTACTTGTCCAATCACACACAGCTCAGTGCAGTTAAACAAATAAATAGATAAATAAATAAATACAAAAATAAATAAATTAATTAATTAATTAATTAATAAATAAATAAATAAATAAATAAATAAATAAATTAATTAATTAATAAATAAATAAATTAATAAATAAATAAAAAAAAAAAAAAATAAATGAAAAAATAAATAAATAAATTCATTCATTCATTCATTCATTCATTCATTCATTCATTCATTCATTCATTCATTCATTCATTCAAAAATATGTCTACCTACTCAGTTACAAGAACTCATTCATACCATTTATTATGCTCCGTTGCTATGATGGCTCAAAAGTCACTGTTTACCTACGTATACACCATTATCATAAACAATTGTTGGTATTGTAGAAATGTAGCCTATTACATTTAATATCAATTGGTAACGGGTATGAAAAGATGCAATTGTACAACGTTGCCAACTTAAATCAGAATCTATCATTAGGTAGGTCTAGATCATTAGGTAGAACATATGTTTAATGTGAACATAGTTAACTTTACTTTTCTATAATACTATCTCAGAGTGGACTTCAGAACTAGCATCAGACATTTCAGTGTTGTGTCGAACTACCGACTAACTGTCGGCCTTCCTCTTGGCTTGCTACATTGAGTATGTTTTCCACATCACATTGCACTCAATTTAATGTCACTTAGAATTTATTGGTTTCGGAATAGTAATTTACTGAACAATAACTATTATAATTATGTTTACTTGTAAGTGAATTACCTCTTACGAGCAAGTCCACGTTGTCGTTGTCGTTGTCGTTGTCGTTGTCGTTGTCCTCACAAATGAACATCAAAATGTACATGAAATGCATGATTCACTCTAATATCAATACAAATGCGTGTGTATGTTTGTGTGTTTTCAGATGTAATTTTAATTTGAGGAACATTTGTAATTTGTATGTATAGCATGCATAGGTGACTGTCGAAACTTGAAATTAAAATAGTTTGTGGGTTGGAAAGTGTGAGATAGAAGGTACGTGAAAGTGATTATTTGAATATAAAACAGTGTTGTTATTCTTTTCGACGATTTCCTGGCTAATCGTTACTGGGCGGAACTTGTTATCGCATTTCCTGCAATCTGAAGCTGAAGGTTGTTTTTGTTTTTCCAGTGAGTGTAATTACGTAATATCGTTGAGTGAGTATTGGGTAGAGACGCAACGCAGTCGGCATTTGTCTACCGCCTTATGCTGCCCAACATACTTTTGTCGGGTAGTAGAAGTTCGCCAAGCGACGCGATGACGGAGTTTTCTGTCTTCGTATATCTTCGGTGAAGTAGCCGACCAATCAGGCTCCGTCATCGCGTCGCTTGGCGAACTTCTACCCGACTAAGTATTGTGTGCAGTAAAAGGCGGTAGACAAACTGCCGATGGCCTTGGTGCCTTACTCAACGATAATATACCGTATCTATATCACCTCTTCTAACTGCTTAGGACCCTGATACCAAATACTTTAATAGCCGCTAAGCGATAGCGCCTATTACAGTATTTGCTGATACTTCACACATTGGGTTTATTCGTTGGAGTGCCCGTGCCCTATTACACGATTATGCCGAAAATGCGTAATTGTAACTTTGTTCAATGTGTTTAAATATATATTCCAGTTAAAAACGACGACGTCGCTTCTATCAACTGCTGGGAATCCATATTATAATCCTTGTTTACCCCCACTTCCAACATCTTTGTTTTAGATCTGCGCGTGGGTGTGGGCAAGAGGTGTGGGCCCCCCACATACCTGAGCTGCGACCCGGGCTTAGTTTGCATGGGGAGTCCCGGCAACGGAATTTGCCAATGGCCTTGAACGCAACATAGAACCCAATTATTACCTTTCCCCGAATTCCAACTACACCATCTGCATGAACTTTGGTATTAATCTTCTATTTCTGTGTTCAAATATTCAAATGCTATTTGGTCGTGTATAAAATTTGGTATTGGTTCCTTCTTTTCACTGTGTGTACTAAAACAAATAAATGCCAATCCTCCGAGTTAATATAGCTGTCAATATGTGCATGTTATACTATGGTAAAATGTACCACTTCAGTGATGGGAGAATCAAAAGGACGTTTATTTAGTGTACACCTTTCGGTTGTTTGTACTTTCTTTTGACTATCGGTTGTACTTCGATTTATGTTAAAGCGATTGTTTGTGTTCATATTACTGAAAACAAAATACAATAATTCTTTATCGGTTTCAATACCTGTGGTATTCGCTATCCTCCATCCCTTGTATCTCCCTATACCTTGGGATCACGATTCACGTGAGTTGTGGCATGAGGCAATAACCTCTTTTATGATCAGCTTACACAACTTCCTCTATCTCTTATCCCTTGTATCTCCCGATACCTTGGGTCACGTGAGTTGTGGCATGTGGCAATAACCTCTTTTATGAACAGCTTACACAACTTCCTCCATCCCTTATCCCTTGTATCTCCCGATACCTTGGGTCACGTGAGTTGTGGCATGAGGCAATAACCTCTTTTATGATCAGCTTACACAACTTCCTCTATCCCTTATCCCTTGTATCTCCCGATACCTTGGGTCACGTGAGTTGTGGCATGAGGCAATAACCTCTTTTATGATCAGCTTACACAACTTCCTCTATCCCTTATCCCTTGTATCTCCCGATACCTTGGGTCACGTGAGTTGTGGCATGAGACAATAACCTCTTTTATGATCAGCTTACACAACTTCCTCTATCCCTTATCCCTTGTATCTCCCGATACCTTGGGTCACGTGAGTTGTGGCATGTGGCAATAACCTCTTTTATGATCAGCTTACACAACTTCCTCTATCCCTTATCCCTTGTATCTCCCGATACCTTGGGTCACGTGAGTTGTGGCATGTGGCAATAACCTCTTTTATGATCAGCTTACACAACTTCCTCTATCCCTTATCCCTTGTATCTCCCGATACCTTGGGTCACGTGAGTTGTGGCATGTGGCAATAACCTCTTTTATGATCAGCTTACACAACTTTTTAATGTGATCTAAAGTAGACGTTTAGGTACATTTCTATCGGTTAGAATCTTGACTTGAGTAGGTTCCCTTCTCTGTACTAGATCGGCCAGTGTATGATGACGCTTTTGAATGGTCGTTTGCCATTGGTTGGGTCAGGATTTACCGTCTTACTTCTAAGAGATAAGTATCAGTAATCTTACTTGTTCCTTGTGGGGGATATTCCGCGTCTCCGAACTATGTAGCGGTTTTCTCATCAATCTTATACATTAAAAAGTTGTGTAAATTGTGACCAAAAAAGGTCAGCTGTGGTATTTATAATACATTATGCAGTACATGGGAGTGGGAGGTGCTATACCTAAGAGGTGACAGAGGTTTGGTATACTCCTGAAGCCAAGATTTTGACTTCAAAACAGTTCCTTGATTCATGCAAATGATTAGTTTATAATGAGTTGTTAACTTGTTATCGCTAAACTGTCTGGAAATGAACCATTAGTCCAAATGGATGACAACATCAACTGAAATATCTACATCAACAAAAATATTATGGCCGGTGATTTTCGCAGAATCTGGGACAATCTTATCTAAATGACATAATATCTACAATGCGGATAACAGTATTTAGTAAGTATGAAGTTGCTCCAACCTTTCTATACTTGTCCTTACAAAATATAGACGGTCAGCTACGCACTTTTGTGGTCTCGCTCGGCCGGACCAACTGAGAGTGGACTCAAAAAATTCGTAATTTTTACCTGATTACAGCAAAGGCAATCCGGAAATCGTAATCAGTAGCTTTCACTTTTTATAGCCAAAAAACGGCCAAAGACGGTAAATTTATTAAGTACAAGACCAATTGCAATTGAGTGATTGCAATGGAAAAGGTGTCAAGAAATTCGATATTTTTTAGAAATAAAGAAACAATAATGCGAAAATGGAAATCTGTAGAGTTTAGCGTTGAGATCCTAAAAAACGGTAGAAAATGGCACAATTTATTAAATAGACTAACTGACCAGTAATAATGAAAGAGGTAGGCTAATTTGATATTTTAAGCATAATGTAAAAGAAATAATGTGAAACTCAATACATGTGCCTTTAGGCATTACCGGTGGATAAAAAAGGGT
The DNA here is from genome assembly GCA_945910005.1 of Isoperla grammatica. Taxonomy (NCBI): domain Eukaryota; kingdom Metazoa; phylum Arthropoda; class Insecta; order Plecoptera; family Perlodidae; genus Isoperla; species Isoperla grammatica. The sequence goes on along the minus strand of OX246746.1, from coordinate 31,886,522 downwards.
ACCAGAAAGGCACCGCTGTCTTTTAGATCGCTTGACTGACTTTCTGGAAGAGAAGGCAACAAATGCGATTTAAAGCATCGTGCAAACTTCTAAACCATTAACGTTTACCATTCATATCCTAAAAGGCAAAAATGGTCAAAAAACGGGGGGGGGGGGGGTTGGTTATAAGATTATTAGTGCTATTATTTTCGCAAAAATAGAATAAACCCAAATGCAGTTGGCCGGCCAAAAAAGATAAGTCGCAAATTGTTGGTATTATTTCAAGTGCTTGAAGAACGGCAACAAAGTCACATTTAATTAAATAGAAATACTATTTGCAGGAAAAAATAATTGGTTAGGAAGAAAAATGTATCATTGGACATGATTATGAACGCCGTTGGTCAATATATATTGAGTTTTATTCACACGAAAACGAAAAAATCAAAATAGGCTTATTATTTCCCATTTTTTAAAAGATCAAATACAAGGAAAAAATATATGAACGGCATGTGTTCCATCAATCTAACTCCGTAAGCTCTAGACGGTTTGTGTAGTGTAGTGTGTAAAACACCAATGTTCGGCATTTGCATTTCTATGGCCTGGCCATGTGTATGTGTAAACTTGTTAAAAAATTAAGTGTAAAGCTACGAGTACGAAGCATCAAATTATGTAGATGTTAGCTCATGATATTATATTATAGCACAAGTAAATGAAACGTTAATTTAAATACAATTTATTAAAACACACATGTGAGCTGACTTTAAAAACAAATACAAGTTGTACCTTATTGTGTCCAACTTCGCTGTAAACAAAGAAATACATCGGTGACTTTGGAGCCATCCTAGCAAGAAAGCACTCAATAAATTCAAAGATGTTCTGAAATCATCCTTGTTGATTCTGATATTTGCCCGCAGGTGTTCGCACTGTCCAACCACTGATTTACATATTTTATATTTAAATATCTATCTTTAGTTGGTTATCGCTCACTCGTCAATGGGGTTCGGAGGCTATAGGGTTGGCTCAGTCGCTTTAAATTAAAATCCCTCACTGAAAATAATTCATGCTACTGAGTGGAAAGACTATAAATATGAAGTTTTCATTCATTACTTAAAATAGGTTATCCTCTTCGCCGCCTTGTTAAATATTTTCCGCGTGCTTTGAGAATCACTAGAACAGAAAAACATTTACATACAGTCGCATTGGTAACGCAAACACTATAATTCATTTAAATATATTATATCAAGTATAGTATAATGAGGGCTTCAATATTACATAATTATGTATACTTTAGAAATCGGGGTCACTATCCTTATTGCAGTAGTTTCCTTTTTTAGGTACTGGTAGCAAGGTCTCTTCTTGCACCTCTTTGCATTGGTCTTTACAGTAACACAAGTCTGTATCTAAGCTTCAAATCACTGCACTGACACTTGGCTGTGGAACAGTGTTTGCATTTGCACGATATCAATTCCAACACTTCTTCGGGGGCTGGTTTTGTCACAAGCTATCGGATAGCACTATTGAACCATTTTCCAGGCACCAGCCATACTCAAAGAGGTGAGAGAATTGAGAGAATTTGTTACCTAACGTTATCATTCTACTGGTCTTCTATAATTTACATAACACATTTCTTGCTGAAAGCCAAATACTTTTGATTTCAACTTTCACAAAATTTGTTTAGTATATGCCATATGTGTTGTCATCTCTCCCATGCAATGTTAGCGGTTACTTGGAGTTTATCGGTAACTTAAACTAAATATTAAATGATCCATTTATGCCCCCCCCTTTTTTTCATAATGCCCAACGCTATTATTTAAAATTTTGGGGTAACATTTTCTTCACGATCTCTTAAGATTTCAATTTTTTGCCGCCCTTACTAGCATTATCATTAATTGGTAATGTAGTTCATAAATTGCCCTTTTTTGCCGTTATTTGTATATAAAAAGTGAAAGCTACCGATTTCAATTTCCGCATTGTCTTTAATGCAATCAGGTAATAATTACGATTCTAGAGCACACTCCCGGCGTGTCTGGCCGAGTGAGACCATTGTCTTGAATTTTGGAGCAAAGGGGACAGGCTACTGGCTAGTATGAATTTTTTATAACTTTTTGTTCTAAAGACCAAGCAAGACACTGCTGATTTTGATGGTCGCTTTATTTGTTCTGAATTCGTTCTAATGTATCGAGTTCGTGCCACCAGTCTAAGTGTAATCGGTCGATAGGTCTTCTATATGATACATTGGTGCCCTTTTTTGCCGTTTCTTGGTTTTAAAGGCAGTTATTATTATTTCTAAATTCACAATATTTGTCATTGGCAACATTCAGTTTGAAATACCGAGTTGTTTGAATCCTCTTCCAGTGCTATCGGTCAACTGGTCTTCTAACTGAAATGTGTGCCGTTTTTGCCGTTTTTATGCTCCCAGTGCCAAACGGTAGCGATTTCCATTTTCGCATTACTTTTAGTTAACTTTACATAAAATAAGAAATTGTTAGACACCTATTTCAGCGATATCAGTCAACTAGTCATGTAGTATTTAAATAATTCTTTTTTGCCGTTTTTTGGCTGTAAAAAGTAAAAGCTACGGATTGCCTTTGTTGTAATCAGGGAAAAATAACAAATTGTTTGAGCCTACTCTCGGCTGGTCCGGCCGAGTGAGACTATTCTGTTAAATTTGGGGGGATAGCTGACCGTCTAATAACAGAGTTCAATGGTCTACTAATTAATTTTATTCTCTAGTTCCTACCATCAAATTATAATAGGTTCATTAGGGAAGGAACTTCGGTTGGTTACATGGAACAGGGGGCGTGACTAATAATGAGACTTGTGCGCTCTACTAAGCGGAAGACTATATTTACGAATGTGTTCAAGAAAATAACGTCAGGAATCTTTTGAATTTTGTTGAATCCGCGTGCATGAAAGGGACAGTAGATAATAGGAATGTGAGTTCATCTGCACATATCGTCCGATCAAGTTAATGACTGTCTGCGTATCGATACGAAGGGAATCTATCTTAACCTAACCTAACCTAACCTAACCTAACCTAACCTAACCTAACCTAACCTAACCTAACCTAACCTAACCTAACCTAACCTAACCTAACCTAACCATCATACGAACTTAAATCATACGAACAGCCTTCGAACATTTCTATCAGATATCGGGGGTGGGGGGTATTGCCCCCCCACCTCAGGTGTGTGGCCCTAAGACAAGCGTGTTGTTACAGATTTCGGAGTGGGTCCCGGCAAGCGATGTGGCCCCCCGACGTACTTCAGCTGTGACTCGTACCTCATGTGCCTCAACGGATACTGCGTTTGGCCTGACAGATACACACCGGCTCCAGTTGCTCCAGTTGCTTCAGTTGTTTCGGTTGTTCCAGTTGCTTCAGTTCCTTCAGTTGGGACAGTTGTTGTACTGCAGCAAATCTGAGTCGGTGGTACCGTTTCAGATAACATCGCAAAATAAATAACAATTTAACATGATGAATGTTTTACAGTCTTGTATCTCACTGGATTTTGTTCGTTACAAGACCTTACTCACATCGGCGTAATATATATAACCTGCTTGACTATTGAAAGGTTAAGCTGCAGTTTAAAATTTAAAAAAACATTTGTTATATTCTCGTAATTAAAAGTCAAATAAAATGTGTACAAAAAACTTTGAGATATTTTTTCCCCTGACTGAGTTAGTTTTAGAGGTATGTGTAAAAATAATACTACTGACGAAAGAGACTATTATTCAGCTAGGAAGTAAATACTCTTGAAAAATGTTGACATACAATTGACTTCGGCTGATTTTACATACATGGGAATATTGTATTTACACTTCTATGTAACAGATGTGCCATCTGTTTACGTAATCAAGTCATACTTCCCAAATGCAGTGACCTATGTTTAGACAACCACATGTTCTTAAGATAAATACGTATTTAAGAACGAGATATTTTTTTTAAGTACATAGTGTATGAGTCGATGCGTCTTGCCACAGGTCTTGCTTGCTCTATCCTCTTCAATTCGTGAATTTGTTTCTCCCGCCAGTTATTGTCTAGTGCTGCCATCTCTTACAGCGCTTCGTGACGACGCTTCGAACATCGTACTAGTTCATCTTCTAGTCAATAGAGAACGCGAGCAGTATGTTGGCGAGCGTCGGTTCAAACCACAATTGTCGGCATCGTGATCGTGATGGGATCGGGATCGCAATCGTACATTCTATTATGCTAAAGGCCCAACCACTATATTGTCGGCATCGTCAACGTAATCGTAATCCTGTAATGGTGAAAGAATTAACTACCTTGGTTTTTGTGGCGCTGTTCACAACTAAATCGTAATGCGGCAATCCGGATATGTGCTCATATTTCTACAATTTGCGATGCCGTTGATCCCATACCCCATCGTCTGAGTAGTTTACGTTGGCTTTTCAACTGCATAATACTTGCTACTAGTGATATAGCAGTAATAATGTCTTCTTTGTGGAATGCAGCGTGAATAGTAGACCGTGGCTAAGATGATTTTGTAAACGATTGACAAGCCAAGTAACGAGTGACGAGCAAAGGAACAAATTATAGATGTCAAACATTGGCGCCTATTTATTTCGCATTTTATTTCACGCGCAAGGCATTATGGGACGTGGCTAGTCGCTCGGCCGTCTCAACCTAGGGGTGGCGAGCTGACAGCTGACTGCAATGACAGTACACTCGCCCGTCGCCAGCCTAGAGTATATAACCAATTTTGTAAATACGCCGGTATGTACTCGATAATGGATATAGCTGACAGTAGGTAGGTGTGTGTAGGCAAGTATATTTACTGCAATACTACCCGATCTATGAGTGTAGTACAATGCGCATTTTGATTTTGAAAAGTATCTATTGTGGACGGGCTATTTTTTTTCGATTATGATTGCGATCAGGATCCCGATTACGTTTACAATGCGGACAATTGTGGTTGAGGCTTGAATCTTTACGACATTACGAATTTATTGTGAATAGCGCCATAAGAATCATGCAACTTAACTTTTTCAGAATTTCCGGATTGCGATTGCGATCCCGATACCGACAATGTGTTTGGAGCTTTAGGTTCTTTGAATCTTTTAAATCCTGAAGCTAACAAATCTGTAGATTATTTTCTTTATGGTTCAATTCATTATGGGAGAAAAGTTTTCTCCCCAAACTCACTCTTTCCAGTTGACTTACAAACAAAACAACATGTGTGCTATTTTACTACTGGGTATGTTGTAATCTAGTAATAGGAGAGTCAACTCAGTGTGGGTGTAATGCCCGGACCCGGTTCATTCTAAAGTCACAAGGTTTAGTTTTAAATAAAACACATCACGCGAACAGTAACAACGGTAATGAAAAAAATAAAAAAGACTCAACCAAGTGCATACATTTTTGACAGCGTCTACTCTCTTCCTCAGACGCGAGGGCACTCACACCCAGTGCCCTCGCGTCTGAGGAAGAGAGTGGACGCTCTCGAAAATGTATGCACTTGGTTGAGAGTTTTTGTTTATTATTATTATTATTATTACCGTGGTTACTGTTCGTGTGATGTACTCTCCCTGTCTAAAGGGCTTGGTTTCATCGTCATAAGGTTTAGTTGAATAATTAATGAACGTTTTTGGTTTTGTCTTTACGATTTACCAAAGAACTTCGCACAAGATGCGACAGTTTCGTTTACGCTTTTTGACATTTTTTTAATGTGAACTAAGACACTTCAGATGTCTGATTGGCTCGTCGTAAGGTTTATGGTTTATTAGTCATAAGCAAGTGTTATTATCATCTGTTGAAACAAACACGCACAACTATAATAAGAGAATCATAATGTGTAATAAATAGATTTAAGCATTCACATATTCTGTCCCGTTTTGGTAATCAGTAACCTCATAAGAAAGGAGATGATATTTTTAAATGTATTTTTTAAATGAATAGGCCTAGTTCCCTTAACATTTTATGTTTGATAAGGATAACACCAATTATTTTCAGCATTAGTTATAGTAGAGCACATGTGTCTCGACTGATAAAAGCAAGAACATTTCACTAGTTCACCTATTTAGGTGTATATATAATAGAATAATATAAATAAGATAATATTTGTATTATTTATAACAATTATTATTATTATTATTATTATTATTATTATTATTATTATTATTATTATTATTATTATTATTATTATTATTATTATTATTATTATTATTATTATTATTATTATTATAAAATAAAACAATAATAATAAAAATAATATATATTATTATTATTTAAATCAACCATCAAGCAGGCTAACATGGATAGAACCACCAAACCATTTCGAACTACTATAAACGTTTTTGCTTGGATTGGAGCAATCAATGCGCTAGATGAAAACAAAACCACTCGTGTATCACAACACTGTCTCCACTATAAAAGATAATTAAACGTGTTTTCCAGTGGTTGATTTCAACGGCTGCTAAGTAGCATCTTGTGGTTGGGTTTCACTGTGGCCGTGCCACTGTCTAGACCCCCCCCCTCCCCTGTACCCATCCCATCTAGTAAACCAAATCCCACTGTTAGGCCGTATCTCAAAGCTCCTTAGTAGGCGAAATAGTCAACTATTTTGGAGGAAGTGACGTAATAAGTAGGCGACCAAAGCTCAAAGTCGTTACACTTTTAGTCGATAGCTGTTAGGAACCGAAAGTGGTGACTACATTCGACAGCTAACGTCTAAAGATGGAGGACGTTGAAGACAAAGCTGAGGTGCACATCAAATGTGAGTAAACATTGTATTCTTTTACAATATCTGACTTTATGTCAGTGTAGACATTGCTTATTGCATCATTTAAATAATATGCTGTGGGCTCTATTAATATTTTTGGTATTTTTCGTTGGATGTAAAGGTTATGTCGTTACCATCTAGTCATCATGTCCAAAGCTCTAGTGATTAGCATTTAGCAGTTAATTTAGTTCCCGAAAATAGTTGACTAACATTTTAGTCCATACTTGGAGCTTTGAGATATACGGCCTAAGTCAGTGCCTTGACGTGTTCTGCTTCCTGGCGGCTAAAATGCTTTAAAATAGTAAAACAATAATCCAAAATTTGTCATCCCCTAGCGAATGTAACTCTCGTAGTGAGATGCTTCGACGCACCTTTCACAATTTAATAAGGTCATTTGAAAAACGGAAATATTTACTGAAACAAATTAACATTAATAAGAAAGAGCATTACATTTTATAGGAGGTGACATATTTTGGATTACGTTTTGATAATCTTCAATCATTTAAAAAAAATTTTAAACGAAATAAATCAGTTGTTCCACAGGGTAGGTCGAGGACTAGAATGACTTGAGTGGAAAGTAAAATATACCATGATTGAATGCACAATAATTATCAATATTGAACATCTATGGTCATCAAGTTTACTGGCGAAACAAATCGATTTTGGATAATCTGGGGTGAACTTTAATTAGATTCTTTTCTGAAGTAAGTTGAAAGTAATTGTTATTGTGCAGCTAATCGGTATTGTCTTGCGTGGCTAGTTCCATCTCTTCCGCCCCCGCTAGATCAAAGCATTGAACCAAATCAGACATAATATCATCTCTGATTCGATTGTGTGGAGTTTCTATTTCCGTGAAGGTCTCTGGACCCCAATGTTAGTCTGATTGCAGAAGACTAAGGTTAAAATCAATATGCTTTTTATATATTACAGTCTACATTACAAAACGTAAGTCTCGAAATTAGATTCACGCAAAATTAACCTTTTTAGTAACATCTTCAGAACGCCACGCAATATTGAAAAAGTGTATCAACAATGTGGTTTTGTACTAATTAAACCTATATTCAAATAATTTCAAACATATAGTCTGTATGTTTGAAAAAAATCAATTATAAATAAATGTTTCTGTAATGTTTCAACTTTTTGTATTCGCTTTATTAGAGTGTCTTCTCCATCGCCACTCTTTCTCTTTTAGTCACCAGTGCTTACTTGCAATGAATAATGAATTTTTTTATACATTTCTCGTATTTACGTCAAAAAGCTAAACACACATGAAATTGCAGAGTTTTGGATACGGGTCAAAATATTATGCATTTGCTGTTTGCGGGTTTGATTTGGACGGGTGCGGGTTGGTTGCGGATATAATATTGTGGACCCGCACAGGTATCGGGTTATACCGGCTACCATGACTGCAGAAACCTCGACGGGTGCGGGTTGGTTGCGGATATAATATTGTGGACCCGCACAGGTATCGGGTTATACCGGCTACCATGACTGCAGAAACCTCGACGGGTGCGGGTTGGTTGCGGATATAATATTGTGGACCCGCACAGGTATCGGGTTATACCGGCTACCATGACTGCAGAAACCTCGACGGGTGCGGGTTGGTTGCGGATATAATATTGTGGACCCGCACAGGTATCGGGTTATACCGGCTACCATGACTGCAGAAACCTCGACGGGTGCGGGTTGGTTGCGGATATAATATTGTGGACCCGCACAGGTATAGGGTTATACCGGCTACCATGAATGCAGAAATCTCGTTTACCTATACGGAAACATTTTCAACAATCAAACTGTGGCCGTGCTTCCGGGCGCTGTAATATGCGAACCTACTCTAAATAATTACAACCTTACACAGAAAAGTCAACAAATAATTACTCATTAAACCCCTTGTTCTCGAATCAAGATTTTAATAATTTAATTATTTAAACATTTTTTTAACTGTAGTCCACTGAACAGTAGTCGGTAGGCACACAACCGGTTAGTGATGATTGATGTGTTCTTGTGAGAAAACTTCATTCAATTATGACCAAGTTAATTAAATTGTAATGTTACACTTAGCTGTGGCTTAGTCTCTAATTAGACGTGAGTTCGTTCGCACCTTCTGGATAGATGTATTTTAATCCAATAGTATTGTTGTTGCATGCAATATGCAGATATGCTTTTCAATGTGATGAGAATAACCATATGGGACTCGAACCCATATGAAACTTTGTAGCAGGTAGGCTATGGTGACAACACAATGCCAAACAAATTTTCTCTTTCGTTTTTATAATGTTACAATATTTTCGATTTTTTGGGTACAGTAGTTGTGAAATACCAAGTGACATTAAAAATAATAAAAATACAAAAATCAACACTTACAATAAATCATGAACATTTAACCAAGAAATATCAGAGAGATGCTGTGTATTTTGTAGTTCTATAGACGAAGAAAAGTTTTATTTTGAGTGGTAAACATGTTTAAACCAAAAATGCACCAAAAATACAGCTAGATATAAATAATGCAGACCTATATGAATAGTTATAGCGCGAACAGTATTAAAAGTAAAGCGAGATACATACTGCGAAGGTAGCAGGACTGGTGTCAATATTGTTTGTGATGTGAAATACAGCCATGTCGATGCGATGGAAGTGTATCATTCCCTATTGCCGCAAACTGAAAATAACACCCTGCAATAAGATATGAAACAAGAATATCAACTACCGAGTGACGCTAGGATCCCATCTATGTTCCAACAATCCTCAACCCCAGACGGGGACAAACTGAAAGTGCGCTTCAACTAAGCTTCACTGTATATTATCAACATCGACTAATAACAAAACCAAACAATATTATTCACGATGGGAGTTAAAATTATGAGAATTATTTTTCTTGGCTTTACCGAAAACTATTCAAGACTCCACTTTCACCTTTAGTTATAGAGGTAGCTCACGCGTTATTCGCGGAATTATTCGGGAGTTCGCATGTTTAATACCGACCTCCAGAACACCTGACTGAAGGGTATAACTAAAAACCTGACGAAATAGAGGATTGTGAAGTATTTCAGTTTCTTTGTCATTATGGTCGAAAATTTGTTTTGAATTCCAGTTTGAATTTGATACGTGATTTTTAACATTGAGGAAATTGATACGACGATCTGACTATTGAGTTTGGCCACAGATAAGTATAATGGTTTGGCTTTACCGGGATTTACGAACCTTGTTTATTCATCTGCAGCCTCGCTTGGAATGTGCCTAGACAACGCCTGCCAACAGACCGCTCATAGTATCACTACAATACCAGAGGCATAAGAACGAGATGCAACTAGATTTATGTTGGTAGTTTTCATATACGTCACTTCATTATTACATAATCCAAGACGACATCACTTCGCGAAATACATCGAAAAAATGAAATCCCGGGCTCACTTTGGGTTCGTAAGAGCGATTTAGATACTTTGTGAAAATATATTTATAATATTGTAATCATCAGGGTTGGTGCTTGATATTTACATTGTAATGAACTAGATTAAAGATATCAATCATACTCATACATAATCATACATTTTTAAAACAGTATTCAGTTCTTACAAACCCCCATTTTCCACTTATTCGATGTGATAATATAAAATAATTCTTGAAATATTATTATAAACCGGTAATTGCACGCGTTTACACATTGGGGCAGTCCTATTCCCTCTTAACTTTATAAATGCGTGATGCAGATCGTAGCTGAAGGTAGCGAAGCGTTTCTCGCTAGCTGCTCTCCCCTCGCCCGACGCAGCCCCCGCCCCCTAACCCGACAGACGAATCACGGCTCTTTTTTACATATGCAAAATACTTAAAAATGCACGCACGCGTCCGAGGGAACGAATTGAAAAACGTGGCGAGGGTCATCGGAAAGGAAGGGCGTCTGTGGGAAACCATGTCATTATATCTACGCGGTGGAGTTGCGGCGGTCGAGGGGAGTCGAACCAGGGACCGATGCACTTGTAGCAATTTTGTAGCTTAGGGAGAAACGGAGATGTTCTCTTGTGTGAAACCGATATACCGCGATATACATGAATATCTGCGACTTGCGATGTTGTATATTGACATTATTATCTACATTGTTCCGTATCCGTAGCTCCTTAATTGTCCTTTATAGAAGTTACGTAATATTACTATTATCATCATTTATCTTATTATTATTATTATTTTTATTATTATTATTATTATTATTATTATTATTATTATTATTATTATTATTATTATTATTATTATTATTATTATTATTATTATTATTATTATTATTATTATTATTATTATTATTATTATTATTATTATTATTATTATTATTATTATTATTATTATTATTATTTTATTGAATGTATCACAATCAAACAATCTCGGTCAAAACCGGCGTTAACATGTTATACGGACGTAATATCAAGTATTTCCATATCACATGTTACTAGTTTAAACAGTCATCAATCTCGGTCAAAGCCGGTGTTTACATGTTATACGGACAATACAGATGTAATGTCAAGTATTTCCATGAGGTACCTTGTTCAACTTCAGTCGTTACTATCTTATTAGTACTTGTTCATAGTATACACTGCATAATGATATGATCTTATTTGCGTTGTCTTCGTGTGTGTCTTCTTTGCGTAGTGTTACTGTGTGTACGGTCGTGGCCGATTTCTCGAAGCCATCCTAGTAATTCTACTCTATGGACAATGGAAAACCACGAAAACCATGTCAGGATGGATGTTGTCTCGAAGGATTCACTCTCTTAAGTTTAAACTAGTTCTAAATGTTCTTCGGTATGTTAATGTTAACGTCATGTTCTGTCAAAATTATTTTCTGTAACAGCTGTCAAAGTTCGTTTTGTTGTTTCGAAAAGTCAATGCACTCAGTCGATACACTTCCCAGTTTGATCGAAAGTCCACTAGTATTTCCTTTCAACGTCCTTGATAGGAGTCCTCTCGCGATTAGGGCCCGGATCCACAGAGCGGGGCTAAATGAAAACGGGGCTAAGTTTTGGGGCTAGCCGAGTTTAACCCCATTTTTCGTATCCACAAAAGGTGGCTACGAGTTTTTGGAGATAAAATAGCCCCAATAATTAACCTCTGCTAGCTAGGTGGGGCTAAACGTTTGCCCCGAAAATTCTAGTATTTAAAATGGCCGTACTTCAGTATTATTCGAACTGAATATAATTAATATTTAAACATGTACAAACTTGTTTCAAAAAGTACTGCACAATTATTAAGTAAAATCGTAGCAAAAGCCTTCAACAATTTGTCTGTTCAAAATACATTTAGTTTCCCGCGAGTGTTAGGTTAGGTTAGGTTGATGCACGCTGGTTCAGTGTGTCAGTCAGACGTCTCCCGACATAACCTTCACAACATGTTTGGCGCAGCGTACGTACTCGCGGTTGAAATGAAGACCGAGTGCCTATCGAGAGGCCAAGACGGGTGTTTCGGGACAGGTAGGATCTTTTACAATTAACGGACCAACAATTGCTGCGGCAGTACCGTTTCCCGAGGCACACCATTCTCGAGTTGTGTGCAGAACTCGAGCCTGTGATGGGCAGGCATAGCCTAGGCCTACCGATCGCTCCCATGCATTGCCTGTGCCCACCCAAGTGTTAGTGGGTCTCCGATACTTGGTATCAGCTACATTTCAGAATTTACTGGTAAGTACTGCTGGCATATCCCAGTACAGTTGCAGTCGTGTGTTGACAGTGTTTTTTGACTCAATGGTCGCGATTGCTCCACGAAGCATTCGCTACCCACTTAGAGATGCCTGCCTTATTGCAAGAATCAAGTCAGCTAAGCAATGGCTAGAACAAATTACTAGACATAGCATTAATGTAGGCCTAGGCCTAGGCCATGCACTTTGCCTAGCCTAGGCTAGGCCTAGTAAAACAGGCCAACCTACAATCACCAAGGCCTAGGCCCTAGGCCCTATGCCTCAGAATAGCCATGGCCTACAGACTAGGCTAGCCTAGGCCTATAGGCCGTATAGGTCTAGTACAGGCTAGGCCTAGGCCTAAGTCTAGGATAAAACCATCAAGTTCGTCCCTCTTGAAGACAGGTGCAAAACTAGCCTAGCCTAGGCCCAGGCTAGGCCTAGATCAGACCAGGTTCAAAAATGACTACGTTTACCACACGAGCCCAGCTTGTGCTCGTAAGTTCGAGCTCAATAGCTAGGTATTCGTTTAAAACGGACTTTGAGATCGTACTAAATACTACAGGTCTGGTTCCTGCTGAAAAAGAAGGCGTGGTTAACCGCTTGCTAAACCTACGTATGTACACAGTTCGGTCCGCATGTGTCATGCAATTTGAGATCGCACGGAGCGTGCTGGCTCGGCTTCTTCACCGAGCTGAGTTGGGTTCGAGCTTAGGTGTTTATCAGGCAAATTCAGTTCGCATAATGTCCAGCTCGAGCAGGCCTATAGGCCCAAGAAAGCCTAGGCCCAGCCCAGCCTAGTAGTATAGCCTAGGGCTCTAGGCCTATAGACCCAAGCAACTTAGATAGGCGTAGGCCAAGGTTGGAAAACCACGTAAAACAGTATAATATCTAGCAGTAGCCTAGGCCTTGGCTTAACAAAAAAGTGATGCATAGACTGTTCGGCAAACGATTTTAAATAAAATTCATATTGTGGGTATAGGCTACTTATACTCTTTGCCTTCGACTTCTTTTTGAAGTCCTTCCACTTCAACTTAATATCGGTAATCGAGCAAATCACCCCCTACTCAACAGCATTTACTGCTTTGCAGATTTCGACCCAGCAATGATCTTTTTTGCTTTTAGTTATTACTGGACAAAATTAAGAAGACAAAATTGCTGAGTGCTTCTCGAAAGTTGTTTTTAATACCTCGAGCTCTTCCCGTGTAAAACGAGCTTTACGAGTCTTGGTATTATTTCAGTCCAACGTAAAAATTAATGAAGTGACACTGTTTACACTTTAGGAATATCAATTCGAACATATTTGAAATTAGTTCCAAATCTAGCTCCCTTTTCATTGGTCGCTATATGAGAATAATGTTTTTATTGGTTGAAAACCATGACGTCATCAATGGCGTCATCAATGCGCGCTCTAAAGTAAACCTCTACATAGCCCCAAGAATAACCCCCTTTTGTGGATACGGAAAACGAGGTTAAAAAGTGAGACTTATTTTCGGGGCTAACGTGGGGCTAAAAACAGGTGTTAAACAGAACTAGCCCCGAAACTTAGCCCTGCTCTGTGGATCCGGGCCCACTGGTGAAGTCTCGTCGAACTCCAGAACCGCGCACGCTGTTAGCGGCAATTTTGTGGACTGCCTCTCGCAAATTTCCAATTACTTCTCAGATTTCAAAGACGAAAAGTCCTCTCAATAGCATAGGCCTGGGTTCTATTTTTAACTATCGATATATGCAGCGGCCATCTTTATCATATCGATAGTGGTCACTCGCGCGCGTACTTCAACTCGAGCGGACAATCACAACAAACATGCCGGCCACAAAGCACTGTGCTTATGGGTTATGCCGGAGCAGTGGAGTGACCTTTGTACGCTTTCCGAAGCCACATATGAATATGGTGTTAAGTGAAAGGTGGGTCCGAGCATGTGGAAGGACAGAGTTTACCACAAAGTGTGTGAAGAAGGATACATATAGCTCCAAACACTCCGTGAATTGTAGGCCTTCAGACGACTATCCTGACCCCATTCCTTCGACATGCACCTCTTCGAATGAAGTAAGTTGTTATAAATTGTAATTTATATGGCTTGAACAATTGCGCGCTTGCAGTGTTAAGTGTCACACCAGATGCGCCGCTACGTTCGCTGTGCAAATTGTCGCGCACCCAGAAGCCCAGCTTCCTGTATTTAATTGTCAAAAATCAAATGGATGGGCGTAGGCCACAGGGCTAGGAACCAGTTGACAAGCGCTGTACCTTTTAATGAGATCTTTCCTCACGCCAGTCCCGGATAACCCTCTATTGTCAAATTTTCCAAATTCAAAATAACTTTTATTCATTGATTACATTACACAGTAGGCCTACTGTGCATTGAATATTTTCCATATTTGGCATAAAACATGGTATGTAAGGGTTGTAAGGTTTAAGATTAAAGTTAGAAAAATTTACCTGGCATTATATATAATAAATACTTTCTTATTATTTATTTTTTATTTATTTTTATTCTGATAGTAGGTTTGTTTATTAATTATTATGTATTTGCTTATGGCAGTAAACTGTTAATCGAGGAATGCTTACATAAGATGAACTTGTGTGTGAGCGTATTTTCTGGATGAATTTGTGAAAAATATTTGAATTGATAGACGGAGATGGTAAAAATTATGTTAGAAAATAAATAAAACAAAAAATATGAAAGTTGGTACAGCGGTACTGATATTAAAGTAAATGGTAGATAGAGAAGAGACAAATGAGCCATCTCTTCCATCTCTTCAGCCTTCTCCGTTCCAGCCATCTCTTCAGCTGTTCGTTAGAGTGTTGACTGATGTCTTAGGGTGGAATTCATAGTCGGCCCCTACACCTAGGGGCACCCATTGTTGTTATGGATTTGTTTTGTTTATGGGAAATAAAATGGAAACAACTGTTACTTGGTAACAATGGGCGCATTGTTCACGCACGTTCAAGATATGTTGTTTTTGGCCAGTTGGACAACGTAAACCAAACATAAACACTCGGAGTCGCCATCCTCTGTTATGACAGACATTTGTAATATGTCCGAATCGCGGGCTAAGGCGATCCTAGTTCCGCGAGTAACCAATAGATCGCGCGCTCAACTAGTGTCTGTGTCGTCACTTCCTGCTCAATTGAGGCCTATGCTATTCTGAAAAGATTGAAAAGTGCGTACGTACAACTGCTAATACATCTAACTTTATATTCATTTAATCTTGGTAAATTATGCGTAATGAATAATATGAGCTAAATCTACGCCTATATTGACCTAATTTGTCTGCCAAAATTATCTACCTTCATTTGTTCCTACGTTAAACAAAACGGAGTCCCGACTATCTCGGAACAACCACTTAAAACTAAATTAAACTATTATTTATGTGAATATAAATGTAAACTAGTACTTCCCTTCAATTTCCCTCGTAGTAGACATCTTATGGAACACTCCTATGTCAAAAACTGGGACCGATTCTTCCTTCTATCATGGAAATTACATTTTTAATAAGGAGCAAATTTTTACGTGACTCTTAGACCCGGTTCACACAGGCCTTATTATTATTATTATTATTATTATTATCATTATTATTATTATTATTATTATTATTATTATTTTTATTATTATTATTATTATTATTATTATTATTACTATCATCATTATTAATATTTATATTTATTTGTTAAAGCGATTTTTTTTTTTTTTTTTTAACAATTGAAAAGAGTTTAAAATGTCTGTCGTCTATGTTCCCTTCAATTACAACTACACACAATTTTAGGCGTGTCGAATTCTTCACGAGAGTAGAAAATACTGCTAAACGTTTCCTGTAGCTGATATTCTTCGCATTCGTGGCCAACCGCCCAACGCCGAGAAATAATTAAACTCGTGCTGTTAATGAAGTTGTATAATTTTATTTGAACCACGGCGCGTTGCTTCATCTTCATCTGAAATCGGTTTAGTTTGAAACGCACACACAGAGTATACAATCAGCTGTCATACTCACAGTGCAGGGGTGGCCTTCTGTAACCATCACGATTTTCAGCGCTCATAGAATCACACGAACAGTTTTGAAAGCAGAACAGTTCTGTGGGTACCGGTCATCTCAACGCTTGAATAATCGACACTTTAATACTCTCTCAATTCTGAATTAATTCAGTAGGTTATATTAAATGTTGAAGTTCATATAATTTTAAAAGGTAATTTTTTTATAAAAAAAACATTTTCAGAAATAAAGGAACGTATTTTTTTTTTTTTGCGAAGTACGCTCTAGTATGCTGTACATACCCTCCTTGCTCACCCCGGGGACTCAATTGAGATGTTGCGCACACATATTTTTAAATTAATTTTAAATGGGAGCGAATAAACGATCTCCCCCTTCATGTGATCGTTCCGAACGATATTTTGGAATATTAAATTGGTTAGTGCCCCCAAGGCCAGACTTGCGCCCCCCACGATCTGACCCTGTATAGTCCTCGGGCTAGCTTGAGAGGACCTGCTGCTAATCTGTGGGAAACAACCCCTGGTCCCCTCACATCCCCTCTCCCTCCCTCACCCACCCACCCACCCACCCGGAAATTCACGGAAGAGAGCGAGATTTTGTATGTCAATATAGAGTTGTGCATTGGTTCTGGACCGAGCAGCCCGTAAAGGTAATCTATATTCATCATTCTGGCTAGTTTCTCAGATATCACCCGTCTTAGTTAAGATACTTCGGCATGCAATTGCATGTGCATGACGGATGGGATGTCGTGAGGAATATGTAGTCTAGTAGCCCCATGCAGCCAGCATCCGTATGAAGCATGTGAACAGGCGCAGAAAGCCACCAATTGGGAGGCAGACTCACGCCCCATTCTAAACACCCTTATATCGATTGATGTTTCTTAATGTCATTCGCAAAACATCATCTCTCAAGGTAAGACGGCTTTGCAGCTCGCTACTGCCTAACAGGTCCGCATATTTATGTCAACTATGCACGGACACTCTGAATGTCTCTGGCAACGACAACAATTCTTGCAATGTATTTATTGTAATGAGGGAAATGTTTTTGGAATCGATTATCTTATTCACTGGACGTGTGAGAGTGAGATACGGAATATATAGTTGGCCGACACAAAGAATTCATAAGTACCAACTAATTATACAAAGATGATACGGCAGGCTGTGTTGTTTGGCATTTCCTTCATTAGATCAGAAGCAAGCAGCTTCTTTGATGTATCTTAAACCAGGCCGTTCTAATGAAATGACACAACTTACTAATGCCCCCGTCAATCATAGGATACATTAGACCGGGAACTTCGGGAAGCAATCCGTATATAGTGCGTCCCTTGGGAATCTACTTCCCGACTTCTTGTTAATGAATGAAGACAGGAAAACGGAAAAGAAATAATATAAGTTAAAGAAGAAAGAAAATACGAGCAGAACATGTAATAGATTTACTAGGTTTTTATTTTATCAAATTTCTTGGCGTAAATCTGATTAATTTCACGTTTGTCTTCCTATTTTGTTCGCAAGATACAAGAAGAGACAGGTAGATTTCATAAACTGTAAAAGCTTCCACTTTCTTCGGATGTACAGACGAATACGCGTGTGTTAAATTATTGTCAAGTGCAAATTATTGGAGAAAGTGCTGCGAAGCAACGTTTATATGCTCGCACGGCTTCATGTTGCTCAAAGTTTGGCTCTGTCAAACATTAAATTTTCAGGATGAAGAACATGTCACAATAATCACATTCACTTCAACCAAATTGCACACGCCAACATATATTGTGCACAATTGCCTTGTTAGTAACTTCAACTAACCTTCTTCCATGAAATATTTTGACTACTACGATGTGGCCTTTGTGTACATTTTCGAAACATTTTCCATGTACGAAAACGGCGGGAAAACTTAGTTAAGCAAGCCACGTCAATGTAGTATTGGACGTTCCACGCGGAGTCGTTCCAATCGATGAGGGCGCAACGAACTTGTGCATGGCTGAAACGCGACTGTATGAATTTAACCGGGTGGACAGTAACGAGTGCTTCGTTGTTGATGTTGGTTAGCACATCTAATTGGTGACTTTTGATTGATGATTGATTGATTGATTTACGTCTTGAAAATACTTCTAGACAAAGAAAAGGTGATTCATACCGATGATTTGGTTTTGTATTAGTTAGATAAGCGATGAATTTAAAGACTTCTAATTTACAATACTAACACAAATTAAAACACGATTACAATATATTAAATTTAAAAATTTTAAAGTCATTATTTGGAATTTTAGCTGATACAAAACTAAATCGCCGATATGAATAACTTTTAAATTTCTTGAAGTCTTCTCAAGATATTAAAATAAAGCTAATATTGCGAGGTTTAATATAGTTAGCTACCTATATTGGCACTAGACGGAGGGAGATACCAAATATTAACTCCGCTAAGTTAAAGATTAGGAAGGGGAAGAAGGTACACTGAAAAATCCCAACATTTTGCCGTTAGTTATTTTTTTTTTTTTTTTTTTTTAATTAAATACTATATTTTATCAGTTATCTCTTATAGCAATTTAATTTTAAGTTCGCGATATTACTATATGCCAAGTAAATGATTATGTTGTGTTTCTGTACGCTTGGACTGCGTGAATTCACGCATTCAACGGCCTGTAACTTCTTAATTTTTTTGCTACATTTATCAATTTACAAATCCCTACTTCTTTTTTGTGTCGGGACCCAGACATCTGTTTTTTTTTTTGTATATATGTTTAATACAGTGGGGGGCTATAAACATGGATCTCAAATGTTGGATACCATGTATGGTTTGGTTTAAAAAAAATAATACTTATAAAATAAATATTAAAATCTAACACTTTCAATATGTGTGAATGTAAAGGTATACAGAAAGAAATATAAGACATTTATGAAGAAAGTCTCATCAAATTTGTGTTCTATGTGTTCTTTCTCAATGTAAAAAAAAAAAATAATGAAAAATGAAAAAGAAGTAGCAATTTCCCTAGCTGTCAACAATTTTGACGAATTTGTTTGCACAATTTTGAAAAATGAAAAAAATGTTTTCTCCAAAACTAATTTTTTGTGCAAATATATAATGTATGAAAATTTTAATACAATTGCTTATAATCTGCTAAGAATTTTCGTTGTCATTCTGTCTAGTGTTTTCGCGGTGGACCACCACCGTTACTAACAGTTACTGAGTGTACCTTTGTAACTTTTCGAACGATTTTGCCTCAAAACTATACACCTTCAATCCACATCGAGGCTTGTGGATGGTCCAAATTTCAAGTTGATCGGACTTTCCGTTCGACCGCTATCGACAGACATAAAAACAAAACACAAAACAAACAGAATGAAGTGCCATAAGAGTCTAGTACAAAAAAAAAACAAAAAAAAAACAGAATGAAGTGCCATAAGAGTCTCAGTAATAAAAATATATATGGAAAATTGTCATCATTATGGTTTTTATTTTAGGAATTATTTAATAAGTTTTTGAAACAGCATTCTTATAGATGTAAATATTTGAAACTTTATAAATCCAACTTTTGTTTTTCGAATAATAATAATATTTCGTAGGAAATATTATTTCCTACGAATTTCCTAGATCGTCCCAGGGACGATCGATGTCCTTCTTCAGATGACTAACTGGGTTGGGTTGGTTGGGAAGGAATGTCCGAGGGCTGATATAGCACGACACAATCCCAGCATTCACCTTGTGATTTGACTGAGGAAACCTCGAAAAAACCTTCAGTAATGACTGCCGTTGGGAATTCCGTAGCGCTTGAACACAGCACGATATTATTCCCGACGACGTTCTGCCTGGGTTGCAGTCAGTACAGTCACTGAACTCGCCTTTGTCGGTTACAATGTGGTAGCGAAAGTCTCCCGACGTTTCTGACTGGGGGCGGTGGGGGCTGCCGGGGGGGGGGGGGGGGGGGATAGTTATTGAACGCGTCTCTGACATCTCCGATAAGCGCGGGCATTAGGATCTCATTCGTTAGAGCTCGATCCCAAAATAATCTTCATGTTTCCATGAGTGAGCACAAGGCGAATAAAGAGTCTGCCGGACCCCTTCGAGCGTTGATGGTATAGCTAGAAAACACCATCGCAATCGCAACACTGACTCGAGTTCACCCTCGGTTATTGAAGCTTTAACCTTTTTAGGTCCCATTGTTTTACTTTTAACTTTTCATTGATTGGTGGTTCATATACTCATACAAACTACGCGACAAAGAGTTTCGATAAAAATGGAACACTTTATAGATTACGATGGAATTCTTTGCTGAGATTCGTGAATGCTATTTTCAATTTAATTGCATCAATTGTCACGATGAAAATATTCACGAAGATTACTGAAGCATGAAGAATAAATATTAATTACAAGCATGTACGTACGTAAAGAAAACTCTATTATTATATGGAACAATGTAATATTATCTGTGGCTTTATTAAATTTAAGGTACGGTGACATTATTGAAAACTTTACCACTGAAAATAAAACTGCGAAATTACTGTGCTCCACTAGAAATGCCCAGCTGATTAGACTAAGAGTTGAAATGATACAATTTGATGAGTTAAATGATTGAATGAGTTAGTTATATCTATCTCACATAGATGTCTTAATTGTTTTCGCCAGTACATGTTGTGACGAGGGGTCTAGTTAATAGCGCATGGGTGCTGGCAGCAACTGCTGTCCAGTGTCCATCATAATATGCAAACTGTTATTGGTTTTGAGACGAACAAGTCCAAGATAAACGTTGTCGGGATTGAAATTTGGGAAACGAAGCGGATTGGTCCCGAATAATCTGAAGTGCAACTGAATGGAAAACAGTTGTCAGTGACATTGAAGGGGGACGCAGCGCTGCTTTTGTCCCTCGTTTACTTAGAAGGCTCTGCTGATGTTGATCAAAAAATTACTTTTATCATTCCGTAACAGTTGGAAATGTGAGGGTTCAATTGAATTGAATCATTGTAGGGTTAGGCATTGTTATTTTCAATTCAATTCAATTACTGGATGATCTGTGATTTTACCTACAATTAGTAGTTCTTGTAACTGAGCCTATGGACGATAAATAAAATTTTGTATTTGATTCTGAAAATGTATCGAATACGTTGAGAAAATGTTTGCATCTGCTGTAATTTGAAGAAGAGTAGCAATAGCGTGTAAAGATAATTTCAACTGCAAACCAAACTTCGCCAAGTAGTGGGTACGCCTAAATAATATTATCCGTTTGTAAGTATACTGCCGATCAAAAAGGGAGATAGAAGATGGAAATGAAGAAAACGTATTTGGCATTAATGTTTATTATGAAAGTTTAAGAGAAATTCCGTACATGCGTGTATATATAAATACGTCATTACCTTTGATTAAGTGACAAGTTTGGTGACCGGCTGTCTAGCAAATCTACCAAAAACATTTGGAAGTATTTCTTTTTCTGATAAATTGACTGTTATGGAAGTTTTTACTACACATTGCGAGCTTGCTTCTTAAAAAATGCGCTGAAAAAATAAAAGAAGGGCCTTGTTAGCAAGTAACATGGTATCCGGGGAAAAAGTCCCCCCCCCCCTCCCCCCCCCGCGTATCTCAAAGACTACCTTGATTAAGAGACAAATTCTGTCTTTTATTTGTGTTGTTCGCCTTCTCTTATTCTAGCCCCAACTTCATCATCAAGACCTCTGACAACTTTTACCCCGGCAGTCGATCGGAAAGGGGGGAGGGGAAGGGGGACTTTTTCTGTTATTTTAGTACGTTTTGTTTGTTTAGCTGATTGCAAAGTGGCCTTTCTTCCAACTCCGATGGCCTTGTTAGACAACCTATGTCCAGACATAGATATTACACAGATCGCTACTGGTTTTTTCTATTTACTATTTAGTCATCTTTCTAGTACGTACATCATAAAAATAATATGGTCACATATATTTTTCTAAAATAGTGTCAATAGAAAAATAAGTAACATATATAACTCTGAAAATGATTCCTGAAATATAACTACATGCCCAATGTGTTTGTACATTCTTAATTAAGTTCAGCTTCAAAACGCGAAAAAAAACAATAGCTTACGAAACTAACTAGCAGATACACATTACACAATGCTATGGTTTCAAATGTAAGGTTATCCTATGATTGCATCATCTTGTGATGTCACTGATGTAGGAGGTTTAACGAGACACTCACACTTCTATACCTCCCCGAAAAGTTTCCAGTGCATTTGATGGGTGGAATATCCGAGTTATCTGTTAGTTAACCCATAGGGTGAGGGGGGGGGGGGATATTAAATGAATATTACAAACAATTATTTTTATACCAATTATACAAAATTGCTGATTTTTTGACCAGCTCAATTTTTTTCAGAACTTGTAATCTCGTATAAAGGGGTATGGATACGCTTTTATTTCTATGATATCATTAAAATATGTTCACACTTGTTCTTACCGAATTTGATAAGACGGGGGAGAGGCGACGAAGGTATATGTTTGCTCTTAATTGGCGTGACCATTTATGAAGAAGCCCCTACTAATATTTTGACGAATCATGTAACAATCCTATACTTAGTAGTACTATCTTACAATTATTTTCCCGTCCCCGTTAATGATATCTAGGTGATGATAGTGGCAGAAAAAGTGCACGATGGGGTGACTTATTATTTGGCAGAACATCGGAAATAAAGGCAAATAAACATCTACTATAAGGTTTCTTGTAATTCTATTGTAGGGCCTATTTATTGGTATATTCTGTTATTATTTACTAATTATTATACATTCTGTTCGTTTCATCCGTCATACTCATTAAATTAAAATTAACATCATTTTCACATTAAATTTATATAGTAAGATGTTTGCCTGTTTCAGGTAATAAAGTACATAACAACTTAAGAAACACATAAATAACATGTTTGTTATACAAAGCAAACGATCTCACAGAAATCAATCTAAGTTATTATTATAGTAATAGGTTTCTAGATATTGCGTACATATACAAGAAGGACCATGTATATTTATGAAAGGCAAAGAAACTAGAATAGGATAGCTAGCACGATCTATGATTATATTTATCAGTTCTAAATGTCAGCTGTTAACGTCAGAGGGGAGTATCAATATAAAAACGCGCCTAATGAAAGTTGTTTTAGTAATATCTTGAAAGCACAACACAATATTGAAACAGTGATAACAGTGTGATGTGGTTTCTTTGGAACTAAAACTTTGTGTAAACAAATTTCAAATATTTCTATCGTTACGGGAAAATTTTGTAATTAATTTACTTTACCAATTACAACAGTAATTCATTCAAATATTTGAAACTTTTTAGGGGAAGTTTCTGGAGCAACAATCAGGTCAGGTAAGTCTTCATGTGAGTCTGAGATCTCTCCTGATTTGCCCTCTCCCTCACTGAAAAATGATAAAGAAAATAATTACAATACATATGTTCAAATAATTAAAACAGATGTGAATAAATAATAAAATAAGAGACATGAACATGTTTGTTCATGGATATTTTGGTCGGGTGTCAGTAAAACATGGTCTTGATTAATTCGTATTTAGAGTTTTACCAAAGATTACTGAGTGGGTCAGTAATCTTTGGTTTTACTTCAAATTCATATTTTGTATATTAACATGCATAAGCGTCGCACCAATGACACTGACCTGCATTCAGATTCAGGGCCCTCCCCCGCAAAGAGTTTATTTTCACATTCAACCACATTCCTAAATATCCAAGCGCAGATTACTTTAGTTTATTTTTGTATAACAGCAATTATGTTTACAAATAGATTTTTCAGTTTGAAAGTATGGAGCGTGATGCTCAGGGATTTATGTTTATAAAAATGTACTCTATGTATTTACAAAACTCAAAAAAGCTGCAGTTTGCGTTATTAATTACTTTTAACGTCTCCGGCGTAATTAGTAACATTAATAACTTACGATTTCAATGTAGGAGGGGAGGGGCTTTGCCAGGTGAATGCATATACACTTATTCTATCTTTGACATTCATACATACATACATACATACATACATACATACATACATACATACATACATACATACATACATACATACATA
>OX246746.1:31733923-31861923 GCA_945910005.1 Isoperla grammatica | reverse complement strand
AATAAATAAAATAAATAAATAAATAAATAAATAAATAAATAAATAAATAAATAAATAAATAAATAAATAAATAAATAAATAAATAAATAAATAAATAAATAAATAAATAAATAAATAAATAAATAAATAAATAAATAAATAAATAAATAAATAAATAAATAAATAAATAAATAAATAAATAAATAAATAAATAAATAAATAAATAAATAAATAAATAAATAAATAAATAAATAAATAAATAAATAAATAAATAAATAAATAAATAAATAAATAAATAAATAAATAAATAAATAAATAAATAAATAAATAAATAAATAAATAAATAAATAAATAAATAAATAAATAAATAAATAAATAAATAAATAAATAAATAAATAAATAAATAAATAAATAAATAAATAAATAAATAAATAAATAAATAAATAAATAAATAAATAAATAAATAAATAAATAAATAAATAAATAAATAAATAAATAAATAAATAAATAAATAAATAAATAAATAAATAAATAAATAAATAAATAAATAAATAAATAAATAAATAAATAAATAAATAAATAAATAAATAAATAAATAAATAAATAAATAAATAAATAAATAAATAAATAAATAAATAAATAAATAAATAAATAAATAAATAAATAAATAAATAAATAAATAAATAAATAAATAAATAAATAAATAAATAAATAAATAAATAAATAAATAAATAAATAAATAAATAAATAAATAAATAAATAAATAAATAAATAAATAAATAAATAAATAAATAAATAAATAAATAAATAAATAAATAAATAAATAAATAAATAAATAAATAAATAAATAAATAAATAAATAAATAAATAAATAAATAAATAAATAAATAAATAAATAAATAAATAAATAAATAAATAAATAAATAAATAAATAAATAAATAAATAAATAAATAAATAAATAAATAAATAAATAAATAAATAAATAAATGAATAAATGAATGAATGAATGAATAAATGAATGAATGAATGAATGAATGAATGAATGAATGAATGAATGAATGAATGAATGAATAAATAAATAAATATAAAAATACATGTATAAATAAATATATAAATACATATATAAATAAATATAAAATTAAATAAATACATTAAATAAATAAATAAATAAATACATAAATTAAATAAATAAATAAATTAAATAAATAAATTAAATAAATAAATTAATACAATAAGTAAAAAATAAATGTGTATTTATAGTCTAGCCACTCAGTTATACAAGTGCTGATTTTCAGTGGAGGACATTCACTCCATTTATGATGCGCTTCGTTGCTTTGACGGCTCCAAAGTCATCATGTACACCAGTATATTATCAGAATATATTATATCTATTTGTTATAGATAACTCACCTGCACACTATGAGCTATCCTCTCATCCAAACCCTGTCCTTTCATTATCATTCCAATCGCTCCAGTCCAATCCATCTCCTCGAGATATATTATTACTTTTGTATCAAGCATTATTCAACAACGAATAATCCTTTTCTTGAAATTCTGACATGGTTCAATAAATCATAACTCCGCGAAGCTGCGATATTTTATGTCTGATTAAATTGTGATGTTAAAATGTCTGACAACACGATGATATATCTAGACGATCTCGCCGGAAAATTCTTCTGTTTTTCTCGTTTTGATAGTTCAGTTTTTGTTAATTACCTAATGGACGGAGCTAGCCCATAGCGTTACCGTATTAATTACCATTCTATTGATTGTCCGCGGACAGAGCTACTAACTGTTATGATTGATTCACAGCCTGGCTTGAGTGTCAATCATTGGCAGGTCTCTATCTGCAATGATGGATGTAGAATGTTGTCGCCCAGTTCGGCACCACAGTGACCCGGTGATCTATCTGCAATGATGGATGTAGAATGTGGTCGCCCAGTTCGGCACCACAGTGACCCGGTGATCTATCTGCAATGATGGATGTAGAATGTTGTCGCCCAGTTCGGCACCACAGTGACCCGGTGATCTATCTGCAATGATGGATGTAGAATGTTGTCGCCCAGTTCGGCACCACAGTGACCCGGTGATCTATCTGCAATGATGGATGTAGAATGTTGTCGCCCAGTTCGGCACCACAGTGACCCGGTGATCTATCTGCAATGATGGATGTAGAATGTTGTCCGCCCAGTTCGGCACCACAGTGACCCGGTGATCTATCTGCAATGATGGATGTAGAATGTGGTCGCCCAGTTCGGCACCACAGTGACCCGGTGATCTATCTGCAATGATGGATGTAGAATGTTGTCGCCCAGTTCGGCACCACAGTGACCCGGTGATCTATCTGCAATGATGGATGTAGAATGTTGTCGCCCAGTTCGGCACCACAGTGACCCGGTGATCTATCTGCAATGATGGATGTAGAATGTTGTCGCCCAGTTCGGCACCACAGTGACCCGGTGATCTATCTGCAATGATGGATGTAGAATGTTGTCGCCCAGTTCGGCACCACAGTGACCCGGTGATCTATCTGCAATGATGGATGTAGAATGTTGTCGCCCAGTTCGGCACCACAGTGACCCGGTGATCTATCTGCAATGATGGATGTAGAATGTTGTCGCCCAGTTCGGCACCACAGTGACCCGGTGATCTATCTGCAATGATGGATGTAGAATGTTGTCGCCCAGGTCGGCACCACAGTGACCCGGTGATCTATCTGCAATGATGGATGTAGAATGTTGTCGCCCAGTTCGGCACCACAGTGACCCGGTGATCTATCTGCAATGATGGATGTAGAATGTTGTCGCCCAGGTCGGCACCACAGTGACCCGGTGATCTATCTGCAATGATGGATGTAGAATGTTGTCGCCCAGTTCGGCACCACAGTGACCCGGTGATCTATCTGCAATGATGGATGTAGAATGTTGTCGCCCAGTTCGGCACCACAGTGACCCGGTGATCTATCTGCAATGATGGATGTAGAATGTTGTCGCCCAGTTTGGCACCACAGTGACCCGGTGATCTATCTGCAATGATGGATGTAGAATGTTGTCGCCCAGTTCGGCACCACAGTGACCCGGTGATCTATCTGCAATGATGGATGTAGAATGTTGTCGCCCAGTTCGGCACCACAGTGACCCGGTGATCTATCTGCAATGATGGATGTAGAATGTTGTCGCCCAGTACGGCACCACAGTGACCCGGTGATCTATCTGCAATGATGGATGTAGAATGTTGTCGCCCAGTTTGGCACCACAGTGACCCGGTGATCTATCTGCAATGATGGATGTAGAATGTTGTCGCCCAGTTCGGCACCACAGTGACCCGGTGATCTATCTGCAATGATGGATGTAGAATGTTGTCGCCCAGTACGGCACCACAGTGACCCGGTGATCTATCTGCAATGATGGATGTAGAATGTTGTCGCCCAGTTCGGCACCACAGTGACCCGGTGATCTATCTGCAATGATGGATGTAGAATGTTGTCGCCCAGTTCGGCACCACAGTGACCCGGTGATCTATCTGCAATGATGGATGTAGAATGTTGTCGCCCAGTTCGGCACCACAGTGACCCGGTGATCTATCTGCAATGATGGATGTAGAATGTTGTCGCCCAGTTCGGCACCACAGTGACCCGGTGATCTATCTGCAATGATGGATGTAGAATGTTGTCGCCCAGTTCGGCACCACAGTGACCCGGTGATCTATCTGCAATGATGGATGTAGAATGTTGTCGCCCAGTTCGGCACCACAGTGACCCGGTGATCTATCTGCAATGATGGATGTAGAATGTTGTCGCCCAGTTCGGCACCACAGTGACCCGGTGATCTATCTGCAATGATGGATGTAGAATGTTGTCGCCCAGTTCGGCACCACAGTGACCCGGTGATCTATCTGCAATGATGGATGTAGAATGTTGTCGCCCAGTTCGGCACCACAGTGACCCGGTGATCTATCTGCAATGATGGATGTAGAATGTTGTCGCCCAGTTTGGCACCACAGTGACCCGGTGATCTATCTGCAATGATGGATGTAGAATGTTGTCGCCCAGTTCGGCACCACAGTGACCCGGTGATCTATCTGCAATGATGGATGTAGAATGTTGTCGCCCAGTTCGGAACCACAGTGACCCGGTGATCTATCTGCAATGATGGATGTAGAATGTTGTCGCCCAGTTCGGCACCACAGTGACCCGGTGATCTATCTGCAATGCGCACCTGTAAGAGGTATTAACAAACCGCTTGATAAGAACTCTTATAAAATTGCGAATAGAATCCAATAAAATTATTTTTCTTTTTGGATTCAGGTTCACGTAGTATATTTTATAAGCTCAGTTTTGCGTAAGGCTCTTCTTTTATATATTAAGAACAAAAAACACGCATTTTTGGATTCAGGTTCTGCCTAAAAATTGTAATTCTGTTAAAGTTCCTATTTAATTGATACGAAAATTAATTATTTTATTTTCTAGTTAAAATATGTTTAATACGACCGTTACTTTTAACTTTTAAGGTAACGATAAAATAATGTGTAAATGTTATAGAATGTAACTGTAAACACATACTTTCAGAACATTTTCCTGCATAAGTGAAAACACTAAACTGTCTTACTAAGTACTACTCCTGCTGTACATTTTGTTGCAAGGGACGTGACAATTGATTTTGTTCATGAATTACACGACAGGGACGCACATAGCCAGATGTTCTTTCACACCGTTGAAAATCTTCGAACCCAAATTTGAACTGTGTTGAATGAGTCCGAGCATAAAGTATATCAAATTTGTGTGCGTGTTTAGTACACTGCATTCAAATCTGGATTCGGTATTAAAGTTATGGATTTTGAAAAAATATTCCTATTTCTTTTTCGGGTTTTCTGGTCCTACTTTCTGTAACTGAGGACAGTTCGTTATCAATCACGTACCCAGTACCGGGTACGATGTACCGAGTACCGGGTACGATGTACCGAGTACCGGGTACGATGTACCGAGTACCGGGTACGATGTACCGAGTACCGGGTACGATGTACCGAGTACCGGGTACGATGTACCGAGTACCAGCAACGCGCATAGCTGAATGTGTAATTACCAAACCACGTCCTAATACGTCGACGTGTTATGCGAACTGAAGACGGGTCTAACTACGTACGAAGAAATGCTTTATTGATCCACTCCCATTTTCAGAGTAGAGTTGTCGTCTATTTACTGTGTTTAAGTAAAACCTCTGGTACGCATGCATAATGCTGATGAGTTGACCTTATGCTCAGATCTGTACTTGGACAAAAACATTGTTGTGTTATTCGTCCCGACTGGGACTCAGACCATTGGTTGAACACGTATAAAGCGGTTCCACAGCAACCTTGTGGATATAGAAGAGTGAGTTGGAGCCAATCAGCGGGTGACTGAGAGACCATTGGTTGAACCAACGTATAAAGCGGTTCCACAGCAACCTTGTGGATATAGATGAGTGAGTTGGAGCCAATCAGCGGGTGACTGAGAGACCATTGGTTGAACCAACGTATAAAGCGGTTCCACAGCAACCTTGTGGATATAGATGAGTGAGTTGGAGCCAATCAGCGGGTGACTGAGAGGCCATTGGTTGAACATGCGTATAAAGTGGTTCCACAGCAACCTTGTGGATATAGATGAGTGAGTTGGAGCCAATCAGCGGGTGACTGAGAGGCCATTGGTTGAACCAACGTTTAAAGCGGTTCCACAGCAACCTTGTGGATATAGATTAGTGAGTTGGAGCCAATCAGCGGGTGACTGAGAGGCCATTGGTTGAACACGTAGTAAGCGGTTCCACAGCAACCTTGTGGATATAGATGAGTGAGTTGGCCAATCAGCGGGTGACTGAGAGGCCATTGGTTGAACCAACGTATAAAGCGGTTCCACAGCAACCTTGTGGATATAGATGAGTGAGTTGGAGCCAATCAGCGGATGACTGAGAGGCCATTGGTTGAACACGTATAAAGCGGTTCCACAGCAACCTTGTGGATATAGATGAGTGAGTTGGAGCCAATCAGCGGGTGACTGAGAGGCCATTGGTTGAACACGTTTAAAGTGGTTCCACAGCAACCTTGTGGATATAGATGAGTGAGTTGGAGCCAATCAGCGGGTGACTGAGAGGCCATTGGTTGAACACTATAAAGCGGTTCCACAGCAACCTTGTGGATATAGATGAGTGAGTTGGAGCCAATCAGCGGGTGACTGAGAGGCCATTGGTTGAACACGTATAAAGCGGTTCCACAGCAACCTTGTGGATATAGATTAGTGAGTTGGAGCCAATCAGCGGGTGACTGAGAGGCCATTGGTTGAACACGTATAAAGCGGTTCCACAGCAACCTTGTGGATATAGATGAGTGAGGTGGAGCCAATCAGCGGGTGACTGAGAGGCCATTGGTGGAACCGACGTATAAAGCGGTTCCACAGCAACCTTGTGGATATAGATGAGTGAGTTGGAGCCAATCAGCGGGTGACTGAGAGGCCATTGGTTGAACCAACGTATAAAGCGGTTCCACAGCAACCTTGTGGATATAGATTAGTGTGTTGGAGCCAATCAGCGGGTGACTGAGAGGCCATTGGTGGAACCAACGTATAAAGCGGTTCCACAGCAACCTTGTGGATATAGATGAGTGAGTTGGAGCCAATCAGCGGGTGACTGAGTGGCCATTGGTTGAACACGTATAAAGTGGTTCCACAGCAACCTTGTGGATATAGACTAGTGAGTTGGAGCCAATCAGCGGGTGACTGAGAGGCCATTGGTTGAACACGTATAAAGCGGTTTCACAGCAACCTTGTGGATATAGATGAGTGAGTTGGAGCCAATCAGCGGGTGAATTATTTAAATACTGACGTTTGATTGGACAATGTCTCACTCGTCTCTGACGTCAGCGTCCACAAGGTTACTGTGGACGACATTATAACTAGTCTTGTGCTTACGAAAAAGCGGAGTCCAATAGTGCGAATTTAATTTTCTAGTTACCAATAATCATTTTTGTAAGAATCCCTGTTATATAGGGTGCACATCAGCATTAATTACTGTGTCCATCTTCAGGTAGCATTAGGTATAGTATAGTGTCTTTTAGACAGTTGGGACTTAGAAAGGAATGTCCGAGGGCTGATAGTATGACTCAGTCCAAACATTCGCCTTTACGACTGAGGAAAACCTTGGAAAAACCTTAAGTTAGAAATGCCATTGGCCGGAATCGAACCGGCGATCTTCCGAATTAGAGTCTCGCTTGAAAAACTATAGTGTATAGTGAAGTAGTTATAGTGAAATAATGAGACTAATAAGTAGTAATTAATTACCATTTATTGGTTACCTGGAAATTCCAAATACAACGGTCGTGACTAATGAGGCTTGGCCAAGCAGAATACCGCCTTAACACATTTGGGAAAGATCGCAAGAATCTGTCGACTGAAGAGGGGCAAATGTGGCCTCCGGTAACGATCTTACAGTTTAAAACAAAAAGCACACATTTTCACTTTGTTGTATATGATTTCTCATGTGTTTCTATTCTAGCTGTGATGCCAGTCGTACAGATAGAGAACAAGGGGTCGTCTCCATTGTTGTGTACCAGACTGTACGCCAGCGAAGCGAGTAGGCCTACAACGGAATTAACTGCTTCAACCTCCCGTATACCCAATAAATCTAAATTATTGCGAAAACCAAATCAAAAGCCATTAAATTGTGTACTGTACTTAGCATTAATGATTATTACCAGCTGATACGAAGAAAATCCTTACGCGCGTGATCGCTTCAAATTTAAATTAGTTTGGTGTTGTTTTTTTTTCTTCTGGATCATTGGTAGAACTTGTTTGCCGTAACACAACATAAACAGCTGCCAGCAAAATAAGGCGTTGTTTATGGATCAAATATTTACTCAGCGTAACTACATTTCTAGTGGCTTACAAGTGAACACATGCGTTTATTATGAGCGAGCAACGCTACGCTACGTACCGGTACTGATGGTAATGTTTCGCGCAACTCAAGTTCCGGTACTTTCTTTAATTACTCACAGAATAGTTCATAACGTGGAAGTGAAGAATATTGATTTATTTTATTTGTATGATTTTATTTTTTTACTGGTTTGTTAAAAATGTGTGGTGAAAAATAAACAATAAAATATATGAAAAACACAAATCGCGATGCGTATAATATTACTAATTGGTCATTTTCAAGTATATCAAACATCGCAAGACTAAGAATAACCGCGCAAAACATCTATAGTGGTATTTGCGATTATGATCACCTGTTGTAATACCATAACCTGATAATATACTGTATTGTCATCTTCCGCTGCTATAATATTATTATGGAGATTTATGACAAGTTATCGTATGGCGCACATGGGCAATGTTCAAGCCACGGCATGTTTTATGGGTACAGAAAATAGCAACTCTGTTTCTTCGACATTGCAACAACCGTGCATTCGATAAAACTGATCATAAATAGGAGCAAGTGATAATAAAGAGGCTAAAACTTCTACTGAGGTGTAGAATGTGACAGGAAGAAGGGTACCCTTTAAGAAGTTATGTAGCAGAATACACGATTTCGTACTTCTTCAAGCGTGTACTTTAGATATTCATGATTCTATGGTGCTATAATTACAATTTATACTTTTTGGTTATGTGGCAGAGAGAAGATAGTTTTACAGATTTTATTATAATAAGGGTGAAAATGAGTTAAAATAAAGTAAACGCCATCTCAAACTATATTACTTTTTTACCATACAATCATGCGTTATACTAACCAACATAATTATGTGTGTGATGATACGTGGACATTTCGGTTATTTAAGAGAAAATGTGAACCTAAACTGTTAAAACCTTGCAAAATGAAAGTCTAAATCAAAATCCAAATATAATTAAATATAATCAAAATCAAAATATAAATTGAACATAATTGATATTAACATTTAACAATGACAACCGTAACGATTAAAATATTTGAAAATTTTTGCAAACCAGTTTTTAGTTGTTACGAAACCACAGAATCATATAAAGCGTTCTCAAGACATCACTAAATCAAGTAAATTTCACGCGCTTTAGTTTACTACCCTTTGTCGTTAAGCACATCGTAACAAACAACTAAAATTTCTCACGCTTTTTTAGCCCTTTGTTGAAAACTATTAAGATCAGCTTGGATTACATATGACGCTTACTTAAGTTCTTCGCAAGTGATAAACAGGCGAACCTTTGGCATTGAGTGTGTAAACTGTGAAGTTGTGCACAGTACGTGCTGTGCGGAGACCAGTCCTAAGAGCAATGCATAACAGAGTAAGACAAGAAACAAGGATGAATACGTTTAAATAGTAAAAAAAAAAAAAATTGGTAGTCGGTGTAAGGTATCCTCAGTAAAGATATGAACTATGAGTACAACCGACATAATAAAACTGTTGTCTTCTTTAAAGCTGGTAAGTCAAAGGGGTTACGGTGTTGTGTAAACGAAACGCTCCAGCCGCGACTGTTCATCAGATATACAAGTTTATGGAGCCGTCAGAGACTGGGAAGAATGGCGTCAACTGATACGTTTTGCACACAAGCGGCGCTGGCTACACTTTGCACCGACACACAAACACTCACACATTCATTCAATGGGCGGGCAATGCTCTGGCTTGTCCACGTGTTTTTTTTTATTTTTCTGCTACTAAATTAGTGTGATCATGATCTGGATTTTAATACTGTACATGAGGATGCACGGAGTGTTTTTTTTTTTTTTTTTGTTACATTTTAGCATTTTGTGTTTGGTGTCGTCTTGTGTGCATATATATATATATATATATATGTCAATAAAATTAAAATAATTGCGGGTTATTCCGCCACGTCCTACCTCCATAATGTGCCGACGTTTCAGGAATTATTTTAATTTTATTGACATAAATCCTGGCCACGAAAGCTTCAGTGTTTTAATATATATATATATATATATATATATATATATATATATATATATATCAAACATTTTGAATTGTTTCAAAATATGTACAAATACAGGCTATGGCTCGTGTACTTTTAATCAAAATTACCGCACACAAATTAGAAACAAAATAGTTTTACTTTTATTAAGTTTTTAAGACTTTTGTAAAGTGACAAAAAACAGCATTTCCCCAGTTTTTTTAAATAACTTCAAGTGGTTAAAAAAATAGAAAATACAGCTTTATGTTTGACATTTCGATCCATTTTAGGTATACAGTAATACTGATGGCTAAGAAGAATAACTTTTCAAAAAAATAAACGAAATTTGATTTTTAACTAGGGCGTAATTTGTCCAAAGGGAAGAGAATTTCCTTGTCAGGTGCTTTTGTTGGCTACAGTTTCACCCCCAGCGAAGGGCCTCAGTCCTAGAATGTTCGCTTGCCTGAAGGAGCGTTGATCCATGTGCAGTCCGTACAAATCATTTACTAATCCAAATACCATGGAGGGTTCCAAGAAAGTAATTATGAATACTGTAGTAAATTGTGGTCATAAAGTAATCACCAAAAAAGAATTATTATAATTATGAGGGTAATTAATTAAGGAGATAACGGTTTAGAACAAATGGAAGTTATGACTAATGAGGGACTGTAATCTACATTGAGTTATACATAAATTTGAATGTAACATAATACAGAAAAGGCAATGAGCGCTTAACAGCTACAGGATATCGTACTTGGGTCTTTTGACAAATTTGTTTAAATTTTATTTATTTTTATAAATTAGTGTAATTATTAATTAGTTTATACAAAACAGATTCGTAATTATGAACTTGCAACAGTTATCTTCCTCTCACACTCGTACTTCTTACAGAAGCCTTCCTTCCTGTAACAACTCTGCACTTGATACCTTAATTATTTGCCTGGTAACATACGAGGTTTCTCCTTGCGTTATTAAGCTTGAAAGATTGGACTCCGGCAGCCAAATAATGAGACTTGTACTTGCAATATGCATATGAGCATAAGATGTACGTTAGAGATACGTACACAATTTGCGGTGACTATGCAATAACTCCATTGTAATTACTTCTAATGGGTAGGATAGGATGCATTAGCCTTGCAATTCTAATGCCCGTATGTGCTTTACAATAAAACTCCAATTAAACCGCCAATGTTTCGGTTTAGTGAAGAATTTTAAACGTGAATTATTCAAATGTTGCATTCGAGTACTACTGAAATTAGGTTGTTGCAATTTTTAACAGTCTGCATCATCACCAACCAACAGGTGCAGCAGTTCAACGAAACTGCGGGAGAACATTAGAGCATTGAAATTAACATCGTCAAATTGCGTTATTATATATGCACTCACTCACCGTGTGTATGTGTATAACGCACTGATTAAAGGATGTATGGTCAATTATGGCAGAACATTGTTCCCAAGAGTGGATTCGCGTTAACATCCGGTTGCCTGAGGACCAACCGAACAGAATCTTCGATACCGGAAGAAGCAATAGTCATTGTTATCGCCGGACCTCATCAATGAGTCAAAGGGTCAAAGAAAGCTGTGTAGCGACTGTGTGAGACAGTTCGTTGCCGCGTGTGGATAGTAATTGTATAAGTGGAAAATAATAACAGTACTCATGTCCAATCGTATTGGGTTCTATTCCGCGCATTCTGATGTGTCTGAGTAAATAACATAGAAGATGTGTGCGGTAGTTCTTTCGTAAATCTATCTGTGAGGATGGAATTGTGAGATGGTTTGCCGCGTATTGTAATTTGTAATTGTGTGAGAAATTTTGCACTTACGATAGGTAATTGTGTGATGTATAGTGTATGAGATAGTGTGCTATCAGATAGTGCACTGCATGTTACAGTGTGTATGTGTAGGGTATGGTGCCATTGTTTGTGTTATAGATAGTGTGTGTTGGTGTTTTAGTGTGTGAGATAGTGTGCTTGCATGGTGTGAAATTGTGTGTTGTAGTGTGTTACAATGTGAGAGCTAGTTTGATGTAGTGTAATGTTTAGTGTGCAAGATAGTGTGCTTACATTGTGTGAGATAGTGTATATTGAAGTGTAATGTGTGTTGAAATGTGTTTTAGTGTGTGAGATAATGTGCTGTAGAATAATGTTTAGTGTGTTGTAGTGTGTTGTAATGTGTGAGCTAGTGT
Source organism: Isoperla grammatica (assembly GCA_945910005.1). Lineage (NCBI taxonomy): Eukaryota > Metazoa > Arthropoda > Insecta > Plecoptera > Perlodidae > Isoperla > Isoperla grammatica. Next base: position 31,849,866 of record OX246746.1, on the reverse strand, counting down.
GTTGTAGTGTGTTGTAATGTGTGAGCTAGTGTGCTGTAGTGTGTTGTAATGTGTGAGCTAGTGTGCTGTAGTGTGTTGTAATGTGTGAGCTAGTGTGCTGTAGTGTGTGAGCTAGTGTGCTGTAGTGTGTTGTAATGTGTGAGCTAGTGTGCTGTAGTGTGTTGTAATGTGTGAGCTAGTGTGCTGTAGTGTGTTGTTATGTGTGAGCTAGTGTGCTGTAGTGTGTTGTAATGTGTGAGCTAGTGTGCTGTAGTGTGTTGTAATGTGTGAGCTAGTGTGCTGTAGTGTGTTGTAATGTGTTGTAATGTGTGAGCTAGTGTGCTGTAGTGTGTTGTAATGTGTGAGCTAGTGTGCTGTAGTGTGTTGTAATGTGTGAGCTAGTGTGCTGTAGTGTGTTGTAATGTGTGAGCTACTGTGCTGTAGTGTGTTGTAATGTGTGAGCTAGTGTGCTGTAGTGTGTTGTAATGTGTGAGCTAGTGTGCTGTAGTGTGTTGTTATGTGTGAGCTAGTGTGCTGTAGTGTGTGAGCTAGTGTGCTGTTGTGTGTTGTAATGTGTGAGCTAGTGTGCTGTAGTGTGTTGTAATGTGTGAGCTAGTGTGCTGCAGTGTGTTGTAATGTGTGAGCTAGTGTGCTGTAGTGTGTTGTAATGTGTGAGCTAGTGTGCTGTAGTGTGTTGTAATGTGTGAGCTAGTGTGCTGTAGTGTGTTGTAATGTGTGAGCTAGTGTGCTGTAGTGTGTTGTGTTATGTGTGAGCTAGTGTGCTGTAGTGTGTTGTAATGTGTGAGCTAGTGTGCTGTAGTGTATTGTAATGTGTGAGCTAGTGTGCTGTAGTGTGTTGTAATGTGTGAGCTAGTGTGCTGTAGTGTGTTATGTGTGAGCTAGTGTGCTGTAGTGTGTTGTAATGTGTGAGCTAGTGTGCTGTAGTGTGTTATGTGTGAGCTAGTGTGCTGTAGTGTGTTGTAATGTGTGAGCTAGTGTGCTGTAGTGTGTTGTAATGTGTGAGCTAGTGTGTTGTAATGTGTGAGCTAGTGTGCTGTAGTGTGCTGTTATGTGTGAGCTAGTGTGCTGTAGTGTGCTGTGATGTGTGAGCTAGTGTGCTGTAGTGTGTTGTAATGTGTGAGCTAGTGTGCTGTAGTGTGTTGTAATGTGTGAGCTAGTGTGCTGTAGTGTGTTGTTATGTGTGAGCTAGTGTGCTGTAGTGTGTTGTAATGTGTGAGCTAGTGTGCTGTAGTGTGTTGTAATGTGTGAGCTAGTGTGCTGTAGTGTGTTGTAATGTGTGAGCTAGTGTGCTGTAGTGTGTTGTAATGTGTGAGCTAGTGTGCTGTAGTGTGTTGTAATGTGTGAGCTAGTGTGCTGTAGTGTGTTGTGTTATGTGTGAGCTAGTGTGCTGTAGTGTGTTGTAATGTGTAAGCTAGTGTTCTGTAGTGTGTTGTAATGTGTGAGCTAGTGTGCTGTAGTGTGTTGTAATGTGTGAGCTAGTGTGCTGTAGTGTGTTGTAATGTGTGAGCTAGTGTGCTGTAGTGTGTTGTTATGTGTGAGCTAGTGTGCTGTAGTGTGTTGTAATGTGTGAGCTAGTGTGCTGTAGTGTTGTGTTATGTGTGAGCTAGTGTGCTGTAGTGTGTTATGTGTGAGCTAGTGTGCTGTAGTGTGTTGTAATGTGTGAGCTAGTGTGCTGTAGTGTGTTGTAATGTGTGAGCTAGTGTGCTGTAGTGTGTTGTGTTATGTGTGAGCTAGTGTGCTGTAGTGTGTTGTAATGTGTGAGCTAGTGTGCTGTAGTGTGTTGTGTTATGTGTGAGCTAGTGTGCTGTAGTGTGTTGTAATGTGTGAGCTAGTGTGCTGTAGTGTGTTGTAATGTGTGAGCTAGTGTGCTGTAGTGTGTTGTAGTGTGTGAGCTAGTGTGCTGTAGTGTGTTGTAATGTGTGAGCTAGTGTGCTGTAGTGTGTTGTAATGTGTGAGCTAGTGTGCTGTAGTGTGTTGTTATGTGTGAGCTAGTGTGCTGTAGTGTGTTGTTATGTGTGAGCTAGTGTGCTGTAGTGTGTTGTGTTATGTGTGAGCTAGTGTGCTGTAGTGTGTTGTAATGTGTGAGCTACTGTGCTGTAGTGTGTTGTAATGTGTGAGCTAGTGTGCTGTAGTGTGTTGTAATGTGTGAGCTAGTGTGCTGTAGTGTGTTGTAATGTGTGAGCTAGTGTGCTGTAGTGTGTTGTAATGTGTGAGCTAGTGTGCTGTAGTGTGTAGTAATGTGTGAGCTAGTGTGCTGTAGTGTGTTGTAATGTGTGAGCTAGTGTGCTGTAGTGTGTTGTAATGTGTGAGCTAGTGTGCTGTAGTGTGTTGTAATGTGTGAGCTAGTGTGCTGTAGTGTGTTGTAATGTGTGAGCTAGTGTGCTGTAGTGTGTTGTAATGTGTGAGCTAGTGTGCTGTAGTGTGTTGTTATGTGTGAGCTAGTGTGCTGTAGTGTGTTGTAATGTGTGAGCTAGTGTGCTGTAGTGTGTTGTAATGTGTGAGCTAGTGTGTTGTAATGTGTTGTAATGTGTGAGCTAGTGTGCTGTAGTGTGTTGTAATGTGTGAGCTAGTGTGCTGTAGTGTGTTGTTATGTGTGAGCTAGTGTGCTGTAGTGTGTTGTAATGTGTGAGCTAGTGTGCTGTAGTGTGTTGTTATGTGTGAGCTAGTGTGCTGTAGTGTGTTGTAATGTGTGAGCTAGTGTGCTGTAGTGTGTTGTAATGTGTGAGCAAGTGTGCTGTAGTGTGTTGTAATGTGTGAGCTAGTGTGCTGTAGTGTGTTGTAATGTGTGAGCTAGTGTGCTGTAGTGTGTTGTAATGTGTGAGCTAGTGTGCTGTAGTGTGTTGTAATGTGTGAGCTAGTGTGTTGTAATGTGTGAGCTAGTGTGCTGTAGTGTGTTGTGTTATGTGTGAGCTAGTGTGCTGTAGTGTGTTGTAATGTGTGAGCTAGTGTGCTGTAGTGTGTTGTAATGTGTGAGCTAGTGTGTTGTTATGTGTGAGCTAGTGTGCTGAAGTGTGTTGTAATGTGTGAGCTAGTGTGCTGTAGTGTGTTGTAATGTGTGAGCTAGTGTGTTGTAGTGTGTTGTAATGTGTGAGCTAGTGTGCTGTAGTGTGTTGTTATGTGTGAGCTAGTGTGCTGTAGTGTGTTGTTATGTGTGAGCTAGTGTGCTGTAGTGTGTTGTAATGTGTGAGCTAGTGTGCTGTAGTGTGTTGTAATGTGTGAGCTAGTGTGCTGTACTGTGTTGTAATGTGTGAGCTAGTGTGCTGTAGTGTGTTGTAATGTGTGAGCTAGTGTGCTGTAGTGTGTTGTAATGTGTGAGCTAGTGTGCTGTAGTGTGTTGTAATGTGTGAGCTAGTGTGCTGTAGTGTGTTGTTATGTGTGAGCTAGTGTGCTGTAGTGTGTTGTAATGTGTGAGCTAGTGTGCTGTAGTGTGTTGTAATGTGTGAGCTAGTGTGCTGTAGTGTGTTGTAATGTGTGAGCTAGTGTGCTGTAGTGTGTTGTAATGTGTGAGCTAGTGTGCTGTAGTGTGTTGTAATGTGTGAGCTAGTGTGCTGTAGAGTGTTGTAATGTGTGAGCTAGTGTGCTGTAGAGTGTTGTAATGTGTGAGCTAGTGTGCTGTAGTGTGTTGTTATGTGTGAGCTAGTGTGCTGTAGTGTGCTGTAATGTGTGAGCTAGTGTGCTGTAGTGTGTTGTAATGTGTGAGCTAGTGTGCTGTAGTGTGTTGTAATGTGTGAGCTAGTGTGCTGTAGTGTGTTGTTATGTGTGAGCTAGTGTGCTGTAGTGTGTTGTTATGTGTGAGCTAGTGTGCTGTAGTGTGTTGTAATGTGTGAGCTAGTGTGCTGTAGTGTGTTGTAATGTGTGAGCTAGTGTGCTGTAGTGTGTTGTTATGTGTGAGCTAGTGTGCTGTAGTGTGTTGTGTTATGTGTGAGCTAGTGTGCTGTAGTGTGTTGTAATGTGTGAGCTAGTGTGCTGTAGTGTGTTGTAATGTGTGAGCTAGTGTGCTGTAGTGTGTTGTGTTATGTGTGAGCTAGTGTGCTGTAGTGTGTTGTAATGTGTGAGCTAGTGTGCTGTAGTGTGTTGTGTAATGTGTGAGCTAGTGTGCTGTAGTGTGTTGTAATGTGTGAGCTAGTGTGCTGTAGTGTGTTGTAATGTGTGAGCTAGTGTGCTGTAGTGTGTTGTAATGTGTGAGCTAGTGTGCTGTAGTGTGTTGTAATGTGTGAGCTAGTGTGCTGTAGTGTGTTGTTATGTGTGAGCTAGTGTGCTGTAGTGTGTTGTTATGTGTGAGCTAGTGTGCTGTAGTGTGTTGTAATGTGTGAGCTAGTGTGTTGTAGTGTGTTGTGTTATGTGTGAGCTAGTGTGCTGTAGTGTGTTGTGTTATGTGTGAGCTAGTGTGCTGTAGTGTGTTGTAATGTGTGAGCTAGTGTGCTGTAGTGTGTTGTAATGTGTGAGCTAGTGTGCTGTAGTGTGTTGTAATGTGTGAGCTAGTGTGCTGTAGTGTGTTGTAATGTGTGAGCTAGTGTGCTGTAGTGTGTTGTAATGTGTGAGCTAGTGTGTTGTAGTGTGTTGTAATGTGTGAGCTAGTGTGCTGTAGTGTGTTGTAATGTGTGAGCTAGTGTGCTGTAGTGTGTTGTTATGTGTGAGCTAGTGTGCTGTAGTGTGTTGTTATGTGTGAGCTAGTGTGCTGTAGTGTGTTGTAATGTGTGAGCTAGTGTGCTGTAGTGTGTTGTAATGTGTGAGCTAGTGTGCTGTAGTGTGTTGTAATGTGTGAGCTAGTGTGCTGTAGTGTGTTGTAATGTGTGAGCTAGTGTGCTGTAGTGTGTTGTTATGTGTGAGCTAGTGTGCTGTAGTGTGTTGTGTTATGTGTGAGCTAGTGTGCTGTAGTGTGTTGTAATGTGTGAGCTAGTGTGCTGTAGTGTGTTGTGTTATGTGTGAGCTAGTGTACTGTAGTGTGTTGTAATGTGTGAGCTAGTGTGCTGTAGTGTGTTGTTTTGTGTGAGCTAGTGTGCTGTAGTGTGTTGTAATGTGTGAGCTAGTGTGCTGTAGTGTGTTGTGTTATGTGTGAGCTAGTGTGCTGTAGTGTGTTGTTATGTGTGAGCTAGTGTGCTGTAGTGTGTTGTAATGTGTGAGCTAGTGTGCTGTAGTGTGTTGTGTTATGTGTGAGCTAGTGTGCTGTAGTGTGTTGTTATGTGTGAGCTAGTGTGCTGTAGTGTGTTGTTATGTGTGAGCTAGTGTGCTGTAGTGTGTTGTAATGTGTGAGCTAGTGTGCTGTAGTGTGTTGTAATGTGTGAGCTAGTGTGCTGTAGTGTGTTGTAATGTGTGAGCTAGTGTGCTGTAGTGTGTTGTAATGTGTGAGCTTGTGTGCTGTAGTGTGTTGTTATGTGTGAGCTAGTGTGCTGTAGTGTGTTGTAATGTGTGTGCTAGTGTGCTGTAGTGTGTTGTAATGTGTGAGCTAGTGTGCTGTAGTGTGTTGTTATGTGTGAGCTAGTGTGCTGTAGTGTGTTGTAATGTGTGAGCTAGTGTGCTGTAGTGTGTTGTAATGTGTGAGCTAGTGTGCTGTAGTGTGTTGTAATGTGTTAGCTAGTGTGCTGTAGTGTGTTGTAATGTGTGAGCTAGTGTGCTGTAGTGTGTTGTTATGTGTGAGCTAGTGTGCTGTAGTGTGTTGTGTTATGTGTGAGCTAGTGTACTGTAGTGTGTTGTAATGTGTGAGCTAGTGTGCTGTAGTGTGTTGTTTTGTGTGAGCTAGTGTGCTGTAGTGTGTTGTAATGTGTGAGCTAGTGTGCTGTAGAGTGTTGTAATGTGTGAGCTAGTGTGCTGTAGTGTGTTGTGTTATGTGTGAGCTAGTGTGCTGTAGTGTGTTGTTATGTGTGAGCTAGTGTGCTGTAGTGTGTTGTTATGTGTGAGCTAGTGTGCTGTAGTGTGTTGTTATGTGTGAGCTAGTGTGCTGTAGTGTGTTGTTATGTGTGAGCTAGTGTGTTGTAGTGTGTTGTTATGTGTGAGCTAGTGTGCTGTAGTGTGTTGTTATGTGTGAGCTAGTGTGCTGTAGTGTGTTGTTATGTGTGAGCTAGTGTGCTGTAGTGTGTAGTAATGTGTGAGCTAGTGTGCTGTAGTGTGTTGTAATGTGTGAGCTAGTGTGCTGTAGTGTGTTGTAATGTGTGAGCTAGTGTGCTGTAGTGTGTTGTAATGTGTGAGCTAGTGTGCTGTAGTGTGTTGTTATGTGTGAGCTAGTGTGCTGTAGTGTGCTGTAATGTGTGAGCTAGTGTGCTGTAGTGTGTTGTAATGTGTGAGCTAGTGTGCTGTAGTGTGTTGTAATGTGTGAGCTAGTGTGCTGTAGTGTGTTGTTATGTGTGAGCTAGTGTGCTGTAGTGTGTTGTAATGTGTGAGCTAGTGTGCTGTAGTGTGTTGTTATGTGTGAGCTAGTGTGCTGTAGTGTGTTGTAATGTGTGAGCTAGTGTGCTGTAGTGTGTTGTAATGTGTGAGCTAGTGTGCTGTAGTATGTTGTTATGTGTGAGCTAGTGTGCTGTAGTGTGCTGTAATGTGTGAGCTAGTGTGCTGTAGTGTGTTATGTGTGAGCTAGTGTGCTGTAGTGTGTTGTAATGTGTGAGCTAGTGTGCTGTAGTGTGTTGTAATGTGTGAGCTAGTGTGCTGTAGTGTGTTGTAATGTGTGAGCTAGTGTGCTGTAGTGTGTTATGTGTGAGCTAGTGTGCTGTAGTGTGTTGTTATGTGTGAGCTAGTGTGCTGTAGTGTGTTGTAATGTGTGAGCTAGTGTGCTGTAGTGTGTTGTAATGTGTGAGCTAGTGTGCTGTAGTGTGTTGTAATGTGTGAGCTAGTGTGCTGTAGTGTGTTGTAATGTGTGAGCTTGTGTGCTGTAGTGTGTTGTTATGTGTGAGCTAGTGTGCTGTAGTGTGTTGTAATGTGTGTGCTAGTGTGCTGTAGTGTGTTGTAATGTGTGAGCTAGTGTGCTGTAGTGTGTTGTGTTATGTGTGAGCTAGTGTGCTGTAGTGTGTTGTTATGTGTGAGCTAGTGTGCTGTAGTGTGTTGTAATGTGTGAGCTAGTGTGCTGTAGTGTGTTGTAATGTGTGAGCTAGTGTGCTGTAGTGTGTTGTAATGTGTGAGCTAGTGTGCTGTAGTGTGTTGTAATGTGTGAGCTAGTGTGCTGTAGTGTGTTGTAATGTGTGAGCTAGTGTGCTGTAGTGTGTTGTAATGTGTGAGCTAGTGTGCTGTAGTGTGTTATGTGTGAGCTAGTGTGCTGTAGTGTGTTGTAATGTGTGAGCTAGTGTGCTGTAGTGTGTTGTGTTATGTGTGAGCTAGTGTGCTGTAGTGTGTTGTAATGTGTGAGCTAGTGTGCTGTAGTGTGTTATGTGTGAGCTAGTGTGCTGTAGTGTGTTGTAATGTGTGAGCTAGTGTGCTGTAGTGTGTTGTAATGTGTGAGCTAGTGTGCTGTAGTGTGTTGTTATGTGTGAGCTAGTGTGCTGTAGTGTGTTGTAATGTGTGAGCTAGTGTGCTGTAGTGTGTTGTAATGTGTGAGCTAGTGTGCTGTAGTGTGTTATGTGTGAGCTAGTGTGCTGTAGTGTGTTGTAATGTGTGAGCTAGTGTGCTGTAGTGTGTTGTAATGTGTGAGCTAGTGTGCTGTAGTGTGTTGTAATGTGTGAGCTAGTGTGCTGTAGTGTGTTGTAATGTGTGAGCTAGTGTGCTGTAGTGTGTTGTAATGTGTGAGCTAGTGTGCTGTAGTGTGTTGTAATGTGTTAGCTAGTGTGCTGTAGTGTGTTGTTATGTGTGAGCTAGTGTGCTGTAGTGTGTTGTAATGTGTGAGCTAGTGTGCTGTAGTGTGTTGTTATGTGTGAGCTAGTGTGCTGTAGTGTGTTGTAATGTGTGAGCTAGTGTGCTGTAGTGTGTTGTGTTATGTGTGAGCTAGTGTGCTGTAGTGTTGTGTTATGTGTGAGCTAGTGTGCTGTAGTGTGTTGTAATGTGTGAGCTAGTGTGCTGTAGTGTGTTGTTATGTGTGAGCTAGTGTGCTGTAGTGTGTTGTGTTATGTGTGAGCTAGTGTGCTGTAGTGTGTTGTAATGTGTGAGCTAGTGTGTTGTAGTGTGTTGTGTTATGTGTGAGCTAGTGTGCTGTAGTGTGTTGTAATGTGTGAGCTAGTGTGCTGTAGTGTGTTGTGTTATGTGTGAGCTAGTGTGCTGTAGTGTGTTGTAATGTGTGAGCTAGTGTGCTGTAGTGTGTTGTAATGTGTGAGCTAGTGTGCTGCAGTGTGTTGTAATGTGTGAGCTAGTGTGCTGTAGTGTGCTGTAGTGTGCTGTAGTGTGTTGTTATGTGTGAGCTAGTGTGCTGTAGTGTGTTGTTATGTGTGAGCTAGTGTGCTGTAGTGTGTTGTTATGTGTGAGCTAGTGTGCTGTAGTGTGTTGTTATGTGTGAGCTAGTGTGCTGTAGTGTGTTGTAATGTGTGAGCTAGTGTGCTGTAGTGTGTTGTAATGTGTGAGCTAGTGTGCTGTAGTGTGTTGTGTTATGTGTGAGCTAGTGTGCTGTAGTGTGTTGTAATGTGTGAGCTAGTGTGCTGTAGTGTGTTGTAATGTGTGAGCTAGTGTGTTGTAGTGTGTTGTAATGTGTGAGCTAGTGTGCTGTAGTGTTGTGTTATGTGTGAGCTAGTGTGCTGTAGTGTGTTGTTATGTGTGAGCTAGTGTGCTGTAGTGTGCTGTAATGTGTGAGCTAGTGTGCTGTAGTGTGTTGTAATGTGTGAGCTAGTGTGCTGTAGTGTGTTGTAATGTGTGAGCTAGTGTGCTGTAGTGTGTTGTTATGTGTGAGCTAGTGTGCTGTAGTGTGTTGTAATGTGTGAGCTAGTGTGCTGTAGTGTGTTGTAATGTGTGAGCTAGTGTGCTGTAGTATGTTGTTATGTGTGAGCTAGTGTGCTGTAGTGTGCTGTAATGTGTGAGCTAGTGTGCTGTAGTGTGTTATGTGTGAGCTAGTGTGCTGTAGTGTGTTGTAATGTGTGAGCTAGTGTGCTGTAGTGTGTTGTAATGTGTGAGCTAGTGTGCTGTAGTGTGTTGTAATGTGTGAGCTAGTGTGCTGTAGTGTGTTATGTGTGAGCTAGTGTGCTGTAGTGTGTTGTTATGTGTGAGCTAGTGTGCTGTAGTGTGTTGTAATGTGTGAGCTAGTGTGCTGTAGTGTGTTGTAATGTGTGAGCTAGTGTGCTGTAGTGTGTTGTAATGTGTGAGCTAGTGTGCTGTAGTGTGTTGTAATGTGTGAGCTTGTGTGCTGTAGTGTGTTGTTATGTGTGAGCTAGTGTGCTGTAGTGTGTTGTAATGTGTGTGCTAGTGTGCTGTAGTGTGTTGTAATGTGTGAGCTAGTGTGCTGTAGTGTGTTGTGTTATGTGTGAGCTAGTGTGCTGTAGTGTGTTGTTATGTGTGAGCTAGTGTGCTGTAGTGTGTTGTAATGTGTGAGCTAGTGTGCTGTAGTGTGTTGTAATGTGTGAGCTAGTGTGCTGTAGTGTGTTGTAATGTGTGAGCTAGTGTGCTGTAGTGTGTTGTAATGTGTGAGCTAGTGTGCTGTAGTGTGTTGTAATGTGTGAGCTAGTGTGCTGTAGTGTGTTGTAATGTGTGAGCTAGTGTGCTGTAGTGTGTTATGTGTGAGCTAGTGTGCTGTAGTGTGTTGTAATGTGTGAGCTAGTGTGCTGTAGTGTGTTGTGTTATGTGTGAGCTAGTGTGCTGTAGTGTGTTGTAATGTGTGAGCTAGTGTGCTGTAGTGTGTTATGTGTGAGCTAGTGTGCTGTAGTGTGTTGTAATGTGTGAGCTAGTGTGCTGTAGTGTGTTGTAATGTGTGAGCTAGTGTGCTGTAGTGTGTTGTTATGTGTGAGCTAGTGTGCTGTAGTGTGTTGTAATGTGTGAGCTAGTGTGCTGTAGTGTGTTGTAATGTGTGAGCTAGTGTGCTGTAGTGTGTTATGTGTGAGCTAGTGTGCTGTAGTGTGTTGTAATGTGTGAGCTAGTGTGCTGTAGTGTGTTGTAATGTGTGAGCTAGTGTGCTGTAGTGTGTTGTAATGTGTGAGCTAGTGTGCTGTAGTGTGTTGTAATGTGTGAGCTAGTGTGCTGTAGTGTGTTGTAATGTGTGAGCTAGTGTGCTGTAGTGTGTTGTAATGTGTTAGCTAGTGTGCTGTAGTGTGTTGTTATGTGTGAGCTAGTGTGCTGTAGTGTGTTGTAATGTGTGAGCTAGTGTGCTGTAGTGTGTTGTTATGTGTGAGCTAGTGTGCTGTAGTGTGTTGTAATGTGTGAGCTAGTGTGCTGTAGTGTGTTGTGTTATGTGTGAGCTAGTGTGCTGTAGTGTTGTGTTATGTGTGAGCTAGTGTGCTGTAGTGTGTTGTAATGTGTGAGCTAGTGTGCTGTAGTGTGTTGTTATGTGTGAGCTAGTGTGCTGTAGTGTGTTGTGTTATGTGTGAGCTAGTGTGCTGTAGTGTGTTGTAATGTGTGAGCTAGTGTGTTGTAGTGTGTTGTGTTATGTGTGAGCTAGTGTGCTGTAGTGTGTTGTAATGTGTGAGCTAGTGTGCTGTAGTGTGTTGTGTTATGTGTGAGCTAGTGTGCTGTAGTGTGTTGTAATGTGTGAGCTAGTGTGCTGTAGTGTGTTGTAATGTGTGAGCTAGTGTGCTGCAGTGTGTTGTAATGTGTGAGCTAGTGTGCTGTAGTGTGCTGTAGTGTGCTGTAGTGTGTTGTTATGTGTGAGCTAGTGTGCTGTAGTGTGTTGTTATGTGTGAGCTAGTGTGCTGTAGTGTGTTGTTATGTGTGAGCTAGTGTGCTGTAGTGTGTTGTTATGTGTGAGCTAGTGTGCTGTAGTGTGTTGTAATGTGTGAGCTAGTGTGCTGTAGTGTGTTGTAATGTGTGAGCTAGTGTGCTGTAGTGTGTTGTGTTATGTGTGAGCTAGTGTGCTGTAGTGTGTTGTAATGTGTGAGCTAGTGTGCTGTAGTGTGTTGTAATGTGTGAGCTAGTGTGTTGTAGTGTGTTGTAATGTGTGAGCTAGTGTGCTGTAGTGTTGTGTTATGTGTGAGCTAGTGTGCTGTAGTGTGTTGTAATGTGTGAGCTAGTGTTCTGTAGTGTGTTGTTATGTGTGAGCTAGTGTGCTGTAGTGTGTTGTTATGTGTGAGCTAGTGTGCTGTAGTGTGTTGTAATGTGTGAGCTAGTGTGCTGTAGTGTGTTGTAATGTGTGAGCTAGTGTGCTGTAGAGTGTTGTAATGTGTGAGCTAGTGTGCTGTAGTGTGTTGTAATGTGTGAGCTAGTGTGCTGTAGTGTGTTGTAATGTGTGAGCTAGTGTGCTGTAGTGTGTTGTAATGTGTGAGCTAGTGTGCTGTAGTGTGTTGTTATGTGTGAGCTAGTGTGCTGTAGTGTGTTGTAATGTGTGAGCTAGTGTGCTGTAGTGTGTTGTAATGTGTGAGCTAGTGTGCTGTAGTGTGTGAGCTAGTGTGCTGTAGTGTGTTGTAATGTGTGAGCTAGTGTGCTGTAGTGTGTTGTTATGTGTGAGCTAGTGTGCTGTAGTGTGTTGTAATGTGTGAGCTAGTGTGCTGTAGTGTGTTGTAATGTGTGAGCTTGTGTGCTGTAGTGTGTTGTAATGTGTGAGCTAGTGTGCTGTAGTGTGTTGTAATGTGTGAGCTAGTGTGCTGTAGTGTGTTGTAATGTGTGAGCTAGTGTGCTGTAGTGTGTTGTAATGTGTGAGCTTGTGTGCTGTAGTGTGTTGTAATGTGTGAGCTAGTGTGCTGTAGTGTGTTGTAATGTGTGAGCTAGTGTGCTGTAGTGTGTTGTAATGGGTGAGCTAGTGTGCTGTAGTGTGTGACTAGAGCGAGCTAGTTTTGCTGATGATTAGTTGGATGCGAGAGAGGTGAGAACCCCTTGTCCCTCACCGCCCACCGACCAGCCACCAACACGGCCCCTGGTGAGCGCAGATGTAAATACACAGCGGGGGCATCATCTAAAACTCTCATTTTATTGCGGTCGAGATCTTGTTTAAGCTTGTTATATTCAAATCTCTGTGGCTGTTCTCCACGAATAATTTTTTAAAAATAGTTTCCATTTTCTCTGATATTCCAAGCTTCACTCGCGCACGTCCTCACGGAATATTGCGACTTGCAAGGAAGGTTGTTATTTATTGATGATATCTTCTTCTCCTTCCGGCAGAGTGCAGTGAACATAATTCATGTAGAGCGTATCATCTAATTATATAACCATGTAACGATTACCGTCCTCATGCAAACCTGCCCGAATGGTGATGTCACTACGATGAATATTTACACTAACTTTAATAACATTCCAATGGCATTATTTATTATTCTACTCATTACTCGGGTATTATCAAGTATTTAACGGTGTCACATGAATACTTAGATGTTGGTTGCTACTCTGAATATCCGACACACCTGTGTAGGAGTACAACAAATCCTCGTATCATGTGGGAACCAAGGAGATTAGTATGGTGCCGGTGCCGGTCTTGCCATCTTAATCTTGTGCAATCGAAGCCGGGAATATTCGCGCGCGATCTACGTGCTTGCGATTCTATGACACCCGCCTGCCGACACTTCTCGGTACCTACACGAACGAAGGTCACCTCGCTTAGCTTCTACTCTGGGCATAAAGCCACTAGTAGGCCAGCCAGCTTCCTACAGTTGTTTCGGAAGTGGTTAGTAGTTTGGTTGGCAGCTGTTGCAGAGGAAGTTGTAGGGGTTAATTCACTTTGGTTCTCGTTCACCTTCAAGGTTTTAACAGATTGTTTAATTTCTTGTGTGATTTGTTCCTGCTTAGGCAAACACTAAATGTAACCGTTACATTTTATGTTTACAGATTTTTTATCTATAATAATTAATGGATTGTTAACGTATTAACGGTAAAGGCTGTTACAATATTCAACAAGAAAGAGTACCTTAGATGATTTTTCGATCCAAATTCACGAGTTAACCGTATATATCAATTAATGACTGCCAAGTGGCAAGTGGCATCTATGTTGATAGTTTCTAAAAACACCCACTTCTGAGATGAATACAGACAGGGGTTCCTTCAGTTTAGGCCCAGTCGAAGCTTGACGATCTATCTCAACGGCTTGAAGAATGTAGCATGATAGATAGAGATGCAAGAAAATGGTTTTATTTTTCTTCACTTTTTGTTTGAGAAATTGAGAATTATGGTGTTTTGTGGTATTATTGTTTTTTTAATCGAAAATCATGTTTTTACATAAAATCATTGATAAAACTAAAAAAGGTTACATTTTCTAAACTATTATATGTGTATGGCCCTAAATGTACACATATATGTATACATATATGTACATAGTGATGGGCGTCAAAGATTAGATTAGACTGCAGAGAAGTGGTGATGATGCGGACTGATTATTTTCGCTTTTTATCTCGTAATTCTTGTGAAGATATGAACGGAAGGGAATACAAAATTACGAATTACTGTTAATAATGGTGTTATTTTGCTAGAAAGTGGCAATTATGGTGTTATATCGCGAATAAACTCATAATTCGTTTTATAAGCATTTTATGGTGTTATTTCGCGATTTGAATCTGAATCCCAGTGACGCATAACGTAAAGAAATGTTGAAACCAGCCCTCTAGAGTGTTTTGTTACACTTTTCGTTTTATCGCGCATTGCGAAAAACTTGCATCTCTAATGATAGAGTATAACCAGAATTAAAAGTTAAAGCACGGGAGAATGTCTGGTTAATAAAGGTTTCAACTGAAAACGAATCCTCAGTTAACTTGTTTTGTATTTTGGGTTATAATTTGCGTCTCGAATATCGTGATTGTAATAATAGAGACGTCAAGCAACAAGAATCATTATTGGAGTAAATCTACGAGTTGTTAAATACTTATATGAGTTTCCGAATTTCCTCTACTTTATCTTGAAGGTTTGCCTTTATTAGTCCTGACCTATAAGTATCTAGTTTGGATTTTGTGACCCCAAATCGTTCAGATAACTCTTGTTGCGCATCCAATGACGCGTTATATTTATGAAACAGGCGCTTAACACTCATCTTTTTGGAATCGGTTGTTTAAATCTCTACTGTTAGCCTTCAACGTTTTCGTGGCAAGCATGCATGAGTAAAATTACTAAAAAATGTGGGAGTTATCTTGTGTGTTTTGTGTACGTGGTGCGTTCAAAGCGAATGTGGGTGATTTTCGCGTAAGATACGGGAGTCGAGTTGCCAACGCGGTTTTGGCAGAGATAGTATCAGAATTCAAAATGCTATAGTGACGGACTGAATCTTGTGCCGTAATTATATTGAAACACGGCTGAATACGGCGCCATGGAACGACTATTTAAATGCGCTCTTGTTAGTGTACAATAAATACAAGGTTTGTCAGAGTAAGTGAGAATAGTTATTATTTAGAAAGTTAACTTGTATTGAGAACAAATCCAGTTGATGTTTGAAAATTGATACCTGTGAATGGAACTAAAGTGTAGAACCCAGCGTGTGGTGGTAGGTACCAATACCAATACCACTTATATGATACATTTTGAATCGGTACATCATATGGTTTCGGCATATGGCTCATTTCGAGGAATCAGTTGTTTTGGTCGATTTGAAATTAGTAGGCCAATGTTTAGTTTTTATTGTTGGAATATATTTTTAAACATCATTTGTAAATTTTTTCGAAATCTTTGAAACTAACGAAAATATTAATTATAATAACTTTTAAGATTAAAATTAATTTTACTAACTCGGTTGGTCGAATAGCATTGAAGTTTCTTTTTAATGTGCTGAAAAATATGTAATCATCTCAAACAAAATCTGTACCGATGTTTTGAGTAATATAGTGAGTTTATTGTAAAAATGCAGAGTTGAAAAAGATAATTTAATCAGACCTCTGATGGGTACAGTCAAGCTATCGGTGCGGAATTAGATAGGATAGGCCGTATGTAGTTGCGTATAAACCCACAACCTGCAACATTGTGAAATCTTTAAACAAAGATTTGAAGGAGAAACGGAAAAATCGATCGAGCTTTTGGTTTTTGACGTGTCTGTCTCATATCTTACACTATTTTGATCCAGATGTTGATTGAAAAACAAAACGTACTCCACCATCTTGGTAATCATAACAACTTTATTTACAGGGCGTGCAAATCCACTTATTAATTCATATACTAGTTCTGGATATACATTAAAGAAAGAAATAGCTTTCATAACAGAACAATTCATATCTGGTTACTTTACTTAAAAATACTAAATTTTGGAACCTTTATTAGTTTTACTTTGTCAAGCGATACATAAACGCTACTAACTACTATAGCGGGTGGTCCTCTCGTCATGCAAACAACATCCCGACGAAGTCTCCGCGTGGTCTCGAAAAACAATTTATAGTGGTTACATTCAAACTGTGGATTTTGTTTCGTTCCAACCCCATTTCTCTAGCGTGCGTACGATGCAGTGGCAGTGGCACATACATGGCTATCGAATGTAAACCTGACACGTGATCTTGTCATGGATGTTTTTTGATACCCTGTAAACATACCCCGATGATGTGGCTAATCGATTTTCTGTCATCTCTTCAGCATGACAGCTATCTATAGGGAACTTGAGGTAAACTCAATATCTTTACTGAATATCCGCGTCATCTACTAATTCTGTTTCACTCAAATTGTACCTTCCATGCCAAAATCTAGAGACCCCTAGAAACAAGTAGGAAATGATATTCTCACGTTTAAAACAGTAACAAAAGTTTAATATCTCAAGAGTGATACTGGAAATCGAAAGTCTAAGGGCTTAGAGCACAGTGGTTTGCTAAGCCCTACAGACTGATGCTAATGCACGATCAGTATGGTTGTTATTTGGGTTGGATGTTTATTACTAATTATAAATTTAATATTCAAAATAACAACTACTCATTATAATATTTGATATATTTATCAGTCGGTTTGTGTAGGGCGTACCAAACCACAGTGCGCTATGCCCTCAGTGTTACAATTCCGAGTACGTAGCATTCTAGAGATATAATGTCAAAGTTGAAAATATCGTGTGGTTGGTATACTGAGAGTGATAACTACAGACAACTAACAATTATTTATCTGTGGTATCCCTTTTCCTCAAAGTCGATCGATGAAGTGAACTACCCATTCAATACAACAACTAAACTATTCAAATTAAATGGACATGAAAAAATACTTTTTTTATTCTAAATTATGAATTTCAAGAATTATTACATGTGAGTAGCATTTAATACTGAACTTCTTGAAATTATATATATTTTTTTTATTAATAAAGTGTATTTAAAGTTTCTAATTTGAGTAGATTTGACGTAAAATTGACAGATCGACGCGAATATCTCGAAAAAGGATCGCGTTCGGCCATCTTTTTCAAACGTATTCATGCTAGTCATAAAGTTATCTACATTTAGAACGAAAATTTGTTACAATATATTACTTTTTGAAGGTGCTACGCAAAGTTATACGATTGAAAGTGTAGGTTTTTGTTCAGTTACAATGTATAACATAGGGAATTCCAACGCATTTCAACACTCAATAAATAAAAAACTAATAGCGGTAGGTGCATATTTTTTTCTACAATATTCACAAGCTTAATCTCAACTTGCAGTACACACAATTTGAATGATTTATATTACATGTGCAGTTATCATCGATCGACTTTAAGAAATCGTTACATATATTACGTTTTTTTACTAGGCTGTTTTGGCGAGTATATATATGCCTTTGGTTCTGGAAGAGAATTGCACAAAAAATATAACTAAGGATTTTCATGAATAAAGATATAATTCGAATATATGTTTGTATGATGAAACCAAAACCCTTAGACCGGGGAATAGTTAAATGAAACAACCACACGAACAATAGCCACATCGAACCCGGGGCCGCTTGGTTTGTAGCGTCACTATTGGTCCAGAGAGAGAGAGAGAGATAGAGATAGTAAAACCTGCAGTAGACCATGTCGGAATGTATGCATACAGGTGTTTCTAATTCATCCTGAACGGCGCATTTATTCAAATCCATCTCATTTGAATAATCGCATCTTCGGATGATGAGAGTATCTTTATACCTTAATGATCATTGTTCAAACACCGTATTCAGTAGTGGCCTAGCTAATGTATGCATGCCGGCGGCAGCCCATGTGCATAATGTGCTATCTGAGTGATTGCTGGTTTTGGTTTCTGGTGTTTTCAATGAAGCGGTGCTTGAATGGGCTGCAGGGGTGTGTGTTATACGCTGACTACTGTACTTACGTTCAAATTAGACTGCCAGCCATAGCTCATTCAAGACTCTAGGGTTGATGGCTGGGCTAACTAACCGATCAATACACCCCCCCCCCCCCCCCCCCTACATACAAATGATAAATTGCGTTTTCGAAATAGCTATAGATATACTTGTCTCGATCACTACGTACGAAATCAAAGTCGTGATTTTGCATTAAAATGTATTTATAGTTAGAGATGAAGGTTACGAGTGTTTTCAAATTGTATATTTATATATAAGCAGTTACGTTTTAAAATATAGTATTTTTGAAAATTTTGGAATGAATTTTATAACAACCGTTTATGTATAATATATAGCCTACCTCGGAAAACCGTTCAGTCAGAATTGCTGGTAGCCGGTATCAAACCGGCGACCTCCAGAATGAAAGCCTCGTGTCTTACCGCTGAGCTACTTCTAGCGGTAATGGGGGACAATAGACGTTGGCAAAGTTATGCCTGAGAAGGCCTATGCTGGCTAGAAGCAGCCACAGGTGACTTGAGAAAGAAAGTGCCCCTCCCCCCACACACACTCTCCCCCTTCCCACCCGTCAGAGTCAACACTGGACCGGACACGTCCCTGGTGAATAAGCGGCTATGGCTTTTATCCTGATGATGTTTGTGCAGATCGACCTTAGTCTCAACATTAAGCTCTACAACTAATCAAACGATAGCCAATCTAAATTAAGAGAGGCGCGGAAGGGTGTTTAGTAAAATACCTTGCATCAAGGTGTTCTCAATATAATAAACAGCTTTACCTTTCCACTTCACGCAGGGTGAGGCTGTATTTGTCAAGATAAATTTAATTTTGGAAAATGTTATTGCTTAGCTTAGTGGGCAAAGATGTGGTATGTTTGTATTTACTTTCAGTGGTGGATCTAGACTTAGTTATATGAGGGCAATTTTAGACAAATAACTGCAAATTCCCTTTTACTTCCCTGTGCCTCCCCCCCCCCCCCCCCTCCTCCCCGCCCCGGCCACACTCCTCAGCCACAAGCAACATAAAATAATGGATCGTGGAAAATTTGGACGGGACCAAAAATGAAGTATATTGAGACATTTGAGCATAATGTGCGTTACGAATTGATGTGCGTTACTGTAACCAATTAAATTTAAATTTAAATTTAAATTAAAAAAAAAAAAAAAGTTTAAATTAAATTAAATTACTAAAGCGACGAATTCTGTAAAAAAAATTAACTTTGATTTTATGTTTACTAATGTAGATAACGAGTTATTGTATGATACAATTAAAACTACATCATAAAGTAATTTGTTGGTGTTTGCCGCAGTGGCAGGGTAGTTTATTCGTGTGGTTTGATAGTTTAAGCACCAGCCACCGTAGGCAAAAAAAAAAAAAAAAAAAAAATGCAAAATTTTCTTCGTAAGTGCCCGGAATTTTTTCAGAAGTATTTTGTGTTGTTAGTAATAAAACCAGTATACAGTTGAAATGGGGCGATCAGGTCATTTCATGGTTTATGACCTAATTATTAGGACAATAATGAGTGACCAATAGATTTCGCTCAGCGGTTAGACGAGAGACTCTAATTCGGGAGGTCGCCAGTTCGATTCTGGCCACCGGCAATCCTGACTGAAGGGGTTTTCTCAAGGTTTTCCTCAGTCATAAAGGCGAATACTGGGATTGAGTGCTACTAACATCCCTCAGATATTCTTTCACACACAACTATCCAAACAGTATAATTAGTCACTGAAGAAGGTACTATCAGGTAAAGCTGGTACTATCAGGTAAAGCTGGTACTATCAGGTAAAGCTGGTGTGCCCCCTTTAAAGGTATTTTTACGGGGGAAAATAATGGGGGAGCGATCACCCCATCAATCCTCCCCCCCCCCCCCCCCGTATCCACTACTCTTATTTTCGCCTCTGTTATCGGGTTAACGGAGGAACCTAGGTACAAGTAGGCCTACCATCCAACCATGGGTAGGTGATTAAGCCAGGTTGTATTGTCTATACAGGACCTCTTTCATATGAGTTGTTGGCTACGTGCCAGCGAAATTTCTCGCCTTCTACCTTTCTCTCTATCTTCGTCTTTATTATCCTCGCTGTATGCACCAACCCGTAAAGGAAAACATGTACAATGTACATTTTGTCGACGAAGTACATCGACTGTCACATTAATCAAAATTTGAATGATTTTATTTACCCAACTAGATATTATTTAATCTTAATGAGCATGTGGATGCCTATGCATAATATTGATTCAATAAATATTATTAGTAATTTTAGATATAATTTTATTTTTGGATACCATAGAAATCAAAAGCTACCAAAATTTAACATTTTTAAACGGATTCTTAAAATTGTTTATTTACTTCAGAAACGTCAACACTGATTCCGTCCTAGTTTCATTACATGAACATCTATCATTGAACGGAATTATATTACAAAAACAATGTATTTCTTTACTTGAGCAACGTGCTCAAGTAATCACTGCTGGTTTAACAATTATTGCCATAGTGTAGTATTTGGCTGCTTTGTGTTCAATGTGATCAGTAAGTGGTCCCATCTGAAAACACTTAGAAAACCAACAACGCAATTTGTCTCCTTTGTCACACTAACGAAGGACTAAGGCTTCAGGTAAGTAATAACCAATACGCGCAAGTGTCAATGTCTACCAGTCTGATAGTATAAATATGCGAATGGATTGGCTGGAGCGATATTCAAAACTCTTCTTCCCCTTTTATAAGAAGACTTTCTATTGGTTGATAACGTATTCATCCCTTCAAGACATACACGCCCCGTTTCTATTTTTATTCAAAAAAGCTCCACCTCCACCAGATATTCGATTTTACAATTCAACCCGCCACCCTCTTTCACCCGTTCCCTCCGAGACGCATCAAAACAAAGCACATCGATAAAACGAATGGCGCAGGCGTCGTAGGGCGCAGGCGCGCCTCGTATGCAAAGTCGGGGGCGCTCCGTCATTCCCTGCATCAACATCTATACCGACCGCTGCATGGTTTAGTAACAACCGATACATTCCCTGGACCCCTATTCTGTAACTTATTTCGTAGGTCCTGATATGGTTTCTGCCTGAATTCGACGTTGATCGGATAATTGCGATTCTATAACATTGTTGGTGCCCATTTCCGCCTGAATCCATTTCCGTGGTCCTGTTGGTTTCAGTAGCTTTTTTACTGGTGAAGCGAAATCAGCTGTAATATTAATCATGGATAATAACTGTTGACGCGTGAAATTGTACTGCAAATTGTATTCAATAATTATGTTCCATTTTAATGAGTGAAAAACACCAATAAACAACGTGTTTACTTTTCATTTGAGACAGTCTTTAGTCTTTACTATTCGAAAATCTCAGCCGGCGCCGCGGTCTAGTGACGCCCCGCCATTAGAGAAATATTACGTCAACAACTCTAGCCTAGGCCTATTGTATCATTGGGACTGCCGTATTACTAGGCCGATACATAAAAATTCACTGTTAAGACATAATTAGATATTGGCGTAGGCCTAGGCATTACCTTGTAGGGTTCCTAGGGTATAGAGAAATTCCTAGAATAGGGAAAGAAATAGGCCAATCTAGGTTGCTTCTTGTGTTGTTAAGGACGCGTTCATGTAACTGTGTAGGTTTATGTTTATTTTGATTTGAGCCGTGTAGCAGTGATCACGGCCCTCTAAATCATGATATTATCGGTTTCTGATTGGCTTAAAGCCTCGGTGGCTCAGTAGCCTTGTGATGTCCTCCCAAAGCGTACACACACATTTCAGGCGCTGTTATAGAATCGCTATTTTGGTTATCTTTGGCGACGGCTGAAACGGGCAAATAACTTCTGCCTGCATTCGTTTCGGCTGCTTACATTTAAGGCAGAAATAAGAAAGTTAACGAAAAGGTGTCCTGTAGTGCAATGGAAAGTGAAGCCTATATTATATTCCTTGCTCTCAGGCCAACAGCTCACTGTGCAGGCTATGTTCCTTGCTCTCCAGGCCAACAGCTCACTGTGCAGGCTATGTTCCTTGCTCTCAGGCCAACAGCTCACTGTGCAGGCTATGTTCCTTGCTCTCAGGCCAACAGCTCACTGTGCAGCCTATGTTCCTTGCTCTCCAGGCCAACAGCTCACTGTGCAGGCTATGTTCCTTGCTCTCAGACCAACAGCTCACTGTGCAGGCTATGTTCCTTGCTCTCAGGCCAACAGCACACTGTGCAGGCTATTTTCCTTGCTCTCAGGCCAACAGCTCACTGTGCAGCCTATGTTCCTTGCTCTCCAGGCCAACAGCTCACTGTGCAGGCTATGTTCCTTGCTCTCAGGCCAACAGCTCACTGTGCAGCCTATGTTCCTTGCTCTCCAGGCCAACAGCTCACTGTGCAGCCTATATGTTCCTTGCTCTCCAGGCCAACAGCTCACTGTGCAGCCTATGTTCCTTGCTCTCAGGCCAACAGCTCACTGTGCAGCCTATGTTCCTTGCTCTCAGGCCAACAGCTCACTGTGCAGCCTATGTTTCTTGCTCTCAGGCCAACAGCTCACTGTGCAGCCTATGTTCCTTGCTCTCAGGCCAACAGCCTACTGTGCAGCCTATGTTCCTTGCTCTCCAGGCCAACAGCTCACTGTGCAGCCTATGTTTCTTGCTCTCAGGCCAACAGCTCACTGTGCAGCCTATGTTTCTTGCTCTCAGGCCAACAGCTCACTGTGCAGCCTATGTCCCTTGCTCTCCAGGCCAACAGCTCACTGTGCAGCCTATGTTTCTTGCTCTCAGGCCAACAGCTCACTGTGCAGGCTATGTTCCTTGCTCTCAGGCCAACAGCTCACTGTGCAGCCTATGTTCCTTGCTCTCAGGCCAACAGCTCACTGTGCAGCCTATGTTCCTTGCTCTCCAGGCCAACAGCTCACTGTGCAGGCTATGTTTCTTGCTCTCAGGCCAACAGCTCACTGTGCAGCCTATGTTCCTTGCTCTCCAGGCCAACAGCTCACTGTGCAGCCTATGTTCCTTGCTCTCCAGGCCAACAGCTCACTGTGCAGCCTATGTTTCTTGCTCTCAGGCCAACAACTCACTGTGCAGGCTATGTTCCTTGCTCTCCAGGCCAACAGCTCACTGTGCAGGCTATGTTTCTTGCTCTCCAGGCCAACAGCTCACTGTGCAGGCTATGTTCCTTGCTCTCCAGGCAGGACATGTGCCTATGCTGCCTATGGGCACTATAGAGAGTCGTTCTCTCTTCTGTTCCGTTCTTCTAGTTATATCGAATAAGTTTTGTAAGTTCTGTACTGGGAGCTATTTCAAGTACATCTTGAGTTCTACCAAATATAGTTTAGTCTGTACTGGGAGAGTAGGTTCTGTCTTTGACTGTGTCGGTTTGAAGTTTTGATTGCTCTGAAGATTGCCTGACCTGTGATATCTGCTCCAGAGGTAATTTTCGTAAAAGCAATGGTACTTGTATTACCCGTAAGGTGATATATCGGTCTCGGCCCATGAATCGCCAGCGTAATATCGTTTATATATAGGGGTGTTCGTTGAAGGACATGTTTATAACGAACAGTGTATTGATGTCTCCGCTGAGCTTGTGTTGTATTTCATGTTACGACTGAGGAATATATCAGTTCGCACCCCTGTAGGTGGTAATCGAGACCGCATCCCTTAGAATCAGTATCAGAACCTGATCGTACGAAGGGTATATAGTTGTCCCAAGATTACCTTACACATGCTTTCGTCACAAGCGACTGGTTCGTAGCCAATCTGCGATCGGTATTGGCGCTGATGTGTCTCGGACGGTTCGCCGGTTGGCTACGACTGCTCCGGATGTGACGAAAGCAGGTGTAAAGTAATCAAATCACATGGGTTATACACCTGACTTCGTTCTACCCGTCCAACCTGTCATTTCATACGGTTGGGACGCTGTTCAAGTCATGTGTAAGCAAGGGACGTGGGGTCGAATCCCGCGCAATACATTCACCTATTACCAATCATAATAGTAGAACTGCATTAGCGGCAATCAATAGGTAGCTGTTCTAGTTCACATCATCAAACCACGCAACAATGAACGTATGACACTCTTGATATCTTGAGAACGCTTCAAGATATAGAACGAGTGATTCCTAACCGTTTTTTTTTTGTATTTGCTTAGCAATGAATTTAAAACTTACAAATATTGTAATTTGTACGATTGTTATTTCTGTAATCAGGCCCAATTCAATCGTTTAGATTATTGAAATGACAATCGTACCAATTACAATATTTGATGGTTTTAAAATTCATTGCTTAGATTAGATGATACAAAACACATTCCGTATAGAAATCATTCATTCAGTATCTTGAGCTGTTCTTAAGATATCAATGCGTGTTAGGTCTGAATTATATATACGTACCTGGTTCGATTACTAAGAGCGAGAGAATCAAAGGGTTAGTTAGTTAGGATGATTATTAATTATGTAATTGTTTACTCAAGTGTAATTTAGTTGACTATACAGTACATGGTAATTATGCAGATACACCGAGGCCAATCTGTTGCACTCGTTAGTCAGCAGCTCCGAGGATTGACTCATGGATCTTCCGTGTTACCGCCCAATACAATGTCAGTACATTGTTTTATTGCAATAGACGTCCATGCATAACCAAATTAAATTTTATCTTCGGTCACGAATGAATGGGCCAGGCATGGAATCAACAATAATGAACAGTTTTGTTCTTGGGTTACCATTCGTGCCACCAGATGGCATTTGTGGTCCTGTATTTTGTAAACTAGTTCTAGGGTGTAATTTTACACCCGGAAATCTAGATCAATCATTATTTAATGTAGGGTTTACTTACTTACAATGATACTTACGTGATTTTCAATTACAACGTTAGTAAAAAAACAACGGGTTTTTGTGGAAGTATATAAAGGAAAGATGCAGATGCATCTATTCAGTCCGAAGTGCTGTTAGAGGATGTCTTGTCTTGAATCTATTCAGTCCGAACTGCTGTTAGAGGATGTCTTGTCTTGCATCTATTCAGTCCGAAGTGCTGTAAGAGGATGTCTTGTCTTGCATCTATTCAGTCCGAAGTGCTGTAAGAGGATGTCTTGTCTTGCATCTATTCAGTCCGAAGTGCTGTTAGAGGATGTCTTGTCTTGCATCTATTCAGTCCGAAGTGCTGTTAGAGGATGTCTTGTCTTGCATCTATTCAGTCCGAAGTGCTGTTAGAGGATGTCTTGTCTTGCATCTATTCAGTCCGAAGTGCTGTAAGAGGATGTCTTGTCTTGCATCTATTCAGTCCGAACTGCTGTTAGAGGATGTCTTGTCTTGCATCTATTTAGTCCGAAGTGCTGTTAGAGGATGTCTTGTCTTGCATCTATTCAGTCCGAAGTGCTGTAAGAGGATGTCTTGTCTTGCATCTATTCAGTCCGAAGTGCTGTTAGAGGATGTCTTGTCCTGCATCTATTCAGTCCGAAGTGCTGTTAGAGGATGTCTTGTCTTGCATCTATTCAGTCCGAAGTGCTGTAAGAGGATGTCTTGTCTTGCATCTATTCAGTCCGAAGTGCTGTTAGAGGATGTCTTGTCTTGCATCTATTCAGTCCGAAGTGCTGTAAGAGGATGTCTTGTCTTGCATCTATTCAGTCCGAAGTGCTGTTAGAGGATGTCTTGTCTTGCATCTATTCAGTCCGAAGTGCTGTAGACCACGACATTGTCTATCTGAGTGACATCGATGGTGCAACGAGGCTTATCAGAGGCTCGCGATCAATCTATCCTAAACATCCGTGACGGAGACAGATAAACGGATAGACGGGAAGACGGGGACGGAGACGGAGACTGAGACGGGGCGAGAGAGAGAGAGAGAGAGAGAGAGAGAGAGAGAGAGAGAGAGAGAGAGAGAGAGAGAGAGAGAGAGAGAGAGAGAGAGAGAGAGAGAGAGAGAGAGAGAGAGAGAGAGAGAGAGAGAGAGAGAGAGAGAGAGAGAGAGAGGAAGAAAGACATTTCAAATGAAGTCACATATGTGCCGAGTAAATAGCGGCATTTGTCACTCGCCTGATACTGCCTTGGTCCTCACATCCCAACAGTGGCCGCATGAAGAATCAGGAGTCATAAATTGGCCTGTTCTCAATGAAATGCATATATTTTTTTGTTTTATAAGACCATGGTAATACAAGTGAATAGTCGTAATAATATCAAATATTATCATCACCATGTATACTAGTTTCATTTTTTAATATACTTCCAGAGTCTTTACTACTTATAAAAACACTCATGACTCAATTTACACTTCTAAAGGCGCGTCTCCACTGCGTCGGCTTGGCCGATCGGCCTGGCCGCGTGGCAAAAGCCGCGCGGCTAAAGCCGAATGGCATGACCGTCTCCACTGCGTTCGGCAGTACTAGAGAAAATGAATGACGACGAGACTTACTCATAGCCTCAGTAGCATTTATAATTGTTGTAGCAAATAAAAACGCCGTAAACTACGCTTTTGGGTCATCCGAGTTTGCGCAGTAGATGACAGATACAGTGCAAGTGATCTAATAAATGTCTGATATTGATCTGTTAATCCTCGAATATAGTTGCAATGGGATTTTTATTAGCTTTTTTAGAACGTCAAGCTGTGATTCCCAATATTTATTGGATTCAATTGGTCCCAAAATCGGTAAACAGGATACAAACTTCAACTTTAGGTGTACTATAACTGCATGTGTGCATGTGAAATCCCTTTATCACTCAGTCAGCGTCCAAGTGCCAGTCAATGACAATGCTTGCACTGGGGGGTGGCAGTTGGACCCACGATAGGCAATGTTGGGTTTATATTTTAAGTTGCGCGCGTTCAAATCTACCCCTTCCACCATACCACCCTGATTGGTTCCTTGAGCTCGACGAGGCATTCGGCACGATTTCCTTTGATATTTACCGACATTAGTCGGGAAACGATTCGGCCTGCCGATCGGCTTTTTAGGCCGCTCGGCCTGGCCGACGGACACGTCTCCACTGCGTCGGCAAAAGCCGCGCGGCCAGGCCGAGCGGCTTTTGCCGACGCAGTGGAGACGCGCCTTAAGTGTTGAGCAAGGTTCCTGAGATAACTCAGGAGAAATTGATAACTTGACGAAGTTTCAGTCCTGACTGTGGTTGGTGTGAATCGAACCCCAACCAGTAGTTGTTGTCGAGGACCCCTCTCCCGTCAAGCAGCTGCGATTCCCGGATATTTGCGGTTTCATGGTTGACATTTTCACATAAGTGATGGTTTAAATATTGCAGCTAATCATTTAATTGACCAATAATTGTGCTGTGCTTTTGTGAATTGTAGACTAATTGTAATTTATCAATAAGGCTTTACAAAAATAATATCATAATGAACTCTTTTAGTTATTAATGCAATGGGCAATTATAAGTAAACCCATTGTACCTATAACGGTACAAAACAAACACCTTTCGTTATGCACACGTTTGTTGTGCATAAACCTCATTGAAACGATGTTAACTGTTCGTCCACAGACGTTCCGAAATGTGCAGCCATCATGAAGTTTTGGAAATATAATTTCCAATCTGTGCAAAACGTCAGTAGTTGTCAATCACACCATAACTTTTATTTTTGATTTATACGGTTTTTTTGCCCTAAATGTATAAACAAGAAGTATTTTACCGTATTATCTGTGAAGTTTTCGAAACTTATTTTTTTTAAACACTTTAACCGTTGTGAGTTTTAATATTACCCAAATGTTTAGTTGGTTTAGTGAAAATTAGACAATCAGTGAGTAATTATGAAGATGAAAACCAAACCAGAATTCGAACCTAGAACACAGAAACCACACCGTTATTACTTATTATTATCTAGTCCAATCGACTGCGGCCAACAATACGTTGCATATGGATTTAAAATAATAATCATTTGTTTTAAAAATATGTATTCTACATCTTCGATTTGAAATAATCTACGATTTTAATAATTAATTTTATGCGAAAAAATTATAAACGTTTAGCCTACTTAATTAATTACTAAACACATCCTACTTACATTCGCTTATATCTACAAGCACCTCGGTATCATTTACGGTGGTTGGGTTGGTACCTATGCCAAGTCTTCATCGGACGAAGACTCCGTGCAGGGTTATAAGTCTCTTAACAAAAGGGGGCGTAGGGTCTCAAGTAAGTATATACAGCAGCTATTAATTGAAATATCATTTCTTTTTTGCATCGCTCCGTATCGCATCGCATCGCATGTGTCTATCCCAAAGCCTGGCTCGGCGTGTGCTCGCCTTCATTCATCCCCACTTTACCTGATGAGCTATGAAAGGGTTAACCCTCATAAAAAGCACAACTACAGCCAAGCGGCGGCTATTATAGCTGTTGGTTTTTGATCTGTTACAGAATCATGAGTGGGGTGGGCTGTGTGGAGAGGGGAAGTCGATGACACGCGACGGGTGAGGACCGTGGACCCCGCAGGTAACGCGAGGTTTTCGATTGAGATCCGGTGTCTTTCACCAGAGACAATGAGGGGGGGGGGGGGGGTTCAACGGAGAACATTTCACAAAGAGTTGGTTGGATGCATGGAGACAGTTTATGTCTTGATATGAAGGAAGCTCTCGGTTTGTTCAACCTGTTTTAAAAAAGATTAAATAATAATATATTATAATGAATTATATTTAAAATGTATTAGGCCCACTGCCGAGATTTTAACGAATTTTTACAAGAATTAGATCATGTCCTCCATTTTTTTTTTTTTACAGTTACAAAAATCTATATTCTTGAAATACGTCTAGTTTATGAAGTACATATTATCAAATTGGAATCGCATGCATTTCGATAGCAATCCATCAGCTGTTGCAACATGGACAGTGAGGTTATCCAAGTGTATGGTAGAAATAATAATGCTGGGCGTTCTTAACACCTACCACACAAAATAAATAGCCTGTCATTAATTACTTACCATCATAATTGACTCCACTTAGAACCTAAATAATTAAATAATTGATGGTTTAATTACTCGTACCACCCACCTAGAATC
Organism: Isoperla grammatica; assembly: GCA_945910005.1. Lineage (NCBI taxonomy): Eukaryota > Metazoa > Arthropoda > Insecta > Plecoptera > Perlodidae > Isoperla > Isoperla grammatica. Next base: position 31,821,739 of record OX246746.1, on the reverse strand, counting down.
AAATTTCCTGAATTTCAAACAAGCTTATTATAAAAACTCTTCATTGTTTTGAACAGGTCACATTTTATATTTTTGGACGTGGAATAATCTTAAGTCAATTTAAGAAATGTCAAGCAAACATTTATTTGTTTATCAGTTTTTGGGGGGGGAGGGGGGGGGGGGGGGGATGGGTCGTTTCACAACGATTTATTTATGTTCGCTATTTACGAGAACGTAACCCAGTGCACGAAGGCCTTACTCGACAATCATCCGGTGTACGACCGAGGCTGTTCGCCTATTTAACTATGCAAATTACTATGTGTGTACGTGTTTAACTATGATCAGTGGGTTTTTAAGCTAATTCTTGTTTTATAGATATTGTATGATAACATAATAATTGCCATACATGTCTGAGCCAAAGGGGGTGAGGAGGGGTGAGGGGGAGGGGAGGGGGGGGGGGGAGTGCCCCGATACGTAGAGCCGGAGATTTTCAATATGATCCACGGTCTATGAAAACATGTATGACAGTTGCTTTAGCATCGTATAAAAAGCATGACCTACTATAATTTACAATGTTAGCCTACTACTGCTGTTTGCACACATGCGTTATGGATGTGGTGGGGAGGGGGAGAGGAGAGAAGTCACTAATATTAATGATGATGATGATTGCTTTTAACACTATCAACTTTTTACTTTGAGTGACAGTCCTGGTGCCTAAGTTATCAAGAGCAAAAGGTTTTGTGTACGAGAGGCTGTTACTTCAAGGCTATTGCGTACTATTGTGATCACACCAACGTATTAATATTTTCAAATAGCAACATAATAAAGTTACGGTTATTATTTATAAATATTGGAAGTTGGTGGTCTGGTAATTGAAGATCATTTTTTAGCTTTCAATGCCATCAATTATAATCAAAATAGTACTGGTATTCGAAGTTCTACTGAAATAAAGTAGTAAGATTTGTGTTGTGTTGGCAACTTTTGACTGTTGATAGAATATAATATATATATTTTTTTTAATGAGAGCACAAAATTAAACTGAGCAAAGTAGCTGTGGAGGTTTTGCGTTACGGATATACTGAACTGGTCTGTTGTCGACTTTGTTGCCGTTAACAAGTCAGGGATCATTGGAAATATTATTAGCGGTACCCCACTGTGGGCAATATATCTTTAGTTCTGAGTCCTGACTTCAAGAGTTTGCTTATGAAGGTAACCATGTAGCTGCATTCGTAATTTGCATGAACTCAACCAACAAAAAGTAGATTAAATTCCCTAAAGAATGTAAATATAGCTATTTGCGGACAACTACGGCCAACATGTATTTAGTTTTTACTTAATTATTCAATTAATTTATAATATATATATATATATATATATATATATATATTATACCGAGTTATAAAGGGGATTACAAAGGAGGTCAATAGGATTGTGTTCTGTTAGTCCAGTCTTTCCCTTTCTCTCTCCCTCTTACTAAAGGAGAGTTTCTTTGACAACTGATTGAGCCACTAACTTATCTATCCAGACCCTTGCTTCTCGCTCTCCTAACACAATAACGTGTATTTTGTTTCTTTTAGCTCTTCCAAAAAGAACTTGGAAATTTCTCAACATTTAGTCTGAATCGTTAAACTGCACTTAGTAGTTTTTCTTTCCGTCTACTTCTGCCACGCTAAGTTCGTCTCCCCGTCCAACCACTTAATGAAAAGAGCGTTTAATCTCGCCACGAATATTTTATCGCGGTGAAGACAAGAAAAGATTTCTTTTAGTTGAACCACAACGGTGGCCCGTGCGATAACGTCGACCTCAAGGCATGGGGCTAACTAATGCGCGTTCGCTCTTGCGACGCAGAGTCGTGGATCAACCAAGGGCGCTGCCAATCAATCCAGACAATCAGATCCAGACGATTGGCTCTCAAATGATAATCGTTCGCCTTAGCCAATCACATTTATTTAGTTTTATCCCCGTATCAAAACATGTTGTACACTGTAAAACCTCTGACATTTTTGCCGTACGCGGTGGCTCATGCGGTTGGAGCGCAGGTCCTATGCCTGGGTTTGAATGCCGTAAACCCTTTTACCGTAAACTGGCCTTGCGGAGGTACGTACATTATCATTTGTGTTTATAATACTAAAGGGTTCTGTCAACGATCGACAGGTACATACATGGCAGGTAGACGAGAAGAGCTCGGCGTTAACTTGAATAGATCTGGAACACATAAATTAATTTACCTTACACATTCGTAATATATCATTGTCATTTTGGCTGACTATAATAACATTTGAAGCAACAACCAGCTACAATTTTATTAGACTATATCGCACTTTTGTAACTCTATATTTTTTTAGGATCCTATACCCATTTGCAATTCATATCCCACTTTAGGTGGCTAACTTGTGGTATTTGTAATGGGAAGGAACGTCCTAGGGCTGCTGGTTTGACTCAATCAGAGCATTCGCCTTGTGACTGAAGAAAAACTCAGAAAACATTTTCAGTGAGGATTGCCGGTAGCGGACATCGAACCAACGACTCCCGAATGAGTGTCGTGTGCTGACACTGAGCCTTGTCTATCGGTCCTGTCTATGTTTCTCTTTGTACACAGACGACGGTACTGAGTGTCGTGTGCTGACACTGAGCCTTGTCTATCGGTCCTGTCTATGTTTCTCTTTGTACACAGACGACGGTACTGAGTGTCGTGTGCTGACACTGAGCCTTGTCTATCGGTCCTGTCTATGTTTCTCTTTGTACACAGACGACGGTACTGAGTACTCAACACTAGAATATCGCGATAGAATGTAGCTAGATTGGGTCTCTATCCGCAATGATAGGAAGGGGAAATAATGGGCCATGGAAATTAGCTGGCCACGGGCTCACATAGGCCGTAAATGAAGGGTAGTAAATTGGCTGTTGGCCATTAATTTCAACCTGTAAATGGCAAGTAGAGTTTTCCAATTTTCGAGCTGCGTGGAGAGGGTGAGAGGTCTTTTTAAATTGAATGACCGCAGTCAGGTTGAGGGTGTGAAACCCCCCAAGAGATGCTAGTGTACCCGTGCATATATGCGTTTAGGTGGTCTGCCAGAGGGGAGATTGCAACAGGGAACTTGAACTTCGAAAATAGGGAATTCCTCAAAAAGAGCTGTGATTTTTTAAAGGTTCCTCCCTTTGAAATTGGCTCCCCCAACTTTTCGAAAGAAAAACCATTTAAACACTGGAGGGACTACATCGAAAAATAGCTCCGAGTCCCGCGAAGTTTTGTCATTTCAAGAAAATTGTATAAAGAAATCAAGAAATATATTTGTCTAGTTCGCGGAGATTGTCCGGGGATCGCTCCATTTTACGAAATAAAATTTCCCTTTCCTCTCTCTCTTTCAATATATGTTCATCCATATTGAAGACGATCATATAGTCCAGACCTCCTCAACGTAATAGTCAGCCCTGCGTATGATCCGAGACCTGGTTGACAATACACCGGCTCGCAGTTAACAATGGCCGGGTCGAGAGGCCAGAACTGGATCCAATTTAATGGTCAGGGCAGAATTCAATCAGAGAGGCACACAAATATTGATACCGATATAATACGGCTTTCATCGTCCCTGCGAGAAAGTCAACCGGAATACGAGCCAGGGTTTGGAAAAGCAGCTCGCATTGGCGGTAGCCGTGCATATGTACTTCTCCCCTGATATTATTGGGGTAAACAATTGAAAGTCAACACAGATATTTTAAACAATAACTGTACCCTAATTCGACAAGAGATGTTCTGTTTCCCGTAATACAACAAATACACATACACAGACATTTCGATCTTGTCCCTAAAACGCTTTTTGGTGCCAACATTTGCTTTCTACACTATAACACATAACATATCTTGTACCTATGATGACATAATTTCGTGAACGGCTACGTTTCATTTTACATTCGATGGAAGTTTTACTAACTTGGAGGCACTCATCCATCCGCTTTTCAATCCTGTCTTGTAAAGATATACCTGAAAGCTCTCGTAACTGAGTGCGTGGGCTTTAAATACAAATGTATGAATTTATTTATAAATCAATGATGTAACATCACAAAATTAAAACATGTAAACAATTCAAAATTTTCGCAATTTCCGTGCAAAGGGGAATAGATGTTAAGTGTTTTCATCGAGACAGGAAGACAGGAGTACGTGAGTGCGTCGCTTGATATATATCGCTGTTAGACTGTTAGGTTACCTAGCTCACCAGGGAAGCTGACTGCAATAACGGAATAACGGGATCGGTTCGATTTCTTCCCTCTAGTATCTAGTACCCCGCCCTTCAACCAATGCGAACATGGCGTTATAACTTTGATATCAGATATTTTATGCAAGGGAATTTTAATGATAATAATATATATGTTCAAACAGTGATAATCAAGTTTTTTTGCAATTTTTTTATGGCAAATACTTGAATATTTCAATTGGTAGCTGATAAACGGCTAGAAAATAAATAAGACAAGTTTGAAGAACAGTAACATAATATAAATGCAAAATTGTTATGGTATAGCGAAATGGATGACTGTAAAATTGAGAGAAAAAGTGAGCTATAAAGGTGAAAAATATGTTATAGTATATAGTGATGTGAAAATATACGAAAATTTGGAATTTTAATAAAGTGATGAGGAGTAAATAATTGTGAGTGTAGAACGATATCAAAGCAACACCTGGTACAAACATACCGAGTAGGATATTCTCTCGGCTTATATAGTATATAGTAAGTAAATGATGGTGTTAGCATTAATGTTGGTGTTGATGTTACGTTAACATTGATCTTGGTCCGCTCATACATCTAGATTAGTCAGTGAGTTGACGGAAACATCACATCAAGCTCGGCGCACTGTTAATCTTCAATGTAAATAACAGAGTTTTGCAACAGGTAATAAATCTTTTAGGAAATTGGTTCAATTTTCGGTAAATTTAAGATAAGGCTAGAAGTGAATAGTGTTATCGTAAATTATGTGTATTTACAACTCTAATCCAAAGGCGTGTTTCTGATATGAATGATCAGTGTTACGAAATACGGCAGAAACACATTTGTAAATATCTTACATGATGTAAATATTTTCGAGATGTTTTAATAAAATTTACAGTGATACCTGCACAGTATTGGGAATTTATCTGCTGCACACAAATGTTCGCGCAGTTCCTATGCCTATTAGCTGTGTGCCTAGGTGAAGAGTAGATAAAGTAGTACAATTACTATACAACCTGAGGTATAGTGTTTTATAACGGGAAACAATTCATGTCCACCAGGTTACCGCTACGCTGCGCTAGTGTCGCAGGGAAGCAGCCGTGTGCAAACTGTACAATGCGTCTGCTTTAGGAGTTTCGCTACTGAATACATTCTATACTGTGAGATTACCGCTACGCTGCGCTAGTGTCGCAGGGAAGCAGCCGTGTGCAAACTGTACAATGCGTCTGCTTTAGGAGTTTCGCTACTGAATACATTCTATACTGTGAGGTTACCGCTACGCTGCGCTAGTGTCGCAGGGAAGCAGCCGTGTGCAAGCTGTACAGTGCATCTGCTTTAGGAGTTTCGCTACTGAATACATTCTATACTGTGAGGTTACCGCTACGCTGCGCTAGTGTCGCAGGGAAGCAGCCGTGTGCAAGCTGTACAATGCGTCTGCTTTAGGAGTTTCGCTACTGAATACATTCTATAATGTGAGGTTACCGCTACGCTGCGCTAGTGTCGCAGGGAAGCAGCCGTGTTCAAGCTGTACAATGCGTCTGCTTTAACAGTTTCGCTACTGAATACATTCTATACTGTGAGGTTACCGCTACGCTGCGCTAGTGTCGCAGGGAAGCAGCCGTGTGCAAGCTGTACAATGCGTCTGCTTTAGGAGTTTTGCTACTGAATACATTCTATAATGTGAGGTTACCGCTACGCTGCGCTAGTGTCGCAGGGAAGCAGCCGTGTGCAAGCTGTACAATGCGTCTGCTTTAACAGTTTCGCTACTGAATACATTCTATACTGTGAGGTTACCGCTACGCTGCGCTAGTGTCGCAGGGAAGCAGCCGTGTGCAAGCTGTACAGTGCATCTGCCATAGGAGTGTAGCTACTGGATACATTAGGTTTGTTTGTTTTACCTACACTAACTTACACTTTACACTAGTGTAGGCTCAATCTCGCTAAAAGGCGTTTGGGTATTAAGTATACCTTAGTGTAAGGCGTTTGTTTTACCTCAGTGCTACACTTTGTGTAGCACGTTCTACAACTGCTTTTCGGCTCATGCAGCAAGTGTAGTGTAATTAAAAGGTGCCAAACAAATGTGTCAGTTCAAAATAAGGAGATCACTAATCATGAAAAACGCATTCTGTTTCCACCGATGGTAAAACCGCAGCACTTTCATAATACATTAATGTATTTAAAGTTGATAGTAAATGTATATTAGGGTTCTTTTGTACTATATACGGAAATAATGTGAGCATGCAGACCATAACCTCAAAACGTAAGTAGGTCAGTGTAAAGCTTAGTGTTAAGTGTAGACAAAAAGCGTTTTCTTATTCTGGGTGACGCGAAGCAAAATCAAGTGTAAAAACCTACAATTGGCCTACACTCACTTACACGTTACACTACACTATGCATGTAAAACAAACAAACCTATTCTTATACTGTGAGGTTGCCACTACGCTGCGCTAGTGTCGCAGAGAAGTAGCCGTGCGCAAGCTGTTGAATGGCCTGCCATAGGAGTGTAGCTACTGGATACATTCTTATACTGTGAGGTTGCCGCTACGCTGCGCTAGTGTCGCAGAGAAGCAGCCGTGCGCAAGCTGTTGAATGGCCTGCCATAGGAGTGTAGCTGCTGGATACATTCTTATACTGTGAGGTTGCCGCTACGCTTCGCTAGTGTCGCAGACAAGTAGCCGTGCGCAAACTGTTGAATGGCCTGCCATAGGAGTGTAGCTGCTGGATACATTCTTAAACTGTGAGGTTGCCGCTACGCTGCGCTAGTGTCGCAGAGAAGCAGCCGTGCGCAAGCTGTTGAATGGCCTGCCATAGGAGTGTAGCTGCTGGAAACATTCTGATACTGTGAGGTTGCCGCTACGCTGCGCTAGTGTCGCAGGGAAGAAGCTGTGCGCAAGCGTTTCAAGGCGTCTGCTTTAGGAGTTTCGATACTGGTTACATTCTTATACTGTGGTGACATTCTAACGTTTTTTATATACCACTTATTCGATTTAGAATACTAAAAAGTGATCTGATTTGTTAATAAAACAGACCGATTTGAAGAAATGAAAAACGTTCGTTACATTGTTGAGAATAAAGGATGGACCAGAATTTTCTCTCGAAAGGAAAATCCGGGAAAATACTAGAATAACAACAAAATGTTGTGTAATTGGGATTTTGATGAGCATGAGCATTTTTATTGTTTGTATCTTTACGCGTTTGGTTATACTAATGATGGTCTGTGGGTTCAATAACGTTTAGTCGGTGTTCGCTCAGTCGCAGCCCTGAAGAAGGGGTGAGTAAGTTCATCAAAACATCGGCGGACTGACTATATAGTTTAGTGCGGTAAAGTAAATAATCAAGGACACAAACATAACAGCATCATTATTTTAAAACAATGTTGTTCTGTATATACCCCTCTGTTGCCTAGTATAGTAGCGCTCTAATTCAAACTCTCGAGGTTGAAGGTTCGATCCTCCGCAAAGTAAATAATATCATTTTCTGTCGTCAGCACAACCACTCGGCGCACCCCCCGCTGGATATAAATGAACCCTACCTCATCCAACCATATTATTTAAATTCAAAAGAGTCATACTCATAATACAGTTTCCCATTCATTATTTTCGTCATAAAATAATATACTTTCTTTCCGCATGTTTGAAGCAGAGAGCATAGCGTGGTTCTAGTTACTCTGTAACACTCAACTGAACGTACCCTACTCCGTTGTTGTCGTATTGGCATCATAATGCAGTACAACTATACTTTCCTAATGAGTCACAACCAGACTAGGCAATACTTCCCTCAACTCTCCTCAGGGAAAACCAAGCGGCAGAGACTGTAAATTATATGTATTAATACATTTAAGTTTAAATATGATATTAAAGTAGCCAAATGATCCTTATTGTTGGACGATTTCTCTTCGAAGTTTATTTCAATCACCAGGAGTACCAAATTCTTCCAGACACAATATTATGCTGGACATTTTAGCTTAGGGAGCTGAACTAAGTCTAATACGAAGGTTTAAGTAATGTGGTTGAAATGTAAAATAATATCAGTTGTCGATCAAAATGTTGAATTATCAATGAGTTTCTGTAACTTAGTGATTTGATAATAACTACTTATGTTATTATTTTGTTTTATTTAACAAAAGTAATGCTCCGCAGTAAAAACATTTAGTGTTTAAAGGGATAGTCAGATGAAAAACTAAAAAATCACCAATTAGTCATTAGTCCATGAAATTCAGTTATGTGTAAAATATAATTGATATAGGTTGCTTCAATGCAAGACAGAAAATAGTGAACAATTAGCTATTCTACTAGATTCCCTTCGGCAGCTCTGCTGCATTTTTCTTCTAAAGCGTAGTGCAACAGTATCGGTTCTTAGGTCGCTGGCGCCTTCCCGACAGACAGAGGACTCATTGTGTTATACCGTACGAGACCAGCCCGCGCTCCGCGAAACACTCGGCGACTGCGGACAGTACCGCTCAAAACAAATTGCAGCTTTTCTACACATCATGTCACACAAAAATTAATTGCAGGGTATTTTGTAGAAGTACACGTTCGTACTAAAAAGCATGTTATCGGTAGAGAAACGATGCACATTAAACCTCTTGATCGATTTTTGATCAGTGCCCTATTTTAGCGGTGGTTTTACTTTCTCAAGGCAACATTTTTTTTACATGGGAATTACCATGAGAAAAGTTGCTCGGTGCTTCTTGGTAGCAACAAACCAAAATATCGCGTTTTATTTAATTTTTTAACCGCCTGCTTTTAAAATATGGTATCTTTTAGTCATGTTTTTTTATATTTAAAGGTGGACATCTACAAATGGTAGTTCTTAAGTATTTCACCCGACTATCCCTTTAACAAAACGAGTAATACTGCTCAGTTTAACGGATGAATGTGAAATAATAAAATTAATACTCTCTAGTTAAAAGGTTAAATAGTGCAATTTGACGTCGCTATAGAGAAAATCGCTTTCTTATGCTGCAAAAACCATTTCGTACACAGAATTATACAAGACTTATTTATGTTTACCATAAATTATTTCCAGCCTGGAAATAGAAATCTATTTTCCTGTAAGTTAAAATATTACATATTGTAGCTGTTAGTTATTGGCTATGGCTTGGTGTTGTGCCAGTGTTAGTTCCAGTGTGAAGATGTCTCCAAGCCATGTTGCCAAGTCGCTGTCCATTCTTTCCACACAACTGTCTTCCAGATTGTACCAGAGAAATGAGTAATATTCAACTGCATTCAGACTTTGGGTGTGAAACGTTATGGTTTAGAAATAACAAAAATCATATTTCATCTGGTATTGTTTGCGGCTGGATTGGTTCAATAATTTAGTGCATTTTCTACGCTCAAGCCAAAGAAAAGAGTAGCAAGGAAATCCGACAATAAAATTCGTATAACGTTCTTTCTTACCCTAGTTATTATTGAACGGCGAGTTACGTATAAGGAAAGAAACCAAGGAAACGGAAAAATAGAAGAGTGTTATACTTTGGGCCTATTGCATATTAAATATGGAATTACGTGATATGATCGAAGACAATTTGCAAGAGGTGAGTATATAATAAAATGCCTAACTTTGAGCTGGGATCTTCTTTGTTATGGCAAACAGTTACTGAACACTGTAAAATATTTCTTCATTTACTGCTTTAGGGCTCGTCACACCACATAATAATATGTCATATTCCCCCATTCTTATGTTATGCATTCATTTCCAAGACCTAACACTCCAATAAGGAGTATCCCTCACGGATCTTTTGTAATAATAATGATAATAATAATGCAAATATTATGTATTATGTATTTTGATTTATTAATTCCCTTAAACCCGGGCTTAATAGTTATAGAATTTGATTAGTGCATGCAGTGTAACATTTATAATTAACAATACGTGTAAATAAACCACAGTTGTGATAATGTATTACAATAATAAAATAACAATATCGATGATGATGATAATAAAAAATAACAACAAAATAAAAAATAATAACAACAATAATAATAATATTAATAATAATAGTAATAATAATAAAAATAATAATAATAATAACAATAATAATAACAATAGTAATAATAATAATAATAATAATAATCTAATACCACGCTAGGGTGCACTCTCGCATCGTCTTGGCTCAAGAGGACAATTTGAATCGGGCTGATGGTGCAAATGAGAGAAGAGAAGAAAGGAAATAACAATAATAATAATAATAATAATAATAATAATAATAATAATAATAATAATAATAATAATAATAATAATAATAATAATAATAATAATAATAATAATAATAATAATAATAATAATAATAAAGTAAATGGTTTGCCTAATTTGTTTAACAACCCCCTACCACGACCGTACATAGCATCCACAGTTCGGTTTGGAAAAAAATAATGTGGACAATGATATATTAAGTGGTATAGCCAAATGTGGGCATTTGAGAAGCAGAAGAAGAAGAAGAAGAAGAAGAAGAAGAAGAAGAAGAAGAAGAAGAAGAAGAAGAAGAAGAAGAAGAAGAAGAAGAAGAAGAAGAAGAAGAAGAAGAAGAAGAAGAAGAAGAAGAAGAAGAAGAAGAAGAAGAAGAAGAAGAAGAAGAAGAAGAAGAAGAAGAAGAAGAAGAAGAAGAAGAAGAAGAAGAAGAAGAAGAAGAAGAAGAAGAAAGAAGAAGAAGAAGAAGAAGAAGAAGAAGAAGAAGAAGAAGAAGAAGAAGAAGAAGAAGAAGAAGAAAGAAAGAAGAAGAAGAAGAAGAAGAAGATATATTAAGTAGTTCTAAGTAGATTTTAATAAGGTAAACACATGCGAATACTTGACATTTGTGTCCGTACAACATGTTTATGCCGGTTTTTGACGGAGTTTGTATGTATTGCAACAATAAAACAATAATAATAATAATAATAATAAAAATAAATTATTAATAAAAACGAGGAAAATAAATAAACTGACCCCTCGATTGGGTGGGGGGGATAACTGGCGGTAGGTATGGTATTGTATTGTATTTTATTGCAGCTGTTGGATTACATAGAGAGATGTAGCGAGTACGGGCATCGTAATATAAGCATTGTCAAGTTTACTAAGATAATTTTACATTAAGTTACATAAGTACTTAAGGACTAGGTATAAATTATAACTATGATATTTAAATATACACTCTACATATTGTGTGAAGGCTATTGATAATATCTACATAAGTATCATACAATTGACTTTTATCTTAGTTATTTACATAAAATGTACTGTCTAGTGTCTAATAAAATCAAAAGTTAAAAACTTCTTAGTTATTAGTTTTCCTGAAGCTATCAACACTGCTTTTAATGGACATGGACAGGAGCTTTGTTTGTCATGTGTAGGTAGGGGGTTGTTAAACAAATTAGGCAAACCATTTACTTTATTAGTCAGTATAGTTCTATGCAATATAATTTAGTGAATAATCCACGCGGAACTTAGTAAGTTATATTGCAATGATTCCAGAAGTCACGTGGCCAACGACTGTCACTTCTGTGTCCATGCACAGCGCTGCACTTATTGCGAGCTGCCAAGCTTACCTTGTCCACGAGTACGCGTTGCCAGTCAGTATAGAATATGCACACTTGGTAGCGGTTATACAAAAGTTGAAGTCGATAAAAAGTGGTCTCCTGCGAAGTGAATGGTGCATATTGAGTGATTGATAGATAGCTAGCAAGTCTGTTGGAACTCATGCCGGTCGCAAACACAACACAACCACTAATTCAGCATTCCATTTCTGTCTCTCTTTCTCTCTCTCTGTCTCTCTCTCTCTGTCTCTCTCTCTCTGCTCGTATTCTCCATCGTTAGCTCCATCCTTCATATATAGTCAGACTTTCCTTCTCCTTCTCATTATATCACGTCGCCTTCGCTTCTTCAATTGTCATCCTTCTCTAATTTACAAACATCACTACCGCGTTTTGTCGCTTTCTCGCTCTTTTTCCTACTTTCTTCTCCCGATCGTCCTTGTCTCGTTCGAGTTGTCGGATCAAAGGTCTCCCCTCCCCCTTCTCCTCCGCCCCCTCCCCCTACCGCGGTCCAGAACGCTGTTCGGTTCAGCTACTTTGCTTGTTTGTGGGTATTGTAATTATGCGCTTCCTTTGATCCCTCGTGCCGAAATCAGGCTATGATTATATGCATACTTCTTCTGTGCAGCATTCAATCGTGACAAGAAAAACTTACAGACAGGTCTTTAAAAAATGCTGCCTTACAATTGCAACAGTAGCCTAGCTCACAATCTATGACCGAATTTCCTATCGAAAGCATGAATCGTAAATAATATGTATTTACATTGTAACTTCGCATCGACATGTGCATATAATTTATTACAGTTATCAATCTTGATAGGGACCAACTCGACCGCAATATTATGGATGAGCAGATCATGCAAACACAAACAGATATTTCATCGAAGATGTGTACCTACTTTATGGAACAATGCTTGTCGTTGATTTCAAAGGTTAATCGAGACGATACACTGAGATTGATAACGCGGTGCATGGTAATTCCGTGCTGACGGATGAAGAAAGATCTCACAGCTTCCGTTTAGAAATCATTTTTGAAGACAAATCGCAATTGCACTATTCCACACTATTCCCGGCCGAAATGTTGATTTTTGTTTAAATAAATTATTATGTGATTGATTGGTAATACCGTAAATTCACCCTCCCCCCCCCCCCCCCCCCCCCCCTCCCACTTCCATATATTTATATATTACGTTATAAAGTACAGTTATTCTAATATGTATGTTATTATTGGCTTTGTAGCTGACGACACTGCACGGGATTCTACCTGGCCGGCTGGGACTCAGTGACGACACTGTACGGGATCCTACCTAGCCGGCTGGGACTCAGTTAGTGACGACACTGCACGGGATTCTACCTGGCCGGCTGGGACTCAGTTAGTGACGACACTGCACGGGATTCTACCTGGCCGGCTGGGACTCAGTTAGTGACGACACTGCACGGGATTCTACCTGGCCGGCTGGGACTCAGTTAGTGACGACACTGCACGGGATTCTACCTGGCCGGCTGGGACTCAGTTAGTGACGACACTGCACGGGATCCTACCTGGCCGGCTGGGACTCAGTTAGTGACGACACTGCACGGGATTCTACCTGGCCGGCTGGGACTCAGTTAGTGACGACACTGCACGGGATCCTACCTGGCCGGCTGGGACTCAGTTAGTGACGACACTGCACGGGATTCTACCTGGCCGGCTGGGACTCAGTTAGTGACGACACTGCACGGGATCCTACCTGGCCGGCTGGGACTCAGTTAGTGACGACACTGCACGGGATCCTACCTGGCCGGCTGGGACTCAGTTAGTGACGACACTGCACGGGATTCTACCTGGCCGGCTGGGACTCAGTTAGTGACGACACTGCACGGGATCCTACCTGGCCGGCTGGGACTCAGTTAGTGACGACACTGCACGGGATCCTACCTGGCCGGCTGGGACTCAGTTAGTGACGACACTGCACGGGATTCTACCTGGCCGGCTGGGACTCAGTTAGTGACGACACTGCACGGGATTCTACCTGGCCGTCTGGGACTCAGTTAGTGACGACACTGCACGGGATTCTACCTGGCCGGCTGGGACTCAGTTAGTGACGACACTGCACGGGATCCTACCTGGCCGGCTGGGACTCAGTTAGTGACGACACTGCACGGAATCCTACCTGGCCGGCTGGGACTCAGTTAGTGACGACACTGCACGGGATTCTACCTGGCCGGCTGGGACTCAGTTAGTGACGACACTGCACGGGATCCTACCTGGCCGGCTGGGACTCAGTTAGTGACGACACTGCACGGGATCCTACCTGGCCGGCTGGGACTCAGTTAGTGACGACACTGCACGGGATCCTACCTGGCCGGCTGGGACTCAGTTAGTGACGACACTGCACGGGATCCTACCTGGCCGGCTGGGACTCAGTTAGTGACGACACTGCACGGGATCCTACCTGGCCGGCTGGGACTCAGTTAGTGACGACACTGCACGGGATCCTACCTGGCCGGCTGGGACTCAGTTAGTGACGACACTGCACGGGATTCTACCTGGCCGGCTGGGACTCAGTTAGTGACGACACTGCACGGGATCCTACCTGGCCGGCTGGGACTAAGTTAGTGACGACACTGCACGGGATTCTACCTGGCCGGCTGGGACTCAGTTAGTGACGACACTGCACGGGATTCTACCTGGCCGGCTGGGACTCAGTTAGTGACGACACTGCACGGGATCCTACCTGGCCGGCTGGGACTCAGTTAGTGACGACACTGCACGGGATTCTACCTGGCCGGCTGGGACTCAGTGATGACACTGCACGGGATTCTACCTGGCCGGCTGGGACTCAGTGACGACACTGCACGGGATCCTACCTGGCCGGCTGGGACTCAGTTAGTGACGACACTGCACGGGATTCTACCTGGCCGGCTGGGACTCAGTTAGTGACGACACTGCACGGGATTCTACCTGGCCGGCTGGGACTCAGTTAGTGACGACACTGCACGGGATTCTACCTGGCCGGCTGGGACTCAGTTAGTGACGACACTGCACGGGATCCTACCTGGCCGGCTGGGACTCAGTTAGTGACGACACTGTTGGCTCTCCAGATGATGTGCAACGATATTTTGGAACACAGTTGACTTACTTAACTAAGCTGAATCAAACATACAAAATAGAATTATTCTTAATATTTCATACCGTACGAGTATGACCAATCTGTGATAGCCCCATTAAATATTAATGTATGAAAGTATATAAATTTGTAGTTCTTTAGGCTTTTACATTTCTTAGCAATCATTTGTACTACGACTAAGTGGAAGGATAACTGCATTACAATAATGCAAAGCTGGTATGTCGCATATAAACCTACTACTTATTTTATTGGGAAACATAAACTCAAGCCGTCTTCATCAAAGAAGTGCAAGTAAAATTTTCATTTACGTTCAACAAAAAGCTATATTGTTCCGTTACAGCTATAAGGACAATAAAATACACACACCAAAAAGCGTTTTACCGTTCGTGGCACTATACTTACAAGCGGTTGCAACATAAGACTATCGGGTGTTGTTGCATCTGTTCATTTACTCTTTTATTTAGTCCAATTAAAACTAAATTAATACTACACTATCAACACTTACTGATGTGTTATTAGGCCGGCTCAGTTGCATTAAAAATGCATTTGATAATGATCGGCCTAATTGAAGTGCGACCCTCTGGGTCTGGGTTCTGCGGTGCTTGGCAGTCGAACAAGAGGACATGACTGGAGGATTCTGAGATAGCGTCTGTGAAACTACGCTGTGAACTGTGCGTGTGAATGTTGAATGTTTAATGTTCATGAACACAAACGCGTACCTGCTATCGAACTACTTTATAAGAATTATTGCGTTAAGGTACATTAAGCGAAGCAAGCATCAGAAAATAATATGCATTGATGCATAGCACATACATCCGAGCATGGTGATATATCGTTGGTGGAGTGGCCATGCAGGTAGTATTTCACACCCACACGCATATTACTGGCACAACAAGATACAGCTTAATACATCTTGTAAGGGTTTTTCTCTTATACTGAACAATGACTCAACATTGACTTTTATCTAGAGATGGTAAAAAATGAATTACGATGTATGACTTATGTTATGACAAACTCAATGACGACAGTAATATGTTTTAAAAATTGGGTTATCAGATGGGCCTGGATTCACATGAGGTCCAAAGTTAGACTGTTGATACAGTTAAGACCAGAAACAGACTTGAGATCCCTTAAGAATACAAGTTCAGTTCCTATAGTTGGATGTGTTATTTCTGCTTTTCACTAATTTAATTCTCTGCGCTAACAAACTTTTGGTAAGGAGATGGTGGAGTCGAACCCGGGACCATCACCTCTACATCCGGTGCACTCCCTAATGTACCAACCGGACTACAGGATAAACTATATTTAAATAACTTTTATTGTTATGGTTCATGTAGTACTTCAGCTCAGGACGTTTTGCTTACAAAAAAGGTCGACGCATTTTGACTTCGGAATATGATAAAAAACTTTACTCGAGTTTTAATTCATGAGGTGCTTAGCTGGCAAAAGGGCCAAACACGCCGCCATCTTGGATTTTATATAATTCACACTAATGACTATAAAAACCAAAGTGCTTAGTAAATTTAAAAAACGTTAGTATTTTCAATTTCAATTTTAAATTACAATGTACTTGTGTAGAAAATTTTCAAATTTTATTATTATATTATACATATAAAAAACATTTTTCTACTCAATGTTTTTAGTTTCGGAATGTTAAGCTTATAACTTTTATGGAAGCATTTAAACTGAACAAGTACTTCATATTAAAGTTTTTGATAGTTTTATTTAAAAAACAACACAATCAAATTGAAGTCTTTAGTTAGATTACTTCCCGAGATATGAATTTTTGAAGAGTCGCGCCACCCTCTCTTGCCGCGCTTCGGCGCGCGTGCGGTATATGTAGTCTTTCCTTCTCAGACTATCTTCTGATAGTTTATTTGAATTGAATTATTGCGCAGCTTTGGTTCAGTTATTTCAAATTTCAGACATTTGCTTACTCCCCTATTCACTTACCAAGCTCTGAGACAATGCTGGATGCAGCGTGCGATTTGTATTGCGAGTTGACCAACGAAAGGCAATCATGTTGTTACAATTTTCTGTTGTTTTTAAGGATTAGCCATAAACGGTAACTGCTCACATTTTCTCATGCTTGTTTTGATTCTATAAACAACTTGCGTTTGATAATTTCCAGAGAAAACTGTTATTATTTTACAGAGTTTGAACAGAGAAACAGATATTGACAATTGACAAGAGATTGACCACAAAGACACGCTGACACACAGAGTTTTAAATCAATGTTAAATATTTAAATTTATAAATTTTCCTCAGTTTGATTATCCCAGTACAATGCGTCTTTCATATCCATGGACCATACAATTCAGTACAAATTCTAACTGCAATTGCATATTATATTAGTGATTTTTCTAAAACAAAAACACACACCTCAGAGCAATGCTAATGTTTTAGCGCTAATAATGTAGAGCCATATCTATTATCTTACAACGTCTAAACAATGAGTGCGGTATAAATGATACTATGTTTTGTACACATTTAATATAATATTTACCATTAATAATCAGACATTAAATTAAAATTAGAACACCTTTTAAAATCGCTTATTGCAGATGAAGCAGAAAAACTAGACACAAACACTGTCTGTATCACAAGCCAGTTCACTGATGGTAACATGTATTTCCTTGCCAGTCCATTCATGGCACTTGCATTACCAATATGCCAGAGCTTAATGCTGCACTTGTTGAAGAAACACAATCATGCGAATAATACCTCACACGTTCCATGCTGAAAAGTTGGGCATGTTGAATTATAGTACATTCTTCTGATACTGATGTTATTGTACGTTTACTGTATTACCGATATGCAACATGTAGGATTACACGAGCTCTGGGTAAGAGGTGGAGTTGGTGATTCTGATTGAACACGGTTAATCCCAATTCATACATTGGCTACAATTGGTAAAGCCCATATCACACTACAATTGGAATCGTAGACTGGAGTCGCCAATTGCAATCGCAATCTACAATTATCCAATCACACTTGACCAGCTGTAAATCCTAAAATCGTTCAACTAGGAAATAAATTCAATAATAATAACTAATAAGACAAGCCTTAATCACAAACAAATATATAATTAAGCTTATTGGCTCTTTGTTTCCATTAAATTAGTTGTTGCTTGAGGTTATGTTGTGACAGTGATCAATTCGTATTTAACCGTTCTCCTTCCTGATTGGTTCACGTGACTCGGATCTACGATTCCCAATCTTATTTTAGAAAGATTGCAACCGTAGACTGGCCGAACTGAGCTACTGCGCATGCGCCGCCAATCGTAAGCTCGAATCTACGATTGCAATTGTCAGTTCGGAACCTAATGTGATATGGCCTTAACATGGGCGATATTCTTCCTGCACTGCACACTCAGGTTGCGATTTCACTAGCAAGTTTGGCACAAAACATCTGCTCTTTAAGCAGATCCCATTGAATGAACTGTGGAAGAACTTCTTTAACATAGGATGAAATCCTAAATGCTGAAGAGTTCTTAGTTCGTGTTTTGAAAAGTAACACGACATGGAAGACTATATGGATGAACGAAGACATTGGAAATAGCACCACAGTAAAGCCAGTGTCGATTTACCACCTACTATCGATTCAATAAATCTCAATGTCATGCGTGCTTACTATAGTACGAACGGTAAACATAATTCTGATACGTCTTCTCAGACAACATTATTTAGCTTTGAGAAAGCAGACAAAATACTGGTTCCATTAATGCCGAATAATTATCTTCTAGAAGAATTTCAAAAAGCTTGCAATGATGGAAAATTTGCCACAAAATTGTGCGTGTCGTGAGAATAATCTGTCGTGTTGTTCATTTTGTAATTGTCAGAGTTTCGATACAATAAGCTACAAAAATTAATTGAATGAAGATGGTCAATTAATAATCAGTTAATTCATCATAAATTAAACAATGTTAAAACGAACATAATATCTCTTTAATATCTTATTTTCAACAATGGTAAATACATTAAAATGTGTGCAAGAGATAGTTTCATGTATACCGCCATTTTCCTTTAGCTAAGACGCTGTAAAATGATAGATAGGGCTCTACATTATTAAGGCTTTAACATCATCAGTGATCTACTGTGTGTGTTCATAATAAAAAAATACACTATTACAATTTTGCTTTAGGAAAATCACCAATCTAATGTGCTGATGCAGTAAAAACTAAAATATGACGTATTTTCATCTTCATCTTCATATATTACCCACTCATCATCTCGATTAGCCAAAGTTACAAAAATATGGGACGTAAAACCCAAATATCATCATCATTGTACTAAATAGTAGTGAGCTTTGATTCCATGGATAATATGAACGACGCATTGTACTGGGATAATCAAACTGATGAAAATTTTTAAATTTAAATATTTAGCATTGACTTTAATGCTATTGACATTGACTCTGTTTGTCAGTGTATCTTTGTTGTCAATCTCTTGTCAATTGTCAATATCTGTTTCTCTGTTCAAACTCTGTAAAATAAAAAAAGTTTTCTCTGGAAATTGTCAAACACAATTTGTTTAATTAGTCATAAGCGTAAGAAATTGTAAGCAGTTACCGTTTGTGGCTATAACCCTAAAAAAATTTCAATAACCGAAAATTATATCGAATTCATTGTCTTTCGATGGTCTACTCGCAATACAAATCGCACGCTGCATCCAGCATTGTCTGAGAGCTTGGTAAGTAAATAGAGCGGTAAAGGGGGGGGGGGGGGTAAGTAAAGAGAGCGGTAAAGGGGGGGGGGGGGGTGTTGGGGGGGGGGGGTAAGTAAATTCCTGGAATTTGAAATAATTTAACCAAAGCTAACGACATAATTCAATTCAAATAAACTCAAAATCAGAAGAAAGGAAAGACTACATAGACCACACGCGCACCGCTCGGCGCCTGGCTTGGGCAAGCGCCGAGCGCGGCAAGAGAGCGTAGCTTGATATCTCGGGACGTAATCTATATAGAGACTTGGATTTGATTGCATTATTTTTTTAAAAAGCTATCGAAAACGTTAAGATGAAGTACTTTTTCATTTAATACGCTTCCATAAAAATTATAAGCATATCATTCCGAAACTAAAAACATTGAGTAGGAAAATGTTTTTTAAATGTATAATATAACAACAAAATTTGGCAATTGCCTACACAAATTTATTGCTATTGAAATCAATAATATAAAATATTAAAGTATTTTAAAGTTGGTCTAGCATTTTGGTTTTTATAGCAATTAGTGTGAATGATATAAAATCCAAGATGGCGGCGTGTTTGGCCCTTTTGCCAGTTAAGCACCTGATGAAATAAATACAACTCAGGTAACGTTGTTTTATCATATTCCAAAGTCAAAATGCGCCGACCTTTTTTGTAAGCAAAACGTCCTGGGCTGGTGTACTAATGATGATACACTACGCTACGGCCACATCTTTTTGTTTGTTATATGAAAAACTAACGAACATCCAAAGATGTCCCAATAACAGCGTAGGGAGTTTTACACTTAAATAACATTTCCGTGATTTCAATTAAACAGAAGGGGGAACATGTTTTGTTCTTGCCGATTTGAAAAAGTGCGCGCTGACTTAGTTTTGACACTGGATGGTCATCGTTTCACTCCACGCAAAATAGGCGTTCGTTCATACGGCGACCATTGTTGAAACGATAATTATTTTACCTGTGCGTGATGACAAGAAAAACAGTTACTGTTTGGTCCAACTCTGAAATACAGGGAACTGAGTAGCTCTTAGGAGTTTTTATTGGTTACTATAGAATCGTTCAACTAATGACAGTGATAGTTTTACTTTAGTGCAGTAATGAGGAAGGGCAAAGACCTTGGCTCATCTGTAATGTTTTCATATCATTATCACATTCCCCGGTGGAATCTTGAAAACTTTCATCTGTTAACTCATATCATGCAACTATGCGTAAACAATTTCCTTCATGCATGGAGGGGCATTTTTAGTTTTTAAGTAATTAGAGATCTGATAAAAGTTATATTAAATAATTATTAATCTTTACAATCGACCGGGCAGCAGCAGAACTCTCAAAAGTGGTGAACTTTGCTACAGCTTTGATTTCAATTTTACGATCAAATCTGGAGAATTTTTAGTGTTTAGGTTGTATAGTTAATGTGGTTTTGAACGAGTAGCTATTAATATTACACATTTCTAAATTAAAATATAAAATATACGATACTTAAGAAACATTTAATTTATTTAACGGAACCTGCAAGAGAAACCAACGTCAATTCAACCATATCTATTATCTTGTTTATAGGAATAAAGTACAAAAACGGTAATGTGTATGAAATATGCAATAGATTTTTAAAATGTATCCGTATATTATTCTATATTTTTTATTTTCCCCTGTTAAGTTATTTATTTCAATCGATATTGATGTACATCAACGTTTTACATCACTACATACCGCGATTACTTTGTACAATGTACATTGATCGAGTTGAGTCTAAAAAAACGTAATTGCCTGCACAACTGTAAATAGTTCTTCTTAGTATAAAACAAATCGCATGACAATACAACAAAGCTGACTGACGGAATATGTTTTGTTAAACATTGAATTCTTCTCATAAAATGTCAGTTACTTGCATCCAATTACGTGACAATCTCCTTACAACTCTACATTGAAGCCATTACTCAAACCGGAATATTTTATCTGTCACTCACCATACATTTCATAGAGTTTAATGCCCTAGGAATGTTAGCCAAAGTGACGTTTTTTTTTTATCAGTTAATTGTATCATTTATGGTCTTGTGCGTCGTTTCATTGTTGCGATGATGTTCGACGTTTCGCGGCCTAAATATGAAACAGTCGAACGTCACAATACCCCAGAGATCCATATATTATAAACAGTATTTAGATGGGTCATACAAGCCCCAAGTTTCGGCTCATATCAGCCTTTCTTCCCCTTTGCACAGGTTATAATTTTAAAAAATAAAATCGTATTTGTAGAGTCTACCCACTCAGTAACAAGACTGGTTTTCAGTGGGGGGCTTTACTTTTAAAGCGACTAAACCAACCCTGTAGGCTCCGAACACCATCGACGAGTGAGCGATAACCAATCAAAGATCTATATTTCAAATAATATGAAACACATGAATCAGTGATTGGACAGTGCGAACACCTGCGGACAGATGTCAGAATCAACAATGCCTATTCAGTAATGTTCCTACATATTGTGGCACTATTTAATGTTATTAATAATTTGATTAATGCAATCATTATAATTAATGCGGCCGCTATTTTATAATGTTAGGTGAATGCAAATATGTGGAAAGAGGTACCGTATACTCACATTTTACCGTAAGCTTTTACAGATCGAATATATTAGGTTTGAAAACATGTCTTTAAACATAATATATTCATATATAACTTAAGATTAGAAATGGACAAGGTCCTAGGAAATAATTATAATATGAAGGAGAACTGAATCGAAACAACTGTGGAAGAAATATGTAAGGAATAATTATTGGCAGGTAAAATAGGTAGTGATGCGGAGGAGAAGTTAAAGAATTTTGCTACTTAGGTAAACAAAATTTATGAAAGAAGAAAATGAGACTAATAGGCAGAATAGCACTGGCTAAAATGGTAACTTTTCCATCGAGATGCATAAAATATGTTGGGACTAGGAAGTAACTGGTGAACATCATTTTATATGTTGTAGTGTATTGATGTGAAACATAGGCTATCCTATATCATAAGGGAAAAAATAGATTAGGGACGTTTGAAATGTGGAGTTACCGAATAATGACGATAGAGTGACAATCGAAAAACTACTCGAAAAACAAACGCGTAAGAAAAGTATGGACAACTTTATTTAAGAGCGGGATCGGTTTTTAACTTTATTTGGATCCATTTTGAGGCTCGAAAAAAACTAAAGAACATAATTGAAGGGTATGATTAGATTTTAAATATAGTAGAGGCAACATGTGTGTATGTTTGTGCCACGCTACGAGTACAACCCACCCGAAATCATGACTTCGTACGATAGGCAGTGCTTGTTATCTTCTACCTCCCACGCATGCACCGAAATTCTTTGCCAAGTAACATACGGATCATCTAAGAAATCAATTCTTATCATATTGGTGTGTCATTTCATCTGTTGTTTATAATTCCGTCCTCGTATGGTTGACGAGAAAGTCTTACATTATGAGGCTTCCACTCATCCACTTATCTTCATCCGATAAGCTGGAAATGTGTCAGAGACTCGACGTTTCGACCAAGTCATATCTACCTTCGTCGGGACAATTCGTGAACTGGTTCGATAAAATACGAATAGTAATAATTATTATTATTATTAAAAATAACATCAATAAATTGAGCTCTTTCTATACCTTTCAATTTATTGTTGGTGATAATAACTGATGATGATAATATGATGATGGTCATCATTATTACCAATAAATCGAAACGTTAAGGCTTCAATATTCAGGTCACTGACATAAAACTATTGTAGGAATAATTATAAAAAAAACAATTTGCTAATATACACGAGATTTTCTTAGTTTGAGGCTCCCCTGCTGCTCCCCTCCATCGCTATGTAACCACCCCTCACCCCCATGACAACCCGACAATCACATCATATTTATTCATTTCATACTATGTTATTTATAATCATTCATACTTGTTATGCTGGGCGGTGGTCACATAACTATATGAGGGTGGAGGTTTTTACTCAAACTTAAAATATCTTGTACAATTTTAAATGTCGTTTAGGAAGAAATTAAATTTGTGTTCAACAAAAAACATCTAAGCACGATTGCAGGTGGCGTACTCTGTACTCCAACCTCGCGATCTCCGGATTCCGAATAAAAGTCAAATGGTACCGCTGAGCTCCCTATGTCAGTAAAATAGATGAGGTTATGAACGCTCAGTAAAATTCCGGTATTAGAAAAATTGGCAAGAAATAATTCCACCGTGTTGCGTGCAACGCTCCCCACGTGCAAGCGGCAACACAAGTAAAACAAAGAAAGGAAGAAATGCAGTAGTTAATATTCATTCAGCCAGATGTTGTTGCCTAATAAGTACAGCGCTCTGCATGCGATAGGCGAATTAGCACTCGACCTGTATCTGCATCTTTTTACCACCAGACCAAACTGCATACAAGTCTTCAGTGCATGGAAGAAAAAACAGCGGTACTGTCAGCTTGCCAATGTGGATCCTATCCTGTCACATCAATGTTTGGTTATTTCCAATTCGAGGGGTTGGGTTCACCAACCTGTATCCCACGTGTAACTCCTGTCAAGCTGAGAGGTTCGCCAACCTGTATCCCACGTGTAACTCCTGTCAAGCTGAGGGGTTCACCAACCTGTATCCCACGTGTAACTCCTGTCAAGCCGAGGGGTTCACCAACCTGTATCCCACGTGTAACTCCTGTCAAGCTGAGGGGTTCGCCAACCTGTATCCCACGTGTAACTCCTGTCAAGCTGAGAGGTTCGCCAACCTGTATCCCACGTGTAACTCCTGTCAAGCTGAGGGGTTCACCAACCTGTATCCCACGTGTAACTCCTGTCAAGCCGAGGGGTTGACCAACCTGTATCCCACGTG
This sequence comes from Isoperla grammatica, assembly GCA_945910005.1. Lineage (NCBI taxonomy): Eukaryota > Metazoa > Arthropoda > Insecta > Plecoptera > Perlodidae > Isoperla > Isoperla grammatica. The sequence continues at coordinate 31,797,386 of OX246746.1, read as the reverse complement.
TAACTCCTGTCAAGCCGAGGGGTTCACCAACCTGTATCCCACGTGTAACTCCTGTCAAGCTGAGAGGTTCGCCAACCTGTATCCCACGTGTAACTCCTGTCAAGCCGAGGGGTTCACCAACCTGCATCCCACGTGTAACTCCTGTCAAGCCGAGGGGTTCACCAACCTGTATCCCACGTGTAACTCCTGTCAAGCCGAGGGGTTCACCAACCTGTATCCCACGTGTAACTCCTGTCAAGCTGAGGGGTTCGCCAACCTGTATCCCACGTGTAACTCCTGTCAAGCTGAGGGGTTCACCAACCTGTATCCCACGTGTAACTCCTGTCAAGCCGAGGGGTTGACCAACCTGTATCCCACGTGTAACTCCTGTCAAGCCGAGGGGTTCACCAACCTGTATCCCACGTGTAACTCCTGTCAAGCTGAGGGGTTCACCAACCTGTATCCCACGTGTAACTCCTGTCAAGCCGAGAGGTTCACCAACCTGTATCCCACGTGTAACTCCTGTCAAGCTGAGGGGTTCACCAACCTGCATCCCACGTGTAACTCCTGTCAAGCTGAGGGGTTCACCAACCTGTATCCCACGTGTAACTCCTGTCAAGCTGAGGGGTTCACCAACCTGTATCCCACGTGTAACTCCTGTCAAGCTGAGGGGTTCACCAACCTGTATCCCACGTGTAACTCCTGTCAAGCTGAGGGGTTCGCCAACCTGTATCCCACGTGTAACTCCTGTCAAGCCGAGGGGTTCACCAACCTGTATCCCACGTGTAACTCCTGTCAAGCTGAGGGGTTCACCAACCTGTATCCCACGTGTAACTCCTGTCAAGCTGAGGGGTTCACCAACCTGTATCCCACGTGTAACTCCTGTCAAGCTGAGGGGTTCACCAACCTGTATCCCATGTGTAACTCCTGTCAAGCTGAGAGGTTCGCCAACCTGTATCCCACGTGTAACTCCTGTCAAGCCGAGGGGTTCACCAACCTGTATCCCACGTGTAACTCCTATCAAGCTGAGGGGTTCACCAACCTGTATCCCACGTGTAACTCCTATCAAGCTGAGGGGTTCACCAACCTGTATCCCACGTGTAACTCCTGTCAAGCTGAGGGGTTCACCAACCTGTATCCCACGTGTAACTCCTGTCAAGCTGAGGGGTTCACCAACCTGTATCCCACGTGTAACTCCTGTCAAGCTGAGGGGTTCACCAACCTGTATCCCACGTGTAACTCCTGTCAAGCCAAGGGGTTCACCAACCTGTATCCCACGTGTAACTCCTGTCAAGCTGAGGGGTTCACCAACCTGTATCCCATGTGTAACTCCTGTCAAGCTGAGAGGTTCGCCAACCTGTATCCCACGTGTAACTCCTGTCAAGCCGAGGGGTTCACCAACCTGTATCCCACGTGTAACTCCTATCAAGCTGAGGGGTTCGCCAACCTGTATCCCATGTGTAACTCCTGTCAAGCTGAGGGGTTCACCAACCTGTATCCCACGTGTAACTCCTGTCAAGCTGAGGGGTTCACCAACCTGTATCCCACGTGTAACTCCTGTCAAGCCAAGGGGTTCACCAACCTGTATCCCACGTGTAACTCCTGTCAAGCTGAGGGGTTCACCAACCTGTATCCCATGTGTAACTCCTGTCAAGCTGAGAGGTTCGCCAACCTGTATCCCACGTGTAACTCCTGTCAAGCCGAGGGGTTCACCAACCTGTATCCCACGTGTAACTCCTATCAAGCTGAGGGGTTCGCCAACCTGTATCCCATGTGTAACTCCTGTCAAGCTGAGGGGTTCACCAACCTGTATCCCACGTGTAACTCCTGTCAAGCTGAGGGGTTCGCCAACCTGTATCCCACGTGTAACTCCTGTCAAGCTGAGGGGTTCGCCAACCTGTATCCCATGTGTAACTCCTGTCAAGCTGAGGGGTTCGCCAACCTGTATCCCACGTGTAACTCCTGTCAAGCTGAGGGGTTCACCAACCTGTATCCCACGTGTAACTCCTGTCAAGCTGAGGGGTTCACCAACCTGTATCCCACGTGTAACTCCTGTCAAGCCAAGGGGTTCACCAACCTGTATCCCACGTGTAACTCCTGTCAAGCTGAGGGGTTCACCAACCTGTATCCCATGTGTAACTCCTGTCAAGCTGAGAGGTTCGCCAACCTGTATCCCACGTGTAACTCCTGTCAAGCCGAGGGGTTCACCAACCTGTATCCCACGTGTAACTCCTATCAAGCTGAGGGGTTCGCCAACCTGTATCCCATGTGTAACTCCTGTCAAGCTGAGGGGTTCACCAACCTGTATCCCACGTGTAACTCCTGTCAAGCTGAGGGGTTCACCAACCTGTATCCCACGTGTAACTCCTGTCAAGCCAAGGGGTTCACCAACCTGTATCCCACGTGTAACTCCTGTCAAGCCAAGGGGTTCACCAACCTGTATCCCACGTGTAACTCCTGTCAAGCTGAGGGGTTCACCAACCTGTATCCCATGTGTAACTCCTGTCAAGCTGAGAGGTTCGCCAACCTGTATCCCACGTGTAACTCCTGTCAAGCCGAGGGGTTCACCAACCTGTATCCCACGTGTAACTCCTATCAAGCTGAGGGGTTCGCCAACCTGTATCCCATGTGTAACTCCTGTCAAGCTGAGGGGTTCACCAACCTGTATCCCACGTGTAACTCCTGTCAAGCTGAGGGGTTCACCAACCTGTATCCCACGTGTAACTCCTGTCAAGCCAAGGGGTTCACCAACCTGTATCCCACGTGTAACTCCTGTCAAGCTGAGGGGTTCACCAACCTGTATCCCATGTGTAACTCCTGTCAAGCTGAGAGGTTCGCCAACCTGTATCCCACGTGTAACTCCTGTCAAGCCGAGGGGTTCACCAACCTGTATCCCACGTGTAACTCCTATCAAGCTGAGGGGTTCGCCAACCTGTATCCCATGTGTAACTCCTGTCAAGCTGAGGGGTTCACCAACCTGTATCCCACGTGTAACTCCTGTCAAGCTGAGGGGTTCGCCAACCTGTATCCCACGTGTAACTCCTGTCAAGCTGAGGGGTTCGCCAACCTGTATCCCATGTGTAACTCCTGTCAAGCTGAGGGGTTCGCCAACCTGTATCCCACGTGTAACTCCTGTCAAGCTGAGGGGTTCACCAACCTGTATCCCACGTGTAACTCCTGTCAAGCTGAGGGGTTCACCAACCTGTATCCCACGTGTAACTCCTGTCAAGCCAAGGGGTTCACCAACCTGTATCCCACGTGTAACTCCTGTCAAGCTGAGGGGTTCACCAACCTGTATCCCATGTGTAACTCCTGTCAAGCTGAGAGGTTCGCCAACCTGTATCCCACGTGTAACTCCTGTCAAGCCGAGGGGTTCACCAACCTGTATCCCACGTGTAACTCCTATCAAGCTGAGGGGTTCGCCAACCTGTATCCCATGTGTAACTCCTGTCAAGCTGAGGGGTTCACCAACCTGTATCCCACGTGTAACTCCTGTCAAGCTGAGGGGTTCACCAACCTGTATCCCACGTGTAACTCCTGTCAAGCCAAGGGGTTCACCAACCTGTATCCCACGTGTAACTCCTGTCAAGCTGAGGGGTTCACCAACCTGTATCCCATGTGTAACTCCTGTCAAGCTGAGAGGTTCGCCAACCTGTATCCCACGTGTAACTCCTGTCAAGCCGAGGGGTTCACCAACCTGTATCCCACGTGTAACTCCTATCAAGCTGAGGGGTTCGCCAACCTGTATCCCATGTGTAACTCCTGTCAAGCTGAGGGGTTCACCAACCTGTATCCCACGTGTAACTCCTGTCAAGCTGAGGGGTTCGCCAACCTGTATCCCACGTGTAACTCCTGTCAAGCTGAGGGGTTCGCCAACCTGTATCCCATGTGTAACTCCTGTCAAGCTGAGGGGTTCGCCAACCTGTATCCCACGTGTAACTCCTGTCAAGCTGAGGGGTTCACCAACCTGTATCCCACGTGTAACTCCTGTCAAGCTGAGGGGTTCGCCAACCTGTATCCCACGTGTAACTCCTGTCAAGCTGAGGGGTTCGCCAACCTGCATCCGATGTGACCCATCCAAGTATAACCACCTATGTTATCCTGTTGATGAACTGTCGACAGTTTATAGTGAAGATGAAAGCTGTTACGATGAACTTAATAGACCTGTTCATAAAAAAAACTACTACATTTATCGTGGAAACAATTAAATCGTAATTGTGAGCAGTGATGCGTTGGATAAGATCCATCCATACAAAGAGGCTAAAAGAAAACAGCTTTTGCACTATTTTTTATTACAAACAGGTTGTTAAGAGAAGGTATTACAATGTACGTGTACGGTGTGGTTAAGGTTGTTGGAGCACGTATGAGCATTTGAATAGTTATACGTGCTAGGTAAGATATTTAAACGTAACTTTAAAACCAAATAAACATTTCATCTTTAACTCAAGAAAACAAAATTACACATTTGAAATTATTGTTTGTCTTTAAAATTTCACAGGTTAATTTGTACATCGGTTGTGCAGGTTATTAAAAAATTAAAAAAAGTTGGAAGGTATTTTACAATCGAGAGATTATAGATTTAAGGTTAGGTTGCTACATGTGTATGCTGCAATCACGGCGTAGAGCCTATATATACCAATAATCATGGAGTCGTCTCTTTATTTAATACTTGTGTCCATTATTTTGCTGAGATTAAGATTTAATGTTATATCTCAGTAACCAGCGACATTATACTAAAAATATTTACTAGAGATTATGTTTTATTTCTTCTTTGTGCGCAAATTGGAGAATTATTGTTTAATTCTTTAAACACTCATCATGTATTTATTAATTAAATATAATAATTATATAATTTAAAATAAATCGGTAATTAGAGTATCACGTACCTCTATCGGTGATAAGAGCATCACATGAGATACCTCTATCGGTGATTAGAACATCACATGAGATACCTCTATCGGTGATAAGAGCATCACATGAGATACCTCTATTGGAGATTACAGCATCACATGAAAAACCTCTATCGGTGATTAGAGCATCACATGAGATACCTCTATTGGTGATTAGAACATCACATGAGATACCTCTATCGGTGATTAGATCATCACATGAGATACCTCTATCGGTGATTAGAACATCACATGAGATACCTCTATCGGTGATTAGAACATCACATGAGATACCTCAATCGGTGATTAGATCATCACATGAGATACCTCTATTGGAGATTACAGCATCACATGAAAAACCTCTATCGGTGATTAGAGCATCACATGAGATACCTCTATCGGTGATAAGAGCATCACATGAGATACCTCTATCGGTGATTAGGTCATCACATGAGATACCTCTATCGGTGATTAGAACATCACATGAGATACCTCTATCGGTGATTAGAGCATCACATGAGATACCTCTATGGGTGATTAGAGCATTACATGAGATACCTCTATCGGTGATTAGAACATCACATGAGATACCTCTATCGGTGATTAGAGCATCACATGAGATACCTCTATCGGTGATTAGAACATCACATGAGATACCTCTATCGGTGATTAGAACATCACATGAGATACCTCTATCGGTGATTAGGTCATCACATAAGCTACCTCTATCGGTGATAAGAGCATCACATGAGATACCTCTATCGGTGATTAGAGCATCACATGAGATACCTCTATCGGTGATTAGAACATCACATGAGCTACCTCTATCGGTGATAAGAGCATCACATGAGATACCTCTATTGGAGATTAGAGCATCACTTGAAAAACCTCTATCGGTGATTAGGTCATCACATGAGCTTCCTCCATCGGTGATTAGAACATCACAAGCAACCGCTTTTGGCGATAAGAACATCACATGAGCTACCTCTATCGGTGATTAGAACATCACATGAGCTACCTCTATCGGTGATTAGAGCATCACATGAGATACCTCTATCGGTGATTAGAACATCACATGAGCTACCTCTATCGGTGATTAGAACATCACATGAGATACCTCTATTGGTGATTAGAACATCACATGAGATACCTCTATCGGTAATTAGAACATCACATGAGCTACCTCTATCGGTGATTAGAACATCACATGAGCTACCTCTATCGGTGATTAGAACATCACATGAGCTACCTCTATCGGTGATTAGAACATCACATGAGATACCTCTATTGGTGATTAGAACATCACATGAGATACCTCTATCGGCGATTACAACATAACATGAGATACCTCTATCGGTGATTAGGTCATCACATAAGCTACCTCTATCGGTGATTAGAGCATCACATGAGATACCTCTATCGGTGATTAGAAAATCACATGAGCTACCTCTATCGGTGATTAGAGCATCACATGAGATACCGCTATCGGTGATTAGAACATATCACATGAGCTACCTCTATCGGTGATTAGAACATCACATGAGCTACCTCTATCGGTGATAAGAACATCACTTGAAAAACCTCTATCGGTGATTAGGTCATCACATGAGCTTCCTCCATCGGTGATTAGAACATCACAAGCAACCGCTTTTGGCGATAAGAACATCACATGAGCTACCTCTATCGGTGATTAGAACATCACATGAGCTACCTCTATCGTTGATTAGAGCATCACATGAGATACCTCTATCGGTGATTAAAACATCACATGAGCTACCTCTATCGGTGATTAGAGCATCACATGAGATACCTCTATTGGTGATTAGAACATCACATGAGCTACCTCTATTGGTGATTAGAACATCACATGAGATACCTCTATTGGTGATTAGAACATCACATGAGCTACCTCTATTGGTGATTAGAACATCACATGAGATACCTCTATTGGTGATTAGAACATCACATGAGCTACCTCTATTGGTGATTAGAACATCACATGAGCCTTCTCTATCGGTGATTAGAGCATCACATGAGCTACTGCTGTCAGTGAGAGCATCACATGAGATACCTCTATTGGTGATTAGAACATCATATGAGCTACCTCTATCGTTGATTAGAACATCACATGAGATACCTCTATCGGTGATTAGAACATCATATGAGCTACCTCTATCGGTGATTAGAGCATCACATGAGATACCGCTATCGATGATTAGAACATCACATGAGCTACCTCTATTGGTGATTAGAACATCACATGAGCCTTCTCTATCGGTGATTAGAGCATCACATGAGCTACTGCTGTCAGTGAGAGCATCACATGAGATACCTCTATTGGTGATTAGAACATCATATGAGCTACCTCTATCGTTGATTAGAACATCACATGAGATACCTCTATTGGTGATTAGAACATCACATGTGCTACCGCTATCGGCGATTAGAACATCACATGAGCTTCCTCTATCGGCGATTAGAACATCACATGAGCTACCTCTATCGGTGATTAGAGCATCACATGAGCTACCTCCATCGGGGATTAGAGCATCACATGAGATACCTCTATCGGTTAATTTGAATACGTTTGTAAGAGGTTTGTTCCCACCCTGTAGCTTACAATAGATAGTACCAATGCCACGTGGTTAGGTACCAGTCTAATGACATCACAAACATGGTACATCCGGAGATCATAATTAGTGGGTCGTGTGAAGGTGGTTTCTCATCTGTAGCTACGCACACCATTACCATGGCTCGCCTCGGCACGAGGAAGTAGGTGCTTGGCGTGCTCTGGCCTGGCTGGCTTGGGAAACTAGACACTAGAGAGCTCTTGTCACTGATGGATGACGATCAAGGTTTATTCATTTCATAACGAGTTCAGTTTTATGAATAATCATAGGGATCTGCTGAGAGCCGATGGTAAAGATCTTCTTCTCCGTGTAGACATATCCGGCCGACGGGATTCAGAACTAATTCTTGCTGTCAATGTTGGCGGGTTTCAATGATTTGGTGACTTTAGGAAAACACTTGGAAGTTGATCGTTTAAAAACAAATTGTTTAATGAAAACAATATTAATTAGATTTGGTGATTTAGAATTTATTTTTATGTCTTGTTACAACTTTATCGCATCGAAAAACACCGTTAACTGGCAAAATTCAGGTTTTGGGTAAGATAGTTGATTATAACAAAATGATTAAAAATGTATTTTATTCTAATATACTCCATCCACGAGAGAAATAGTTAATTGACTTTGAAATAGTTACGAATATAGAAATTCAATATTTAGTTACTTAATTAATAATTAAATAAATATATTAATAAATTAATACAAAAATAAAATAATTAAATCTGTTTTGCTCCTGGAGAGATCCTGGAGGTCCTGAAGAGGCTCCTCAAAATGTCTACAGCAGACATCTTGGGAGAATTATTTTTATTATATTGTGTATTTATAAGCATATTATGTGTGAAAGTGATTGTGTACAACTTCGCATTTTCCAACACTGACGAATGCCCTCTCGGAGTACAACATTTGTTTCAAACTTCCCCTTTATGACTCTTAATTTAATTAACTTTTCAGTTTTTTTCTCACAAATCTTATAAAATGTGTTCCTTACCATCATTATTCATAGAATATTAAATATTTAAATTTAGCTGCTATGCGGGGTAATTATAGAACTTGCAATTTGAAGGAGTTTTAATCTGAAGAATCTACTAGCTTTAAAATTTGCATCGCAAGAGTAAGCCATCCAAATAATCAGCATATTTATGAGAGAGTTCAGTTATTAGAAGCAATTACACTCCAAGTACACAACATTTAGCTTGCGTAGTTAGGAGATTTTTCGATTACGTATGAGTTATTTTATGTATTAAAATGTACTAAAAACATTAATCAAAACATCCTGGTGCAAAATTACATAACCCGTGTGAGTTATTGTGAGTTAGGTTCAAAGATACTAAATAATGTAGTCACTAACATAAGTAAATGAAAGGTCGGACAGGACATGTCTTCAATCTATAACCACTCTGTTACACTCACGTTGTTATATTTTGGCACAATATCCAACATACATTGATGATAGGTGGAGAAGGGTTGTTATAACATGGTCTCACCTACCCTTGACTTACTTATGTCGCATACCGTACACACACATTCATATTCATTTATTTAGTTTCCGTTACAATTTTTTATTTTTTTTATTGTTATGAAGACGTTATATTTACATCATACAATGATACAAAAGTAGATAGTATACTTTATCATACGTACAATCGAGTTCACACTTCACACCATGCAAATTGTAATTTAATTTTCTTTTGTACCTCTATAAAATGCGAAGTAGGGCCTACTCATCTAGAATAAAACCCATTTGCACAGAGCACTGTTTTAACCAGTTACTTATAGGGTGTCGCACGCCTCCTCTGTATACCCTACGTTTGTGTACAGATTGCAGTATGAGCGGTATAAGTACCAGTGTTCAGTATGGTCGACGGAGTATGAGTGCTCGATATGAGTGCAGGTATGAGTGGTCGCAGTATGAGTGGCCGGTATGAGTGTTCAGTATGCCCGACGCTTGAGTATGCGGGTCGCGAGCACAGTGCTGCTTGTCAAGTGTCCATCACTCACGACTACAGAGCTCATGAGTGCTCGGTATGAGTGCAGGTATGAGTGGTCGCAGTATGAGTGGCCGGTATGAGTGTTCAGTATGCCCGACGCTTGAGTATGCGGGTCGCGAGCACAGTGCTGCTTGTCAAGTGTCCATCACTCACGACTACAGAGCTCATGAGTGCTCGGTATGAGTGCAGGTATGAGTGGTCGCAGTATGAGTGGCCGGTATGAGTGTTCAGTATGCCCGACGCTTGAGTATGCGGGTCGCGAGCACAGTGCTGCTTGTCAAGTGTCCATCACTCACGACTACAGAGCTCGATCACTCCGGCAAAGACTAAATAGTTTCTTGTGAGTTCCATGCATCAGAAGGCTCGCCGCTTCGTGCCGCTGCGTGCTGCTTCGGACTCCTTTGCGGCTTCGAACCTCCTCTTCTCTCTTTCTCAAACCAATTTAAATAAAAACAAAACAAAGCGAGATTTGAGGCGAAACAGTATTTCTTTTCATAAAAAATATCTTCTTAAGGGCGTCTCCGTTTCAAGTTGCTGTATTTTGCCGACGAGCGACTATTTATTGTTACTAGTCATGGTTTAATTGTTTGTTGCAGAAGTGTCTCCCTGCGATGAAGACAGCTAAGCCTGCAACGCCTATGTCATGTGAGTACGCGCATTCTCCCTAATGATGTCCGCTGCTTTATCGTACCGAGTATTATTGATAAATAAGAAGAAATATGGAGAACTGAAACTAAAACCCAGACCGCTGAACGCCCCCCCCCCCCCTCCCCCCCTCCCTCCCCCTCTTCACAAAGTAGAAGAAGTTTAAGCTGGCATTTGACATTTTGACATAATCGTGAAAGAAATACATATTTTAATACGTCGGTAATTTCTTTATTTAAAAATTAGATGTGTTTCCTGCTTTTGTGGTAACCCATCAATTATTGTTAATAGACATTAAACGGTTTAAAATGAAATAGCTCTACTAACATACAATGAAAACGCAAGTATTATGAACCATTGCCTTCAGGATTATGGCTACGATCACACCTACTAAAATAACGTTGGATATATTGTCGATTTATTTTATTCTGAGAAACGTATTTGTAGTCTTACTTCATGATAAGCTTCTTTCAAAAGAATTTTTTCCTCGCAGTTTTGTCTACTGATTATAGAAAATTATGAACATTGTATGTGAAATAGTATATTTTCAAAAGTAAAAGTAGGATACAACACAAGTTGTCTAATAACATATCAGATAATCTTGTGGAAATGGCAGTGAATCGATTCTTGAGACGTATTTTGGAGTGGATTTACTCTACCATGCACAGGATTTTTGCTTGTTAGCTCTGAGTGTTCAGGAAGATCATTCCCAGTAACGATTATCACCCTAGTAACACCTCCACCCCCCCCCCCCCTCTCTCTCCCTCCAGTTCCGTCGTTCGTTTCCTGTTGTTACAATTAACACTACAGTATAGCCGATTTTCCGTTTATCAATTATTTTTAGCAGAAGAAAGCCCTAAGGCTGTTCTTCCCGTTTTTATCGTTTTCCTCAAATGTCCATGAAAATATAATTGTAAAGAGTGAACCTAAAAGAAGTCGTATAAAATCTTCAAAACAAAACTAAAAACCCATTTTTAAGGTTCCCTAAATATATATTCATATTATATATTCAAGTATGTTTTAATATTTAAGGAAACAGTGTCATAGGGACAGGAACAGCGTTCTTATACTACACAAATCTTTGTATATTGAAGCTAAAAAAATTTTAGTTTTCAGACAATACACAAAAATGAACTCTTCACAGAGGGGAAAAAAACAATAATTTACATAATTTATTCGTACAGTAATTTTGTTGTGTATCTCGTAGGCAAATGTTTTATACTTCGTGTAAGTACGTTTTTAATTACATAGAGTAAAATGTTTTGAGCATATCATCCGTGCAGGCTTGCTCAGCTGCACTGTTAATAGAGGGCCTATCGTTTGTGAAACAGAAAATCTAATTTTGTTTTTAAATTTGTAGCGTTTAATGCAGTTTTTTCATATTCCGCCAGCTTAATAAGTATACTTTTGATAATATGCATTATTCAACATTTTTAAGTGATTATAAACCTGGCTTCAAATCACAAGCCATAGGCCTATTATTAAATGCTAACCTCACTAGAATATCATGTTGAGTTGCTAGAGTAGGCTTATACATGAGCGCGGAGATGAGTTAGTGGGTATCACATTGACGTTCTCTGCAGCGACTCTGCTTAACCTTGTCATTCATCGTGTCCTAGAAGTAATTGATTGTGAAGTAACTAACTTACTCAAGGAATCCCAAGGAACTTATTAACACAAATATGTGCTCTACATAATGTCAGGTTGACTCACATGTGCAGAGATTCTCAGGCTTCCATCTATCGGACGTTTTGCTGTATCAAGGTATTTTTTCACCATATGTGAGTATCAATATAATTTTCACCACTTGAGGGTCTCAATATGATTTTCACAACTTGAGGGTCTCAATAAGATTTTCACCACTTGATAGTATCAATATGATTTTCACCACTTGGTAATCGCAACACGATTTTGACCACCTGATGAACTCAACATGATTTGTATCACTTATTTTCTTCACTCTATTCACTTCACTCTATTCACTGTTCACTTCACTCTCTTAATTTTGCCACTTGGCGGTCTCAACGTATCATGTTCGTCACTTTGTGGACTAAAAATGAGCTAAAACGTCGTAAATGTGCTACCTGTAGAGAAACCCAAACAACTAATCAGGTTTGTAATTTTAATGAAATTGGCGTTCACACTATGAAAAAAATGTATTTGTATTTTTATAGTTTTGCTTTTTAAGCAGTAACAAAAACTGAGTGATTTTTGACTACCCACATGTTGCACATTTCATATTTTCAAAGATTACCCGCCAAGATCTTAAGCCAAAAAGTAAAACTAATTTTTATCTTGCCTGCATATTATTATAGATAAAGTGATAGAGATCCGGTGCGTGAGAAAGAAATGTGCATACTGCATATTGGAGTGTGGTAGCAAACAAAAAGGTCTGCAAACTCAAATGCCATTCAATTTAACTATGTGCCTTGCAGAGAAAAATACGTGTAAGTTGAGGTTTCGTATTTTTTTATAGCATTCTAAATAAATGTAAGAACTAACAAGGTATATAATATAATCCCAGTGACAATAGTCCGTCAACTGTGTCAAGGTTACCGAAGCAGACTTGGTCATTTTTTGTGGCGTCGTCAACCTTTTCTTTGGATTGTAATTTTTGATTCCTAGAACTATTTGAAAGTTGGATAACCTTTGCGGAAAGTTACAACGGTAGGTTTTTTCGAACGATCACTGCTTTCGTTGGATCATTTTTTTTGGTTTCCCGCATATTTTTCTGACTTAGTTGTTCTGTGAGTGATTATTTAGGTGGCTGTGACTGCTTGGACCTGTTATTGATCCGTACGAGACGGAACTTATTAGCACCTTGGAGGCCACACAATTAAATCAAAATTGTATCTTTGTTTTGATTTGTATATGGGAAATAAAACGGATTACATAATTAAAGCAATTAATTTGGAAAACAATCGAAAATGCGAAGGGATGCATACTATAATTCCCAGAAGAGAAACAGTATCAAAACCGAGCCAAATTACCGTTTTTTAATAATATCTCACGAATGCAACACTATATCGAAAAGGTGAGAGCAACTCTCTCTGGTTTTGTAAGAACTGCATGATTGATTGGTAAATATTGCTTATATTAGATTACCATAATTATGGTTATTTTGACTATGAAATCTATGATTAATCACACGAATTAAATGAAACCATGAACAATCCAGATAATAATACTAGAAATATTTAGTTTTTACGAAATCACAGGGAACTGTGTTCCCACTATTTAGATACAGTGTGGAATTCTTGAGATGTGAATTAAAAACGGTAATTAAGCGCGGTTTCAGTACTGAGAGTATTCCTCCGCCTTACTATATATATAGAGGAGACTGGAAGTGTTGTCAAACCAATCCACGCACTGATATATTATAATGAATATATTCTTTAGTGCGTAATTACGCAAAACATTTTTCTCATACTCATCCAATTTCCCTGGGGCAAGCCCCCCTCCTCCCCCCTCAACTTCACAGATACAGTGATGGGAAATGGGGGAGTGGCCGCAGAAAGCCACACTGACCGACTGTTTTCTTCTCTGCCATCCTTTCTCAATTCGTAAAATTCTCCAATTCTTTCTTCGGCCGATGTCAACTGTGTAGAAATGTTCCTAGAACTTTTCATATTATGTAACTTTTCCCAACACTTTTCCCCATGTGTGCTGCGTGCCTAATGTATTTTAACTTTCCCACTGGTACACTGAGGTTTCAGCTGAATGCGATGCGATCCATTATTCATGGTATACAATGACACAGAGCATTTTGCTCCTTCCCTCCCTAAGTTTGAAATTTATAATTATTTTTACTACAAGGCTGAATAATATACATTTTACTAAGCAATGCGCCAATTGTAATTTCCTCGCATTCATGAGGAATACGAAAATATGTCCTAACCAGAAACACTAACAATTTAGGGAGGGGAGGGGAGGGGGGGGGGGGTAGAAATTCCCTTTTAGACATTTACCTTGGGGCTAGGACTTTCACATTTTGACTACGCTACTGGTTAAACAATTGGGAATTGTCACATATTGAATACAAACATTGAATAGGTTACCTTCTCTACCTACTGTTTAAACTGAATTTTCTTTTTTCGCAACCAACGGGTTAATTGCAAAATAATGTCACAATTGTACCAAAACTTTGAAAATTCCCTTCCCTCCCCTAACTGTTTATAAGTTGTCGTTAGTATGAAGATAACAGACAGTTATGATTTGGATTAAACCAGACTGAAACAGTAGAACCTCAACAATTAGTTTGGAAACAATGGTTTGCATTTGTAAAATGTCTCCCCTCTATCGAATGCTGTATTTCCAATTAGTTATTCATTTGAATATATGTTCAGGTTATTGAATAAAAAGATTATTTGGTATTTTTTCTCGGATGCTCTTCGTGCTTACTGCCTATTGCAATATTTACAGTCAGAAAATTTTCAAAAAATGTCTGTGTGTCAGATAAAGCAAGAAAATTATACAATGATTACTTTGTTCAGCCTATAATTTCCTCAGTCTCGTGTATAAACATCCAGTTACATTATTACGTTTATTTAGATAAACTGGTATTGGTATGAGGAAATGGTCAGTAAAACTAAGTTATATGATAATTCGCTCCGCGTCTGTAAATACTGAGCGTGCGTAGCTGAGCAGTTGAGCAGTCTTAGCTATATAGACTGGAATCAAATGTCTTGTACAACGTTTTCGTTGGTTGAGCAAACCATAAATAAAACCATTAATTAATTGATATTTAACTTAAAATTGCAATTATAAACAGTCTTTGCCAATTTCTATTACAATATTAATTAATTTAGAGCTTGTATATAAAAGTCATGTTTTAGGACGAGTATAATTTAGAAAGCATAAAGTAAACAGTTGATACTTCCTATATTCATTTCGAAATCGTAGTCGTTTTATGCATCACAGACTCCATTGGCTGATGATCTTTTGCATTGCAATGTTGATAGAGCATTTCTCAATACATGTAGCATCCCACAGGAATTACGATAGAGCATTTATCCAGACATGTGAAGTCCGACTCCTCCAGGAATGACGGTAAAACGATCCTTAATACATGTAGCATCCGACCCCTCCAGAAATTACGATGCAGCATATCGTAATACATGTAATCCCCACCAGCAATGACGATAGAGTATAACACAACACATGTAGCCCCCACCAGCAATGACGATAGAGTATATCACAATACATGTAGCCCCCACCAGCAATGACGATAGAGTATAACACAATACATGTAGCCCCCACCAGCAATGACGATAGAGTATAACACAATACATGTGCCCCCACCAGCAATGACGATAGAGTATAACACAATACATGTAGCCCCCACCAGCAATGACGAAAGAGTATAACAGAATACATGTAGCCCCCACCAGCAATGACGATAGAGTATAACACAATACATGTAGCCCCCACCAGCAATGACGATAGAGTATAACACAAATACATGTAGCCCCCACCAGCAATGACGATAGAGTATAACACAATACATGTAGCCCCCACCGGCAATGACGATAGAGTATAACACAATACATGTAGCCCCCACCAGCAATGACGATAAAGTATATTACAATACATGTAGCCCCCACCAGCAATGACGATGGAGTATATCACAATACATGTAGCCCCCACCAGCAATGACGATGGAGTATATCACAATACATGTAGCCCCCACCAGCAATGACGATAGAGTTTAACACAATACATGTGCCCCCACCAGAAATGACGATAGAGTATAACACAATACATGTAGCCCCCACCAGCAATGACGATAGAGTATAACACAATACATGTAGCCCCCACCAGCAATGACGATGGAGTATATCACAATACATGTAGCCCCCACCAGCAATGACGATAGAGTATAACACAATACATGTAGCCCCCACCAGCAATGACGATAGAGTATAACACAATACATGTAGCCCCCACCAGCAATGACGATAGAGTATAACACAATACATGTAGCCCCCACCAGCAATGACGATAGAGTATAACACAATACATGTAGCCCCCACCAGCAATGACGATAGAGTATAACACAATACATGTAGCCCCCACCAGCAATGACGATAGAGTATAACACAATACATGTAGCCCCCACCAGCAATGACGATGGAGTATATCACAATACATGTAGCCCCCCACCAGCAATGACGATAGAGTTTAACACAATACATGTGCCCCCACCAGAAATGACGATAGAGTATAACACAATACATGTAGCCCCCACCAGCAATGACGATAGAGTATATTAAAATACATGTAGCCCCTACTAGCAATGACGATAGAGTATAACACAATACATGAAGCCCCCACCAGCAATGACAATAGAGTACATCACAATACATGTAGCACAGTAGCACCCACCAGCAATGACGATAGAGTACATCACAATACATGTAGCCCCCACCAGCAATACGATAGAGTATAACACAATACATGTAGCCCCCACCAGCAATGACGATAAAGTACATCACAATACATGTGCCCCCACCAGCAATACGATAGAGTATAACACAATACATGTAGCCCCCACCAGCAATGACGATAGAGTACATCACAATACATGTAGTCCCCACCAGCAATGACGATAAAGTATATTAAAATAAAATACATGTAGCCCCCACCAGCAATGACGGTCGATAGAGTATAACACAATACATGTAGCCCCCACCAGCAATGACGATAGAGTACATCACAATACATGTAGCCCCCACCAGCAATGACGATAGAGTACAATCACAATACATGTAGCACAGTAGCACCCACCAGCAATGATAGTTATGCTAAACGTATTACGTATAGGTACCTCAAAATGTATTGACATGTATCAATTGTCTAACTACCTTACTTGAAAGCGGGGATTTGATTTGTGTATTGTATTTTGTATGTGTTTATAATATTGAATAGTCACTTGTAAAACACCATATTGCGCTTCACATACTGTTCTGTTCTATTGGTCAGCCGTGCACATATTTGCATGTTGTTGGTAACCACATAAACCCCAAGTGGGGATTAGTGTGTGTGGGGGGGGGGGGGGGGGGGGGTCGAAACCCCTTCCATCGTAAAACATAGAGTATCATTACGGGCTTGCAAGGGTTGTTAACTACCCCCTACAACGACAAGTGGCCCAACGCTTTACTACACTCAGCCAACGTGTAATGTAACTACACTTTAATTGCTTAATTTACTACTAATTACTCTTAACCTTTGATTATCTATACACATTCTAAATAGCAGGTTTGATTAACATATTTAGTTGTCGCTATTCCCGATATGGCTATCTTTTCCATGCATATTGAATATTGATATCATTATGTTCTGTATCCTACCTACCTACATGTATGCATACATTACATATCTTACAAGCCTAACTGACTTCACGAGTCTAATTTGTGTACAGCAAATCGTAATTTCTGTAGAATCGTTACTGCCAACTATAAAATACAAATTACGCACGGAGAAATCTCGTTTTAAACCAACATGCAACCATGCTTTAAATAAATTTAAATATTAACGTAATGTAAATATTAGCAAATAACAAAGGAATATGAATATTCAATTTAATAAAATGCATTTGACGGTTGTATTATTATTCTTGCCTAGGTAAAGGAAAAAAATCTGTGCGTGGTTTTATTTATTTCCTAGAGAACTTTTTCATAGTTTTATGTCCATGGTGGTCGAATTTGTTTAAGCATTTCTCATTAAGATGTGTATAGCCACGCTGATGAGTTGAGATGCAGATAGCTTTGGTTTCTTAGTATGGGCTACTGTGTATAGCGTGAATACATGCACGCACGATTCTTGGTACAAGTCGCATTTTATACCAAAGAATACACAGTTTAATTACGAAGCATGAAACATGTATGTTGATTGCAGATGCGCATGCGTTCTCATTCAATTGTTATTAAAATTTCAAGTTTAAGTGAAATCTTTTAATGGAGATTTCGTTAGAAACACTTGTTGCGCATGGGTTTTCATTTGATTTCTAGTAAAATTTCAAGTATGAGTGAAAATATATCAGTAAGAAGAATTCTGTGACAAAATTCTGATAGACAAATATTTTGTTAGTATTTTATAGAAAGACAACAATTGTTTTATTACCGAATATGTTTCGTTTTAGGACTGATAATTTTGGTTCCATTGACAGAATATTTACGCGCTTATCTTATCATTTATCAGTCACATAAGCTACTCGTGAGATAATAATCTTCCAAACCAGCCCCGAGAGAATTAGCGTTATTTCTTATTAATGTTTCTGAATTCCAATACATTTTTCATTTTTTTAAATATGTTTCCATTTAACTGTTATAATATGTTTTCGGAACAAAACTTTTCACAATTAATAAGAACATGGTAATAACGGAAATATATACTGGAACAAAGAAAAAGAAACAGCACCTTATGCGCTAGGGGATGACGTATTTTGATTTGCTTCGTAACAATTTTAAAGGGTTTTAACTGACGGAAATCAGGCCGTAAGTTTCCACTGTAAGTTTCCCAGTGAAATAATTAATGTAATAAAAATACGAAAATTAAACTTCTCGATTTCTTTGTTGGAAAATCCACGCTCCGTCCCAAGAAAATTATTTTTTCCATCACAAACATCTGAAAACAGGTCCAATCCAACGCTTTCTCAATCTTAATTTATATACGAAAAATATTTTCATTGCTCTCCATAATACCTTTATGGTTTCCTCAAGAGGAAAAATGTTGTTGTTATGGCTACCAGAATATTATTCCACATTAACTAGGCTGTGTTTTCAAACAATTCCCAAGGAAAACATTGTATGTCAGGACCCGAACTTGTTTGGGACGGGGGTCAAATCAATCGCAATGTTGCTCTTAGAAACACCGAATAACTCGAGCCCAACTCATTACAACCTGAATAGAACATTGTTTATTTTCATCTCTTGAAACATTTCACATGCCCGAATGTTTGTTATTGAAGCAGGGAATATATTAAGAGGTCGGATCCCTATTTAAGATGCAATTGCGGTATATATAGTATACTGCCCCAGCCCAGTTATTTTATAAAATTGCCACAAACTATTAAAACTTTTGTAAATTTAGCGTGGAAAACGAACGAGTCATATTATGCGCTGTTTTAAAAGCGACCTTTTATGTTGCAGATACTGAAGCAAGATGTCTTAATTGCAATTAATGACGAATATAACAATATGCACGTCGGGGATATTAAAAAGTAAAGTATTGTTCCACATATATTACGGTTCAAACTGTTTTCAAGTTATTGCCCTGGAAACCATTCGAACATTATTTCTCTTGCATGTATCAAAGAAGAGTGACATTTCAGTCTATACTATTTTGTATATACCATTTATACTATTTTGTAATGAAATTAAATATTTTATTTATATCGGCCGGGACATCTTATTTAAAATACCCGGTTCTATCGGAAAACAAGTAAGTCTCGGACTAAATATTTAGCAGGCCGTCATAGTACCGGCATGACATTTGGGCTTAACATTTCATATTTTGACAACGATATGCTAATCGAGCCGTTGAGTATAGGTGGTAATAAATATGAAAAACGCAACATAACATCCATGCCCAAGCCAGACTTTGAACCTAGATCCCAGGGACCGCGGTTTACTACACCAACGTCTAATCCCTGAACACTACCACAGCTAACTACACCACTTTTATCGCAGTTGCCACCCCACTCAATAGGACATGTCCCAGTCTGGATATAGTTCTTTTTGCACGTTTTTTTACTAGGAATAATTTTTCTTAGGAATACATGTTATAGGGTGCACATGCGCACTACCTTTACCTGATGTGCACCTCTTCAGGTGACTAACGTGGTATGTTAGAGGGTGTTTGCATAGTTCGGAAGGAATGTCCAAGATCTCAATCCCAGCATTTGCCTTCACAACTGAGGAAAAGCTCGGGACAAATCTTAAGTCGGGGTTGCCGACTGGTCATAATCGAACTGGTGACCTCCCGATAGAGTTTCGCGTCTTACCGCTGAGCTACCTCTATCGTCCGGTCTGGATATAGTTCTTGTTGTTTTTTGTCTATATTATTGCAATCATGCTATTCGAGGCGACGATGAGGAGAATTACACTACAACACGCCGGAGTTCTATGGATCTGAGCCTCAAACGCGAGCCATCCTACTTACCATGGACCCTCCCAGTGTACAGACAGTACATATAAAGCTCTCGAAATATTGTTAATGTTACTGCTAAGTTACCGTAGTAACCCACTATAATAAGCAGCAACCTTAATGGTTTGTATTTTCATTAAGCTAGCTAGATAGTAATTTAATTCAGTATGTTTCTTTTAATGTGAATTTAAGAATACGTAAAAGTCGGAGGAATTTCTATCTTGATCTTCGTTGTGTGGGATTTCTCGGTTGTGTCTTTACTCTTTACTCTTTACAACGAGTCGAGTGAGAAAATGAGAGCTGATAGAGTTGAATGAGATGGGAGATGGGAGATGGGAGACGCACATCCACATCCGTACAGGAAGTTGTTTGCAAAGGGCTTATCTTCGCATCAAACAGAGAGGTACGTTCGTTCCTCTTAGGAGGCAATCAGTATCACTATATTTCACCCCTTACTTCCCACTCATAACCTGTAGTGGACCGCAGTGGCGTAACGCAAAATTACGGGGCCTGTATATGCAAGTTAGATTTTTGGGCCCCCACTTTTTAAGGGTCGAAATGTGAAATGTAGTGCTCTAAGTATAGTAGAACACTAATTATTTCTGGCACCAGATTACTTACGTTTGTCACTATCTTTTAGTTGTGTAAGTTAAGATTGTATTTTCTGCTATTCTGAATCTGAGAAATCTGTGAATTATTACAAATCGGTGGTTGTCGAGGGGGTCCCTAGGTCGCGAGGCCCGTAAGCACCGCATACATTGCACTAGGGAGCTGCGATACTGGTGGACTGTCGTTGTCTCTCAACACACAACACGTCCGAGAAATGACACTTTTCATCAAGTGGTCAATAATAATGTGTTTGTTGGGTATACCAATTTATTTGTGTGTTTTTTCACCTTTTAAGGAAGGTAAACTGGAATAAAATCAAAGTGGCAGTTATTTTATTATGATACATTTTATAAATCGACATAGCCATTGACGATAACAGTATGTTCTTTACTCAAAATTGTAATCTGGATACGTATCAACAGACTTCAACCTCATAGTGTTTGGATAGCATAAGATAATGATTTTATCAAACATTAGTTTACTCTATGTTTTGAGTGAAAAATTAAAAATTATGAAGCAGATTTGCGTATCTATAATCTAACGATTCTGGAAACCAATTACCTGAGATTAATTTCGTTTGCCGAATTTTTTTTTCAATCAATCCAATTTTGGTTTTAATGTTTGTACTTGTGTCGGTGGTTTAGTAAGTCGTATACATCAAAAGAAGCTCTCACATAATTGTTCTAATTAGTAGTACTGGAACCATGAATATTAATCTTTCTACAGTCGGTACAGATATGGCGGTAAAGTTTCCTACATCCTACGCAAGGTTTTAGCTATTGTCATAATAAAGTTACTACATGCCATAATATATTAGTGGTGTTAATATATTAAAGACACAACAGTTATTATAGATTAATATTTTCCAGAATAGTTAGAAACAGAATGAAGGAGTTCTTGGTGTGCACTGCACACTTACTCTAAACTGTTTTAAATGTAATCCCATCAATTGGATTTTTTAAAGTACAATTCATCATGTGAATGACTTGTATAGCAATTATAGTGGAACTATTTTTCCAAAATGTAGACCCTTACATAAGCTTGCTCAACTGTAACTTTGACAAAATGTAAAATTTCAGAATTCTTTCGCTTACACACAACACCGCTTACACAGAAGGTATATTATTTTACACTTGCAAATTTTGGTAAGTTACTTTATTGAAATTAACTCTTTTTTAATGTTACTACTGATTACAGTTGATTTTCATAAAAGATAACACTATTCATTATACCGTTTGCCGTTTATATACTACAATACTTGGCAAAGTAAAGTAAAAGTAGAGAGCCGACGTAGTAACAGTGGTCGATTAAGCGTTGGTCTATGAAAGCGCGGGTCCCACGTACCAGGTTCAAATCCTGGCTAGAGCATGGATGTCATGTAACGTTTAATTCCCCACTCGTCTCGATTATCATCGTTGCCAAAATATGAGAAGTGCATCACCATGTCATGCAACATTTCTTCATCTTCATACAACCCCCACTCATCGTCTCGATTATCATCGTTGCGAAAATATGAGACGTAAATCCCAGACATGATCATCATCGAAAGTAAAACGGAAAAGTGCAATTTCCCCGGCTCGACCCGCCAGTGTAAGAAAGTGCTCCGTAAACCTTGCTCAACCATGATAACGCCAGCTCGTAAACTGCTCCACACACAAACGAAGGCCTCCTCCTTAGCCTATTACATTTTTATCGATTGTTCTTTGTTCTCCCGTAATGGCGAATATTTCTATGCACACAGCGCAGCGCATGTCCGAGTTGTACCTGTCAAGCAACGAGGCAAGAGGGGGCGGAGTTATTTGCGCCATCAGATGATATATCGATCAGCCGTCCCCACCTTCCAGTGTTCAGCTTTGCATGCTAAACGAGGCGTACGGACTCTAAACCGCCCTCTTTGCATATTACTGCATCACGTGACATCTACACCGCCTCCTATTGGTGAAGGGATTAGATTGTACCGTCCCAAGATGCTGTCGGCTTGCAGTCAATCCTTCTTGCTTCATGAGCTGTACGCGAACATCAATGCCCTAATGTGGATACATTGTGGAAGGATGCAAGGCCGGTGCCAATGTGAACAGATCGCCTTTCTTACTAATAACCGGTCCTTTAATTAGACTATACTGCATTTTTTGGCGTCGACGGAAGATCATTGTGGACTGGAGAGTTAATTGTTAGTCATTTATATTCAGTTGAAGCTATTCCGAACATTTTTAACAGATGTAATTATTTTGTAGGACTGTTGGATCGATCGAATTAACTGAAGTCACTTTTGAAACTGGGGAAGCCGATTTCAGTCGCGTGAATTCAGTTTAAGTAACATTTGTTGGTGTTCATTTATTTATTTTAATAACTTTTTATTATATCATTCAAATGAAGTTGGAGTCAAGAGTCATTATGAGGTGGTTGCGATAGTTTTTGTCAATGGGATTCAGTGAAGTTTTTTGTTCGTTCGTTTGATAGTTGAAGCCACTGTCACTGATGAAAATCGATTAAATCAGTTGTAGTAACTTCATATTGATTTTGATCGTAATAATAGTTCAGTTGAAACATCACATCAACGGTTTGTTTTGGACAAACTCCTAAATAATTGTCCACTTCAACCACTTTAACTCGAGATCATGATGGTGGGTTATCCGACTGTGCATTGGGAGTCCAACGCGCAGATTGCTCCCGCCAATATTGGATGAACCCGACCCATTCTGGACGAACCCGCTATTAAGTGTTTATTGGTCGAATTCGCGATTCAGAGGATTGTTTACTCCAGTGTCCAGTCAATTGACCAAACTCATGTTTTAAGGGAATGTTGCAGACTTTCCGCAAACAACAAACACTGTTTTCTAAACTGGTAGATGATTATATCCACCGAGCTTCTTTTGAACCCGATGTGTCGATGAACAAGTGGAAACAGAACATGTTTTTCTGTTATCAGTACTTTTTTTGTAGGAATCCCTGTTGTAGAGTGAAAGGTAGTCTTTGGCTTATCATATATATATATATATATATATATATATATATATATATATATATATATATATGATTTCTCAGGTTATGTTGGTTGCAATATGTAAAGAAAGGATACATTTTACGGTTAAACCAATCTAAATTTTATTTTTAATGATAAGTCAACGTTTCGACGACTTTAGCGTCGTCTTTTTCAAGACATACAAATATACAAAAACAAATAAATAAAAAACCACAACAACCAAAAAACACTTGCATATAAAAACGAAAACACTGCCACAGCGATACATCACTGGGTAGCTGCTCTAGCAAGCTCCTTATCATTAAAAATAAAATTTAGATTGGTTTAACCGTAAAATGTATCCTTTCTTATATATATATATATATATATATATATATATATATATATATATATATATATATATATATATATATATATATATATATATATATATATATATATATATATATATATATGCTTATCTTCACGTGATTAATTAAGTATATTAGGGTGTTTAATAGTGGGGAAGAGTGTCCGAAGGCTGATAGTATGACCTAATCCAGAGTATTCGTCTTTACGACTGAGGACAACCCCAGAAAAATCTTCTCAGTCCGGACTACCAGTAGCCGGAATCGAACCGGCGACCTCCTGGATAGAGTATCGCGTCTTACCGCTGAGCCACCTCTATCGGTTATGTCTGCACCATTATATATATGCTCATCTTCACGTGATTAAGTAGGTATATTAGGGTTTTTGGATAGTTATTAAGGAATATCCTGGGGCTCAATCCCTACATTCCCTTGTGTCTGAAGAAAGCCTCGGTAAAAACCTTCAGTCAGGATTGCCGTCGTCCGGTATCGAACCGGGGCCTCCCGGTTATGTGTCGCGTGTTACCCCTGAGACGCCTCTATTGGTTCCTCGTTTTATCGATGTTATAAAGTGATAACGGAAGTGCCAGGAGCCTCTACTCGCCTGTGGGTGTGTCTACCCAGCATATTGTTTCAATGTACACTGTTCCAGTGTAGGCCTACATGCAGCTTTCAATTGAACGCTTCATCGGTTCTTCAATGGTGTATTGTGGGTGCGATTGCGGTTTCTTTTCCCAGCAGCGCAGCGGAAGTGTTACTAGGAACCGATGCAAGGTTCGCTAGCTTCAAAAGTAAAACTGTAAACAGGTTTTCATTTACTGTATGAACGGATTAACGGCAATGGGTACCTAGCAATATTAAACCACGCAAAATAAAAGTTATTTTATTGATACCACGAGAAAGCTTCAAGATATTGAAACAGTTATCTGTTTGCAGGATTTGGTTTTGTATCATCTCAACAACGAATGTAACCAATTTTCAAATATTGTAGCTTGTTACGATATTTGCAAGTTTTTTACATTTATTTTTTAGCTGATACAAAACCACATGTCGGGTATAAATTACCTTTCCAATATATTTTAGCGTTCTTACGATATCAATAAAAAAAAATATTAATTTAGCTAGTTACATTTACCGAAGCAAACGTCTCCATTACACTGACTCAAGAAGCGTACGGTCGACTTTTGGTCTGAACGAGTGAACGGGAAAGTTTTCTGCTCTTAAAAAAGGATTTAAAGGTTGCATTAATTGTTGTTATTATTTATTCATTTAAATATACTGCAAGTGTTGCTTATTATTGTGGCCATGAGAAATGTGAGGAGAACAGAAAAAGAATTTGGTCGTAGTACACAGTAACTATTGCTCTCATATACTAACACGACATAACAAGTACGTTAAGTAATTATGTACACAGTAACTGTTGCTCTTATATACTAACACGACATAACAAGTACGTTAATTATGTACACAGTAACTGTTGCTCTCATATATTAACACGACATAACAAGTACGTTAAGTAATTATGTACACAGTAACTATTGCTCTCATATACTAACACGACATAACAAGTACGTTAAGTAATTATGTACACAGTAACTATTGCTCTCATATACTAACACGACATAACAAGTACGTTAAGTAATTATGTACACAGTAACTGATGCTCTCATATACTAACACGACATAACAAGTACGTTAAGTAATTATGTACACAGTAACTGTTGCTCTCATATACTAACACGACATACCAAGTACGTTAAGTAATTATGTACCTACACAGAAACTGTTGCTCTCATATACTAACACGACATAAGAAGTACGTTAAGTAATTATGTACACAGTAACTGTTGCTCTTATATACTAACACGACATAACAAGTACGTTAAGTAATTATGTACACAGTAACTGTTGCTCTTATATACTAACACGACATAACAAGTACGTTAAGTAATTATGTACACAGTAACTGTTGCTCTTATATACTAACACGACATAACAAGTACGTTAAGTAATTATGTACACAGTTACTGTAGCTCTCATATACTTACACGACATAACAAGTACGTTAAGTAATTATGTACACAGTAACTGTTGCTCTCATATACTAACACGACATAACAAGTACGTTAAGTAATTATGTACACAGTAACTGTTGCTCTCATATACTAACACGACATAACAAGTACGTTAAGTAATTATGTACACAGTAACTATTGCTCTCATATACTAACACGACATAACAAGTACGTTAAGTAATTATGTACACAGTAACTGTTGCTCTCATATACTAACACGACATAACAAGTACGTTAAGTAATTATGTACACAGTAACTATTGCTCTCATATACTAACACGACATAACAAGTACGTTAAGTAATTATGTACACAGTTACTGTAGCTCTCATATACTAACACGACATAACAAGTACGTTAAGTAATTATGTACACAGTAACTATTGCTCTCATATACTAAAACGACATAACAAGTACGTTAAGTAATTATGTGCTTAGTAATTGTTGCTCTCTAATACTAACACGACATAACAAGTACGTTAAGTAATTATGTATGAAGAAAACTAATAAAACAAAATTGATCGACCAAATCAAAAATTAACAAAAGTATACATATAAAAGAGTAATTAATATAAAAATAAAATATACACAGAGTAGTAAAAATCGGAGATCGCGAGTCCCACATAAGGCATGTTTTTCTTTGGTAAGTTATTCTGCCTCTTCATAGATCACCCCTCATCGTCTCGAGTAACATGATTAAAAACATATACACCAATAATTGAGACGCGATACAACAGGCGATATCATCATGTTTCTGTCTTGCAGATTTACGCACAGTCTATAAAGATGAAAGAATCTTACGAGTTCAGCAATGTAACTCTAACTTCAACCCAAAACTAATTGTATAGGCCTAACCACGAGCGATAGAGTAATATATTGTTTACCAATGGAAAGAAAAGTTACAGTTCTTGAGATGTGTGTTCATTTCTGCTCCGTTGTTGGGTACAGACGTTATCGCGTTTGTGAAATAACTAATTATTGACCAATTTGAGTGAGCTTCCCACTTAGCTTCCCTATTCACAAGTGAACAACCGAGGTAAATACCGGGCTCGGTATGTGATACTGACGCGGTATCGGTTTTCCGGTAGGGGTCTGCTAGCTTCGATTACTGGCTCATGACAATACCGATCGTGCTCAACTTAAACATCTGGTCTTGCTGTTCATAATTTATTTTGTGAACTAACATATTGCTATTATATTGCGTTTCACATGAATAAGCCTCGTACATTTTGCGATTTTTTGTTGCTGATAAATAAAGATGTTGTACAGTCACTGACACAACGTAAAAGTTATATTAATAGCGATGGGTTGAGATTTTGAGATTCTGAGGTTCATTGCTTCCACGATTAGCCTCGATGGTCTCGGGGTATCCAGGAACTAACAAAACTGTATTCCATAAAACTAAGTAATAATTTGTATGAGATGTTTTTCTTTATTTGTATTGAATTCCCCAAAATAATAGCTGCATTTTGGAAAGATTTGTCCAATAGTACTAATAACAATAACATATATAGTAAGAAGACCGCGTGCTGTCGCCTTAGCCACTAAGCACTAAGCAAAGGCGTCCATGGTATCTTTCGTTTAGTTGTCTCTTAATTACGCGCTCCTTCAGGGTCCAAAATTCGTCAAAATCGGTCCACAAATGGCTGATTTAGTTTGCCCTGTCTTTGGAAGATTATAATTTGTATTTTCATTTGAGGCGTGTTGGAGAACTGTATAAGCCGTGCTGGACATGAATATACTTTTGGTCGTACCTGTCTGTAAACGGAAACAGCGTGACCACAAGGTCACGCTGTTTCCGTTTAGTCATAGCGGCTCCGTGCTGCATTTGTTGTGGTTATTCCGAACCCAATCAGTTCTTACCCCTAACGCAGGTGATTCTTCCTTTGTCACTCCTTAACAAAACTCACGTGATAACGTTCAGAAACCGTTTTATGGCTTTGTTTTCAGCTCCACTCCAATAGCTCGTGGGAGTTCTTTAATATCATTAGAAAAACTACATAATTAATTACAACTTATATTTATATATTACAATTTTGATTTTCATTAATTTATAAATCATGAATCATATCGGGGGGGTTAATAATTATTATGATGATTTATTATAATCACCCACATCTTTAGAGCTCATTAAAGCCAGGGAATATTATTTGGTTTTTCAAGGGTCTACTAATTAATTACTGCAGTCTGTTGGCGCGGTGTGTATGCTGGCGGTCGATCGGTCCTAGCTTTTAATTGGCGGTTTATTTTCCCTCATACAAGCCTGCTCTGGAGCCCGCGATCCCACGCACAAGTTAAATTAAACCAATAATTGGAACAATAATTCTTCGGGCAGCTCTGGCTCGCTGCGGGCAGTATGTAGTCATATGCACAAGGTTGGTACTGTGACACTGGACGCAATTGCCACCACACATTTGGGGCATATATAAACACGTTCTGATTGTTGTGTTGTTACAAGCAATTTAACAACTCTGTACAATGTTGGCAAAGAAAAAAGTCAATAAATAAATAAATGTACTGTTTTATAAACGATTTATATGTATAGAAAAACAAAATGTTCCATCGTGATTCGCACAGTTTGGTAGAAATGACAAGATCATGAAGTTCTTTCTCAAACACCGATTTAATTGTTTTGAATCTGAGTTGATCTTTTGTAACTCCGAATGTTGACGTGGATACAAAATTCCGTTGCTTTGTTTAGAAAAAAAACTATTTCAGATGCCGAGTATGCGTGTTTTTTTACACCTTGGTTTGATTTCCAATACTTGCTTTTGACATATTAACGAGTAGTGCTTCCCAATCTCTATACTAGCCTGGTATTTGGAATCGGGTAGTATTTGTTTTAGCAACCCCACAATGATTACATTATTTACATTCCTTAGTCACATAAACAATAGGAGAGCTAAAAGAAGATTTAAGTATAAACAATCAGAAATTGCTACAGAGGAATATGAGACATGCCTGTAGTAAGATAATATTATTTTTCTAGTTCAGCATAGCATCCCGTTTTCATACAACAAACATTATATGTTTGATATTATTTTGTTTTGATGTAACAATACTTCAGAAAACTGGCATGATGACATATTTAACCAACTTCTCTGGAACATTGAAAAACAGGTGCAGGGTTAGTACTAAACTAATGAAACATGCTGTTAGAAGCATATCATTTAAATCTGACGTACCTTTTCACATGATATTCAAATATGATAAACCAAAATTGTCATATATTTTAAACTAATTTTCGAAAAATTACTTTGCATAACGGTTATTTGAATCGCCCCAAAATTTGAACAAAATCTTTTATCGCGTAGAATTTCCCGTCGACGTGTATTGGAAAAGTAGCCTGGTTTATGTGTCGAACGAGCTGGAATCATATTACATTATTAAATTTACGGGATTTTCGAAGCTCTGGAAATATTAGCGACACATAGATTGTGGTTTCATACCGAACAAACAGTACCTTAAAACAAAATGTTATTTGTATGAAGAATGGTTTGTAAATAGGTAAATTCTAAATCTGATAGAACTTCTATAATAATTTAAATAAAATTCACGTTTACCATTTCGATAGTTTGTAATTTGATTGTACGGTGAGATTGTTGTCAAATATATTGAAGGGTTATTTTGAGATCAGACAATCGAGCATTGTTAAACGGAGTTGCTTTAGGTGGATCTCAAACGAATGTGTTCAAAAATTAAATTCACTCACTGTGCTCAAGAAATAAACTCACCCTTGGCTTTCACTCGACTCAAGATAGTCGCTTTCTCATTCCATTCATTTGAATGATTTAGGCCGGTCTTCGTTATGCGCAGTTGTAACATAAAACATTATTAAATATGTCTTCATATTATCTGATGGGCGTAACATTATTGTAATTGTATTTGTTTTATTACAATCAAGCGGGGAGTAAAGCAATGCTGATGATATCATAAAGATTACAGGACTAAGAAAACGCATATATTTTTTTTAAATGCACAATAATTATGCTGTGCAAGACATAGGTGACTCAATTCATTTGTCATTCAAGATTGCACAAGAGAATAACATGTTTTAGCGGTGTTTTGTGCGTGCAGTTGTGTAACCTTGTTAATAGTGATAAATCCCCTCTTTATTATCTGCATTTAGCAATAAAGAATACATAATATTATGAAAAGGTACGTCAACTTGTCTCTGGATTGCATCGCCAAGGTATAGAAGATCCAAGCCTATTGTTTGCCAACTAGCTCGCCATTCTTCTGTGATGCACAAAAACTGCACAACACAACATCTGGAATAGAACAGTGCTGATTTATGGCAGGCTGTCCATCTTTCGCTACACATTGTTAAAATTACCATAAAAATGCATGATAGTCCATGGATCCGCGCTCTCGGATATAAATTTCGCCCTTCACGAATTCTCAATTTACATCCGAAATTCACATAACCCCATCTCATTCCACCCCAATTTTCAAGGATAAAGTATTTATGTTGCCGTTCGTATTCAAACATTATTCGCTATTGTTGTCAACGGCATAGAAAAGACTGGTGTGCAAATCTCTATGCAACAGCAGTGTTTTGTTTCTCGAATCCTTTGGCTGCAGACGCTACAATCGGATTGGTTCAGAACATATTGAATTAGACTTACTGGTTAAAGAGGGTGATTTTAAATTCAATATATGAATGAATGAATGCATGATGGAGTGAGCCGTTAGCTCAAGAAGGGTGCACCGTGTCTTAGCAGCAGAGTTGAATAGGTTTTTTACCCTGGCAAGGCGCGTGGATCATGGGACAGCGCGCGAACAGGCCCCGATCCCTCGCGTGGCCTATCCAATACCACTGCTATCAAACAGAGTTATACAATTCATTTGAAATAGTATTGTGATTCGTTTGATTCTAACCCTTTCCCGAGGGGTGGGGTGGGGGAAGGCAGCAATGGCGTGCAACAGCTCTGGTTGCTTGCGACCACAAGAAACCTGAATATTTGTCATTCAACGGTGATTTTCAAGTACACATCAAACGTATCACTTGAATAAGGTAAAGGCTACGAAAGCGTACAAACTTGTTTTTAGATAATGGCTGACTTCGTCTGGAATGGAACTACAAGGACCTTTGCGATTTAACCAACTATATAGGGCTTAAGGAGCTTGCATTTTCACACGTTTTTTTTTTAACGAATTTAGAACTTTTTAAGTATTCGTGAGTCTCGATTGAAAAGTGCGTATTAGTCGTATTTCAGGGAGGGGAATTCGAACTTTTTCTTCTTCAGCGGAAACTTTAAAAAAAATAACCTTTTTTTGAAGAGAGGATATTTTTAGATGCATTTGAATAGGGGATAACACAGCAGTGTTTGGATGCTCAATATAGCTGACACACAGTTTGGCAGGACACAGTGAGCCTATAGTAATTGAGGCTAGGCGTGTAGACACAGACACTTTGGAGTTCATATACGTTTATAAAAATATGTCTTATTGAAATAAGAAATTGTGTGTGAAGTTTGTGCTGTACACTTTACTTTTCTCATTAATTCTTAGTAACTTTGTTTGTGATTGTTATTTTATTGGAAACATTTAAAACATTTTATAATTCTAAGGTATTGTTTTCTGGAATGAGAATGCATTGTTATTTCCAATACAGACTGTCTACATGTTCGGCTACCTAACATAAAAAGGAAATGTCCCACTGTACTGAGCCATGTATAAATGACGAAACCAATAGCCCTAGATAAACATAAAATACAAATTTGAATATTATGTAGTTATACGTTGATTCTAAAGGTTTAAAGATTTGTATCCGTCACGGTAGCAATCCTAGAATTCTTTCCTTAGTATTAATTGTCACTAAACATTGTACCCTATACAGAAGTATACTGTGAATTCTGTCGTACCATTTACTTGTTTATTTATTTAATTAATAAACTGTAACTGTGGGCGTAGGAACAGACAATGTGTCATTTCCATTATTTATCAAACGTAAAAGAAAATCAAACATGAGCTATGTTTCTAATGGGAATGTCACTATTACTTACGCATTTATGCTTAGGCAATAAAGTATCAAAATATGTCGCATGGTGTTTTTCTTCATCCATTATACGATTGTGAAAGTTTCATGATGTATCTTCTCCAGTGAAATATTGACTTTAGATGTCTATAGGACTGCACCTGCAAACGGGACGAACTAACGCTAGTTGTGCCTACTATCATTTCATGTTAACCGTCGGTTAAACGCACTGCACTTGGCGTGGTTTAATTGGAGTGTTTGTTAACTTTATCAGCCATTAGTGTAACCAGAATGCAATTATATACAATGAGTTCTTTGTATAAATCTTTTTCTATATTTATAAAAACCCGGAATAAATGCCTGGAATTTCTTCTGCGGCCGACTGCTGGAATTAGTCGCTATACATATGGAACATGTGTTTTGTCTTTTATAGGAATGCTGCCGGTCCATCAACAGATCAAAAACTAGCACGACTATGTCACAATTTATAATTTATAACGTTATTAAACGTTTACCAGCGTTGTTGGTCTGTTTTTGCAATTGTGAGATTTCATCTATGATGGCCTAGCTAGAGTGTAACTGGTAAGTGTCTTCATATATCTTATCATTTTGTTGTCACCTAGCCTGTCCACTTTGCCTTTTGAAACCCCTGCGATGAATGTGGTGCTCCGCACAATAAACATGTTGCACTTTGTAGTTCCCGCAATAAATGTGTTACCCTTTGTAGCCCCCCCGCCGCAGTAATGTGTATTGAATATCATGAGCGTTCGGCAGTAGGAGTTTTACAGATGTATTGACCGTCAACCAATTACTCACTAATAGTAGGATTATTATAAATATTTACCTATACTTGTAGAGGGATGTTATATCTATGCATGGTATTAAGTTCATTTGTCACCAACCTATTCAAAAATAATGTACCCATTTGTAAACAGATTCTCCGTGTTATTTCGCCGAACATTTTCGACGAAAGTAATTTATTTGCATAATTCAAACGTGAATATATTATTTTTGAGCAGGCTTGTCACAAATGTACTTAAAACCATGCGTAGATATGACACCCCTCTGCAAGAAGGTATAAATTTTCAAATTAATCCTATTATTTGTTTAAGAGAAATTACTTGACTAAAAACGTCAAAACTACTTCCGAACGCTTTCACTGTTTCGGTCCGGTAATAAATGTTTTACACTTTGTAGCACCAGAAAAATAAATAGTGTAAGCGTTTGTGGTCCAAGTAAAATACAGGTGCTGCCGTTTCTACTCCACAAACAATGTCTACCGCAAGTCTTATGTGCATCGAGGCTAATCGAAACGATGTATGCAGCTATATCCTGTGATCTCACCACGGCTTCACGGCAGAACGCGGAAATGTGGTCGGATGTTCCCATTTATCGAATGCTACGACGCAAAAGATGTTGTTTTTATTATTTTATATAATTGCTGGGATAGTTTTGGGTTTACTTAAGAGAATTCAGCGCATTTAATAGATTATTATAAATTATGATAAGTTAGAAATAAAATACATATTTCATAAGATATAAAATTATCTCGATTTGGAATCGCGCACTGCCCATGACGAGTAACAAACCTACGTTCTTAATCTTATGACTAAATTATGTAAATGTTTATCTTAATGGTTTCCTAATGCTCAGCTTTGATAGAAGAATATGCTTAACAGGATGTAGGGCACGTTAATTTTAAAATTATTATTCAGAAAGAAAAAAAAGATTAATTATGAACATACCACGTGTTAAATATATTTTTTCTTTAAATTACACAACAATGTTGTTTGAGATTTGACCGTGCGCGAGGTAACTCTTAGGCATCTATTGTAACGATACATGAATTTATAGTCCTCTCGTATGCATCACGAGTCACAACCGCACTTCTGGGAACTAGGCCCAAGTCTACATGAATTAGCTAACAGTCAAAATCTCGACTTCAAATCTTGTAAAATATTTAACAGGTTGCAAATCAGGGCTCAATAATTATATGTACAGAAAAATGAAGTTCATTACAAGAATAATTAATATTATTTATTTACAATATAGTTAGTCCAGATGGGTGGGTTGGGGGTAACAACGGCGTGCGAGCCGCTATGACAGTAATATCAACTATTGGGATGCGCATTGGAAGTCCTCAAATCAGAATAAAATATCATTGATCACTCAGTCTATTCTGGCATCTGTGTTCTCAGTGTTGCATATTGATTTAGTCAATCAAACAAACTAATAAATTAATATTATGTCCTATACCCACTCAGTTAAATAAGAAGTATTTTCAGTGTTGGACATAATAGATATTTTGTAATGTGCAACGTTAAATTTTCGCCGTTTTACGTGTGTGCGCCAGTATCATTTCGATATATTTAAATCGATTCCAGAAATTAAGATACGCTATAGGCCGAACGGGGAATAAAGCCCTGGTTCTTCTGTTTGGGAGCAGGAATAAATCTGAAGGACGACCGAGAAACAAATATTATTCAATAATCACTTCGAAAAGCAATTGCTAATTAACTGACACCCCGATATTATCGAATTTCATATTCAGTAATTTTTTATGAATATTAATAAAACGAGATAATAATTATATGTTTTATTATTATTAAATAATACACGGTTCCCTTTTCCTTAGAACAAAGCTACTATCGTATAGATTATCTTTAGAGGTTAGCGCTTAATTAACAAAACTGCCACTATACAGATAAAACGGATGATAACTATAGACAAAAGTCAAATGATAGGGTAATAAAAAAGTATAAATATGCTAAACATCCGATTTGCATTCTAGAAATGCATCATGGGACAAACATGATTTTACCTCATTCTCAAAAAAATTTTATTATAAATTTCTTAGTTAGTTGAATGAAATTCTATGGCACGCAATATTACAAAGCACGCTTGTTGTTTACCATATTTATTATCGAATGCTGGTATCTTTACGTATCCTGCTTCTCTGAAATGAGTGCATACTGCATAGCATCATGATTTATGTATGTGCTTGCTGATACTAACACTTCAATATCAACTACGATAATAGTATTGAGAGTTACCATTAAAATAGTGTGACGATTCACAGTTAGTAGGTAACCTGAAATAATTGTCCTCTCTTGACAATTGTTTATTATGAGAGTAATACTAATACAGAAATACAGGAATAATTTTCCATTAATTTATGTACTTAAACGATAGAAAAACATAATAATTCAAAAATGTGGTACTTCAAACACTAATAAGAAAATCTATGCCCACCTGAAATGAAGCAGAAATGCGGCAACGGTGCTCAGTTCACTCTCTCGGTAATCATCACTGCATTAAAAATAAATCAAAACTAACTAAATAAATGACAATAAACACAGAAAAAGTAATGTCTATGTTTTGCCCGAATTCAATAGTATTATATCCTACCATCTCTGGGACTGACATGTTAATTACTTAGGATTCGAACCCAGGACCTCAACTGTCATGTTTAACCGATTCGCATGTTTATCCTTGATCTGTTAAATTTACAACATTGTAAAAGTGACACCGAACATCATATCTCAGGTGACACATTAGATTTATATTTTAATGGCCCTCGGGCGTCTTTTTGTTGTGTACAACTTAATGAAATGTACATATTAATGACGTGAATGCGCATTTCCACTGTATGTATATTAATATGTCCAGACCCCTAGTACGTAAAGGATTAGGACTCATTCAACAAGTTCCATGCATATGTTAACTTAATGTCATGTTCAACAAGTCTTACAGATAATAAATTCAGTTATGATTTCGACCTAGGAATAAAATTATTTCTGTTGGTTTCAACGGGAATGGCAGTTGTAGAATACACAATCGCTAAGTCGGTTTCAATTCAATTACATTGAAGAAATGAATAGTTCCAATTTTAAGCAATTTTTTACTTGAATCGCCAATTTTAATCGCGTAATGTGTTTTTAAAGGGTACATGGGACTTAACTCGCGTGATGTGTGTCTTAAGGGTACATGGGACTTAACTCGCGTGATGTGTGTCATAAGGGTACATGGGACTTAACTCGCGTGATGTGTGTCTTAAGGGTACATGGGACTTAACTCGCGTGATGTGTGTCTTAAGGGTACATGGGACTTAACTCGCGTGATGTGTGTCCTAAGGGTTAATGGGACTTAACTCGCGTGATGTGTGTCTTAAGGGTACATGGGACTTAACTCGCGTGATGTGTGTCATAAGGGTACATGGGACTTAACTCGCGTGATGTGTGTCTTAAGGGTACATGGGACAACTCGCATGATGTGTGTTTTAAGGGTACATCGGACTTAACTCGCGTGATGTGTGTCTTAAGGGTACATGGGACTTAACTCGCGTGATGTGTGTCTTAAGGGTACATCGGACTTAACTCGCGTGATGTGTGTCTTAAGGGTACATGGGACTTAACTCGCGTGATGTGTGTTTTAAGGGTACATCGGACTTAACTCGCGTGATGTGTGTCTTAAGGGTACATGGGACTTAACTCGCGTGATGTGTGTCTTAAGGGTACATGAGACTTCACTCGCGTGATGTGTGTCTTAAGGGTTAATGGGACTTAACTCGCGTGATGTGTGTCTTAAGAGTTAATGGGACTTAACTCGCGTGATGTGTGTCTTAAGGGTTAATGGGACTTAACTCGCGTGATGTGTGTCTTAAGGGTTAATGGGACTTTACTCGCCTGATGTGTGTCTTAAGGGTACATGGGACTTAACTCGCGTGATGTGTGTCATAAGGGTACATGGGACTTAACTCGCGTGATGTGTGTCTTAAGGGTACATGGGACTTAACTCGCGTGATGTGTGTCTTAAGGGTACATGGGACTTAACTCGTGTGATGTGTGTCTTAAGGGTACATGGGACATAACTCGCGTGATGTGTGTCTTAAGGGTTAATGGGACTTAACTCGCGTGATGTGTGTCTTAAGGGTACATGGGACTTAACTCGCCTGATGTGTGTCTTAAGGGTTAATGGGACTTTACTCGCGTGATGTGTGTCTTAAGGGTACATGGGACTTAACTCGCGTGATGTGTGTCTTAAGGGTTAATGGGACTTAACTCGCGTGATGTGTGTCTTAAGGGTTAATGGGACTTAACTCGCGTGATGTGTGTCTTAAGGGTTAATGGGACTTAACTCGCCTGATGTGTGTCTTAAGGGTACATGGGACTTAACTCGCGTGATGTGTGTCATAAGGGTACATGGGACTTAACTCGCGTGATGTGTGTCTTACGGGTACATGGGACTTAACTCGCGTGATGTGTGTCTTAAGGGTACATGGGACTTAACTCGCGTGATGTGTGTCTTAAGGGTACATGGGACTTAACTCGCGTGATGTGTGTCTTAAGGGTTAATGGGACTTAACTCGCGTGATGTGTGTCTTAAGGGTTAATGGGACTTAACTCGCGTGATGTGTGTCTTAAGGGTTAATGGGACTTAACTCGCGTGATGTGTGTCTTAAGGGTTAATGGGACTTAACTCGCGTGATGTGTGTTTTAAGGGTTAATGGGACTTAACTCGCGTGATGTGTGTCTTAAAGGGTTAATGGGACTTAACTCGCTTATAAATTACCGGTTTTTTGTTGGTGGTTTGAAAACGCTCTATAAGTATTGATAAGTGAAACACTCGGAATTAGGTTTTGTATTAGCTAAACAATGAATTTAAAAACTGTTAAATATTTTCATTGTTACGATTGTCGTTTTGATAGTGGATTAATTATTCTAAACTATGGAATTAATTACAGAAATGAAAATATTTGGTATTTGATTTTTTCATTATATTATATATTTTGATATTTTTGATATAATATCTTGATTTTTGAAGATTTTTAAATTCATTTTTTAGCTGATACAAAACCAAGTTCTGGGTAGGAAATATTTTTTCAATATCTTGAAGCATCCTTAACGTACCGTAAAATAAATGCGCTTGCCGTACCGGTAGACCAAGAAATTACAGTCAAAATAGGCTACCATAAAAAATATTGAACGGAAAATAATATTTTTGGGTATATCGTTAATATTGACAGTACCACCCTACGAAAATTTAAGAAATAAATAATTTTGGTTCTTTCATATCTAATTTTTGTATGTATGCGTACTTAACAAAAATGAAAACCGTGAACACACAGTGACTACGGACCGGTATTATGATATTATGACAGACAGTTAAATATTTAGCCTCCCGCTATCTTGTCTCCATGGCAACCATCACTCAGAAGCGTGGTTATGTTTGGGATGACCAGTTAGCGGCGGGCCAAGTATTTAGTTAGCGGTCTGTCATAATACAAGGCCTCAGACAAGTCAGTCAATTCAAACCAAGTAATGTACAAAAACACGTTTGATAAAGAACGATTAGTACTTTCATTCGCCATTGTCACTACCGTAATGTCTATTAGTTCTTAGTTCCACAAACATTTTATATTGGTTTGTTTATAGAGATTTCGTTTTCAAGGCAGATTATGTATTGAACTTGATCCATGACTGAGGATACTCTGGGATCAGCCCTGCTTGATCTCTTAGCGGCGTGGCAAGGAAGTCACACCACAAAGCATATCCATGACTGAGGATACTCTGGGATCATCCTTGCTTGATCTCTTAGCGGCGTGGCAAGGAACTCACACCACAAAGCATATCCATGACTGAGGATACTCTGGGATCAGCCTTGCTTGATCTCTTAGCGGCGTGGCAAGGAACTCACACCACAAAGCATATCCATGACTGAGGATACTCTGGGATCAGCCTTGCTTGATCTCTTAGCGGCGTGGCAAGGAACTCACACCACAGAGCATATCCATGACTGAGGATACTCTGGGATCAGCCTTGCTTGATCTCTTAGCGGCGTGGCAAGGAACTCACACCACAGAGCATATCCATGACTGAGGATACTCTGGGATCAGCCTTGCTTGATCTCTTAGCGGCGTGGCAAGGAACTCACACCACAGAGCATATCCATGACTGAGGATACTCTGGGATCAGCCCTGCTTGATCTACTAGCGGCGTGGCAAGGAACTCACACCACAGAGCATATCCATGACTGAGGATACTCTGGCATCAGCCTTGCTTGATCTCTTAGCGGCGTGGCAAGGAAATCACACCACAAAGCATATCCATGACTGAGGATACTCTGGGATCAGCCCTGCTTGATCTCTTAGCGGCGTGGCAAGGAAGTCACACCACAAAGCATATCCATGACTTAGGATACTCTGGGATCAGCCTTGCTTGATCTCTTAGCGGCGTGGCAAGGAACTCACACCACAGAGCATATTCATGACTGAGGATACTCTGGGATCAGCCCTGCTTGATCTCTTAGCGGCGTGGCAAAGAACTCACACCACAGAGCATATCCATGACTGAGGATACTCTGGGATCAGCCTTGCTTGATCTCTTAGCGGCGTGGCAAGGAACTCACACCACAGAGCATATCCATGACTGAGGATACTCTGGGATCAGCCTTGCTTGATCTCTTAGCGGCGTGGCAAGGAACTCACACCACAGAGCATATCCATGACTGAGGATACTCTGGGATCAGCCTTGCTTGATCTCTTAGCGGCGTGGCAAGGAACTCACACCACAGAGCATATCCATGACTGAGGATACTCTGGGATCAGCCTTGCTTGATCTCTTAGCGGCGTGGCAAGGAACTCACACCACAGAGCATATCCATGACTGAGGATACTCTGGCATCAGCCTTGCTTGATCTCTTAGCGGCGTGGCAAGGAAATCACACCACAAAGCATATCCATGACTGAGGATACTCTGGGATCAGCCTTGCTTGATCTCTTAGCGGCGTGGCAAGGAACTCACACCACAGAGCATATCCATGACTGAGGATACTCTGGGATCAGCCTTGCTTGATCTCTTAGCGGCGTGGCAAGGAACTCACACCACAGAGCATATCAACCTGTTACAGAGAACAGGCCTAAGCTACTTTACGAGACTATCATGAACTAGAAGCAAAACGAAACGACATATGGTGGAATTATTATAAAAGATAATTAAAGTATTTTCTTGGTTATGATCGAGACATAATGATTCACTAATTACCTCGATCTTAGACCCGAAGACGATTATGAGTTTGTGAGTCGAGTCTTCGCCAAGTTCTATATAGTGGTTAATTATATGTATGCATAAGGGCAATCATTTCGAGGATAGTCTAGCTGAGCTTCATGGCTTCATGGCTGGATAGAGAACTAAAGCATAATTATCAGGGCTATACGTGTTGGGTCAACACTAAGATATGATCAGCTTTATAAGGTGAGTGTGGTGCAACGTATACAAATGTGGAGCGCATCGGTTGGTGGTAGCTATACCTAGCTAGCTAGCTAGCTATTATTACAGACAATGTTATTTTCTATGGTTAAAATTTAGAACTGAATAAACGTTTAGTCGACATAATTGTTGGTTGTTTAGGAAATACGTGGAAATAAAAACAGTTCGTTTTGAACAGCGTGAGAAACGAAGTGTTGAAATGCAAAAAGAAAACGTCTCCACTTTGAAGGCAAGTTTTTTTGGAATTCATTTGATTTTAAATGAAATCCTCTCCTATTTGATACAACTTCAGTCGTAGATTACGAATCAGAATTCCAGTCGAAATGTCAGTTTCAATAGCTTGTTACTGATATTAGTTGAAAGGAACGCGGTGTGGAACTCACAGGATTTGAAAAAACGTAAAAACGAATGACCACACATCGTCTCGATTAGCCACATGCCCACAAATACGATATTAAATGGTTTAGTGTACGTGTTAAGTGCTTTAAAAAGATTGAACACTTGAGAACCAAGATTTTTTGTTTCTATCTTTAAAACTACATTTATAATACAAATGTAGGAATTAACCAGAGCTGAACAGTGAACATTATAAGACCAGTAATCTTCAAACAAGTATCCAAGATGTATATTGCCTTGACTTTGAATTTAAAGTAGGAAAATATGAGATATTATTATATACATCCGTTCCTTTTTTTAACGCAATACGTGTTGCATACTTTTTTTAAATGTTTTCTGTAGAGTAACGACCCTGAGCAAGAGTCGTTTTAAACAAGGATCCAAAGCTACGCCGTCCTTTCAGATAGGACGTAAAGATGATAGTTCCCTTGGTACTCAGGAATAGGCCACGTGCTCGTACCAGGTTTGTTTCCCTCCTCCCTTCCTCATTACCATTCATCAATCATCATATTATGATAGTCTAATAAATTTGTACTAGTGGGACATCGGTCCTGTTGCAAATATAGAATATATATAGACCAACAAACTTTTTTTGTATTTCTTCCACTTTTCGAGAAGAGATTTGAGCCCACTCTCTTATGGCTTCCATGCAAACACTCGCCTCAAATGCTGCCGTCTTCCCCAAACTTCGTGCCTTTATTTCGTCCAAGATAAGAGAACCTACTAAAGAAACACTATGATTAACAGTTTTCTAATCGTGCTGCAGCTGACCCGAAGCTATTGTTGTGTATCATTTGAGCTGGAACTGCTTCATTCCTAAAATCAGGCCAATTATTTCCTACTCTGATTTCACTAACATCCAGATACAGATGGGCCTATACGATACGGTATGACCTGTGTTTAAGGTCAGACTTGACAATATACAATATACAACGATCTATAGTTATGTTAGTTAGTAATTGGTGCTTTACGACAGCTACATCACGCTAGGGTCGTCATAAGGGAATCCAAAATTAAGGGGGGGAGTGGTTTTAGGGGTCTTAGAGTTTCGGTGGGCGTTTGGATCCCAAAGACGGCTGCATGTATGAAGAATTGAGAAGTAGAAGAGGGAAAATGATGAAGATCACGTGAGGTAAAATATAGGAATGACAAAAGAGATGCACGAGAGTCCTCTTTGCGGACACCGGTCACCCCGAGGAGATCCGAACCAAACGTCCCATTGTAGCTCACTCTGCATATACATAGAGGGTCCAAGATATTCTGTCAATAAGGTTTCTATTTAGAATCTCTTGAAATTAACCAAACATGTTTTCATTATTCCGTAATTGCATTTCATTTAGTTCATCCTCTGAAAAATATGATAATACTTTGATCAAACAATGTTAATGAGACGTTCTAAAATTTTAATGCTGATTATTCGTATAAATGATGATGAAACTTTTTGTTGATTTCCGTTTAAATTTATCTCCTTTGAATCGAGTTTAAAAATTTGCATAACCACATGGCAACGAATCTGAAATCTTTAAATCCCTGCACAAATCAATTACTTCATTTAAATGCTATGTGCAGTGTTTTCGTATGACACTCCTCGTCATTCAACTGCTCGTTCGGATATAGTCACGTTCCACTCTGCCTCTTTGATGAAACCAACCCTAGTACGAAAACTAAAAGCTAATATGAGCCCTTTCCTTCTATTTCTCTTTGGAGTCATAATAATCAGCATTCAGAATGCCACTGCCGTCTATCTATATGTTGCGCCCCGCCCGAGATGAAATGAAGGAAAACTTACTAAAACCCTGGGAAAAGATGAAGAAGAAAACTTAATGAAAAGAAGACGCAAAAGCTTAGGTCGCGCTTCGATCTCCTTCCGAGTTTTCTTTTTCACCTAAGACATATTTTCACTCTCACTAGATGGAAGACATCAGTTCGGTCGCATATACCGTTTAACAAGCACATATTTCACGTTTTGCTTGAGATCAAATGCGGATAAATGGGGGGTCTCCCCCCTCCCTCCGTGCCATAATCATTAAAACCATGTACGGTACTGATACAAGATCTATTCGCTCCTTCCCCCTCCCCCCCCCCACTTCATAATTGTTTTAGTTTAGTGTTATAACACAAAACACACAAAAATCCTTCTGAATTAGATAACTTTCCGGACACTAATGAAGAGAATTCCGGGCCCAAAGTATCAACACACCAAGCGGTATTCAGACACCCAGAAAAACCACTACCAGAAGGAAATCCTTGCTTGTCACTGCTGCAAACACCAGGGCCCGGATTCACAAGAGGTCCTAAGTCTTTATTTGGTCTCATCTAACTTTGAATCTCTTGTGAATCCTAGAAAATATCTAGGAACAGATTTTAAAACATATTGTTGGAATGGTCATTGTTCTTGTTCCCAACTGAAATTAGTAACTTCTTCATGTGACCTGGGTCTTGTTACAAGATGTCCAAAGTTAGGCCGGTTTTAGAGTTAAGACCAGAAAAAGAGTTAGGACCTCTTGTGTGAATCCGGGCCTTGGATTCTTATAACTTTCTGATGCAATTTTGTGTTAACAGTTTACTGACCGTTACTTTTTTGTCAATTATCTCAAATTAACTATTCTACTTTTATCAGCCATTAAGCAAAATATGTAATTAAACATTCAAAGTGATGGTATACTTGGGCTTGACTCACTACCGGTAAAGCTAGAGGTACTGGTTGCTGGATGCTAGCCTTGTATCATTACTTGGGCTTATGTAGCAAATAGCAACTGCGCTCATGACCATCCTAAGTTGCTCGTCGGTAAACCAGCTTCTATTCACTGAGGGCAGAGCGCGCGAGGTAAACAGCCGTTATTAAAATGCTCGATTAGAATCCGAGATAGTCAAGTACTTAAAAATAAAATTAACTTGATCCTGTAAGGAAATTGTTTCCTTCCATGAAAGACTTTTTTGTTCCTATATTGCGTTACAGTATTTTGGGTAGCTGCCCACTTTTTG
This sequence comes from Isoperla grammatica, assembly GCA_945910005.1. NCBI lineage: Eukaryota > Metazoa > Arthropoda > Insecta > Plecoptera > Perlodidae > Isoperla > Isoperla grammatica. Next base: position 31,753,471 of record OX246746.1, on the reverse strand, counting down.
TAGATAAACGTTAGTTTATGCATCAAGATCAGTCGAAGCAATGGTGATAAACACGCATATATAGATACGAGTTTGGAAAGTAGTATCTTCAAGTGTGGTGTGAGTGTAAACGTCTACGTTTCACAAGGGCGGCATAACTATTACAGCTTTTTGATCTGACAAGCTTTAAATAACCAAGTTCTACCTCTTCAGTCACGTTAGAAGGTTTCAATTCAATTCAATTCAATTCAATTCAATTCAATTCAATTCAATTCAATTCAATTCAATTCAATTCAATTCAATTCAATTTTTAGGTCATTTTATTCCCACAAACCAAACATACTTCCACCAGTACATAAAAACAATAAACATTTATGAAACATAAGAAAACAAAATATAATATAATATGCATACAAAAAACTGAAAACCTTGTTATGGGAAGCTAGCGTAAGGAACGGCATCCTTGTGGTCGAGCTGACAATGTAAATTAAATATGTATACATAACAGACAGTCAGTGGAAAGAAAGTAATCATAATAATCAGCAAAACAAAACTATGTATAAAATGATATACATATATAATTAAAGTTAGAAATAGGAACTATAATTAATGAAAATTTAGTTTCAATTAGGAACGTAGGTATAGCACACAAAAACATGTTATTAGCAAAGAAAATTAATACAAATAAGTTAAGATGCAAAACAAATACTCGATTCCAGCAGCATTATACAGGTTCGATAGCTTTATAAAATTAATTCAAAAATTTAAATTTAACTTACTAAAACCACGCACATGTAACCAATCATTGACCTTTTTTTTTAAATACAAATAAACTAGTGGCACACCTTATTTCAAATGGAATTTCATTAAATATTTTTGGTCCTAGGTAGTCGACATGCCGCCACCCCATTAACTTATATTTACGGGGTTTACAGTTAACTTATATGTTGCGCCCAATAACGCACTCCTAGTTTTATGAGGCGGAGATGCATCTAAATAGGTTGAAGATTTATAAAATTTTAATTTTTTTAAGATATGTATCAAAGCAGATTTAACATATATTTGCCTAATGTCTTACACGTTGGTAATTTGGAATGTCAAGTCACAAGAAAACTGTATGTGTTTGTTTAAAATTATGTTTAGTAACAATTTTTGCATAGATATCAATGGTTTAAGTAAGGTATGACATGCTAACTCCGCCCCAGCCAATGATACCATATTGTAAGACATTGCCCCAAAGCTCTATAAACAGTCATCACTACCTTCCTGTTTACACATTCCCTTGATCTATAAAAAACAAACAGGATATTTCGAATTCTTTTTACTAAGGCAGCAACTTGCACATTCCATCTTAGGTGCTTATCTAACATAATTCCCAAATATTTTGCATTTTCTTTTGCTTCAATTTCATAACATTGGCATGTACTTTCACCTAAACAATTTGATACGTGTAATTTTAAAGAAAATTCACAATCAGGGAGCGTTTTCGAATCAATAGTAAAAGGTATATAAATAAATAGTCTTACTTTCATTTAAAGTTAGCATATTATCTTGTAACCACTCATAAATAATTTGTAACTCCAGATTTGCATGCATAAATACTTGGTGCCAGTTCTCACCTGTAAAAATCAGGACCGTATCATCAGCATAGGTTAAAATTGCCCGATAATTTTAATATCACACAGATCATATAAATATATATAACAAAAACAAGATCGGGCCCAGTACGGTTCCTTGTGGAACTCCATATTTAATTATGTTTGGTACACTCAAAGTGTTTCCAATTTTCACCATTTGTTCTCGATCAACAAGGTAACTTAGAAATAAATCAAGAGGCAACAACCGTATACCAAATTTTTCTAGCTTTTGAATCAATATCTTGTGATCAACAGTATCAAAGGCCTTGGCCAGATCTAAAAAGACGGCCAATACCTTGTTTCTATCAAGACTACTATACAAGTTGCTCGTTAATTGATATATTGCATCATCCGTGCTCATTTTCGGCTTAAAACCGTACTGGTTATGAGACATAATTTTATTTTTATCTACATAATTTAACAACCGGACTTTAATGCATTTTGCAATAATTTTCGGGAAATGCGATAGCAAAGAAATGTGCGTATAATTTTCCTGTTTTGATGAATCATTCCCTTAATGAAGCGGTACAATTATTGCTGTTTTTAGACATTGGGGAAAAACACCGGTTTCAAAGCACAAGTTACAAATATAAGCTAAAGGGTTCGCTATTTAGCAGTCAGAGCGTTTTATAACAACAACTGTTACTGAAATACTATTAAACCCACAAGACGAATCTTTTAGTTGTAAAATTAAACTACGTATTTCACTAACAGTAACCGGGGCTAGAAACAAAAGGTATGTTCGTTGGACCTGCTTGACGTTGCTCCAAGATCACATTAGAGATGCTTTAGAGTAGGCTCAATTAGGCCACGCCCACGCTCGAGCCGATAGAGCACCGTGCTCTTCCCGTTGTGAAACGAACGCTCCATACTCCTTTATTCTCTTTTTGGTGGAACATGTAAAGTCAGTTTAAGCTATAGTAGAGAAGATATTAGATTTATAACTTATATACTAAGACGCATATGAACATCTGTTAGTTTCCAGCTCAGAATCAAGTTCCAACGAAGATATGGTTCCGACAAATATTTTACTTACGAAATACAACTTAAACATCATCAGAGTTGCTGCACGAGGAAGCCGGTTTTATGAATAACGCGCGAAAAGTAATCTTGCTCTAAGTGTCTCCCACTCGCACCTCCTAAAAAGTCCGAGCAAGAAAATCATGATCTTTCTGCTCTAGATCATGTTGCTCGAGTCCAAAGAACGGAATCCGAGCAGGTGATCTCGTGAAACGAACGGCTATTTTATTATTAGAGTAGATCCGAGTACTTAGAGAAGGTCCAACGAACAGACCTAAACTATGCTGGTGTTATAATACCTTTTTCTTTCCAGCTGTGGCCGGTCTTGTGCTCGAGCTCTTCCAGGCCTATCCCTACTGATGAACCCCTACTCTACTCCTTTTAATTTTATCAGCTAAAGACGTACCAACATTATAAAAATAGTTAACAAATGCATCTGCTATACTTTCTGGGGCTCAACTGATACTTTACAACTAAGTCCTTCAATTAAAAGATCAATGACTGGTATTGACGGTTTTGTTTTCCTACCCGAGGCTTATTTATCGTTGGCAAAATTTTCTTTGGACAATCCTTATTTCGATCGGATTGTTTTGCGTAATAATCGAATTTTGTTTTGCTTACAGTCTATTAAGAAAATGTCTGTATAATTTATACCTATCATTAAGGTGCATTATTTCATTTATATTTGCATTGGAATTTATTTTTCAGTTTCAAAAAATTAACTCGCATTTAGGGCTCGATTTCCAGATTGGGTTAGATGTTTTTCATTCTAAATTTCTTGAATCTATTAATATATTGACGTAAATGTAAACGTAACTTTGGAGCCGTTACGCTAACGAAGCATATAATAAGTTATATAATTACCCCCCTCCTCAAAATCAATTTTTGTAAGGGGGTAGGTAAAAAATGAATATAGATCTATATTAATTAATACATATACATTTGATATGCTTGTGTATAACCTGCCCACGGAAAATGCATGTCCTCCTTTAGGCGTCTAATAAGTTTTGTAGTATGAGGAATATTAGGACAAAGAATGTCTCCGAGTGGTGCTTTTATAGGATGACTCAATTCTAGCACTCGCCTTCTGATTGAGGAAGACTTCGATAACCCCCGTTATTCGCGATTGCCTGTCTCGGGTATCGAACGGCGAGCTCCCAAATTACAGCATCAAGTGCACTAAACCATCCTTATCGACCACATTAATATTCTTTAATTATATTTAATACTTCAGACATACCGATAGAGGTGTCTCAGCGGTAAGACGCGACGAGACTGTAATTGTTAGCTACCGGCCCCCGGCAATCCTGACTGAAGGTCCTACGTTTTCCTCAGTCACAATTCCAAAAACCGCAATACATAGTTAGGCACCTGAAATGGGGCATGGATTTTCACTGGGCATCGGTTCCCTACGAAAAATTATTATATTCTGTATTTGCATTTAACAATTCAGACTCTGTTTTAGCTGGCTAATGTTCGCATGTTCGCCTGGTGATAAGAGGCGGGGGGGGGGGGGGTTCTGAAATCACGGTTTTGTCTCGGTTGGACATGAACTTCGGTCAGATTATATCTCCGATCTGTCCTGATTACCACAGGTAAATGCTCTCACTCCTCCTCTTCGCCTGACCACTCCTCACTCTTCACTCCTCGCACCTACACACAAGACTTCTACTCGTGAAGGATTCTACTTGTTTGCGGAATCAAACGAGAGCAGGATAGAAGTATTTTTATTTATTTTCCAATTCGGAGCACGATTTTCGTTCAGTATAAAAGAGGGCGGGATATCGGTGCGAGCGAGAGGGAAGCAATGAGAGAAGAAGACAGCCCAGTGAGGGCATTAACTAAGACAGTTGCTTTAATTAAAGATCTGGCAGGCTGAGAAGAAGTGGTGCATGATGGGTATTGGAGAGCCAAGGGTGAGGGGAGCGATGGCGGTAGGGGGTGGGGGGGGGGGCTAGGAATGACCAAAAAGAAGTTCGGCCGGGCGAAACTAGGGGTAAGATTGTTTTCAAGCCATGTTGCATCATGCGATATAGATATTTGGATTATTGTGAAGGTACATCACGAACTGGGGTTGGCTGCAGATAAGGTGGCGGCGATCGGACTCCGGAGTGAGTTTTCTTTAATCAAACTTGTATAGTCTTAAGAAGACAATAGGGGGGGAAACCAATTCTTATGATAGAAAGGATGGGCAACCTTTGGCGTTCGCACCCAAGAGGGCTGGAATTACTCAGCGATATGAAAATTATTTCTTACTTATTGACTCGGAAACAAATTATGTTTGCATTTCACCCTGGTTTGGGGGTGAGCCTAATAGATCACAATAGTCGGGGACATCTGTCCGCTAACGACCGTAGAAAGTTACAAACAACCACGTTTTGTAAAACATCTTTGCCACAATTAAAATAAATAACCTTTATCTTTACACTATATTTAATTCGTTTAATTGTAACTATCTGTGTCCTTGTGGTAATGTTTCTGTTCTAATTACAGTTTAATGCTTGCATTTCATAGTAAATGTTTTTAATTGGCGTATGCGAGTATGAAGTCTATTTGTTAATTGTTAATTAGTATCTACGCTATTTACGTAGGCTGCCGTTTATGTAAAAAAATAAATTACATCCAGCTACTTATGTTATGTTTTCTCCTGCTGGAACGGGATGTCTATAAAGAAGAAGTGTTTTACAATGTTAATAAATTGGCAATTATTATCCGTAAAACAATATTCCAGAATCAAGAGTTCATTAATTAATTACAGGCATATAAATATCGTTTTCTTTTTATGACAGGAAACTTCGCAAGACATTACAACATTTACGTACGCTGTTTCCATCGTAGATGAGTTGTTTTCATGTCGTGGACTTTGTCCGCGGTGTTTTAGGATTCTCTTCGGTTCGTTGTTGCTGTTTGTGGGATGCCAAGAATGTTCACTTTGTGCTACTGGGCTTTGCATTTGGGGAATTCTTGTTGCCTGGCCTAATCGAGGACCATTTATTTAAATGATGTCCACTAAAACGGTCAAGATTGATGAATAGATTATTTCAATTCTCAGGAGCTTCATGCAGGTTTTTAAAACGAGGTTTGATAGGCCAAGGTTTTTACATATCGCTGACTTCTGAGGCAGGGTTTTATATAAAGATATAGCAATTTTGTAATAAATGTTGGCCCCGACTGTGGATCGAACCCAGAGCCACAGTGCAGACTTTTATTATAATTGCTTTATCTCCATCCATTATACATACAACTGGATTAAGCTCTAAAAACCCGTATACTCATATATATTACTATTTACACCAATTTTCTGTCATTGAGTACACCTCCATATTACAATTACATATGAATTTGTTTTCTACAAAGTGAAAAATACAACTTTAATTTTAATTAGCGTGTAATAAATATATCCTGTTTTTTCTGAACAATTGTATTAAAAAGTAAAAGCCTGAATTATGTAGTGTAGAGGTTTTTATAACTTGTTTTTCTTGCACTATTAGAGTGCGTCTCATTAATAACATTAATACGTGCACAATGGTATATGTATTTGCACCCTCGGCCCGGGGTAGAATAGGCCCAGAGTGACTCTGCGAAGAGGCGACAAAAGGAGACCCTGTCCCTTCCTCCCCCCCACTGTCCCACTGAATATTTCTCTTCCCATTTGGCCCTGCCCTCCCTTGCTGGACTCCCGTATGACGACCCACGCGACGTACAATGGATCTGATTCGGATGTAGCTTTATTCTTCATCATCATCTTTCTAATCTTCATTATCACCCGCTCATCGTCTCGATTAGCCATTGTTGCACAAATATGAGTCGTTAAGCCCCATTAATCAATCCTGCTACTTGGTGCATGTTAACATCTCTCGAGTATTGCATCGTAGCACCATCCTCATACCAAGGCTTATAGAAACCTCTGAAGCATATACAATATACATACATAAGCCATTGTTACAAGACTCTATGATACAGTCTGTATCGCAAAATACCGTTGAAGAATTAGGCGACACTTAAAATAAGAAGACGATTGCTAAAAATGATCCATCCCTGTGGGGAATCAAAACATCTGTTAGGGCTGGACTCTAGTCAAAGGGGGTGGCTGGAGGGTAGAATATCTCATCAATACGCGATATGCTGAGATCGTCGATAACATGACAGCCCACTTGTGTGTGTCGTATGTTTATGTGTGCATTGTTAAACATTTTCAAGCATTTTTCAGGCTGCAGAACTAGATTTGTCTTGTAGTTCTCTTAGATCAATCAATTAAATCTGTGTTCTTGTATCTACTTTGAACTATAGCAACACCTGTTCGTAGGTATTCCCTGTCCAGAGCAAATATATGCCCCTCTCCAGGTAGTCAACTACCGACTGACTGAACTAGGTATCGTGATAGGGGGGAATTGTTGGAACGAATGTTGCGATAGAAGGAATGACAATGAAAGGAATGATGACAATAGAAGGAATGACAGTCCATGTGACTGAGGAACACCTCGGACTAACCTTCAGCCAGGATGGCCGGTAGTGGGTATCGAACTGGCGAGCTCTCGAATTAGAGCCTCTTGTGCTACCATTGAATGAGTCGCATCGGTAGATTAGGGTACTAATTATACTTCTCGAATGTTAATTGGGGTAGGTTTTTCACATCTTGTTTCACGTTACCTCGTTTGTTACTTTATGATTGACAATATCTGTTATTAGTGTGCTACTACTAAAATTATACATTAATCTATAATTGGCCATTCTTACAACTTATTTTATACAGGACGATAAACGTATTAATTCTCTTTCGTCTAGTTTTCTATTGGTTCAAGTTAATTTCAATTTTCTAAATACTAAAGAGTATTTCTCCTTCTATGTAGTCTTCGATTTTTTGTTGATACTTTTCTATATTGATATACTGTTGTACGTATATCCTTCGATATATTTATAATTCTATACTGTTGGATATAAATTATACCACTTCTATGGTAAATGAGTGGTTTTATAATTCTTCCGTTGTTAAATGTGTATTTGTAATTACTTCTCCCCTTTGAAGTCCACATTAGTTTTATTTCTGAGTAGGATAAAATATATAAATTAAGAATTAACAGTTCTGACTCGGGTAGGTTTGTTAGGAGCTGCATCACCCACACGGTTTATTCATCTCAATTAATCTATTAACGTTAATTATTGTCACAAAGAATAGGCGATAGAGGAAAACATAAAAAATTTCCAACTCTATATTCTGAAAAAAGAAAAAAAAATCAAATTGTTTGTTATTTTGCGATTATCTCAAACTTTCCTTTAAAACTCGTGTTTTAGTTAATCTTCCGCTACGTCTGCGAACAGTTCTTGTGTATGCAATGCTTTAGCTAATCTTCCGCTACGTCTGCGAACAGTTCTTGTGTATGCAATGCTTTAGCTAATCTTCCGCTACGTCTGCGAACAGTTCTTGTGTATGCAATGCTTTAGCTAATCTTCCACTACGTCTGCGAACAGTTCTTGTGTATGCAATGCTTTAGCTAATCTTCCGCTACGTCTGCGAACAGATCTTGTGTATGCAATGCTTTAGCTAATCTTCCACTACGTCTGCGAACAGTTCTTGTGTATGCAATGCTTTAGCTAATCTTCCACTACGTCTGCGAACAGTTCTTGTGTATGCAATGCTTTAGCTAATCTTCCGCTACGTCTGCGAACAGTTCTTGTGTATGCAATGCTTTAGCTAATCTTCCGCTACGTCTGCGAACAGTTCTTGTGTATGCAATGCTTTAGCTAATCTTCCGCTACGTCTGCGAACAGTTCTTGTGTATGCAATGCTTTAGCTAATCTTCCGCTACGTCTGCGAACAGTTCTTGTGTATGCAATACTTTAGCTAATCTTCCGCTACGTCTGCGAACAGTTCTTGTGTATGCAATGCTTTAGTTAATTGTCAATGACCTTTGTACAGCCAGGCTGTCTTAGTAAAGCAACCGATCGTGAATTAAAACAAAAGAGATGATTCATAATTACATTACAAAGAATTACTAATTACGTATTTTACTCCATTTCACGATGTTGTGAGTAGATTATATGGAGAAATCTAGAATAATAGAGCTGACCTTTAAATAAATAACAAGGTGGATTCGAAGGAATTGTTATGTGTGCGTGTGCGCGATATGAAAATTAATTTGGTTCAACTCAACATCACTTTAGCCTCGAATATTTCACGCTGTCATTTCTGATAAAATCCCCCAAAAATAAATAAAACAATAAATAATTAATTAATTTGTTTCCGTTTAGTTATTTATTAGTTTATTATTATATCTCGAGAGTTGTCACACGAGGCTTCAGTTCTTGAAGTCGCCGATTCGATATCCGCTACCAGTAATGATGACATAAGGTTTCCGCCCCTGAAGAAGGGCAACTTGTTTCTGAGCAGAGTTTTTGCGTAACATTATTATTATTAAAATATCGTAGGCTCCAGTGATCGTTTTTTATTTACTTTGATGGAGGTAAGCATCAAAAGTTGAATGCAAAAAACGCGATGTTTCTACGCCGTTTGTAGCGCTGTGGATAGCCATTTGACTGTCGACCCACCGGCCGGCTGGCTGGCTGTAGTGTGCCGCGCGATACATGGAGCTGTGACGTCATCGCTACCCACCGGCCGGCTGGCTGGCTGTAGTGTGCCGCGCGATACATGGAGCTGTGACGTCATCGCTACCCACCGGCCGGCTGGCTGGCTGTAGTGTGCCGCGCGATACATGGAGCTGTGACGTCATCGCTACCCACCGGCCGGCTGGCTGGCTGTAGTGTGCCGCGCGATACATCGAGCTGTGACGTCATCGCTACCCACCGGCCGGCTGGCTGGCTGTAGTGTGCCGCGCGATACATGGAGCTGTGACGTCATCGCTACCCACCGGCCGGCTGGCTGGCTGTAGTGTGCCGCGCGATACATCGAGCTGTGACGTCATCGCTACCCACCGGCCGGCTGGCTGGCTGTAGTGTGCCGCGCGATACATGGAGCTGTGACGTCATCGCTACCCACCGGCCGGCCGGCTGGCTGTAGTGTGCCGCGCGATACATGGAGCTGTAACGTCATCGCTACCCACCGGCCGGCTGGCTGGCTGTAGTGTGCCGCGCGATACATCGAGCTGTGACGTCATCGCTACCCACCGGCCGGCCGGCTGGCTGTAGTGTGCCGCGCGATACATGGAGCTGTGACGTCATCGCTACCCACCGGCCGGCTGGCTGTAGTGTGCCGCGCGATACATCGAGCTGTGACGTCATCGCTACCCACCGGCCGGCCGGCTGGCTGTAGTGTGCCGCGCGATACATGGAGCTGTAACGTCATCGCTACCCACCGGCCGGCTGGCTGGCTGTAGTGTGATACATGGAGCTGTGACGTCATCGCTACCCACCGGCCGGCTGGCTGGCTGTAGTGTGCCGCGCGATACATGGAGCTGTGACGTCATCGCTACCCACCGGCCGCCTGGCTGGCTGTAGTGTGCCGCGCGATACATGGAGCTGTGACGTCATCGCTACCCACCGGCCGCCTGGCTGGCTGTAGTGTGCCGCGCGATACATGGAGCTGTGACGTCATCGCTACCCACCGGCCGGCTGGCTGTAGTGTGCCGCGCGATACATCCAGCTGTGGCGTCATCGCTACCCACCGGCCGGCTGGCTGGCTGTAGTGTGCCGCGCGATACATCGAGCTGTGACGTCATCGCTACCCACCGGCCGGCTGGCTGGCTGTAGTGTGCCGCGCGATAAATGGAGCTGTGACGTCATCGCTACCCACCGGCCGGCTGGCTGGCTGTAGTGTGCCGCGCGATACATGGAGCTGTGACGTCATCGCTACCCACCGGCCGGCTGGCTGGCTGTAGTGTGCTGCGCGATACATCGAGCTGTGACGTCATCGCTACCCACCGGCCGGCTGGCTGTAGTGTGCTGCGCGATACATGGAGCTGTGACGTCATCGCTACCCACCGGCCGGCCGGCTGGCTGTAGTGTGCCGCGCGATACATCGAGCTGTGACGTCATCGCTACCCACCGGCCGGCTGGCTGTAGTGTGCTGCGCGATACATGGAGCTGTGACGTCATCGCTACCCACCGGCCGGCCGGCTGGCTGTAGTGTGCCGCGCGATACATCGAGCTGTGACGTCATCGCTACCCACCGGCCGGCTGGCTGGCTGTAGTGTGCCGCGCGATACATCGAGCTGTGACGTCATCGCTACCCACCGGCCGGCTGGCTGGCTGAAGTGTGCCGCGCGATACATGGAGCTGTGACGTCATCGCTACCCACCGGCCGGCTGGCTGGCTGTAGTGTGCCGCGCGATACATGGAGCTGTGACGTCATCGCTACCCACCGGCCGGCTGGCTGGCTGTAGTGTGCCGCGCGATACATGGAGCTGTGACGTCATCGCTACCCACCGGCCGCCTGGCTGGCTGTAGTGTGCCGCGCGATACATGGAGCTGTGACGTCATCGCTACCCACCGGCCGCCTGGCTGGCTGTAGTGTGCCGCGCGATACATGGAGCTGTGACGTCATCGCTACCCACCGGCCGGCTGGCTGTAGTGTGCCGCGCGACACATCGAGCTGTGACGTCATCGCTACCCACCGGCCGGCTGGCTGGCTGTAGTGTGCCGCGCGATACATGGAGCTGTGACGTCATCGCTACCCACCGGCCGGCTGGCTGGCTGTAGTGTGCTGCGTGATACATCGAGCTGTGACGTCATCGCTACCCACCGGCCGGCTGGCTGGCTGTAGTGTGCCGCGCGATACATGGAGCTGTGACGTCATCGCTACCCACCGGCCGGCTGGCTGGCTGTAGTGTGCCGCGCGATACATGGAGCTGTGACGTCATCGCTACCCACCGGCTGGCTGGCTGTAGTGTGCCGCGCGATACATGGAGCTGTGACGTCATCGCTACCCACCGGCCGGCTGGCTGTAGTGTGCCGCGCGATACATCGAGCTGTGACGTCATCGCTACCCACCGGCCGGCCGGCTGGCTGTAGTGTGCCGCGCGATACATGGAGCTGTGACGTCATCGCTACCCACCGGCTGGCTGGCTGGCTGTAGTGTGCCGCGCGATACATGGAGCTGTGACGTCATCGCTACCCACCGGCCGGCTGGCTGTAGTGTGCCGCGCGATACATGGAGCTGTGACGTCATCGCTACCCACCGGCCGGCTGGCTGGCTGTAGTGTGCCGCGCGATACATGGAGCTGTGACGTCATCGCTACCCACCGGCCGGCTGGCTGGCTGTAGTGTGCCGCGCGATACATGGAGCTGTGACGTCATCGCTACCCACCGGCTGGCTGGCTGGCTGTAGTGTGCCGCGGGATACATGGAGCTGTGACGTCATCGCTACCCACCGGCCGGCCGGCTGGCTGTAGTGTGCCGCGCGATACATCGAGCTGTGACTTCATCGCTACCCACCGGCCGGCTGGCTGTAGTGTGCCGCGCCATACATGGAGCTGTGACGTCATCGCTACCCACCGGCCGGCTGGCTGTAGTGTGCTGCGCGATACATGGAGCTGTGACGTCATCGCTACCCACCGGCCGGCTGGCAGGCTGTAGTGTGCCGCGCGATACATGGAGCTGTGACGTCATCGCTACCCACCGGCCGCCTGGCTGGCTGTAGTGTGCCGCGCGATACATGGAGCTGTGACGTCATCGCTACCCACCGGCCGGCTGGCTGGCTGTAGTGTGCCGCGCGATACATGGAGCTGTGACGTCATCGCTACCCACCGGCCGGCTGGCTGTAGTGTGCTGCGCGATACATGGAGCTGTGACGTCATCGCTACCCACCGGCCGGCTGGCAGGCTGTAGTGTGCCGCGCGATACATGGAGCTGTGACGTCATCGCTACCCACCGGCCGGCTGGCTGGCTGTAGTGTGCCGCGCGATACATCGAGCTGTGACGTCATCGCTACCCACCGGCCGGCTGGCTGTAGTGTGCCGCGCGATACATGGAGCTGTGACGTCATCGCTACCCACCGGCCGGCTGGCTGGCTGTAGTGTGCCGCGCGATACATGGAGCTGTGACGTCATCGCTACCCACCGGCCGGCCGGCTGGCTGTAGTGTGCCGCGCGATACATCGAGCTGTGACGTCATCGCTACCCACCGGCCGGCTGGCTGGCTGTAGTGTGCCGCGCGATACATGGAGCTGTGACGTCATCGCTACCCACCGGCTGGCTGGCTGTAGTGTGCCGCGCGATACATCGAGCTGTGACGTCATCGCTACCCACCGGCCGGCTGGCTGGCTGTAGTGTGCCGCGCGATACATGGAGCTGTGACGTCATCGCTACCCACCGGCCGGCTGGCTGTAGTGTGCCGCGCGATACATCCAGCTGTGACGTCATCGCTACCCACCGGCCGGCTGGCTGGCTGTAGTGTGCCGCGCGATACATGGAGCTGTGACGTCATCGCTACCCACCGGCCGGCTGGCTGGCTGTAGTGTGCCGCGCGATACATGCAGCTGTGACGTCATCGCTACCCACCGGCCGGCTGGCTGTAGTGTGCCGCGCGATACATGGAGCTGTGACGTCATCGCTACCCACCGGCCGGCTGGCTGGCTGTAGTGTGCCGCGCGATACATGGAGCTGTGACGTCATCGCTACCCACCGGCTGGCTGGCTGTAGTGTGCCGCGCGATACATGGAGCTGTGACGTCATCGCTACCCACCGGCCGGCTGGCTGTAGTGTGCCGCGCGATACATCGAGCTGTGACGTCATCGCTACCCACCGGCCGGCCGGCTGGCTGTAGTGTGCCGCGCGATACATGGAGCTGTGACGTCATCGCTACCCACCGGCCGGCTGGCTGGCTGTAGTGTGCCGCGCGATACATCACGCACGTTACTCGCTGTATTTTTTTCACAGTTACACAAGTTAGTGAATTTTGTACTTTGACTCTGTGCTTTCTTGTTTGTATCTAGTGTTTATTTACTCCTTCACATCATTAAAATTACGTCTTGCTGCGTGTTTGGCTGCACTTCAAATAAACCCGGCAAACTTTTAGTGATGAGGATGAGACAGTCACTTTCCATAAACTCCCGGATCACGGGCGATCGCCAACTCGTCAAAAATCGTGGTTGGTAAAAATCGTTGTGTGCTCCGTTTAATTGATCAGAAGGATTTTGAACTAGTATCAAGGCTGAAAAACAGAATAGTGTGTTCATTCAGTCGAACACTATGCTAACTTATTTTTATATTTGGTTGAGGGGGGGGGGGGAGGGAGTTGCTGAACAAACTCCTGCGGGGAGTTCAGAATATGCGTTTACGCCACTGCCAATAATGGGGAAGTGAAAACACCTGCCAAATACAACGTATTTTTGGTTTATTGGGAATGTTTGAAAGGGTTGTTTAAAAACTTCACAAAATGACTGTTATACGAACACAACAACCGAATGAAGCTTCATCTATATTGAAAGAGGAGATTGACTCGATTCCAGCAATATTGAATTGAAATCTTCAATATATTTGTATCATGTATCACCCTTCGTCCCACATGGATGTGAAATTACCACTTATTTATTATTTTGGTGAATTAGTCATTAACTTCTGTGATACGAAAGTTCAATGTAGGCTACTATGTAAGGTTAATTGTTTTGGGTACATTTTTTTAAATAATCTTTGTGCTTGATTCAGTAAGTTGTACGCGTTTTGTTTGTTGATATAACACACTAATTGTAAGTAATAGTATTCAATCATGTTTACATGATAATATGCCCTTAGAAGTTAGTTATCTAGATAGCCCAAATTGGTTTTCAAAAACATTGTTATATAAACAGAATAATTAAATAACTTGAAAACAATGACTCGATATCAGAGTGTAAATAATATACTAATGCAATAAGATTGCAGGCCTACTAATAGTTGGTAGGCCTAGTGGCCTAGCTAGCGGGAGTTATATACTGTAAATTAATAACTATTATTATTTTTTCCAATAATAATTACGACAATAAGCGGTAGCTGGTATCGAACCGGTGACCTCCCGATAGACCACTAGGCCTACCGACGCTTAGTAGGCCTACACACCTTTGTATCTGATCTTTTAAATAGTATCGTGGAAAGTCCTAGTTCCCTAACAGCTGTGATTGGAATCATTTTACTCTGCTAAAATAATAAAAGTTTGCCATGACAAATAGGCTTACATTATGTTATCTAGTCAAAATACGCAGTATCATAATCGGCGGCGGCAGCGAACTCCAACCAAGACATATGTGATCGTGTCGGATGGCGTGGACCACGCAAGAAGGAATAACTTTCCTATTGTTTTTACCTCAACTCTCCCAGGAATTCATCCAGTGTATACATTGATTGTACGCGCGATGCGATTAGGGTCTTGTTTCAAATGTCCCGTCTCTGTCTTCACGTAGACAAGCATCGCTAGACGGGCTGCATTCAAAGTGTCGAGGTTCAACACGGTAGCTCAAAAGGCGTATTTTTTAAATTGTCTCACTTTGGTAGCAACAACACTTTCCTGATCAGTAGGCTTTGCCTCAGCCCTTACATTCGCCACACCCGCACAAATCATTCCGCGCTCTACCTATAATATCACTGATTAAAATATTTTCTTTTTAGGAATTTTCCTTCCTTTCAGAATTGCGAGGGTCCTCTTGATACAGAAAAAAGCTTTCAACACATTCAAAACTGTCGATGTACAAACACAAACTGTAGCAAGTAGCGAGTTGTAGACGAATCAAGCCGTCCGGCATAGGGATCGCGGAGCGGTTGGGTAGCGATGACGTGTTTCACTTGCAAGCGAAGCAGCTCCGGCCAGACGCGTGCTAGAAGCGCCTAGTTTTCGACTTTTCATTCATACGACTGCATTACATAGAAAGATAAGATAATACGAAAAACACCTTTATTCACCGGAGCCTACCTCAAGCTCAATAAAGAAAGATTTCATAGACATTATAGCTGTTCGTTTCTTTTAGTATTGGTCATATAGGGGTTGCCCCAAGGTCTTTGGGTTGCCCTGATTTGTGACGCGTTTCACCCTGTGAGAGCCTATCCAGTAGCAATTATCCGCATAATCATAAACCACTATATTGGTCAACCTAGATTTAACCTCATCCACAGTAGAAATAAATATTTTGTATATCCTCATTTATTTTTTTTAAATCGTAACTTTTCAGCTAAACTATTATCGAAGCGTAAATTATAGATTTTCCTCGATCCCAGTACCATAGTTTCGACTGTGAAAAAAACGTCGTTTTATTGACGGGGATTCAACCGACTTAGTCTCGTGTGCTACCGCTCAGCCATATCTACGGTCCTCCGAATTGTTGTTGACAACCAAACAATGTCTTCATATATTATCTCTTCTACAATTAATCAAGCAATTATTCACGAACATGTCAACATTCGCTATTAATCAATTCATTAATCATAACTAAGTAAAACGGATACCCGATGGTGATAACATTCCGAAACCGTAAAGCGTAAAACCAGAGCTATTTACAAGGTGTTAAAAGTAACCTCCTTCTGCAGCAGGGGGTATACATTGTCTGTGCGTGCAAATTATTGGGATAATAAAGATTATTTGTATGTTGTTTCATGAATCGTGGCTAATGAATGGCTCTTGCTCCTCATGATTGTGAAATTGCAGTAGGAACATGCAGTTTATAATTAAATAAACACTATCGCGATACGCCCTGTTGTGTCTCTTCTCTTGACGTCTAGTGGCTTTTAAGGGTGGCTCCACTCGTAACAATGCATCCGATAATATATTGCTATGAATGCAACAGCAGATTATTCGTTTTGTGTTATGTCCAATGTAAAAAAATTAATCAAATACACGTTTTGGATAAACCATGCCGTCAATTACGTTTGTATTCCCGATTCGAAAAAACTTTTTGTTCACTGCAAGATGAAGGTGATAATTTTTAGTTACTTTAAGTACGGGTAGGCAGTCTCTCCTTGTGTTTGAATCTTTATTCTTTTCCGCCAACACCTTGCATATAAATATATAAATAATAATTATCAAAACCAAACTTACCCACCTAAGACACCAATGTATATATTTTTTACGTTGTGATAGTTTACAAAATTGGGCACATTCACATTTTCTCTTGTGAGATGAAAGATTCGTCCAAATCCGAAGTCTAGGGGATTCTCTTTCAATGTCTTCAGGGATCCGTGAACAGTAAATGAAGATGTAGCAAGTTGGAACCTCGGTTGCAAGACCAGTAGATGCACTTTGCACATGTTTTACAAGGCGCCATTGTATGCAATTTTCAGGTCATCCGTGATCCAGACAGAATGTGTGGTTTGCAATTATTTTAGGTTCACAAGGTAATATGTTTAAGTGCACACCGTAAATACAGTTTAAAATTATGGGAATTTAAAGGTTGTGTTCACATCTTAAAGTCTATATTTAAAATCATAGTTTTCGAATGATGTGGGGCTAGATAACGCGTCTATAGATTATCTTTAAAAAAATAAACAAAGTACAAAATTGTTTTCATTTAGTTGAATGAAGTTAATAGTTATACAATTTTAATTTTGAGTGTGTTTTAATATTTTGGTATTAATATACGCTCTAAGTCAGTTCTTACTTATTTTGAGTCACTTCCCAGAGCACTAACCCTTCCTCCATAATTTCTGAATTTGTATTTTCATACTTAAAGTACGATGCAAATATAGATGTGTAAGTAATTTCAAATATATATATTTTAAATTATGCAATAATCTAGACACAATTTTTCCTTTACATTCTTAGAAAGGCAATTTAAAAGTAGTAGTTCGGACGCATAAGCCCCCTCTTTAGATAATGGCACCCTCAAATAATTTCAATTAATATTCTATTTTGCCTATGCATATATAAGAACCGAATATAGTATTTTTGAGTGCCATATTTTTGCTAACAATACAAATAAATTCCAAAGATGGGACCACGCTCTATTTTAGTTGAGTGCAAGTAATCAGTTGACCGTTCTTGTACCTGATACGTAGACACACACTTACAATTACTCCTTTCCGCAGGTGACCTGACTACAGCACATTGAGTACAACAGAGCACGAGTGTACTCTGTATACTGTTGCCTCCTCGCATGTCTTGTTGCGTTTATTTTTTATGTAATGTGTTTTTAGGGAATTAAGTTATAATTATTAACGACATATTAAGTCGGCCCTAATAACGTGAGTAATAACGCATATCCTGTGTTGTAATTATAAAGTAGCTTCTATTTACATGGACCATGTAAGTAAGGTAGTCAAACAAGCGCTCATGTGAATGTGATGAGAGAGTTAGTTTCTAACTGGAATCTCTGAGACACGTGTGCATGATGTAAATAACAGCAATTCAGACCGACACTGTGTGATTCGTTTTGGACACGACTGTACTTTAATAATTGAATTAACTGTTTGTTTGGAACAGTTAACAAAGCAATTTATTTTGAATAAACGTACGTGTATTAGTAATTGAGCTATCTGTTTATGACAATTACTTTTTGGATGGTTTTCTATTTGAAATTGAATGATGAGTTTAAGAGTTGTCAAGGCATTTTTGTTTGGGGACGATGAAATTGTTTTAATACTTCAATGGCGAAGGGAAAGTCTCCAAATTCCAGTTTTTAATTATATCATCAAAAAAGAAAAAAGAACGCGACGCCAAATCCTCGGCCAAATCGAAAAAGTCATGAGGCGGTTTTGTAAACGCTGCTTACTTACTGCATACTTTATTTTGACATTGATATAATTTTTTTGATTAATAATAGTAATATGGATTAAATAAGAAAAATAAATGGCATTATAATATAAGAAATATTTCTTATTCAATCTGCAGTGCGTCCAAATTAGGGGAAATTGTTGAAATCGTTCTCATTATTACGGTGTCTATAGCATAATTCTTGAGCTATGATTAAACATTGGTGATTCCTCGTATAAGCAGTCAATTACTTTGTTTATGTACTTGTTTAATAAAAGTTAATCAACAATTCAATGTTTAGCAATTAATTTGTTGATGCACTTATGCATCCACTACGTACTTACGTGTTGATTAAGTATGTGTATTTGAAGTATGCATTTTAAACTTCCCACAGTTTAACATGCGATGCGATAAGGTACTTACAATCTGGGGACACTTCTATTATTAAATTGAATTGTCTGTTTAAAAGTGAAAATCTCTGTACATTCCAGCAATTTTAATTTAGTAAAGATTGAACAGTTTAACAGTTGCTGCAAGCCCACAACAGTTAAACGAGAACGTTTAAAGGCAAGGTAAAAGGACATATTGTTAATGGAATTAATAGTTTTAATTGGACAAGATACTTTATTTTGAGGATATCTGTATCACGAAATGCATTGACAGTTTATTTTATTAGTATCTAACAACATGAAAATTAAACGCCTACGTACAAGGTACATTTAATAAGGCCATATACATTACTAATTTAATTAACTGTTTAAATTAGGCAAGGGACTTTATTTTGATAGAAGATGTCTATGTTACTAATTGTATTGGCAATTTAACAGCAGGATAGGAACTTTATTTTGGGGACACCTGTGTTTTAGTGAATAAATTAACAGCTAAGCAGATGACGAGGATATAACTAGTTGTGGACTAAGTGGACAGCCTTGAGTTTAACACATACAAGAATTAAGGGGTGATAAAGTACAAACAGTTCCAGTTATACTACACTGTTGCTAGAGACCTGCGCGGGACAGAAATATGTTATCGCAATCGGCCCGCAACCCTACCGCGAAAGTGGTAATCATGCAATCAAGAAAATCAATTCATGTGAGTTGGTATTTGAAATAATATACATTTTTTTAATTATTTATTTACCCGATGAATGAGTGATAACTAGAGATACGTTTTTAGCATTAATGTTCTCTAAATTTAGAAGTAATTATTTTTAATTTAGATATTTGTAGTATCTATTTTTTTTATTTTCTCAAAGCCTTGACTATGAGGGGGTATTCTTGCACTTTTAATGGAAAATTAAGTTCAGACA
>OX246746.1:31621941-31733723 GCA_945910005.1 Isoperla grammatica | reverse complement strand
GACCTTATATTTTGCCAATTATTATATTACCCCCAAAAATAAGGTCGATGCTCGGAACAAGCTAAAGTTTGTTTCGGGAAGTCGGGGGGGGGGGCATTGGCAGACGCAGAACGAAGACAAGAGCAACAGGTAGAAAGACAGCTTGTTGATTTTAATTTCTGATTTTCGTTTTTTTGTTTTAGTTTAACAAGCTGAAATTTGTTTATTAATGTATCGATATTATCGATTCGATAATGACATTGCCGTTTTGATAGTCGATAATGAAAAAAGTATCGATGTGCATCCCTAATCTGTATAGTTTGCCCGAAAATCTTATTTATGGCTATCACCAATCTATCTTTCAATTTATCAGCAGGAAAACATGTCACTGATTCACATCATGATAAAGGTTAAACAACTCCTAAAGAACTGTGTCAATGTATCTTCGAACAATATGAAAAATATTGCTTCTAAACGTTGGTCTGGAGTTCGATAATAAAATCCATACATTTAAAAACGGTTGAAAGGTGAAGCATTTTCTTTGAATTTCTTTAACTAAAATTTGGTTCCGTGAAATAACAACACAGCTTTATGAATGTAATATGTACACTGATTGCAAACACAATATGTTCTATGCAAGTGATAACACTTAAACATTAAAATGATTTCATTATAATTTTCTACAAAAACTGTGAACATGTTGTAACGTATGGAAACTAACACTAGTTGGATGAAGAAAAGAAACAAAAGTACAAATTTTAGGAACTTTTTCCGTGGAAGACTTTTTTCCAATTACCACTAAAATGCATTACCAAGGTGTAATTGAACATAATAGGGGCTAAAAGGAAACGGAAGGTATCTGAGGGTATCAACAATAAGAAGCTCCAAGGCCGTACCCTCCTAATGATGCTGGGGTGATGACCATGGGAAGTAGCACACAATTTTCTGGATGAACTTCTTAACGAATAGTAACTGTCTCATGTTCCTGTTTGTGAATAGTATTGTTTTAAGTTTTAACAATAAACATTCATTTTCACTCGAATCACTCGACTCGGGTCGAACGTAATCACATCGCCCTTCCAGCGAAACGTGACGATTACTTCTTCACCGTAGCTCGATTCATTCGTTGGTTACCTCACTGGTTGTAGTTTAAAATTAAAAAATAAGACAATTTAACTTGGAGATATATCTACAGTATGCTATTTTCTCATTTGATTTTGCTTATAGTAGAGTGAACATTGCACAAATTGTGGGAGACGTTTCGTGGAGAGCCGACGACCACACAAGAGGACTCTCACATAGACCAATCTCTAACCACAGAGTTAAGATATGAAGACTTCAACCGATAGACCCATAGAAGTGGCGATGTCACTCGATGTTTGGTGAGGGCGAGTGGTGAGTCTGGGGGATGTTGGACATGTAGGGGTGTCCCGTCGAGGTGACCAGCGATAGCGGACTGTTCATGGCCGATAGGGATCCCCCGGCCAGAGAGTTGGCCAGAGAGGCGAACATGCTGGAAGGAGTCGATCCCACCGAACAGATCGTCGGACTTCCGAGGGAAGAACTCGGGGGGTTGATTCGTTTCTCCTTCTGTCGCCTGGAACAACAATCACAAGTTTTTAGCATAATGTCCCAACATTTTCACATCCATTTCTTCAGGAACAATAGTCAGTAGTTTTTAGCAATTTGTCCCAACATTTTCACATCAATTTCTGCAGGAATAATAGTCACAAGTTTTTAACATAATGTAAACATTTCCACATTAATTTCTGCACATTTTTGCATTAATATTTTGAAGTTTTGTGTTTTGCATTTTCTAGCCAAAAATACCTTAGATTTTATTTTACAACACTTATATTAGCTTCATGTGTGTGTTTGTTTGTTTGTTTGTCTGGACGGAATTTTAGAATCGATATTTTACGTACTTCTAAATGCTGAAATCTTTCACACAGACTTATTCTTAATGACAATACAGGAATCAATTGTCATATTTACTAAATTGTCAATTAATTCATCATAATTAATTAATTAATGTTTTATATGGGAATCGATATTTCCCCCACTTGCCAACGTCGAATCCAGCTAAAAAAAAAACAATTAAATAAACAATTAAAAACATTTAAAAAATCAAGGTTAGTGGATGATGATCTTGTGTGCATCAATGAACCTTAGTATAACATTTGAAAACTGATTTTTAATTGTTTTGTATTGTTGTTCTTGAAGACTTTGGAGAAAATGGTCTATTGCTAATACAAAGAAACCGGTTGAAAAAACGATGACGACCGAAACCGCTACACAACGGAAAAGACGGCTGGAAAAGAAGAAAAAATATCGCCATGAACAATTGTCGATGGTAGATGAGGGGTCGAAACGTGCAAGACTGGATAAGCAAAGAGAGCAAAGAGAAAGAGAAACGAGCGAGCAACACTCAAAACGGTTGAACGATGATGACACAGTGCTTTCGGAGCACACTCTAAAAAGAAAAGGTCCACTGATAGACCATCGGGTTTATGATCATTATTAAGAGAATGTGTAGCCTAGGCCTAGTTACTTTGCCAAATTCTCCCATAGCCACATAATCCCACTTTCCGTAAGCATTGTTGGCCAACCGCTGGATCGTGCATGGACGGAACTGTCCGAAATTCAAGTTTGCAATGCGAGCACGGTAGTTTGGGAGTGAAGTTAACAAGTACAAGTACACAAGTATGCAGTCTTCTAAATTCGGAGACATCCAGTGAGCACATATTCGATTGCAAGATTCTTTAAGACTAAAAAGTATAAAATAATATTACATGAAATTTTTTTTTTTTTAAACAATGCTTATATTTAAATGCACTAAAAAGTAAAAAATAAATCTTCGCCCAACAAATGTTTGCCTCACTCGGAAAATAAAAAGCGTTGGGTGCTTTCCCTGCGTAAACAGCAGAATACTGTAATCTATGTCAATACCGAAAGCGCCGACGCTTTTTATTTTACGAGTAAGGCAAAAATTTGTTGGGCGAAAATTTATTTTTTACTTTTTAGTGCATTTAAATATAAGCGTTGTTTAATTAAAAAAAAAAAATTTTTTTGTGTAATACTTTTTAATTAAGCAAGCGAAGCGAGCGTCTCCACGAGACTCTTATGGCACTTCGTTCTGTTTTTTTTTTTTGTTTTTTTTTTTTTTTCGTACTAGACTCTTATGGCACTTCATTATGTTTGTTTTTTGTTTTGTTTTTATGTCTGTCGATAGCAGTCGAACGGAAAGTCCGATCAACTTGAAATTTGGACCATCCACAAGCCTCAATGTGGATTGAAGGTGTATAGTTTTGAGGCAAAATCGTTCGGAAAGTTTCAAAGTTACACTCAATAACTGTAGGTAACGGTGGCGGACCGCCGCGAAAACACTAGACAGAATGACAACGAAAATTCTTAGCAACACAAATTGCATTCAACAATAACGGGAAGTATAATAGCTATGGAAATTAGAAAAAATTTTGAAATGCACATTCTTGAATTGTTGTTAATTGTTGTTAATAATTGTTGTTTTTATTAGCTTTGAGATCTTTTCGCCAGAACGTTCGTAGATATGGACACGCTCGCTTATCAACGAGTCAAACAGAGCGTTTTCCTAGTTATAATGAAAATACATTAATGCATGCTGGAATAGGAGTCCCATTTTTCACAAAACAAACAAAAAAATCAGATGATACTTAGATTTTAATTGTGAATATAGGCTATACACAGTTGACTAAGCCAACAGTGACGCCAGAAGTGAAAGTTTAACATGCACAATATATCGACCAACTTCAAAAAGTAGAGCTAACAACACTTGACTGGAAACAAAAAGCTATCTGGCTGTTTACTTGTACAGCTTGCCCTAAAATTATAAACAGCAACCAGTTTCCCTTAAAATTCATTTTGAATACTTAATTTTGCTAAAAGAGCAACATTTTGCTTTAGTTATCGATTTTTACAAAATTTTACATTAGTTTTGTTATTTTTAATACAATTGGAGAAACGTGATGAAAAGGATTCAAATGTAGTAGTATGTATATAAAAAAACAAAAACTATCAACATAATTGATTTGTAATTAATTAATTGATTGGTTTGTTTGCTAGATGATTCAATACCATTCGAATGGTTGAATGGGGATTCACGAAACATTTTTTAGAGAACTTTTGCCATAATGGTGGAAACAAGCCATCAAAATAGATGCTACCCATTATAAGCAATCTCAAAAGCAGAGATCAGAAACGTGAATAAATACCTGTGTACATCTGGAACCACCCAGACTATTATAGCTCAACTGTATAGTCAAAAACCTAAATTCCCAAGAGCCCAGAATACAAGTGCCACTAGCTATTTATTAAGGTTCTTATCTTGGACAAAATTATTCTGCGAGCAATTCATAAACATAGATTTGTCAGTATATTAACTAGTGTACATCAAGAAAATAAACCTGTGCTATTTGCTTTGATACGAGTTTGTGTCCCTCTTTATGAGTGACCTTCCCATCGTGTAAATTATTCTATTTATCACCCATCTCTCCTAAAAAGATACATAGAAATAACCAGTGATGCTTTACTTACCGATTACAAAACCAGACCCGAACGACCTCTTTCTCCATCCCCAAACTCTCTGCAAGAATCGAAATCTCTTCTGAAGTTGGCTTTGGATTTTGCAAGAAGGCTCTCTCAAGGGCCACTCTCACGCTGGTCTCAATGGATGTTCTTTTCTTACGGCGACGCCCAATAGCCTCTGGTGTTGTTAGGGGGTTTGTTAAAGAGTTAGGGTTGTTCATAGAGTTATCGGCATCTTCTAACCACTTTTGTAGTAATGGCTTCAGTTTGCACATATTCTTGAAGGAAAGGTTCAATGCTTCAAACCTTGAAATAGTAGTCTGTGAAAAATCGTTTCCATATAGTTTGCCCATGGCCAATCCCACATCACCCTGTGTAAAGCCTAGTTTGATGCGGCGTTGTTTGAAGGTCTTGGCAAACTGTTCCAACTCTTCCAAGTCGGTAGTTTCCTCGGGAGATGGTTCTAAGATTCTTGACTGTGACTGGGTTTTGATATGGTGCTGAGTTGCAGGGGTGGTGGGTGGCCCCGAGGAAGGCATGTTGTGGTGATGGTTCACGCTATTGTGGTGCTGAGTGAGGGCTGTATGATGAGCATGATGGTTCGACAAACTGTTGTTGTGGTTTTGCTGCTGTGTGTTGTTGCTGTTCTGATTTTGTTGGAGCTGTTGTTGCTTTTGCAACTGCTGGAGTTGCTGGGCAGCTTGTGCGACGGCTTGCTGCACCTAAGGACAATGCATGTCAGTCAGTCACACACATTAACGGAAGTTACAACTGTAGCAAATGAAAGCTGCTAAATACACAGTTGAAAGGTCATGCTGAGCCGAACTACCAAAAGCATATCCCGATGGGGACTGAATTACCTGGGACACTGCAGGCCCACTGCGTGAGGACAATGATTGGTGGGCATATCCCTGCTGAAGAAGACCCTGAAATAACCACCACCAGTCTACTCAATGTTCTGACAACCACCAGAGCAACCTATGCACTACTAATACTTGAAGCTTGGCATGACACTGACCTGGTTCTGAAGGAAGAACTGCGCCTGCGCTGGAAGCTGACCTCCTGGACCTCCGGGCTGGAACAGCACGAACTGCTGTAACTGCTGTTGCAAACTCTGCTGGTGCTGCTGCAGGGTCTGCTGCAGCGCCTGGAGTTCTTGCGGTCCCAGTGCAGCAAGGTTGGGCAACGCTGACGTGACTGGGATCTGGCCGGCAGCAGCGGCAGCAAGCTGATTCTGCAGGAAGATTTGTTGTCCTTGAGCGCCTAGGTTCATCAGCTGGTTGAGGGAGAGTTGGCCAGCTTGAATTGCCGCGAGGGCAGCTTGGACACTGGCGGCAGCAGCTGAGCCACCATTACTGGAGGTCACCTGACTTGACACACCCGAACTAGGGGAGCTCGAAGTGCAATTCGTTTGACCTCCAGAATTTCGTTGCGAAACTTCGGTTACCTGTCATGACACCACATTATATTACTACGACGCGTAGTTATTCTGCCTTACGCTTTATCTACTGCAAGGGACAAACAGCTCGCGCATATAAAAACACGAGGCTATCAGCTGATCAACGCCCTCGTCAACAATGTACTTTATACACTGAAACTACACTTGTCTACTGGAGAAAATTAGAGCGAAAGTTTCCCGAAAGTCTTAAAACCATCACAGGGCTTAGCTTTGGAACTACCTTTTGTTTTGTAAGAATACATGTACTAACGTTGGTCCTAGTGAACGAAACGTAACCCAAACGACACTTGCATCACACGTTGGGATCGGGAATATTTTGACTAGTGTTACGTAGTAGTGAATAAGGTTGTACTATGACGCTCTCCTAGGATGTCATCTCAACCTGAGGTTTATAAGAACTCATCATTATAGTAATTAAAAATCGAATGGCCTGCCTTTTACCCAAATCGTATACATAAAACTCTCAATTCTGCCAAGTTGCTTGGCTATTGGATGTAGATTGAAGGGGTTTAATCAAAGTTTACCGCGTTATCATCATTCAATAGAGCTCGCAAAGCGGAAATCAAATACGCTTAACATGTTATTTTCCTAGAAAGTTTTTTTTGCGAATTCGTATATTTATACCTTCTGGTTTTCCTCCCCGTTTCAACCCCCTCTGGACCCGGTTTCTCGGACCTGACGTCTGCATTCGTCTACCTTTCAATAATATGCTGAAGCCTCTTTTACTCTAGCAAGTTCCGCCCATTTGGTCGATCTCAGAGGGTTTATTTCTCGATATTCATGAAATTCGTTTGGTAAAGCATAAGTCATCCCCGCCGTATAAATATCTCTGCAGGGAATAGACAGGAAATTTGACTGGTAAAGGAAACGAACTCCCCGTTCAAGTTTTCAACAGTTTACATAGTCCAAAAGATCGTTTGAAAAAAGGTCCAAGTCCTAAATAAACATTTAGTGCAAAGGTCTCGAGAAATATAGAGTTATTCAACAACTCCTTGAATTCAGCGAGGAAATCAATTGGACTAGGGAGTGAAGTTTGGCTCAGTATAGCTCCGTGATGGCAATGCAAGTAAATGATGAACACCTCCCAATAAACACCATCCCAGTTCGAATATACAGAAATGGTTCGCGCGTATGAGGACGGATGTCGTCCTCGATTAATATCTACCATTCTTATTGTTTGCTTACTCAAAGGTTTTTGGCTTCAATTCACACAATCCGGCTAATTGCTTTAGTTGCAGCGCGGGACCTACACGAAATATACCGAGGGGTACGTGGGGCGGGGTCTGTTTACACGGTAAAGTTAGCCCCAACCACCGGAGGCGATTTTTTTTTTTTCAAGTTATTGTCTAAACTTCCCGGAAATATTCTTTCCAGTAAAATTCAGAAAGTATAAGTCTGCGTACGAAAAGAAAACGAATTGATTCGAAAAGTTATTTGATATGCTGTTTTTAACAAGTTGAAAAATACGATAACGTACATATTTTAAATAATATCTTACAAAATAAAACAAGTGGGGTATTAAATAAAATAAAATAAACTCACATTTAGAGTCTACCCTCTCAGTAACTAAACTGATTTTCAGTGGGGGACTTTAATTTAAAGTGACTAAACCAACCCTGTAGGCTCCGAACACCATCGACGAGTGAGCGATAACCAATCAAGGATCGATATTTCAAATACGAAACACATGAATCAGTCAATCTCTCAGTCAATTGTCACTCACGCTCCGGGTTCCAGTTTAGAAGCTAAATTATAAGGAGTAAATGTAAGGGGACATAAATTATAAGAACAGAATCTAACACCTCTTGGCACTCGAACCCAGAACATTCAACTCTGCCTACCTTGAACCTCTTGACAATAGAAATACCATGGCCTCATAACAAACCAAATATTGCCGATCAGAACAAAAATCGACAACCCTTAACACGTTCTAATTCCGAACGACCAGTTGAGAGTGGCGATCATTTCCGAAGGAGGTATATTCATCATAACATTCTACTTCGCTGATAACGCACAATTCCTTAGTCCGTTTGCTCGGCTATCTTTTTATATATAAAAACGTTTAGATTCTTCCTGGTAAAGTTTGGGGTCGAATGCTTCGTCGAGTTTGCCGGTCGGGGGCATTAAGGGGGGAGGGTGGAGGGGGCTGCTCGTTGGGATGCACTGGGGCGCTTGAGTGGTCTGTGCGGGACATATGGTAATACACTCTCTCACAAGACAAAACCACAACTCGACGCTAACCCATTTTAGAATTACAATTGTCAGAATTGATGTTGCCAAAAAACATTCTCATGGCCAGAATAACCAATGGGATGGGCACACGAGCGCGCGGGCGCGCGGTTTTACGGCGCAGGCAGGCACACACTCACTTCCCCGTACTCCTCGACTTTCCACTAAGCGCTCTCTCCCGGTGCTAGTGCACACACTGGTTTTAAATAACCCCCAATTACATTCTTAATGAAGACATTATATTAATTTTAAAAAATATTTATGATCAATTTTTATTTGACGAATTTCCAAAATTGAGAATAAGTTTTTTTTGTATACATGGGTGTATTATTGAAATTGCCCGAATGCATATTTTCTGAAGACGTTGATAGTACATAACCCTGGATCATTGTTCTGTGAAGTCTATCATCAAGAATTCTTCTTGATAACGCTTTCCATTCGCTGGATGCATTTTGTTGGCTAGAATGTTTCTGATCGTTATTATGTTTGTTTACCGCATATTGATGTGTTTTGATGACTGTGTTCCGATATCTTCATTATGAATTAGCAAAATGGGCAGCAAAGAAATTATACAACTAATGAGTTCTTGCTCAGCGTCTGTTATTTACCCCAATCACTAAGTAATGCTAAATTGTTGGTGCACGCTGAACAGATACATAACAAGTACATTTGGTCAAGGGATTTGAATACATAGGTAACAATATCCTTCAAACGTGCGTTTTTAGAACAAATAATAATGCCAGATAACATATCGTTGTCTAATTCTACTATTATGTGTTACTAGGCCTAGTTTCGAAACATTGAGAAACCATTGAACAATCGCTAAAGAAAAGTTTCCCCTCTGAAGTTGTGAACAAATGCAGACCCTGTGAGGGCAGCCTCTCACAGCCTCTCACGAAGTGCGAGGACAAATCAGATTTATCAAGTGTTTTAAAAGCCGGTCCCTGCAGTTCAAGATGAGTTGACCATGACCCCTACCTGCTGTGTGTTTCGTCCTTCACAAGGAGGGGGGGGGGGGAGGGGGGGAGTAAGAGGAGCTTCCTCGGGAGTAAGGGGTGGTTTACAACAACGAGGCTTGCATTTGTACTGAAACACGCTATGATCTCTAGACCTGAGGAGGAGGATCGCTGGCCTTGAGAGGGAGTGGGTGGTTTACAACAACTAGGCTCATCTAGACGTCAGGAGGAGGGAGTGGTGTGCCCGTCAAGCTATCCCCAAGGGGATGATCGCTGGCCTTGAGAGGGAGTGGGTGGTTTACAACAACTAGGCTCATCTAGACGTCAGGAGGAGGGAGTGGTGTGCCCGTCCAGCTATCCCCAAGGAGATGATCGCTGGCCTTGAGAGGGAGTGGGTGGTTTACAACAACTAGGCTCATCTAGACGTCAGGAGGAGGGAGTGGTGTGCCCGTCAAGCTATCCCCAAGGAGATGATCGCTGGCCTTGAGAGGGAGTGGGTGGTTTACAACAACTAGGCTCATCTAGACGTCAGGAGGAGGGAGTGGTGTGCCCGTCAAGCTATCCCCAAGGAGATGATTGCTGGCCTTGAGAGGGAGTGGGTGGTTTACAACAACTAGGCTCATCTAGACGTCAGGAGGAGGGAGTAGTGTGCCCGTCAAGCTATCCCCAAGGGGATGATCGCTGGCCTTGAGAGGGAGTGGGTGGTTTACAACAACTAGGCTCATCTAGACGTCAGGAGGAGGGAGTGGTGTGCCCGTCAAGCTATCCCCAAGGGAATGATCGCTGGCCTTGAGAGGGAGTGGTTTACAACAACTAGGCTCATCTAGACGTCAGGAGGAGGGAGTGGTGTGCCCGTCAAGCTATCCCCAAGGGGATGATCGCTGGCCTTGAGAGGGAGTGGGTGGTTTACAACAACTAGGCTCATCTAGACGTCAGGAGGAGGGAGTGGTGTGCCCGTCAAGCTATCCCCAAGGGGATGATCGCTGGCCTTGAGAGGGAGTGGGTGGTTTACAACAACTAGGCTCATCTAGACGTCAGGAGGAGGGAGTGGTGTGCCCGTCAAGCTATCCCCAAGGGGATGATCGCTGGCCTTGAGAGGGAGTGGGTGGTTTACAACAACTAGGCTCATCTAGACGTCAGGAGGAGGGAGCGGTGTGCCCGTCAAGCTATCCCCAAGGGGATGATCGCTGGCCTTGAGAGGGAGTGGGTGGTTTACAACAACTAGGCTCATCTAGACGTCAGGAGGAGGGAGTGGTGTGCCCGTCAAGCTATCCCCAAGGGGATGATCGCTGGCCTTGAGAGGGAGTAGGTGGTTTACAACAACTAGGCTCATCTAGACGTCAGGAGGAGAGAGTGGTGTGCCCGTCAAGCTATACCCAAGGAGATGATCGCTGGCCTTGAGAGGGAGTGGGTAGTTTACAACAACTAGGCTCATCTAGACGTCAGGAGGAGGGAGTGGTGTGCCCGTCAATCTATCACCAAGGGGATGATCGCTGGCCTTGAGAGTGGGTGGTTTACAACAACGGAGCTCGGTCGCACACAGATAAGAGATGAAGAGATAAAGATAAAAAGGTGTTGATGAAGAAGATATATTTACTACCTTTAACATATGTCGGCGAGTGTATGTTTGCTATTTCTGAAAATAGTTGTCTGATGAATTTTATTGAGAAATTTTAACCAAGATAAAATAATTAGGCCGATTTAATTTGTAAGTTGATTGAATATTTAAGTGTATCTGTAAGTGGGCTACTGTAGAGTGAAAATATATTGTTGAAAGTTGCTTTCAACATACCAAATTAAGGGCGCCTCCTCTTTCCGAGTCCATGGAGTCGGCGTCATGCCCAAGTCCTGCTCCCACGTCGCTTCCCATGCTGTTATCATCGTTGCTGAGGTTTCCATGTATGACACCATCTGTAACCAAACACAAGCATTCATAACATAGGTTGCAACATGTTTTAATGAATCACACTGTCAATAATCAGTGGTGAAGCGTCCTATGAGATAAAGAGACGTTGTCTACCCTGTATACAAAGTTAATTAATACCATTAATACATCTCTGCACAAGGTTATGCTTTCTTTCTTACATTTTCTTGTCTACCGTGGCTCCCGCGAACGTTTGAATTTACTTGACGGCGAAGGACTCGGCAGTCGGCAACACTCTTGCACCCTCTACCGTTGTCCCTTGAAGTTGAATGATTTAAACGTGTTGAGACAAACAGTCTTTTGGTCTCTTTCGCGCATGATCAGAACGCTATTTTCGTCAGTTTTTCAAAAATATTTGAGACTTGTCTCACACACCAACTCTGAGCTGTGAACGCGGGCACATGCCAGACACTCGTTTCATAACACAATGGGACTTGGAAATTTGAGGGAACGGCCGTAACAGCATTCAGTAATAAACCTTCACGGTCTGCTTTTGTAAAACCTGATGACCCAACCCAACCATATGTGTCTTGTCTTCACATTTTTATGTTGAGGGTAAAACGATGGATCAGTTTGTGCGTCGTGGATGGTGTACATTGTACAACACAGTAAAGTAGTAGTGCAGTGCAAAAGTGTACAATGTCCAAATAAGCTGTGATTTCTACCCTTATTTTTTAAATATTATTGTGTAAACTGTTAGTGACTAAAGATGTGCTCCGGCGAAAGTGATATTATTCATTCTTGCCCTGGGCGATTCACGAATGTACGTTTTGCGTCACCCCCCCCCCCCCCCTCCCCCCCTCCTCTCATCAACCAACTGTTTTTTTTCTAAATAGCGAATTATTACACTTACAAAATTATCTATGTCTACCCTAATTTCAAGGCCACGCTTCGCCACTGAACATATCCACATAATGTTGCTAGGAATCCCTCTGTAGCATTAGCGAGAACAGAGGTTCCCAAACAGTGGTACACCTAGGGGTGCATGGAGACGCTCACTTCATGGCTAGTCTTGTAAATAATAGTAAGAAATTAAAAGGAATGAGATATGGTATGGGGAGATGCGTATTATCATGCCAATGAGGTTATTAGTGAGTTAGAAAGTGGCACAAAATTCGGATAAGATTAGATATTATTGACAGTGTGATTCATTAAAACATGTTTCAACCTTTCTTAACAATGTCTGCAGACCTTGAAAATATTATCGTATCTATCATTCACAGTTCCAAAAGTTATTTTTAAATGTAGTTTAAAAAATACGAACAAATAGGTTAATATCCAACAATTCTTCAGCTTGTGATAAACCATTTTCTAAACTAGGTTTACAACATTTGTCATTCGAAAGTCGGCATTTTATCATACGAGAACCACGAGCCTAGATTTTCATTCTGCTCCATAATCACTATAAGGGTCCATTTTGTTTGAAACGGATTGTGCGTTGATGACCTGTCAATCACCCCCCACACCCCACACCCCTATCCGCCCAACCAACCAGCAAAGGATGCTCAAAAAGCTGAATATTGAAGCAGGGAGGTTTAGGAGTGGACATCCCGCCGCGTTAGACGTTTTGACCTGGTAAGTTGGTAACGAACATTTGCAACCAATTCCAAAGCTCTTGATGATAATCGACTTTTATTATGGCGGTACAAATAGGGTAACACGCCATCGATCATGTTTTGTCGGGATGGGGGTGAATTCACGCGATTAAAAAGCCGCTGCCTTCGTCACTCATAGAACTGAATAGCTTTTCGTCTCAGTGAATTAATGCCTAAGAAAAACAATTACTACAGACCTCACATTCTTAATCAAGAATCATCAATTAAATGTAATCTAAGACATTGCATTATTACTAAAGTAAGCAGTATAAGTTACAAGCTAGGAGCGTTACGTTCTTCGATCAAGCTCTATAGTCTCACACAGCTCCAGACTGTCAAACAGCGTTGCTTTGGTAGTGAAGCAAGCTAAAAGTCAAGTCTACATTACGATTTTATTCAAGTGATACATCTGATCTCCAATAGTTACAATCAAACAGACTTGCACTTGTACTGAAACACGCTATGATCTCCAATCAATAGCTATTATTTTAGCTTTAAACCTTTGTTCATTCAAGCTATGATCTATAATAGCTACAGTATAATTTCACGCATTGTTGATTAGCTATATATGCTACAATTTAAGTCCCTAACATTCGCAATCCACTGGTTATATAATTTACAATACCAATCAACATCTAAGAGCCTTGCATTGTTACTCAAGCAAGCTGTACCATCTAGAATCTAAGGACTTCACACATGCAAGACTCAATTTAGTCCAAGGACCAAACATGTGTGCTCAATCTAAGGCCCTCACACATGCAAGACAATAACCTAAGGACCAAACATGTGTGCTCAATGTAAGCGCCTCGCATTGTTAAGCAAGCTATAATCTCAAATCTAAAGGCTACTTGTACCCAAGATCCTACAATCTAAGGCCCTCACACATGCAAGACAATAACCTAAGGACCAAACATGTGTGCTCAATGTAAGCGCCTCGCATTGTTAAGCAAGCTATAATCTCAAATCTAAAGGCTACTTGTACCCAAGATCCTACAATCTAAGGCCCTCACACATGCAAGACAATAACCTAAGGACCAAACATGTGTGCTCAATCTAAGGCCCTCACACATGCAAGACAATAACCTAAGGACCAAACATGTGTGCTCAATGTAAGCGCCTCGCATTGTTAAGCAAGCTATAATCTCAAATCTAAAGGCTACTTGTACCCAAGATCCTACAATCTAAGGCCCTCACACATGCAAGACAATAACCTAAGGACCAAACATGTGTGCTCAATGTAAGCGCCTCGCATTGTTAAGCAAGCTATAATCTCAAATCTAATGGCTACTTGTACCCAAGATCCTACAATCTAAGGCCCTCACACATGCAAGACAATAACCTAAGGACCAAACATGTGTGCTCAATCTAAGCGCCTCGCATTGTTTCTTAATCGCGATGTGACTGAACAGAGAGGGTCAGGGTCGAGCTCAGCTCGCGACAAAAGAATGAATTTCAGCCGAAAACATAATCAAACTCATTTTCGTGGTCAAGCGACCATGAAAACATGATGCTAAAAAAACTGTTTGGGGTGAGTGAGTGTATGCGTCTTAATGGGGAAAGCTGTCGCTTTTTATGGGGTACCAGTTGATCTGGGGAGGGGGGTGAGTACTTGATACCTATTAGTCTCAAGTGTTGTGAACGTGATTGGATGCTCGCACGAGCATGAGCGCGAAGACCGAGGACTCCTCTAACGTAATTAACAATCTAGATCTAGAGGTAACTGAGAATTGTGACGCTTACATAAGGAGTACGTTTACTTTATACACCAAGTGGTAATTAAAATGAGGATTAAGCTAAAGGTAGCTTCTTTTAATTGCAACAGCTATTTCCCATATTACGATAAACCAGTAATTATATAACGTTATGCTATGATAAATGACTACGGCAATGACCATTATATTCATATGAAGACGTGCAATAAAATGCATGCCTGCTCCACGCATCTAGATCAACGCATAGATGTGGAAGTCGACGGACAAATATATATTTTTTCTCGCAGTCAAGGTAAGATGTTGTTGATTACGTCTTCTATTTCTATCCACTCTAATTATTTCA
Source organism: Isoperla grammatica (assembly GCA_945910005.1). Taxonomy (NCBI): domain Eukaryota; kingdom Metazoa; phylum Arthropoda; class Insecta; order Plecoptera; family Perlodidae; genus Isoperla; species Isoperla grammatica. The sequence goes on along the minus strand of OX246746.1, from coordinate 31,718,963 downwards.
AGCCCGTACCGGTAGCTATCTACATAATTATGTGATTACAGAGATTGTAACACTAATTCTAACTTTATGCATGTGGATATGATGTGGTAGTAATTGTAATGGGACTCGAAGTCGAACCCAGAGCATTTATGGCTATACGTATGTATCGGGTTGCAAATGGATAGAAATGGGATTCAGATCAGTGTTATTCTCGTAACGAACGGAAGGGGGGCCCGGCCGTCACTACAATAATTTGTAGAACAACTCGATTCTCCGCAGCCGTCATAGTATTATCAGCATTTATAACTGAGTAAGTATAGAAAACAAATTATGTTTTTATTGACATCAATTTATCTATTTATCTATCTACAGACTATATTTATTTCTTATAATGTTTAAACTTTAGAAATTCTTAGTGAAATAGGGGACGGCGACGGCTATTGCGCATTTATCATGGATATTCACAGACGAAATACGTTCAATGTTTCCATGACCGCACCCTTTACGAGCCAGCCTGTACACTAATGCACATTTAGCATATGTGTATATGTGTTGTCACCCCTGCAAAGCCGTCAAGAAGAGGAGCTTTAACTCTTTGTTTCTCCCTTCAGAGCCTCATCATCGCCTCTTATATTCAAAACCTTCCCTATGAGGTGTCATGATTCTTTAAAAGCGTCCCTTATTGTCCAGAGAGAATCCCCCCGGGCTTTACGTGGGGTCGTATATAGGAAAATGACATATAAAATCCAGTGCATGGGGCTGTGTTTACGACCGGCTAGCCAGTCGAGGACTTGATATTCAGTAGTGATCTGAATATCCAAGGTGGCTCAGGGATGCGGCCGACGTGGAATCTTTTCAGAGAGGGAGAAAGACATAGAAGTGTGCTTCGTCTTTGCTTCAGACGCAGACAGGAAAGCATTTATTTAACAATAGATTTGTTTTAAATTGAACTAGGAAGTACGTTGAGAAATGTGCAATTTATTTTTGTATATGGCGGTTAGGAAGGTGATAGTAAATGTTCAAAAAAGTATATTTTATAAGATTTATAAAATTATTAATATAGGCACTGTCGATGTTCCCATACATCCGTTGCAATGTTTGGAAATAACAAAAATATATAATGATTGATCAAACGTTGATATTATTATCACAACCAAGAGAAGTGGTTGTTGTTATTATTCCCAGTCCGCAGCACACTTCGACCTAACAGCTGACCGCCAAGCCCACAATATTTGCCAAGTCGGTGACACAATTTTGTGACCGAGAGGCTAAGGCCACACAAAAATTAACTATTAAGTCAAGAATGATCGCATTGCCTTATATGAATTAGATCAGTCACACACGGAGATACGTGATAGTAATAGTTCTCACTCATATAATAATCAGGTAAAATTGACTAAAATACAATTAATCGCAATATAATAAGAGATAAATACAAACCGATTTTGTTTAAAGAGAAAGGGTAATAAAAACTTAACCCATGTAAATCCTCCCCAACCTCCTCGTGGAGAAAATTGCCGGGCTTCTATTTTGAGAAATTAAAAACCAAAAATGTTTAGATTATAATGCAGTCTTCCATATTGTATCCAACATGCACACCATAACATCAATAGGGATTATAATGCAGTCTTCCATATTGTATCCAACATGCACACCATAGCATCAATAGGGATTTGTCTCCTATTATAGACGACAATTTTTAAACACTATAAACGTTGAATTAGTTTAAAAGAAGACAATTCAATAATTATTGGTTCTTGTTGCCTTACTTCTCTATGTAACCTTCACTCCATTTGATTCGAGATAATGAGGGATGATACAAGAATAATATGAAGGACAATCACAAATACCCTATTCATTGTGCGGGATTCGAACCCACAGCCCCGGGTGGCACACGCTAAGAGCTGTTGAACCACCGCGGCCGGCAGCAATGCTAATAATAGGAGATGTGTGTGAAATAGTTATTACCTGTGCTGAAATGAGTTTCATATGCATCTACTCTTAATTTTCAAAATGTGGAAGTTGTTAAAAAATTTCGAATTTATTCACATGAATGACCTAGAAAAAAAAATAACTAATTTACCTCATTTCGATCTTAGAAATTCCTCGCCTAAGCACAATCTTTGCAACGCACGGAGTGGACGGGTGGACGGGTGGACGGGTGGACAGACGGGTGGACGAGTGGCTGCTCGATATTCAATTCATGTCCAGTAAGCCATTCCATCATCGAATGGGGGCGGTAGAACGGGGAACAAGGGGAGAGTGATTGTCCACGAGCTAGTTTAGTATTCAGAACACGATTTCTGATCCGGTCTGACTACGGACTCAGACTGGGACTCCATGCACGACCACGACGCAGCGCGGTGCAAAGCTCCAATCCGGTCATTAAGTCCTTCACAGATCAACATCAGACCAATACTAACAACCCAAGAAATTACCGATTTTTCTAATAAAATTGAAACAAGAAATAATACAGGTTATGATTTTTTTTTAACTAAGAATTAATGAAAAATTCAAGGATGTTACTTTGATAAGTAATTAATAAATCAATAGTTTATTATTATCAACCAAAGTAAAAAAACATTCCGAAAAATATAGTTTACACTTTTCCGTGTTGATTTAGTTCTTGTGTTGCCAAGAGTTACATTGTTTTGAGTGTTGGACCTATTTTTTTACCGGTAACAGAAAAGTACAACTCACGAGAAGTATAAACTCTAGTGTAGTAGTAGGAAACAGAAAATATGTTACAATAACGATAGTTACATAAAATGGAATATTGGCATAGATGCACATTTTTCTAGAATTACGGTTCACTCGAACAACCTCGCAACAAATATTATACTTTGGTTATATTTGAATGAGCAATATGAGCATGAGTTCTCTTTCAGATGATGTTTTAGTTCCCCCTGAAGAAGAAGACAAATATTCAGAAGAAATTAAATGAACGCACGAATTATACGCAGGTACTAAAAACAACATCAATTATATGTAGGCCTATACGCAAATAAAGCTCTAATAACAATAATTATAATAATAAAAGTACGAATTTTGTAATTATTTTAAATAATGTATACTGCGATAAACTGATAGGGTAACGAGAAGTCATAAACAAAATACAACATTGTTAAACCACTGACTGTAGCGACATAAAAGTTTTGCATAATAGTTCCACTCATCTAACAGTTTCCTAAAAACACTATGCGGAAGTCGAGTGTTTACAGAATCCATGCATGGCAAGATAATTAACTATACATATTACATACTGAAGAGTGGGTTAACATACTGCCAAAATATTGCAGAAAAGATAATAAGTTGGTTGACATATTAAAGAAAAAGTGAACATAGCGTTTTCGGCATCAGGCGTTTTACAGATGTATTGGTCGTGACTCCTTAAACTAAAAGTAGGATTATTATAAGTATGTACCTACCTGTACAGGAATGTCATATCTATACGTATGGGTGTGACCAATCTGTTCCAAAATAATATACACATTTTTGAACCGGTTATTCGTATTGTTTCGCCCAACATATTTTTACAAATGTACTTTATTTGCGAAATTAAAAATTCTCAACTTATTTTTTTTCAGGCTTGTCACAAAATGTACTAACACCCATACGTAGATATGACATTCCTGTACAAGTAGGTAAATATCTATAATAATCCAATAATAATAAGATTGAGTGATTATAGTTGACTACAAGGCACCTATATCTCCCATCTTATCGGTGTCTCCGAATAATATCACACACCAAAGGTTTATCAATCAGTTTGAATGAAAACTGAACCGTATATCCCATTCTGGCAATACTCTCTGTGTTGTTCTAGCCTTGTTGTCCACTATTGGTCTTTGCCTCAGAAGATCGAGGGGTATTTGTTACCACGTCAACTGTCAATCAACATGTTTATAATGTCACCAAGTACAAACCTTCAGGCCGTCTAGATATTTACATTCGTAAAACTTTTGCCCGCTTTATTATCGGTTTTCGTTTAGTATTCGTAGCGAGGCTTAGTGTACAGTCATTTTTACTTACTTTGTATTCCGGTTTTTTGACCGATTTTTTTTTAAAACAAGATCGAACTAAAAGCATTGCGTTTTTCTTTCAAACAAATTTGAAATTGCCAAAATTTTCTACGAGTTACGAAAGTTTTTAACACTTTTGTCTTTATTAGCCATGGAAAGGGCGCAGTTACAAATATATTCCTGAATTTTACAATAATTTGAAAAATATCGTGTGAAGAATTTCAGATTTTATTCTAATTAACAGAAAAATCAAAACACTAATTGGAAACGTGACCTCCCAAATATTAAAATAAACGTGTTAGCTACCTTAGTCTTAGCTGTCGAGCTATAGCTTAGAAACACGTGAAAACCATTCGGGCTTGAAACTGATCCAGCTCACAAGAAGAAGCTGAACGAACTGAGAATATTCCTTTCCAGTTAGGTAAATCACGTCCACATACTTCCCTCACGTCCCTTTTCTTTTAGCAACCTCCGCATATAACTGAGATTTGGTACTGACCCCTATTTTCCCTCTCTTTCACACTTGGCCTAACTGCGGGGATCTCAGACTAGATTACCATAAGAAATATTTCCCGCGAATAAATGCCCTATAAATCCCTTCTCGTGCGGCCGGCGAGCGGCTATCAAGAAGAATGGACGGCCCACGTCCAATGTTCAATCAGGACTTTAGAAGAGTTAGTCTACATACATAGCCCGACTGCCGATAAATAGGGGAAGCGATATTTCATAGAGTTACTTAACAAAATCGAGACGGATGAATAATGTGGCAAGTATATTCCATGAATATGAATGAGTGAATAGCGCTGTGGAAGAGAACGCTAATGAGTGAATAGTGCTGTGGAAGAGAACGCTAATGAGTGAATAGCGCTGTGGAAGAGAACGCTAATGAGTGAATAGCGCTGTGGAAGAGAACGCTAATGAGTGAATAGCGCTGTGGAAGAGAACGCTAATGAGTGAATAGCGCTGTGGAAGAGAGCGCTAATGAGTGAATAGCGCTGTGGAAGAGAACGCTAATGAGTGAATAGCGCTGTGGAAGAGAACGCTAATGAGTGAATAGCGCTGTGGAAGAGAACGCTAATGAGTGAATAGCGCTGTGGAAGAGAACGCTAATGAGTGAATAGCGCTGTGGAAGAGAACGCTAATCTCATTTCCTTCGCGTCCATCGTGGTGACCGGTTTGTGTATTGACAGAACGCTCTCATGGTGCAACGGGTGACTCGCCTGTGGATGGGTCGAGACAGCATAGGTCTGTCCCCAGGGTCAGCTTATCACCCTCTAGATTAAGCTGTGCACTATCTGGTAGTCAACCGATAGAGGTGGCATCAAAGGTAACATAATTTATTAATAATGTTAATTATAATAGCATTATTAAATTGTATTATTATTTTTGTTGCTGTTAATATTATATCTATCAATTCTTAAACGACAATTAATCGTCCCGTCCTCAAATGTAAACGCCCTGCAATGACTGATAATAGCTGAGAAATGTGTTTGCCCCGAGCTCATGTAACCACTCGTCAACATACGGGTAATAAGTCCTAGGTGGTCCACAACCCATTCATTAGGAGTAGTTCACGTTCCGACGGCGACGGGGGGTGAAGGGTTGAAACCCCTGGCCCGGTGTTATGTGTCTAATTCCCTCCGATATAGAAACATCAATTAGCATAAATTTCCTCCATGCACGATTGACTGATAAAATATGAGTGCATGGGCCGCTTAATTAGCCACGAAGTTATGTTGCGTAATTGTTTCGTTACTTCTTGTCCAACAAGTAGTTGGGATTGGGAAGTCCCCGACCTAGTCAAACACCTGCCTCCCCCCCCCCCCCCCCACTACCCCCACCGCGCATCTCTAGGGCCCGGAAATGACCGGAACATTTCCGTCTTCCGGAAACCAACACGACCCCGAAGAGAACGCAGCAGCCATCGCTTAATGAGGGATCTGTATTCCGTCTCCTCAAATACTGAACTGAACTTCAAAGCATTTCGTCCTGATAGAGCAATACACATACGTGTACGATACGTATTACACTATGTTTTCATCATTGCACGGTATTTAATATTTCACCCCGTTTCAAACAACGCTCTGTGTTCACTGCTGTATGGAAGACCTCAGTAACAACCTACAATCACAATCCAGGGGCTCGAACCAGAGACCCGGAGTCCTGTGTCCTTGCAGCGATCACAGTTTACGGGCGCACGACACAGGGGAATATTATTTTGCAATAGCTCTGTCACGGAAAAGGTTGCACACCCCTGGTTTAGAATACAGACTTAGCAAATAATTTCTCGTTTTGTAGCCATTGTGGTATAGGGTCACTGTCCTAGTTCTTAGTTCTATTCTGATTGCGGCTCAGAGTAGCACTAACAGACAACGAACAACGGTTATTTAATTAAATACGTTCGGCTAAATAACGTAACGCAAACTTGATATTGACGGTTTGAGTTTTGGTGTAGACTACTTCATATTCACATATTACCTCACAATAGTTTAAATGGTACAACTTATTTAACCATAATGGTAATTAATATATATATATGGAATCCCAGCTTTGATGATTACCTAACCGTTCATTGCTATAATATTTAATCTAGTCGTATTATTTGAGTGTTTTGGTCCGAAACGTCTGAGCTATGAGAAGCGAGAATAGGATCGAGGTTTCGGGTGAAGGGACTCAACCTGAACCGTCGGAGAAGTGCTAAGACATATACGGACGGTGCCATGTTTCTCACTGTCCATGCTACTCTCTTGACCTGCATGAGAAGCAAAGTAAAGGCATCAATATTATCAACTGACATAATACTTGAATTTAAGAACTGATTGGTTCAGGAACAAACATTTTGGTCTAGTGGGTTTATTCCTGCTTCCAATGCAGAAGGTTCAGGGTTCAATTCCCAGTTCGGGCTGCTATGTGAACTTGACTTAAATCTTTGTGAAACTGGAGTCTTTTGAGTCGTCATAGAAACGAAACACATAATAATATTGTATAAATGTGCCCCACTCCGAATCAGTTCTTGTAACTAATTAACTGCATGAGTGGGTATAAATTATAAATACACAATCACATAATATATTTATTTTCTAGAACAACATGTTACAGGGAACACATTGTTGTGATCGCGTGACTCGAGTGATTGTTGCTAAACGCCTATTTAACAAGGCCTCATCTCATATGTGTACCGGACTGCAACTATGTCTAATAAGTAATATAACGCAACACTAAACTGTTGTCCAGTAACGCAGCGTGGGGCCTTCAGAAGGCCTACGCACAGCTAACCACGCTAAGCGATGCGATGGGAAAGAAACATAAAGCCTCCATTTTTTCATGCATTTCTGAATGAACAATTAGCTAAATAAATAAAGATGAAGAAATGATAAGCATTTCGAAGATAATAAAACACGAGTTAAGTCGACTAATTATATACTTCACGTCAATTAGTTCTCAGAATTTATAACAATTATAAACGGGGTTAGATTCAATTAAAAAACTGCATGAATGACACGTCAATGGGTTCGGAATTAACTAAAATTACAGGTCTAATAAAAGTGACATCTTCCAGTTAGGAGCTGTCGCTAATATACTAGTTATTCCGTATTAATTTATACACAAGAAATGTAATGTGTTTTAAATTAACATGTGACATTAACTGAGAAGAGAACTGGAGTAATAGCGAGTTCTCATGCAAGTGCGCTTGCTCGGCGGACTGTTTCAAGTAAATCAAACAAGTACTTGTGCGCCACCTGCCACAAACACTTCTAAGAAACTCAAAGAGATTATTAGGACGAATTAAGTGCGCGAAATATGGACATTTTGACTGAGGGTAGCGCGGGTTAAGAGTGCTACAATCAAACACTTTTAGGAGTAATCTATTAACGATACGCCCAACAACCTTTGTTACATATCCTGGTTACTTCCTACTCTTGGAGGTAAGATTGTTAACAAAGGCGCAACAAACAAAACAGATGGGAAAATGATAGCAAAGTTGTGACTCTTGTGACGATATGCAAAATTGTTGTGTTTCATGCGACCAAAGATCAGCACCAAAGTACTCGGTGGTCAAACGGTTCAACGCAATTTGTCCCAAAAATTAAAACAACAAGCAATGGAGAGTTGTAAATATTCAAAATATTCTTAATTACAATGTATAGTGGAGCTACAAACTAAATTTATAATAATTATTTTTTAAACGTCACAAAAAGTTACAAAAATGAAATATGATTTGGTTTTAACTAAATTTTTTCTAAATTAATGGAACTAAATTAAAAATTATAGTTCAAAATAGAGTCTATTAAAGTATAAAATAAATAAATGAAATAAAAACTAAATGCCTTTGTTCATAGTTTGTATCAGTGAAGTGACAACTTACCAGGCCGCGTGGGTGAAGTGGAATCTTTTGACTGCATACGCCCAATCGACGCCGCTAAAAATGAAAAGATATCACTTTAGTATGACTAGGAAAACGCTCCGCGTTGCTAGACGAGCGATTTTTTTTAATACATCAAACAATATGAATTCCCGTAATTAGAAAACTAAATATTCTTTTACAAAATGGCGGTTGAAGTTAAAATTCCAAAACTTGTATCCGGTGTCGACCTTGTTAGTGTGGACATAAAAAATATAAACAATTATTAAAATCTGCCCATAAGTTTGAATTTAAAAAAAAACATACGGGATTTTTTTCAATAATTAATTTTTTGTAGGTTGGCATCTTAACGAATTCTGCTGGTTATGTTAACAGCATCGAGTTTAGTGGTCACGGGTGTTGACCGAAAATTTCAGCCAAATCCGTCAAGCCGTTTGACCTGTGCGCGACGAACAAAATTTGGCGCACACACGAACAGACGAACAGACGAACAGACGAACAGACGAACAGAAAAAGCGCCGATCGAGTTGTATGGAGAGATTCGCTATCGCTCATCTAATTATACTAGGAAAACGCTCCGCGTTGCCAGATGAGCGATTTTTTTCAATATATCAAAGCAAACAAATCTTTTGCATATCATATTACGCTTACAAAAAAAAACTTTAAAATAAACTATTTTTTTTTTGAAAGATGGCGGTTTAAGTAACAACCTTAGAATGTGTGTACATTATTACTCGATATGTTGCTAACAATTGCAAGAAATATTATTTAAATCCGTTTAGAAGTTTTCTTTAAATAAACTAAAACCTTCAAGACGATTTTTCAATGGATTTCCGCATAATTTCATTCGACTATGGTCTACTCAATAGGCTCTAATTCATAAACTATTAAACTTATCTGTGTATAGAACGTTGCATAATGTAGATACAGGCTAGATATAAAATATGATATTGTTTAATCATACAATAACCGCATTTAAACCATAATAAAAGCTATTTAATTTGTCGACCAAGTTCGTTGTTAACTTTTGCATATTTGCCGTGAACGTCATAAAACATAACACGCCATTGTAGCCATTCTATAGCAATCCAAATTCCAAATACATAGTGAGAAAGGTCTGACTGCGTTAGCCATTTCGGCAGCATACTATGTGCATCTAACTACAATGGTCCGCAAATGCGAATCATATCGGTAGAACACTGTAAAAATGAAGAAATTAATAGCCGTAAATAAACAATATTTGTTTATAACATGGCGGTTAAAGCTACAATTTTGAAACTATTGTCAAGTGTTGGTACTATTGATGTGGACCCACATATAAAAAATCATTAATATCCGTGTGTAAGTTTTAATTAGATAAAATTAATGACAAAAATGGTTTTTTATTAACTCATTTTTTGTAGGTTGGCATCTTACGTCATTGTAGCCTTTTTATGACAGCTATCGAGATTCCAAATAATAATTAGAAAGGTATGATTGTGTACGTTTTTTTTGTGTTTACTATGTGCATCTAACTGCAAAGATCCGCAAATGCGAATGATATCGGTGGAACACTGTAAAAATGAAAAAAATTATTACCGTAAAAAAACAATATTTTTTTATAACATGGCGGATGAATTTACAATTTTGAAACTATTGTCAAGTGTTGGTACCGTTCATATAAACCTACATGTGTAACATAATTTAAATCCGTTCGTAAGTTTTAATTTAATTAAATAAATAAACAAATTTAGCGCACATACATACATACATACATACATACATACATACATACATACATACATACATACATACATACATACATACATACATACATACATACATACATACAAACATACATACATACATACATACATACATACATACATACATACATACATACATACATACATACATACATACATACATACATATACATACACACACACACACACACACACACAGACAAAGCGCCGATCGAGTTGTATGGAGAGATTCACTCCGCTTCGCTACGCTCATCTAATTAGAACCAGGTGAAACCAATCGCGATGACAAATGTTTTCTGAAAAGACTGTACACTAATGTGACCGCAAAGGTGCTCTCAGCTCACGTGAACACACACCGTATACAAATGAGTAACAATTTTTTGAAAACCGAACCGCAAATTAACGTTGCATTTAGTTCCGCCTACTTCCGCCTGCAGTTGCGCCGTCCGCGCTATCATCTGTTCAGAGGTAGGGAGGGCTACGCATTTTGCCGGCCGTTCATTTTCATTTCACTTAGGTTTTTTCGGCGCCGAAATTATCACCAATAAAAACACCATTTTCCCCGGAACCAGCTAATCATATATGACTGGCTTAGTTACCTGTTAATATTGCGAGTGATTAAGTTGGGCCAGAGCTCTCCACTAGAAGTGCATTCATTGAAACGTATTTTATACAGATACAATGAGATACACGTTGGATGATGCATCTATCTAATTGATCTTCATTAATTGGCTGTACAAATTCTCATATTACTCACTCATTACCTTATACCACAGTGAGCAGTGACTTAGTGATTGCAAAAGTGCAATGACTGTGATTCCCACTAGTACAAAACAGTAGTTAATCAATATTTTCCTAGGTGTGTAAAAGGCATTTAAATGTTTTTAGTAGCATTATACTACAATGTATGCACATTTACCGCCGGTATGAATGCAGCCATGACTGTCACATTCAATTCACTGTGTACTAAAACCACTTTTTCTTCTATGTGAAGATATACAATCGTCGTTTTACTAGGGGGGGGGGGGGGGATGTTGAGTATCCCCTCCAACTCTACAGCACGTGGCCTATCGGTCAGTCTTCACTGTAAAGAACATGTGAGTATAATAAAACTAGGTATAGGCCTACATATTAATTTGTGCTATAGAAACATTTCTTATAGTATTTTTCTTAGATTGAATGCAATCAGATAACTTGAGATATCATCGAAACGCATATTATTTATCTTAAATGCAATCTTATCAATTATCTAAAAAAGAATTGATCTTAGATGGCGTTTCAAACACACGAACAAACCCCGTTAATTTCTAATAATTTTAATCTATACCTGTGTGATAAACACTCTTAAATCGCGAGTTATTAAATTACCTAATTTAGATCGGGTGTATAGATTTGCATTTGCATTCCCCCCCGGGTCGAGGCTACCGAAAGTACCTTACGAAAATCACGCCGGAAACAATTAGCACCAACGAACATATTATTGATGAGTGAAGAGTGAAGGAAGGCCACTGCGGCACTACACGTGTAGACCTCAGTCCAAGCAAGGCAGCCAGGCTGAATCGACTTGCCTCCGGTATATATGCATAGCAGCTCGTTTAGTAACGGTTCGTATTCGTTATTGAATGGCCTACGAGCACCCCCACATAGACCGCCTAGCGTCAACGGCTCCCATAGGCCTCACAACTCACGATACGGACCCTACATTATTCTTCGGACCGGTCACTTATTGTAGGCCTACAGCAAACCCGTGGCAATGTAGGGAAACAGAACAAATGCAAATGGTCGAGGATTTACGTGACTCTCCGGTGTTTCACCAATCGCAGCCCGTCATGATTATCACCATTAAATATAACTAATCTTCTAGATGCAAAAGAAAGATGTAAATATATTTGTTTATACAGTTAAATGGAATTGCATGGACCCAATTCTAATTATTTTATAAATTTACAATTTCGTTTGAACCCCGAAACACATCTACCTGTAATAAAATAAAAAAAGTGTGTGTCCGTTATTATGGTTTCAAGATTAGAGTGTTTCTGAATGGAATGGAAGGGGATGGATTATATGAACAGGTGTATGAAAATAGGAGTGTCTGCAACATGGCTACCCCTAACGGGGCAATGGCGTAGGGCGTGTTGGCTCAAAACAATGCAAGCAACCTGTCTCGAAAAAACTTTTTTTGTTTTAGGAGCAAAGATACTTCACCCATAAATGTCAAGATATTGATGATACATAAAACAATGTTTTGTATGTGTAAGTTTTGCGTAGAAAATATACGGTTGGAGGTTGGTGGTGTGTACCAGTCTACACAAGGTGTATGTTTTTCGTATAAACTAAGACATTACATTATCAAGTTTTCCGGTTGAATCCACTAATACCAATAATACAATGAAATATATCTGGGTATTGGTTGTTTAAACAATACTCTGAGGCTAGAATGACGTAGCTCTGAAGGAAAGCCGTACTGTTGAGTATAATGAGCAGGCAGGCCCGGACTGGCCAGGTCCCCGATCGCGGAGTGCCCCCGGCCCAAGGGGGCCCCGAAGGGGCCCCCACATAACGTAAAAAGAGTCACGTGTAAAAGAGTTTTTTTAAAACTTGAAATAGTCAAAAATCGACTTCGGTCGTCTTAAGGCCAAGACCTTATGTCCAGTCTGCTTTTTATTAATGTTGAGAGGGATTTATGTTATGATTTGGACAAAAATAAAATAATAGATAAAGTAGCTTTAACAAGTGAGTTGCTTACAAAGAAGCTGTTACTTTAGGGCTAGGGGAATAAAATGTCGAATCATCTCAGTTAAGTTAAGCCCCTTCTATTCTAGTATAACAACATTTTAAACTGTTAAATAGACAGGATTTTTTTTTAAATGTTAGTGTTATTTTTCGAATCCCTAAAATCCGTTTGTCATTATTTTTACTACGCAAATAATTTTGACGTAATTCATTAATGCTTTGGTGTGAATAAAATACTGCACTTTATTTTGAACTCCGTTGCAATTATTAGCAGTTCTACAGAGTGTGTTTTGTGGTGTTGTGGTAGGTATCCTAAAATACTCTGAATTTCATATTTTAATAAAACATAAAGTCAACAAAAGTCGAAAATCATAATATTCGTATACAAACCTAGCTGAATTTCTTCTTTATAAGTGGCAAAATAGCGTAAAAACTCGATTTCATTGTTTCCAAGCACCTAATTTTCAAAACATTTCCGGGGGAGGGCTCCCGGCCCCCTCGTTTGCTGGGGGGTATTCCACCCCCAGACCCCCTGGTAGAGGGCCCCTTTACAGGTTTTAGCTGAGGGCCCCAAATGGTCCCAGTCCGGGTCTGTGAGCGGAAGTCGCAACAGTAGCGCGACGCTACCACCGAGCTACCGCTGTCATAAGTCTTTACAGGGTAGCAAGCTTGCGTGAGGTAATGCTAGAGTTTCATGCACCAACGGCCAACACGTACTACCACCGAGCTACCGCTGTCATAAGTCTTTACAGGGTAGCAAGCTTGCGTGAGGTAATGCTAGAGTTTCATGCACCAACGGCCAATACGTACTACCACCGAGCTACCGCTGTCATAAGTCTTTACAGGGTAGCAAGCTTGCGTGAGTTAATGCTAGAGTTTCATGCACCAACGGCCAACACGTATTTAAATTTGCCTCTCGGTGAGCTTTGGTGCGTAAACAATTATTTACTATTAACTAGAAATGCATTATGATAAGCTGAGCTACACACACCACACAGTAAATGACGAAAGGCAGGGGGAGGGGAGGGGGAGGGTGGGGGGGGGGGGGGGGCAAGATGGAATGACGTCCTAATTTCGTAATTATTTATGAAGTTAATGATTACAGCTTTTACATGCACAATGAGTAATTAAGATTTGCGTAGATGTATTTACGTATAATTTATGACCATGTCATTCACTAGTGTGGAACAATTTCGGTTTCGGTTGTCAACGCTATATACCGACTAAATTACCACACATACTCTGGGCCAGGCCACACACGTTGCTAATGTGGCCCCTCTGACTCCGGATTCCTGGCTAATTTTCTAACTATTTTAATTTTCATAAATTCGGTTTTACACGAAAAAAAAAGAAATGTGTGATGTACACGAAGCACGTTTATGCTTGTATCTGCTTTAAAACCTCAAAAAAGAATAAAATAATAATTCAACCCCTAATAAATTTAGTGATCTATTTTATGAATGTTTATATTATATTTAAATAACAGCATTTTTTATGAACACTTCCGTAATTTAAAGGTAAAGCTATAAAAAAATATGTTTTCACACAAAGTTAGATTCATAAGATAGGCACACATTTATGAACGAACAAACACATACATACCTAAGTGAATACATTTAAACTAATTCTCTGAGCGACGCCATCTTTGTTCCTTGCGTCAATTTAAAAAACGTGTAAGTAGTAATATCGTTGCACGTGTCAAACTGTATGTTTGAATATGCATATCTCTTAAGGTGTATTACAGTATTAGAGTTCGGTCCCCACGCACTCCCCGTCATGAAGATGTATTACCCTAGGCCCCCGGTCCATCGACTTGGTATGTATAAAATACTATCCCTCTTCGAGGTATCTGCCAGCGAAACGACTCCCCAAAGACATCCATCGAATGACGGAGTCCCCACAATGTCCTCCCTTGACCAGGGCATTATCACACGCAGACTCCACAACATTACGACTTACGAGCAGAGCAACGCTACAGACTACGGACAGGGACATCGCTTAATTTAGACAACTTGCTTCAGTTCGACCACTCAATTCAAACAAGCTTGCTTGGGGTAATGCGATAGTGTGATAAATAATCTATGAGTGGGACAGACGAGGAAAATGTCTGGGAATATATTTGTTTTTAGGAAGAATTCTTAAATAAAGTCGATTTAGGGAATTGAAACTTTTTTAGTCATCATGATCCGCACGTCTTTGGTTTCAATACCAAAATCGATCAAAACTGGATTGCGTTCGTTAAAATATTGAATAAACCAAATTGGTTGTGGTATACGCTTTTTTTTAAATATTCCCCAACCCACAAATGTCCACAATTCGTACATAACAAAGTATGTTATTGTTCATGCCCTTTTTGATAGACGAAGCAATACCAATTATTGTAATGATTAACTTTGTAATAATTTGCTTGGTTTGTTTGTTGTATGTTGCACGTGATGGTCGGTCACCGCTGACATAGGATTTCGCATGAAAAATACATCGGTTTAATCAAATGGGAATTTCCCTGGCCTGAACTCTTGCATATTCGATACGGCCAGCTGACATGGTGGATGTGGTATTAAATATTCAAACCGAATACGAGAAGAGCACAAGATGTTACAGCTAAGAACGCATACCCTCAAAATTCAAAACGCACATATAATATTCATAACCCCTTCTCGAATAGCAGGCAAAGAAATGCGTACGCCACAAACCTACAAGCGAATCCATAAAATATTGATTTGCTCTTCATTTAGATACCGGTGGCCACACAGGCTATGGTTTCGTTGACCTTACGCATAATTCGACTATAAATTCTAATTCCCTTGCTGAATAATCATATTCCACGTCCTGCGAATGGGCTATGGCAGAAACCGAGCTACTGTCCATCCACCTTAACTGTGCCCGCGTGCGTACGGCTAATTACATTAGTGTCGCATCCAAACATCTTTATCTTTATGGATTTGCATGCAACATTTTTTACATTTTCCCTGCGCAATGTTCTCGTTTCTATTTATATTTTGCTTCTTTTCTAGCCCGAAAATCCAATATGGCAGCCAAGAAAGACCACTCCTCTTTCTTAGAGACCTAACACCCTTTCAGACTGGAGCAATAATAAAGAAAACGGCCAGCAGGCTGGGGGGGGGGGGAGATCTGGTAGCCATGGCAACTGAACATGATTTCTTCATAATGCTCCGAACACTGGTCATCTCTCACTGGCACACGTTGTGATCACGAAGAACCGGCTAAGGAAAAACTATTAGCAACTCCAGAACGCTAAGCGAGGCGTGGATTATTATTAGCTTTCGTACGTATAATAAAGGCCGAGAACAGAGAGAAAAATAATATTTGCCAACTTATAAGCTTTAAGTCGTTTGCAGACAGAGAAAAGCAGCGAACCGTAGAGTCCCAGATGTTAAATGTAGCCATTATAACCATGAGGGAAAAACAAGACTTATTATAGACCAATTATGTCATAAGCTTATTGCCAAGAAAACAATAAGTGCACACCAACTCGGTGTTCCATCGTACTTGAAATAATTAAGGAGTCCTTGTGGCCACGCACGGCATAGACCAAACACGGTCTGTTGATTTGGTGATATTGGACTCAACGATAATCGATTAATAATTACCAAACCAAGATGAGATCAATTAGTTAGAGGAACGGCCACTGCAGAAACATTTCTGTAATTAATCTGTAACCGCCATTCTGTCGTGATTTGTGAGGCGGCCGGTTCTGGTTGTGGCGGGGTGTTATTGTCACTAATGACCGCTTGGTTGGAAAGCCACCTGCCAAAGACAGGATCTTGGAACGAAATCAATCCTTCTCTTGCTTCGCTTACCACGTGCGACTGATTAGCTCCAATAGGAGAGGTGCGCCCATTGCAATCACAAACACTAAGCATTTTACATTCATTGAGATGGTTCGCCATTGAAGATTACCGTCCATACGGCGTAACGACAACTATGCACTGCTACCAACAATGAGATATGCACAACACATTATCCTATATATAATCGTTCATGTTTAAACCCTCTCATTAAATGCTTTTAAAAGATTAACCAAGGGCCCCATCCCCCTCGCCATCACAAGAAACTAATGAATGTACGATTCAAAAACAGGATTTTAAACATTTTGCAAGTAGGTATACTACCAATACAGTTACAGGTGCAATAATGCTGAGAATAATAATGCGAATAATTACTTTTATAAATTATTCATCAATCCATACATTAAATTATGCTACAACAGGTACAAATATTGAACTAAAACACACTAAGTAAACATAAAGACAGCATTTTGTAAGGTAGCTTTTGCTTCCCTTTGGAAAAACTTCAGTCACCAAAATTCAACAAGTTGTAACCACTAACTTGCTACTCTCAAAATATAGGGCAATAATAATCTAGAGAAATTCTCCCCAAAAATAACATCATTATACACAATTTGTTTACTGCGTACACGGTGTAGAATCTATGACCTTATCTAAATGAAAAGGGTTGACAGTAAAACTGCGATTAGATCAACAACTCGGGACGCAAACATTGCAATGAGGCCCGCGCAGGCGTCTGCGTTAGGCCGTTCTGGCGCGGAGTCAACCAAGACCACGTGCTATGCCCAATGCTGGCACCTTGAAAACCACTGCATTGAAACAGGACAAGATAATATCAATGGCTACAGTTACAATCTACAAAAACGATACAACAGCAATGGAGCAATTAATCGTGCTAGGTGAAATACGACAACTTCAATAATATCTCAAACAGTCTGCAACTCTAAACACAATTGTCGGCATCGTGATCGTAATCGTGATCGGGTTCGCAATCGTACATTACGATTTAGTTGTGAAGAAGTCCGTAAGAACTATGTAAGTTAACTCGTTCACAGTTTCCGCATTGCGACTGCGATCCCGATACCGACAATTGTGGGTATGCCTTTATATTGATAAATCTGACCGTAAAAAATACATACACGTTTTATTTTCAAGTTTATCAAAACACTAACAATGAACATCTCTCTACTAGAATTACGCATTTGTTTCATTAAACGGGCGAAGCATCTGCTCTAACAAAGCTCCTTGTATTAAAACTTCTAAGCCAAGATTGTTATATTTGTGGTGTTGTTTGTGTGTTTGTATTTTCTCACTTATAACGTGAGGCGCTGCGACGGATTCTCCGAAGCCGAGAGAGTTCGTACTACAACGATGAAGCGAGGCTTCGTATGTAAACACAGCGGCTCAATGCGAGGATAACAAAAGAGCGTCGCGCGATTCTGAGCACCCGCGCAAGAATGCGAAACACATCTCGCACAACTGGACAGCTGCAAATTATTTCGTAAACGCGGAGAATCACGGGGGAAAAGAAAGAGGACGGTGCCAGAATAAAGCGCTATAACTGGCCAACGGAAATTGGCGCATATATTTTAACGCACCCTCACACCCTGATCCCCAGAAATACATATCGTAAATCGTAATTATTATTATTCTGTTGCTATTATTATATATTTTTCATTTATAAAAAAAAATGGGAAATGTATTTAATTTTTGTAATTTTTGGCCCACTATTCACCATTCACCATGTTCTGTTTTCATTTAAGGTGCCCCCACCATTCATTATTTCCATGTTAGTTGTTTTCATTTTATATGTTGGACCGGCACCCCCACCACTCACTATTTCCATGTTAAGTGTTTTCATTTTATATGTTGGACCGGCACCCCCACCACTCACTATTTCCATGTTAAGTGTTTTCATTTTATATGTTGGACCGGCACCCCCACCACTCACTATTTCCATGTTAAGTGTTTTCATTTTATATGTTGGACCGGCACCCCCACCACTCACTATTTCCATGTTAAGTGTTTTCATTTTATATGTTGGACCGGCACCCCCACCACCCACTATTTCCATGTTAAGTGTTTTCATTTTATATGTTGGACCGGCACCCCCACCACCCACTATTTCCATGTTAAGTGTTTTCATTTTATATGTTGGACCGGCACCCCCACCACCCACTATTTCCATGTTAAGTGTTTTCATTTTATATGTTGGACCGGCACCCCCACCACCCACTATTTCCATGTTAAGTGTTTTCATTTTATATGTTGGACCGACACCCCCACCACTCACTATTTCCATGTTAAGTGTTTTCATTTTATATGTTGGACCGGCACCCCCACCACCCACTATTTCCATGTTAAGTGTTTTCATTTTATATGTTGGACCGGCACCCCCACCACCCACTATTTCCATGTTAAGTGTTTTCATTTTATATGTTGGACCGGCACCCCCACCACCCACTATTTCCATGTTAAGTGTTTTCATTTTATATGTTGGACCGGCACCCCCACCACTCACTATTTCCATGTTAAGTGTTTTCATTTTATATGTTGGACCGGCACCCCCACCACTCACTATTTCCATGTTAAGTGTTTTCATTTTATATGTTGGACCGGCACCCCCACCACTCACTATTTCCATGTTAAGTGTTTTCATTTTATATGTTGGACCGGCACCCCCACCACTCACTATTTCCATGTTAAGTGTTTTCATTTTATATGTTGGACCGGCACCCCCACCACTCACTATTTCCATGTTAAGTGTTTTCATTTTATATGTCGGACCGGCACCCCCACCACTCACTATTTCCATGTTAAGTGTTTTCATTTTATATGTCGGACCGGCACCCCCACCACCCACTATTTCCATGTTAAGTGTTTTCATTTTATATGTCGGACCGGCACCCCCACCACTCATTATTTCCATGTTAAGTGTTTTCATTTTATATGTTGGACCGGCACCCCCACCACTCACTATTTCCATGTTAAGTGTTTTCATTTTATATGTCGGACCGGCACCCCCACCACTCACTATTTCCATGTTAAGTGTTTTCATTTTATGTTGGACCTTCACTTCATGTGAAGTGTGTTTCCTTTAAGTTAGAGCCTCGATCAATGGGTTCTCGTTGTTTCACAGAACGCGGCCCCTATAAGGAATAAATAGGTATTGTTTTAACTATTTATCCTTTCCTTAATTTGAAGAGTATAACCATAAATCAACAAACGTTTACTGCTTTATTAGGATTTGTGAGCTTAAATGTCAACATCGCGATTTAAAATGCGTCAAACACCCACTCTTCTAAGCTTGGGGTTATTTGCTATGAATTGTATCGAATATTCCAACCGGGCATGGAATCGTATGTAGTGTAAACCCAATACTAATAGCCTATGATGGAGATTTCACATTGGTGCAGAAAAGTCCCGGGATCCGTGTATGTATGTACTGTGTGCTCGGTCGAGTCAATTACCCGCATACGTAGTGATGATGAGGTTTGCCCGCGGATAGGGAGATGAGGGGGAGGGAGAGTTATCAGCGATGGGCGGAGCCAAACGCGTCTTGCGCCCATTGCCGCTCCATTTCTCACTCTCTCTCTTGACTTATTCCTCTCTACTCCCTCTTCTCTGCTGGCTGGCTGGCTGTATCTGAGCTCCCGAGGCCCAACTGCCGGCTGTCAGGAAGCCGTCTTAACGAGCAGCTAAGATGGGCTTCTACCATCATTACAGCGACATCTACACCTCGCGCCAAGAATGGGGCATCGTCATCAAAATCGTGAACCAAGTCGAACGGTGACAAGCGGAGATTCGAGTCGGACAGCGTCACAGACAAACCTATCAGCTCCGAACACGGCCAAGAGGGACAGACCAAACTTAAATATTGCAGAGGGATACTTTTCGTTATCACCGGGAACTGAGCTGTATACATTGACCAAAATCCGGATCCGCGTTAGGAGCCAAGAAACTCAGGAGGCCGTGGCAAAAAGCGTGAAGGAATGTACGCAAGGTTGTAAAATATGTATATGTAGCCTACTTACACATAGGTAGATTTCGAGATTATTACTCAAATTATATTATGTTTTATCGTCAACATCTTACAGCGAGAATATTAGAATTAAGAAAGGTGCAAAGATAATAAAAATATACAATCTGTTTTTGTTACCTATAGCCACTCCATTGATATTAGCATGATATTCAGGGGGGGGGGGGGTGGGCATTGTACACTGTATTATTTGCCTTCTTGCTATGATGGTCCCAACACTGTTTACATATGCCAATATCATATCGACAGACAACAGTTCCAGAAGATTGTAAAGAAAAAAAATGTAAAATTTTACAGTGTATACGGTAGGAGGGTAGATGGTGAGAAGCGTATTTACTCTAATAACTCTTCTGCACTGATTGTTTATATGATATGGTTAATGCTCGTTATTTGCCTGTTGGTCAGAAAATTGGGTGAGGCCACAAAAATAACCGGGTGAGTACAGGAAAGTAGTTAATCGGTAAATAACATGTTCTGTCCGACCCTTGACTTACAACTATATGTTGGGCATTGTAGGTCTACATGTTTGCAAGAACTAAAGACCATGAAACAAAGTTTTTAAATGAAGTGGTTAGGATAACACAAATTATGTTAATTAATTTTCATTATTATTGATTTTTGAATAACACATAAGCTACGGGCGGTTGTTAAAAAAATCAATTCTAAAACAAACCTAACTAACCACATTATTTATTTATTTGTAAAAAGGAGAAAATAGGATTTTGATTATAATATTACACCTTCTATTTATTTACTCTTATGAACTACCGCTTGTGTACTTTACGGTATGTATGAATGAATTCAAACTAAGGTTCTGGATGTGGCAAAACTATACACGTAGATAATTTTAATCAAAACTAGGAACCCTAACCGGACCTCCACAGCATAATTAGAGAAACCCGTTAATTGAAACTGAAATACATTAACATAAAACCACCATACATTCGAGGTACATTTATCATCTCGAAGACGTTTTGAGATATTTTAATGTTTTTCTTGGCAAGGTCACTGGTCTTGGAATAATTTCTATATTTTTCTTCCCTACGAGACAGAACGAAAATGAGAACAGGAAATTATCCAAGTCATTTGAACAAACATCTCAAACAACTATAGCGACTACTGTGTGCATCTTATAATAATTGATGTTGTCTAACAAAATAGGTTGCTAAAGTAGATGGCTTCAATAGCGCACAATGAAATAATACATCCAAACAAATATTAATCCCACCCCACAGAAAGTCTGTGAGCTTCTCAACTGCCATCAGATTACACCTAAATGAACTTGCTTACTAGAATGTGTAAATACGAACATATAATTCCTCAATGAATTTTAACAAGTCTTCATGGGACCAAAATTCTACTCGTATGAAATTTACACACTTAACGAGTTTAAAAATGTTTATTATCAGATGATCTTGTATTTATAGAGATATTTGCTCTATACTCTAATTACCAACAATTATAAAACAATTACAGCGAAAAACTCATTCCAGAAATACTTTAGAACCTGCACGGTCTATAATGCGAGCAATTAAATTTAAACAAGCATGCACACTGCACAGTACATAAATTGTTATTAAATATCTTTCGAGACGATTCTACGTCCTCAGTGGGGATCACTATACATCCGTACACGTGTTAAGAACCAACGTATAGTTATACGAACAGGACTGATCTAACATCGATCATATTTCGACTTCAAAGTGTGAATCAACTGTCACGATAACTCGACAACAATCGATCTATTGAAACAAATGTACTGTCTGGGTACTGTCTGGGTACTAGCAGGTACTGTCTGGGTACTGTGTGGGTACTAGCAGGTACTGTCTGGGTACTGTGTGGGTACTAGCAGGTACTGTCTGGGTACTGTTAGAGTACTATCAGGTAGTGTCTGGGTACTGTGTGGGTACTAGCAGGTACTGTCTGGGTACTGTGTGGGTACTAGCAGGTACTGTCTGGGTACTGTTAGAGTACTATCAGGTAGTGTCTGGGTACTGTGTGGGTACTAGCAGGTACTGTCTGGGTACTGTGTGGGTACTAGCAGGTACTGTCTGGGTACTGTGTGGGTACTAGCAGGTACTGTCTGGGTACTGTCTGGGTACTGTGTGGGTACTGTGTGGGTACTATCAGGTACCGTCTGGGTACTGTGTGGGTACTATCAGGTACTGTCTGGGTACTGTATGGGTACTAGCAGGCACTGTCTGGGTACTATGTGGGTACTAGCATTTACTGTCTGGGTACTGTCTGGGTACTGTGTGGGTACTATTAGGCACTGTCTGGATACTGTGTGGGTACTATCAGGCACTGTCTGGGTACTATGTGGGTACTATCAGGTACTGTCTGGATACTGTGTGAGTACTATCAGGTACTGTCTGGATACTGTGTGAGTACTATCAGGTACTGTCTGGATACTGTGTGAGTACTATCAGGTACTGTCTGGATACTGTGTGAGTACTATCAGGTACTGTCTGGGTACTGTATGGGTACTATCAGGTACTGTCTGGATACTGTCGGAGTACTATCAGGTACTGTCTGGATACTGTGTGAGTACTATCAGGTACTGTCTGGATACTGTGTGAGTACTATCAGGTAGTGTCTGGATACTGTGTGAGTACTATCAGGTAGAGTCTGGATACTGTGTGAGTACTATCAGGTACTGTCTGGGTACTGTGTGAGTACTATCAGGTACTGTCTGGATACTGTGTGAGTACTATCAGGTACTGTCTGGATACTGTGTGAGTACTATCAGGTACTGTCTGGATACTGTGTGGGTACTAGCAGGTACTGTCTGGGTACTGTGTGAGTACTATCAGGTACTGTCTGGGTACTGTGTGAGTACTAGCAGGTACTGTCTGGATACTGTGTGGGTACTAGCAGGTACTGTCTGGGTACTGTGTGGGTACTATTAGGTACTGTCTGGATACTGTGTGGGTACTAGCAGGTACTGTCTGGGTACTGTGTGAGTACTATCAGGTACTGTCTGGGTACTGTGTGAGTACTAGCAGGTACTGTCTGGATACTGTGTGGGTACTAGCAGGTACTGTCTGGGTACTGTGTGGGTACTAGCAGGTACTGTCTGGGTACTGTCTGGATACTGTGTGAGTACTATCAGGTAGTGTCTGGATACTGTGTGAGTACTATCAGGTACTGTCTGGGTACTGTGTGAGTACTAGCAGGTACTGTCTGGATACTGTGTGAGTACTAGCAGGTACTATCTGGATACTGTGTGAGTACTATCAGGTATTGTCTGGATACTGTGTGAGTACTATCAGGTACTGTCTGGATACTGTGTGAGTACTATCAGGTACTGTCTGGGTACTGTGTGAGTACTATCAGGTACTGTCTGGGTAATATAAGTATTAAACCCGCGCAAAATTACCTTTTTTAAATCATATCTCAAGAATGCTATAAATCATATCTCAAGAAACTGTGTGTTTTGTAAGCACTTCACACTATGTGCTGAATGTTTAAAATATTGCAATCAGAGTGGTAGAATGATTCATTAGTAATTAAAACAAAAACCGTAATTACAACAATAGAAATATTGTAGCATTAAGTAAGTACACTTCTTTCCAAATCCTTGACATATAGGCTACTTTAAAGTCTTAAATGCTGTATTCTAGCCGCGTGCATCAAAGGTGTTCAGCTAAATAATATTAAAACAGCTTGGTTACTGACCCCGCTCAGTTCGGTAAGTACTAAACACTGGATTAACAACATTTGATCTATTGAAGTCAGAAAGCTACGGTTGGCATTTTTAAATACGACTAATTATCAATTCTTTAATTGGCTTCCAAAATAATAACCATAAGAATAACATTATTTCGAAACTTTTTTAACCCAATGTTTAGTTTCTACGGAACTAATAGTGTGCTGGTAAAACTACTTTTTCAATACAGTGTAGCATTCTGAAGATATTACTAAAAGTTCACCACGTTAATTTTGCGAAGTTTTAACAGTAGTGAGACTCCGCGCTGGCGTTGGGCGTATTACGCACACACTAGTTAATCAAACGCGACGGATGTTTTCGGAACTAGCTCGTTGCAAGAGATTAAACCGTAGTAGGCTGCTAACAGTTTAAAAGTAGCGAGCAATCATCACACCGTGCAGCTATGTCGTCCGGACGGCGAGGGAAGCGACGTCTCTGGCCCCTAGGGACGATGCAGGGCCACTAATCAACTGACCATAGCGTTGCCCCTCGGGCCCGCTCGCTAACTATGTAAATATGGGCCGGCTCACCCCCCTGCCTACCGTGCCGCATGCGTTCTAACTGGGACCCATTCATTTTTATCTTACATGAAAGTAATAACACAAATTGCTGTAGACAAGATTAAAGATTCTAGACTTAAAATTCATTGTAATAATAACGATGGTTCCTGTTGGTCTACGTATATATTATTGATGTCATGCTATTCGAGACGATGAGTGCATGGTGATATAATATGAAGATGAAGAATTATTATTGAAACAAGGTAATTACTTATGCGGGATTCGAACCCATGTCTCTAGGTGTCATACGCTTAGGACTTACGCCACAACCGCATGAGCCATCGCAAAAGGTTTTCATTGCAGTGATACAAATTACATAACTGTTCACACTACAACACGGTTAAAATTAAAGTTAAAATTAAAAGCTTACTAAAAACACAAAGTTTAGATAGGTTTCATATATTTTTTTTTAATTACCTTTTAACCCCAATGTAATGGAAGTAACCTTATAAAAAATGTTGTTTTATGGAATGGGTACAGTTGCGTTTGGGCAAAGAAGTGTTGGTCCAAACTGCATCACACGACAGAATGGTCTGAGATACTTACAGAATATATCTCTGCGCATTGCCGGACTTCCTACACAGGTGAACTAGACGCTCAATTGAAACTTTATGCTCTCGAAAACACACTAAATGTATTAGGCAATTATGCCGTAAATAATAGAATTCACTAGGCTTTTTACATAACTTACACTAAGATAGAAATGTAAATATATTTTTATTTGATGAACATTTTCCACAATTATAGTAATTAGAATTTTAGTAGGTAATTTTCTAGTCCGGCCATGCGGTCACGTGTAAGTAATATGGATGCATAGTCGAGGCTATAGCGCGCACGTGTGCGTTCTGTTCCACCCGGGCACTGCGATGAGACTAGTGTGGCCATCCCCTCACGTCTGCATATATTCATATCCTTGCCGCCACTAGCTCTCCCGTGCCACCTGCCGGCAACCCGCGCAACCACCTCCATCCACTCTCTCATCAACACACCAGATTCATTACGTTAATTCACCTTTAAGTGGGGCTCGATAATAGAAAACGACACCGTGATGTTATACACTAGCCTGGCCCAAAAAGAGTCCTCGCCCTCATCCCCATTGGTTATTGATTTCCTAAGCTTGACCGATAGATGGCGGGAAGTGACCAGCTAGCCGAGACTACATCCGGCGGGGTTTTAGAAAAATGATACTCAAATTGATCCCCCCTCCCCCCTTCTACTACTACCGAAAACGTTTGCTGTTTCAAATAATTGCCGATGTTAACCAAGTTGAAAGGCAATAACTTACGGGGCTTCCCTGTAAACAGTATAATTTACATAAACCACAGTCGAGAGGGGAGAACGCGTGACAAATAGTTGTCGGCTACATCAACGTAACGTCTAGATATTGTGAAGATGACACAGTTCAGTTCCTTGACTTCTCAGTCCCACTCGTGTTTCCGTGTGACTGAAATGAGCACAAGAGCCGTTGCGAAATGTAATCAGACTGAAGCAAGAATTTGATTATTTCCGAGAAGGCCACGTTAGGTTTATTGATACATCATAATAAGATAGGGCCGCTTAGTAATGTTAATCATTGTTGGCGTATTTAGAAAAACTACTCTTAATGAGCAAAAACATGCAATCAGGCGCCTCTTCTCTTTCCAAGATGGCGAATACGAGAAATTGTATTTAAGAGAGTAGAGTTCTTGACGGGACAAATTTATAAAACAGATATTCCAACCAGACGTATATTTTTGTTTCATGAAAGTGGATCGTCCGGTTAATTTGGACGTGCGCTGGTGATTGTCAAGTTGTCAACACAGTTGAGGTCGAAGAGAATCGGTCGGTTGCGCTGGTCAAGAGACGTAGCTAAAACATTTGTACGCGGTGTGTTTGTTGCACACACAGTAAGACAGGTGCGATATGGGACATCCCTCCCACTACACCACGTGTCACAAGGAAGAACCCTCCCAACACACCACGTGTCACAAGGAAGAACCCTCCCAACACACCACGTGTCACAAGAAAGAACCCTCCCAACACACCACGTGTCACAAGGAAGAACCCTCCCAATCCCAACACACCACGTGTCACAAGGAAGAACCCTCCCAACACACCACGTGTCAAAAGGAAGAACCCTCCCAACGCACCACGTGTCACAAGGAAGAACCCTCCCAACACACCACGTGTCACAAGGAAGAACCCTCCCAACACACCACGTGTCACAAGGAAGAACCCTCCCAACACACCACGTGTCACAAGGAAGAACCCTCCCACTACACCACGTGCACAAGGAAGAACCCTCCCAACACACCACGTGTCACAAGGAATAACCCTCCCAACACACCACGTGTCACAAGGAAGAACCCTCCCAACACACCACGTGTCACAAGGAAGAACCCTCCCAAAACACCACGTGTCACAAGGAAGAACCCTCCCAACACACCACGTGTCACAAGGAAGAACCCTCCCAACACACCACGTGTCACAAGGAAGAACCCTCCCAACACACCACGTGTCACAAGGAAGAACCCTCCCAACACACCACGTGTCACAAGGAAAACCCTCCCAACACACCACGTGTCACAAGGAAGAACCCTCCCAACACACCACGTGTCACAAGGAAGAACCCTCCCAACACACCACGTGTCACAAGGAAGAACCCTCCCAACACACCACGTGTCACAAGGAAGAACCCTCCCAACACACCACGTGTCACAAGGAAAAACCCTCCCAACACACCACGTGTCACAAGGAAGAACCCTCCCAACACACCACGTGTCACAAGGAAGAACCCTCCCAACACACCACGTGTCACAAGGAGGAACCCTCCCAACACACCACGTGTCACAAGGAGGAACCCCCCCAACACATCACGTGTCACAAGGAAGAACCCTCCCAACACATCACGTGTCACAAGAGAGTCCTGGCAACAAGTCAAGGTAGAACCCTTCTAACACACCAACCACATCCAAAAGGTAGAAGAACAACGAGGTAATTTCGTTTGTATGAATAATACTGGGAAGATTCGTGGCAAGCTCAATCGAACTCACCGGCAATGGCTTGTTCCGAATATAAAACCACGACGAATCAAACGTAATTTCTTTAAAAATAATTACATCAAATTATGGAAATCGTAACAATTACAATGTTGTAAGTTTAAAAAAGTTTCGTTTTGCTGGTACAAAATCAAATGGCCGGTATAATTAAATTGTTTTCAATATTTAGAAGCATTCTCAATATAGCAATACAAAATCGTTAATTTAGCGACTTAGGTTGCTGTTACCGAATCGAAGTGAACCAGGCAATATGTTTTATAATTCCCTGGAACGATAAGAGCGCTACTAACAAGTAAGCCGTGTCCAGAGGATGACAGCTCACACTCGCGCGCGATTTGAATAAAATGCACAAGTGTGTGGGCTAACAATTATGACAGCGTCTGAGGGTTATATCACGTTTAGGCCTAAACAAACATTCTTCCCCTGGCCGGCCGGGTGTTTCACAGAGCGCGCGCAGAGCCGCAGCATTCCAACTTACCCTTTAATGAATCGATGAAAATAATTACTTCCACAAATTTCCACAATCCCTTAGCTGCTCCACAAACAAAGAAATAAAACCGAGAAAAAAAACTTAAGACAATCTTTCTCGTAGCACGTCCAAACAAAAGAAGATTTAATGTTCGATTTGTTATTACTTTGTCGTTGGCTTCAACATTCGCAAGAAATTATTATCGTTGCCAGAGCTTTCCGCGTTATTAGTGAGAAAATGAGAAAAATTTTTAAGACTCGGGATGAAATATTTACAGTGGCCAGGCACAATGCCGTTGTTAGCCCTCGAGAGCACTTATGAAGCATGTCTCTTCCTCGCCACATTGCGCACTAACTGGAAGATTCATTCCAAAATCGTTATGAAAATAACATAAAAACGAAGCGACCATATTTGGTTTCCTTTCGCCCCTCGTCACCCTGTATATACAACGTTCAATGTGGAGTGTTTGGGACATATGTACAACGAACAATACAAAACATAAACATGGTAATCACAATAACCGAACCATCCAAGCTATCAATTTTGTTTCCATATTAGTTTGATACCTTGAGCACGCTTCAAGATATTGATCAAGTGATTCCTACGCGGAATTGGTTTTGTATCAGCAAATATTGTAATTTTCACGATTGTAATTTCAATAGTTAATTATTTCTAAACGATTGAATTTATTACATAAATAAACATTGAAAAACATACAGATACAGAGGTTCTGGGTTTGATCGCCGGTTGGGGGGAATTGGTAATACAATTGGTATTTTACCACGCATACATAAAGCTGGATTAAGCTAAAAACTAAATGATTTCTATATCAGTATCACTATTACAACGTTTTCCATTCAAATCGCTTTATGTTCTTATTTGTTTTATGTTTATGGAAGGAATCAATTTTATTTATTTATTCATTCATTCATTTTAATGTCAATGCTTTTTATTATTTTCTATCTGAAAATTGACGTAACTGAATTTGAAGGGACTTTACGGCTATACGTTATTGATGTCTGACCTAGTTGTAAATAAATAAAATCCTACTTCATACTAGGCAACCATAATCACAATGGATACATACATCAACCATACACCAACAAACACCAAACCAACCCAACTATACACCATCCCCCACCGCAACGTACAAGAGTGTTGTCTCGATTAGCCTCGTTGAACCCACAAGAAGCTGATTCACTATACCGAGTTTTAACCACCTCAATCTCCATATCAAAGTTGTTGAGGTTAGTTTTTCGAAAGGCCAAACACTTCCTCAGTCCATCCATTTCGGTCGCTTTTTTCAATCTCCATTCCTTACAAGTATTTTATTTTCCCGTGCTCACAATTCCAAAGTCCCTAGGGAGCCGCATGGTCAAGAGATGTATGCTGGCCCCTTATTGATATACTGTATCAACATAGCCGGCCAAGCTTTCCCTCTCAAAGACCCCTCAGGAAATTTAAAAGGCAAAATTCACCTTCCAACAAAATAGCGCACTTTGCTGCCCCATTCGGAACTTTTTTAAATACATTACTTAAACATTGATTCGAGATCAAATAGAACATTGAAAGCGTTCAAGCACGACTCGGCTACAAATTTAAACCGAGCTGTCGGTTTATTTGATCGATGGCTACCATCGAGCACCGTTCATAAGTTTTTAATAGTAACATAAATCACGATTAATTTTGAGTGACCGGGAGTTATCATGGGGGTGCAGCCGCGCGATATGACGCCGTGCTCGCTGAGGTGTGAGACGAATAAGCCACCCTCGACAGCCCCTATAAACATGGTTGTGCCCTCTACGCACCTTGTAGCGGACATGCGGGTGTAAATCTTGCCGGGAGGACGGGGTTTTATCCTAAAAACCTCTTGGAATAATACCCACAGCTTTGGATAGACTGAATCCGTTGGTCAACCGAGCAGATACCTTCCACGGTACTAAAAACTAGCAAGTAACTTATGTGCCCTCGGAAAGCCCAAAGATAATAGAAATAATAATTTGGAATTTAGACGTGACCTAAAACCAAGAGAAGAAG
Organism: Isoperla grammatica; assembly: GCA_945910005.1. NCBI lineage: Eukaryota > Metazoa > Arthropoda > Insecta > Plecoptera > Perlodidae > Isoperla > Isoperla grammatica. The sequence continues at coordinate 31,688,460 of OX246746.1, read as the reverse complement.
AAAGAAGCCGTTCTCAGTTCAAGGCTTCTTTTACAGTCAACCCAACTTAATGAGTGAGGAAAAAAAGTTAATTATGAAATAATGTACATTTATTAACATTCATTATCAAATGAATAAGAAAAATTATAAGAAAACACGAAACTCGTAAGAGTTAATGAATTAATTCCAGACAAAAACATCAGTATATATTATAGCATGATAATGCTCGAAAAGAGAGAACCCTTCCATCAGTTTCTGAAAGTATTGGTCGGTAATATATCACGTATAGAGCCAGAGAGTGGAGCTATCAGTGCAATGTGACGCCAGGCGTAGCACGTGCTATTCATCCTTCTTTTAAAGTCATCCAATGGAGGGGCGCTACTCCTATCTGACGTCGAGAATATCACTTGTTTTATGGTTATCGAATATATTGACAGCTGGTGGCAAGCGCCAAGGAGCTTACTATATTAGGGGATCATAACTTGTAGACAATCGTGTTTTACAAGGTGTCAAATAAGAGTTGAGACACATGAGTCGATATCAGACAGTATGAGACCCCTGACACTTGACTGCAATATGTTCTAGGTGTACCATGAAGTATTAGGAAGTTGTGGCACTTGTGTAAGACACAGTGTGACAAGTAAGTGCAATTCAAGTTATTTCAATATTGGACTATAAATTGCCGTATTCGTGTTATGTATTAGATTTTAATTCTCACGGTATTTTACTAAGTACTATTAATAATATTATATGATGTATTATTAGTTAATTGTGTATATACATAAAAGAGGGTATCAGATTCAGAGAGCGCACAATTATTTCACGTATCGCTAGATTATACTGGATGCAATAGAACCCGCATGAACATGGCGAGGAACGGATCAAGGATTGTTCAGACTTTCACAAGAAATACAAGCAGCGATAAATTAAGTTTACTATAGGTTGCAGTAGGCCTACTCATAAATTATTTTCAGTGCATTATCTTTAATATCATATTTAACTACAATATGATTATTTTTAGTCCACCGGTATTGTTTATCAGTAGCATCATGTAATTCTTGGGAGAGGGCGCATTTCAAAGAGCAGGTGAAATAATTGGTGAAAAGTTATTTTGCACTTCCACAAATTAATGTTTAATTTCAAAGTTTAACACCTGCATGGTCTGCATATTTTAGAAACTGAAAGCAGTAAAGCAGTATAGTCACTCACCCTTGAACTAAAGATAGATTAACAATTGATTCCCATGTTACAACCCCCATAACCAAGTTTCTTTCCTCGTCCCCTATCAAATCATTGAAATGCGCTCTGCCTCGGTGACACCAGCCGCTATTTAAATCACTACCCGCGCAGCTGACCCGTCGATAAGATGGAAAAAGCCGCGAGCATATTTTCTTTTTCTTAAAATTCCGAGATCGAAACGAGACTCCTTTATTCTTCGAGTTAAATAATGATGCATCCATGGAGACGTCTGGATTGAAATATTGAATAATCCTCCCACACAAAGGCGAGACTGCGAGAATATATTGGACACTGTCCATCTGGTTCCCTATACCGGTGTCAAATCTACCCCTAACAGTTTTATTCTCTCTACTCTATAAAATAGCCACTTCTCTGCCCCCTAAACGCCTTCAAATACAACTCAATTTGAATCCGACGAAAGAGGAGAAGAGGGAAAACGAAGCCCATTATAAATAAATCTACTTCTTTCGAAGAGGGTGAACTACTAGAACAAAGTGTATTGGTTCTCACCCGAAACGAAATTTAAATAATTGATTTCTTTTTAAATAGCACTCAGGGTTTTCAAGACTCTTGAATACTCGAGAATTTTATTAAATGACGATTTGTGCCGAGTACGAGAGCTGTTTTGACCCCCGTCCCCCCTGTTAAAACCGACTCCTTCCGTGCCTATAAACACTAATCTGAGATCCATATAAAAACCACCACTAAAAAACTACATTGTCAACAAACTAAAGACTTAATGTTGTCTTTATTACAGTTTAAGTTCATGGATATTTCCGCCGGTTACCACTCACTGACATTTAGCATTAGCATTCTCGTCCAGGCACGGATCATGCTACGCCTAGCAACCGCGTGTAGCGCTGTCACATTAAAAGGTAGTTAGGAGTATCACTTCTTGTTGGTAATCCGTTTTGAATATACTACGTTCACATCTCTTCTCTTCTCTTTTCACTGACATGCACACAATAAACCAGGTTACATTAGTACACGCACACATTACACTGACCACTTCTGAGTCTGGAGTGTAATTTGACACCACGGACAATCTTTAAAACCAAAATTACTATTTCAATCAGCACAAAAAATATCAAACAGGAAACGGTTAGAGTAAAAAGTGTAGGTATAAGTTGTCGTAGTTGCGCAGTATCACACAGCCTAGTTGACCCGTGTGAGTCGGTCATAAACCCTTCAGGCACTTCTATGTAACACTTGTCGATACTGTAGCGGGATCTAAACCCTCGACCTTCTGCAGTGGAAGCAACGTATTCTAATATTTTGTAATTGATTGGCAGTAGACAGAATGGTGTAGCCTATGCGAAACAATTGTTACAGACTACAGGCCTTTACATGGTGCCGACATGGAAAACGGTTGCATGATGTCCAATATCATATTCCAAGAAATAAAGAAACCATAAAAACTGGTACGCCCCTACATGTCTTGGTAGCATGACTAAGAACAAGTTACGTATAAAAATATTCAAATAGAACAATTTACACAATATTTACATAATTGTTGTGTAAGTTCGTGTAAATCTATTGTAGAGGTGGTCTCAAGATAGTCTCCCATACGATCAACAGTGGACCCCCGCCAAGCACATCACCCCTCAGATGAGCCCCTACTCCCTACCCTCCCTCAATTACCCCTACGAGTTTATTCACACTTACGTACCGCATTTCATTTTTATTTTTATTTTTACAATTGATCACAAAGTAGAAAAAAACATTCGATTAAATATCATATAAGAGTGTTTTTGTTTCTTTGTCATACATTTGCGTGACTTGAGACAAATCAAGTACGAGTACAAGTACAAGTACAAGTATGCACGTCCCATAAAACTGCGTGAAATGAAGTTTTTAATAGTAATGTCTCGAGATCAAGAACGCTATACAAATCCTAACGTGGTTTCGTTAGAACTAAATACTAAATTTAAATGGTTTGAAATATATTTCGTAATCATCGTTACTGTTTTTATTTTGTAAATTAATTTAAGAATTATAGACAATTATCTCGCGTCCGAAATCAGTAACAAGAACAACCATTACTATTACAATAATTTAACTTTGAAAACATTAGTTCATACGAACCAAATGGAGTAATAAATTTTTCAATATTGTGTACATAGAGTTGGGAAGACATTAATAAAACAAATAAAAACAATTAGCCTTAAGAAGAATTACACAATGAAGTGTGTGACAGTTTCTTCAAAACAGATTCCCTCGTCACGTCCAAGATGACCAGTAAAACACACACACAGGTAAGGGAACGGGGAAGAAAAAGAAGTCACCCGACGAAGCAGTTTGGTCGTCCGAAACAGGAATGTACTACTCACCAGGTCCGATGCCGAGCCTCGCGTGCAGCGTCGCGGTCCGATCTTCATCTTTCTCGCCTTCCGGTCGCCACGTCAAATCAGTGTCGTTGCTCCACAGTTTCCCTAGAAACAACAAACACTATGCAATTAGGGAGAAAAATTACATGTAAACAAGCTTTTATACGTAAATTTATACTAATGAGGTGGACGCTTTCTCTTGATTTATATTTCTGTAGCGTACCTACCTACACACACGCTTGCGCACAGAAACCGTAACATTTATAGACTATAGTATTATTTAAGTTATACCGCTAGATTAACAGCTTTATGACCGGCTATATAGGTTTTTGGTTTCTGCATTATCGGTCTATCACAAAACCTGATCACAGTAACACATATATTTGCTTATTTTACTTAGTCCAATCAACATAATACCATTTATGGTTAATAGAAACAAGATGGTGGTTAAAATACAAGCGTTTCAATAGCCAGATACTAATGAATTCAGATCAGGTGAAACTTCATAACGGGAAAGAAATTAAAAAATAAAACATACTGAGCCATAGCCTACCCATTATGGCAGAACGAGCTAAACCGAACTGAATTATTGAGACAAAGTGCTAAACGATTATTTTGTAAAAAAGAAAAACACACACACACAATTATAGACAGAAATAAGATAATTCAGCTTTTCCTTGCATGCATCTGGACTATCGGCTAGTTCTGTAAGCTATGATATTTCTCGTTTCTCTCCCCCCCCCCCCCCCCCAACTTAGGGTTGTAGTCTGAAGCACTAATCAATACGCCTTCCCCTTGCTAACTGATGCTCTACCTCATTCACTTTCCTGGAAGGCAGACTGGCTGGACCATTACGAGAAAACAGTCACCGTGGAGAGAAGATGAGAGCGTAACTGTTTGGAGTAATGACCCCCCACCCCCAGTCAGCCATCTGCATACAGCCGCCGAAACGACTCGCATTGTTATCAGCTGTTATCACTTATCGGCACGTCTTTCACCACGAGATGAAGGTGGATGCTGAAGGGCAAAGGCCAAAGGATGAGGGAGGTAATATGAAAGAGGGTGCAGAAAGGAAAAGGAAAAGCGAGGAGGAGTGGAGTGGACATTCGATTTCTTTGGCCGACCACTTTGAATAGAATCAAGTGTATAGTGTTCGATTATGTGGACTGTCGTCTTGTCTGCTGGTCACTGCATATGGACGAGATAAGATAAAAGAGAATGAAAAACCTTTTGAAGATTTCGTTCCCTTTCCTTTTCTTCATTCCTTTCCACAATTCAATTCTACCCGGTAAGTAAATTGCGGACCATAGGCGGAGGTTGGTTCTGATTTTGTCTTTTCTTATTCAATGAAACGCTGAATGGCATTTACTTTGACGGCTCCACAGCACTTACGCCCTCGGGCCAGAAGCGGGGGTGGAGGTTGGGGGGGGGGGCGCTTCAAATGAATCCCTTTGAAAACCCAGGAGCTCAAATACGAGATACCAAGTCAATAATATAGAGGGCGAAGCGAATGTGACCTCGCCGATCCCGATATGCAAATGGCGGCTGATGGGCGCAGACGCGAGGCGGGTCTAGGGTGAGAAGGGTTGCCTTGCACACGCGCACTCAAAACCCCTTCTTTACATCCACACATTCATATTTGATTTTAAAACAAGCTCCTATTGAATGCCGAATCTGTGAGTTTGTAACCAATGGGGTGAGCCCGCGCTGTGCTCGCGCCAGACCCGAGCCTAACTTGCGCCAGAAGGGTGCACACTGCACACAGTCTGCATGCTTAATGCATAAAAAAGGGTTTATTCAGTATTCGTATGAAAGGGCGCGGGGTTAGCACAAAAGATCGAAAGAGTGGAATGAGGGTGAATGTGTAATATGACAGAATGTGTACGTAACGTTACCGAAACTACAAATAAAGGTTTGTGTTGGGATAAAGAATAATATATAAAGAAACCCTTTGAAATCATTGGTTACCTCGGCGTGCCTGCCTTCGAGGGGGCAACGGAAAGTGAAACGCGACAACTTATAGTAGCAAGCAACTGGGGTATTGAGGATTTGAATACTGTTTTCTGATTGGGCAACGTGTTTTATCGCTGGTTCGCTGCCACCTGCGGGTTCTGAGTTGGTCCATGCAGTCAGACGATGGCGGTGTATGGTGGGACTCCCTCAGTCGTGTTGTTTGGCGTCACGGCGGCTACACACTTTACATTTCAGAGCCCATTCGAAATATTTTCCTCCAAGTTTTATTTGCAGTTCATTTTTGCTAGTTAAGTTATAAATTATATAATATTTAATATTTGTTATAACCAATCAAATAATTTATTCGTGAAATACATTTTTCGCAGATTTTAGGGAGTTATACAGACGTAAACTGAAACAACAAAACATGAGCCATTCTAGCGGTCTACATATGAACCTTTGACGGAGTGCCAAAGGTTCATATGTAGACCGCTTGCTCGACTCCCATTATAAGAACCCCCGCGATGTATAATAGATATGATTCGGAAGACGTCAACGTCATATGACCTAAGCTGTCGAGTACGTCGTTAAACGCCAAATAATCAAATCAAATTAGACGCTGTAGAGCGGAATCTAATATATACTAAATACCATAGTCCGTAATATAGTCACGCATCGTCACGATTAACCCTCTGCATACACCAATGTGTTAAAAGTGCATACTGTAAAAAATCAATTAATTATTGAAATGATAATTCTAAAATTTACAATATTTGAGAGTTTTTAAATTCATTGCTTAGCTGATACAAAACCACATTCCGCGTAGAAATCGCTTAATCAATCTCTTGAGGCGTTCTCAAGATACGAATAAAACACCGTGAATTTTAAGAGTTTGGTCTCCATTCCCTTACATTATAATATTTCTGATGTTATAGAATACATATTATTCGGAATTAATTGCAACATGCCATAGATGAGTGAGTTTCTACGTAAAAACAAAAAATGTATGTGTTTAATGTTTCTCAGCCCCATATGTAGACAAAATTTAAGTAGGGTACTTATTTGTATCAAGGAAAGAGATAAACAGAACGGCTAAGGTACTTAGTACACTACGCTTAAAGTGCCTTATTTTTATATTCCCCTGTTATAAGTGCTGTCTGCGCTCCAACCAATAATGCGTTATTTGGATCGAGAAATAGAAAGGTTGTTTGCTGCGTTTCCGAAACTTCACTATTATTTTTCACGTCCTTTTGTAAATGGTTGAAAACGCCACACAAAGGGTCTCCGGTTTTTTGTGTACCACGATTTGACCTAAAAATATAAGAAAGAATACAAAAATCCACGTCGATATTTCGCATAAGTAATATTTTCACGTGGAGAGAATAGCTGAGGAAACTTGAGACCTGGAAGAAATGATGAGTGAATCAGGACACGCCTGTTTGGAGGCTACTCTTTCCTGAAGACGATGATATTTGGGGCATTACATCCCATTATTTTGTAACGAGGCTAATCGAGACGATGAGTGGGTGATTATGAGGATGAAAAAACGCCATATGACATTCATACCCAAGCCAGGATTCGAACCTGGAACGCAGAGACTGCGGTTTACTAGACCAACACCTAATGAACCTTGGCCAACTACTGCGCCGGTACTATTTCCTGAAGGAGTATTGTTCACTCTCATGAAAAAGTAGCGTAAGGATCACTCTTTCCTGAAGGAGTATATGTATCACGACGTGTAGAACTGTCTGGACTAAACGCTGCCTATACGATGAATTTATCGTTTTGAGATGGGCGTTACTTGAATCCAAATTACGGGCAATAGATAGTTGCTATAACTGATTTGTTTATGTAGCGTAACGTATAACCACATATCGAAACGGTTATGATTTTATACATCCACAACGAACCACATTTATATGGAAGATGTATTGTAAAGATGAAAGTATTGCGATGAATGAATTATAACAATTTCTATGTTTCGTGGAAGTGATCGGAACTCAGTATCTGGGTTGAAATCGAACAAAAGAAAAGGAAAGGAAATGGGTCGTCTATATTTTATGCGTAAAACGAAAAAAAAAAACTAGCAAGATGGAAATGCAGTCCCAGTCGCACCAGCAGTTTTACAAAGCGTGGAGGATACGTGAAGCAGATGTGAAAAAATATTTTCGAAACCGCATGGAAAAAAACTAAGACAGATTAGCTTCACTATGGAACCATTCAAAGTAAATTTCAACCACTGTTGCCAGACGTGTACCTTTGCCTCACTGTCCAGGTACGCCGGATAGACTCAGAAATCACGTATAGCAAAGTAGCCTACTAATCACGAAAGGGGATTAAATCGTATCTATTCGTCATTAGCGAAGCGAGATAGAAATAACTGAACAGACAATTGTTGACAAATTCGAATTATCAAGGTATTGTTGTTAACACGTTGTTGTTATTTTATTATTTTCTAAAAATTAAATGAATCAGCTGTTCAGTTGACAGTTGACACTATGTTATTGACAAGGCTATCATTAAGCATCACTTCTGACCTTATGCAAAACAAATCAAAGAGTCCAACCATTGACCATTCAACGAACTGCTATTTAATAAATAAATAAATAAATAAATAAATAAATAAATAAATAAATAAATAAATAAATAAATAAATAAATAAATAAATAAATAAATAAATAAATAAATAAATAAATAAATAAATAAATAAATAAATAAATAAATAAATAAATAAATAAATAAATAAATAAATAAATAAATAAATAAATAAATAAATAAATAAATAAATGCAAATAAAATAATTTTGTATTTATAGTCAGCCCACTCAGTTAAAATAACTGATTTTCGGTAGAGAACATTACCTGTACAACTTATTTTGTGCTTCGTCGCTATGACGGCTACAAACTCAGTGATTACATGTAAGATATAGATAGATTAAAGTCAAGTTCGAACGTTGAAAGACCCCAGCCCGAACTGGGAATCAAACCCAGGACATTGGAAGCAGGAATAAACCCACAAGACAAACGGAGTTAAACAAAATCACAGCCATTCGTTCGCATACTGAATACAAGATTGAAATAAGATACCCACAAACTGTGGACCAGTATTATAGTGAAGAACGCTTTGAGCACCGACGGACACACGTCATACGTCACAGGTGCCGCGGCGAGACGCTACCGCGGCAGCACACGCTCCGCAACGACTTCACCCTTCTATGTTGATTGGACCATTACATATTCCTTTCATCGAGTAATCCACCAATCACAGCCGCACTTGGATGCACTAAGGGCGAGTTGTTTAAAATAGAAAATGGGATCGGGAATAAAAATATACGATCGTTTCATCGGGGTTTAACGGATTTTTCTCTACCCATAAACGATTTTTATGCGTCAGTTTATTTCGCATTCGTAAAAAAGAAAAAGATTCAAAAACAAAAAATAGCGTACAAAAAATAGCGTCAGAGTAGTAATATATTACTGAATGTAAAACCACTCGATAGTCAAATTAGTTCGGACGTTCCCACCAGAGCATTGAGTGGTGTAAGCCCTTAGCGGTTGATGTAGTGATATAAGACTGAATGTAAAACCACTCGATAGTAAAATTAGTTCGGACGTTCCCACTAGAGCACTGAGTGGTGTAAGCCCTTAGCGGTTGATGTAGTGATATAAGACTGAATGTAAAACCACTCGATAGTCAAATTAGTTCGGACGTTCCCACCAGAGCATTGAGTGGTGTAAGCCCTTAGCGGTTGATGTAGTGATATAAGACTGAATGTAAAACCACTCGATAGTCAAATTAGTTCGGACGTTCCCACCAGAGCATTGAGTGGTGTAGCCCTTAGCGGGAGTCTTTGCTTATTCATCGCGAAACTTCAGGTATCTGGAAACCTCTTTGTTGTTAGAATTACCCACTTCTTTGGATTTCACACACTAAAAAAGAACGTTGGATTTACAAAAAGGGGGAAAACGTGTATAAAAGAATATTTTATCGTAAAAAGTACGAAATGAAAAGATTCAAAATTCTCCCTTTATTCGGTGTATTTTCCATGAAAAGGGTGAACGCTTTTGAAGGGAATACATTCTGCAGGTAGCTTAGCTAGAATGTTAGTAAAGTGAATTCAAAATGGACTCAAAAACCAGATCTTTATAATAAACTAGGTCCATCACGTTTTTGTTGTTCAATTTTGCAAATTCTTGGCAGGTAGAAAATGCAGTCGAGACAAAATGAATTCAAAATGGCTTCCTCAAGATTATACTGTTTTATTCACAAAACACGATTTTTTTCCTTTTGAAAGGGAATTTCTTTTGCGCACGAGAAAGGGATTCAAAATGGTCGTAATTTCAAATGAAGATGCAAAATTCTTCAAAGGGTTTTTTCACCTGGGCAGAAAAAAACCTTGACCGTTTTAACACAAGCAAGGTAGACTGTCTATCAGCATTCCGTTGTCTGGAACTATGTCATAACCCTAACAGGATCTGCACGAGAAGAATTCAGACATCAGATCCAACTGCGTCGGCCACCGAAATCTGCATGCAAATAGATTCCAGCACTCACTCTTACCAGTATTGTATCCAACACCAATGTTAGTATTTTAATGGTTGAAGTTATTAGACAAGTTAAGAGTTTTTAGCACAGACAAATGGCAATGTTAATAATAGGCCCATTTTTTATTATTTATTACAACGCTTATATTAGCTTCATGTGTTTGTCTGACTGTCTGGACGGAATCTTATAATCGATATTTCACTTACTTCTAAATGTCCGATCGAGCTGAAATTTTTCACACATACGAAATCTTAATGACAATACACGCATCAATTGTCTTATTTACTAAATAGTCAATTTATTCATCATAATTAATTAATTCATGCTTTATATGGAAATCGATGGCTCACCCACTTCCCAACGTTGAATCGAGTTGAAAGTTTTCACACAGACGTATTCGTAATGACAATACACTAATCATTTGTCATATTTACTAAATAATCAATTAATTCATCATGATTAATTAATTGATATTTTATATGGGAATCGATATTTCACCCACTTCCGAACGTCGAATTGAGCTGAACGTTTTCACACAGACGTATTCTTAATGACAATATATGAATCAATTGTCACATTAGCTAAATAATCAATTAGGCCATCATAATTAATTAATCGAAGTTTTATGTGGGAATCGATATTTCACCCACTTCCCAACGTCCGATCGAGCTGAAAATTTTCAAACAGTCGTATTTTCTAAATGACAATATATGAATCAATTATCAGATTCACTGATTAATTAATTAATCCACCATAACTAATTAATTAAACAATAAGCTTCAAATGGGAAATTAGTCACAGCTAGTGAGGATGGGCCAACCACATGCAGGCATCGGCATTACCGCTGGTTGTTCGGGACTCAAATATCCGTGACGAAAGCATCGGATATGTTTCTATGCAGCAAGAATATCATTGTTGGCCGATCGCTGGATCGTGATGAACGGAACTGTCCGAAATTCAAGTTTGCAATGCGAGCACGCTAGTTTGCGAGTGAAGTTAACAATTACAAGTACACAAGTATGCAGTCTTCTAAATTCGGACACGTCCAATGAGCATATATTCGATTGCAAGATTCTTTAAGACTAAAAAGTATGAAGAAAATACTACATGAAAAAAATAATTTTTTTAACAAACAACGCTTATATTTAAATGCACTAAAAAGTAAAAAATAAATTTTCGCCCAACAAATTTTTGCCTCACTCGGAAAATAAAAGCGTTGGGCGCTTTCGGTATTGACAAAGATTACAGTATTCTGCTGTTTATGCAGGAAAAGCGCCCAACGCTTTTATTTTCCGAGTGAGGCAAAAATGTGTTGGGTGAAAATTTATTTTTTACTTTTTAGTGCATTTAAATATAAGGGTTTTTTGTTAAAAAAATTTATTTTTTTCATGTAATATTATTTTATATATTTGTTTTGTTTTTTATCCAATTCCAAACTGTCAAACCAGTCCTGAAATACCATGGTCTATAATTATTTTCCTTGATCTCGTAGGAGCTTCAAAATAATGTCAATAAATATGTATCTGAACATCACTTGTACAATTAGAAATAATAATTGACAGTACAAAATATTATTTGTAAGTATATGTATATTTAATTGATGATATAAATAAGATTGTAGTGTAAGTATATGTATGTATGTATGTATGTATGTATGTATGTATGTATGTATGTATGTATGTATGTATGTATGTATGTATGTATGTATGTATGTATGTATGTATGTATGTATGTATGTATGTATGTATGTATGTATGTATGTATGTATGTATGTATGTATGTATGTATGTATGTATGTATGTATGTATGTATGTATGTGTATATGTATGTATGCATGTATGTATGTATGTATATATGTATGTATGTATGTATGTATGTATGTATGTATGTATGTATGTACGACAATAATAACTGGTGAAGCTAAATAAACACAATCTTATCTTATTTATGAAAGTACCCTGCGATCCGATACATATTCTTTAGCAAATAACCACCCCATGCAAGCTTCGTATTATTTTGGTACTACCCTCGTATTTTAGTAACTTTTATAACGTAGGTGAACTTTCCCATTCAATTCGAACATTTTGTTAATTTAACCATAAAACACAATTCAATAATATCGAAGAAGGAGTAAACACAGGTTATAGTCGAAATCTCTATACCGACGTTCAACGTATCATTATTATTCCTTCATAGTAATGTTTAGTTAGTTAGTTAATTAATTACTTATATTAGTTAATTACGATAATCAAAAACCAGCTAAGTTTTTTATGAGGCGGCAGGTTATACCGTGGCTCCCATTAGTTTCAGAGTTCCATCAAAATAATAAAATCTGCCAGCGGTATTCTCTGAAAATCTTAATTAGATTATGCCTAAGCTTCCTTTCAGCTAACGAACTGGTACGCTAGTTTCCTAATCTGCTGATGTGAAAACCGTTTTAAATTAATTAGGTATTCGTCTGCGTTTGCTCAGGTTTCTACCCTGCAACTCTTATTGTGCACGACATACGATGTGTACGTCTGCAGTGCAGAAATATAGTGGATTGATAATCATCTGATAAAATTTGACCGCAAAAACAACATTAAAGTCAACTCTCGCTCCACTCCAACTCTCAATCTCTAAATTTTCAACACACGAAATGGTCAAAACATGTGTAAAAGGTTATGTTTGAAGAAAATTCAGTTTTTACCGACTCATCTCAACATATTATGTAACCTACATCTGTATAATATCATTTGCTACGACTGTAATGTTTTTTTTAACCTACGGATAGCTTTTTTAACCATTACGAGTTCGTTGTGATGACCACGCTTTCAATATTATTTTCTTACAAATGATTGGCTATTGTTTTAAAAATTTTATAAACCACACAGTTTTATATACATGGACTTGTTATTTCGAGATTCGGCAATTATTCAAGAATGATACAATATAATATTTTACAAGTATAATCCTTTGTGTGAATAAACAGAAAATTAACAATTTACTACATGATTGCTTAATGTTATACTATTACTGTACGACATTGTGAACCTCCACACAACGAAAGTGGATATGCATAGAAAAGATAAAGCGAATTCAAAGAAATCAAGAAAAATATCCAGCGATAGCCGGCTGGTTATGACGACTATTGTTAGCCATCCCCCACATATATGTTACACGACCAGATTAGTAAAGGAACTAGGGAGTGCAATATCCACCGGGCCTTTGAGAGAATTACTTGATAGGATTAGGCTACTTGCAGGTACCGATCATGAATCAGCTTATCATCCGATGTAAACGAGACAACAATACGACACTTTATTAATCATAACTAGATTTCAATTATTAGCAGAAGATTGTGAGGTGAGCTATAAAACTGTCATCATGCACGTAAAGTCATTTTGAAAACTCGATTTTTATCACACCCTGTATAAAAATATACATTAATATGGAATATAAATACAATACACAAATAATAAAATAAAATACCTACAATTTGACATATAAGAGCAAAGAGGTCCAGTAGAATGAAGGACCGCTAAATATTCCGTCACTTGTTTTCTCCATGGCAATTCCACCAATCAGAAGCGTGGTTATAGCAAAGGAGAAAACACGTTAGCGGCGGGCTAAACTTTTAGCGGTCCGTCATGATACGTGGCCATGCAGGAGAGACTTCGTCCGTAGGCGAACCCTCCACAACCCACATCCTTCGGTTCTACACTCAATGTAATATCACTACCGTATCGATATCGACAAATATTCACACGCAACACTGAATTTAGGGTAAAAGGGATCCAACTCGCCAAGTTAACGGTTTTTGTTGATTTCTTGAGAACGCTTCCGGATATTGAAACAGTGATCCTTACATGGAATTTGGTTTTGTATTAGCTAAACAATAAATTTAAAAACTGAAAAATATTGATATTTTTTACGACTGTAATTTCAATATAAATTATAGAAATAAACATCGTTAAAAATTAGAATTTAAAAAAGTTTTTAAATTCATTGCTTAGCTGATGCAAAGCTAAACCCGCGAAGAAATCACTTTTTCAATATCTTGAAGCGTTCTCAAGATATCAATAAAATACCATGGTTTAATACTACAAGCTATACCACTCACCACCATCTTACACGTAGCGACTGTTTAATACTACAAGCTATACCACTCACCACCATCTTACACGTAGCGACTGTTTAATACTACAAGCTATACCACTCACCACCATCTTACACGTAGCGACTGTTAATACTACAAGCTATACCACTCACCACCATCTTACACGTAGCGACTGTTTAATACTACAAGCTATACCACTCACCACCATCTTACACGTAGCGACTGTTAATACTACAAGCTATACCACTCACCACCATCTTACACGTAGCGACTGTTTAATACTACAAGCTATACCACTCACCACCATCTTACACGTAGCGACTGTTTAATACTACAAGCTATACCACTCACCACCATCTACACGTAGCGACTGTTTAATACTACAAGCTATACCACTCACCACCATCTTACACGTAGCGACTGTTTAATACTACAAGCTATACCACTCACCACCATCTTACACGTAGCGACTGTTTAATACTACAAGCTATACCACTCACCACCATCTTACACGTAGCGACTGTTAATACTACAAGCTATACCACTCACCACCATCTTACACGTAGCGACTGTTTAATACTACAAGCTATACCACTCACCACCATCTTACACGTAGCGACTGTTAATACTACAAGCTATACCACTCACCACCATCTTACACGTAGCGACTGTTTAATACTACAAGCTATACCACTCACCACCATCTTACACGTAGCGACTGTTTAATACTACAAGCTATACCACTCACCACCATCTTACACGTAGCGACTGTTTAATACTACAAGCTATACCACTCACCACCATCTTACACGTAGCGACTGTTAATACTACAAGCTATACCACTCACCACCATCTTACACGTAGCGACTGTTTAATACTACAAGCTATACCACTCACCACCATCTTACACGTAGCGACTGTTTAATACTACAAGCTATACCACTCACCACCATCTTACACGTAGCGACTGTTTAATACTACAAGCTATACCACTCACCACCATCTTACACGTAGCGACTGTTTAATACTACAAGCTATACCACTCACCACCATCTTACACGTAGCGACTGTTTAATGCTACAAGCTATACCACTCACCACCATCTTACACGTAGCGACTGTTTAATACTACAAGCTATACCACTCACCACCATCTTACACGTAGCGACTGTTTAATACTACAAGCTATACCACTGACCACCATCTTACACGTAGCGACTGTTTAATACTACAAGCTATACCACTCACCACCATCTTACACGTAGCGACTGTTTAATGCTACAAGCTATACCACTCACCACCATCTTACACGTAGCGACTGTTTAATACTACAAGCTATACCACTCACCACCATCTTACACGTAGCGACTGTTAATACTACAAGCTATACCACTCACCACCATCTTACACGTAGCGACTGTTTAATACTACAAGCTATACCACTCACCACCATCTTACACGTAGCGACTGTTAATACTACAAGCTATACCACTCACCACCATCTTACACGTAGCGACTGTTTAATACTACAAGCTATACCACTCACCACCATCTTACACGTAGCGACTGTTTAATACTACAAGCTATACCACTCACCACCATCTTACACGTAGCGACTGTTTAATACTACAAGCTATACCACTCACCACCATCTTACACGTAGCGACTGTTTAATACTACAAGCTATACCACTGACCACCATCTTACACGTAGCGACTGTTTAATACTACAAGCTATACCACTCACCACCATCTTACACGTAGCGACTGTTTAATACTACAAGCTATACCACTGACCACCATCTTACACGTAGCGACTGTTTAATACTACAAGCTATACCACTCACCACCATCTTACACGTAGCGACTGTTTAATACTTTACTTTAATACTTTAATAGCAAACTGTCTCAATTGAGTATAAATTCAATTTTCGGGACGCCCCTTTCTTTTTTCGTTTTTACTTCATTGTCAATCTCCCTATAACAATTAGCACGGGGGGGGGGGGGGGAAGGCTACAAAACTAGTAATATTGCTCTCTAGCCTATTAGGGTAGTGGGACAGTTCGGAAGGAATGCCCGAGGACTGTTTCTAGTACTCAATCCCAGCGTTCGCCTTATGACTAAAAAGAAAATCTCGGAAAGCTGCAATCTGGATTGTAGATGGCAGAAGTCGAACCCGCGATCTCCCGAATACGAATCCCTTGTTACCAAGTAGGTAACACCACTTATCAAGTACGAAGTACATATTGATACAAAGTACGTATGTATCAAGTACACCAACAAGTAGGTCTAGTCAGATATAGCTGCAAGTATGATACCAAGTAGTTCTAATGGGTAGTAAGACTAAGACATAGCTGCAAGTATGATGATCTTTGATGCACCGATTTGCAAAACTCACAATTGTTGTTTTTGTTGTTTCCATAACTATTATTAATCCTATTATACTACACAGGTTGTTTCCTGTTGACAGATCTACTATACAATCGCCGTTTGAACGTTCCTTTGTATTTGTTGGTATCCTTATCTCCAATGGACGTCCACCTACCTCTAATTGAATAGACAAAACTAGAACTCGATATTACATTCTTGAAATAATTCAATACAGATGTCTATTGTAATTACTCATGAGACTAAAAGAATGATAGACATAAAAAAACAAATAAAAATCAATACTAATAAAAAGAAATTGATGAGGGTAATTCGTGACCGTATGCAAAGTAGCCTAATGAAAGCTGGTAGATGAGGTATGCGCATACGCTCAGTATGAGATGAGGCACTTGAACTCCAAGAAACACTTCCCACTTGGTTAATAACAATCCTTAGTTTTATTAATTCAACGTTTCAATCCAATGTGCGGATTTTCTCAAGGATTATGAACACAATAGGAAATATAAACGCAAAAGAAAGAAAAAAATTATAACTTCTAAATCGAAATAAAGAAGTCATATCACACAATTTTCCCCAACTGGGATTCGAACCCAAAACTCATTGGATCGAACCTCAAGTGCCGAGAGGATCGGTACTGAAAAGTGAAAACCAAAGAATCTGGGTTCGATACCAAGTCCGGTAAAACATGTATTATAGTTGCTATTTCTCTATGAAATAATACCCATAAAGCTGGACAAAGCTCAAAAACATACATTGCTTTATAATTTTAGTTTGATTTCGGAGTGGGTTGTTAGCTGTTAGCTGTGTCTGTGATAGCCAACTCGATTGTCGAGCTGGCTGCCGCCGTTGCATAGTCATGCATGATAATATTTGTAACGTAACATTAATTGCGAGTCTGAATCTACATGACCAGTGTATAATAGGCCTACCATGATTTAATCTCGAATTATAAATGCCAACAACAAGTCGCAGTAACCTAACGCACATACTTATCCAATGATGCGCTGTTTGAACCAACAACCATGTGAATTACCCATCGATCATTATTATTTTTCTCAAACATATAAATAAACTTCAAGTGTCCACTCATTTCGAGTTATCAGTGTTCAACATAACAATTGCGATATTAATACATCAGGTAAAACAAAAAATCACTTGATTTATGCAAAAAAAAAAACTTTTTAAAGGCAATTGTTGAAAATGTTCCCGTTTTAGCCCCGGATCAGCCTACACGGTTTATGTGGTTGTCTTTTACAATTATTTTCAATACAGCTGCTTTTACATACATGTTATATAAAACTCGATTATTCGGTCGAGTGGCTCAAGCTCCCCCAGGATTTTATCGGGGGGGGGGGGGGGGGCTTTGTTACAATACCCCCTCCCCCTTTGACTTCTTCACTCTTCTTGCAAGTAGGCTGCAATTACAGCCCACTCAGTTAAGTCTCGACACACATTTATGTAAACATTGGAATAATGTCAACACAATCTAGAAAGAAATCAAGTTATAATACGAGGAAGAGACAATTAACTAAATAAAAAAACAAGTTAATTACTCTTTACGATGTAGGGTTCCACTATATTCGCAGGTCTCCAGTTACTATAGCTACGGTTTTGTCAAATGACGGTAAATATTATACTGACGACCGGAGAGCAATGCTCGAAACGCCTATACCACTGGTGAGAACGGTAGCGAAACGTCGAGAAGAACAGCGCGCTTCAATAAAACTGTTTTCGCCAACACGCACGCATAAGACTCAATGAACGTGAGATTCACAGACGTTGTTTGGTCGGCGCGTTTCATCTAATATTGTCCGAGGAATTTGTTGCTCGGGTGTGCCTACAACACTGTCACTAAACAACCTTACATATGGTTTTGACGTGGACGGGCTATGAGTGGCCAATACCAGTCGCTGATTGGTTACAAGTCACGTGTCCATGACGAACGTGTCGGAAAAGTTGTTTCAAGACCCACGGGTTATTTATTTATTATTTTATTTTTTATATATTATATATATATATATATTTACTTATATTTATTATTATTTATTTATGGTGCATTTATGCTGAGTCTACTCCCTGTATCTATAATGCAAATTGTTATTCATACAAATAATAAATGGGTGATTTCTGGGTCATAATCGAAATCGGGCATAGAAGTTTTCGCAAAAATGTTAAGCAGTTATATGATACACATTTCTCAATTGAAGAGAACTAACTTGAAATATTAATTAATTAAAAATAATTCAATTAGTTTAATTTCTCAATAATTTGTTCTTACTCTTGATTTTATTATAGTAGAGTAGTTTTTTTAATTTTGTATTGTTATTTATGATTTCATTATTATTAATTGTTTGCATAGCCTAGTTCTATTTATTGTCCTCCTTCGTAAATTAAATTTTATAACTGAATAGAATAGACAATAAATAAATAAATAAATACATAGATATATAGACAGATAGATAGATAGATAGATAGATAGATAGATAGATAGATAGATAGATAGATAGATAGATAGATAGATAGATAGATAGATAGATAGATAGATAGATAGATAGATAGATAGATAGATAGATAGATAGATAGATAGATAGATAGATAGATAGATAGATAGATAAATGGATGATGATGGATGGACGGACGGACGGACGGACGCCGACGGACAGACGGACGGACGCCGACGGACAGACAGACAGACAGACAGACAGACAGACAGACAGACAGACAGACAAACAGAGAAATAACCAAATAAATAAATAAATAAATAAATAAATAAATAAATAAATAAATAAATAAATAAATAAATAAATAAATAAATAAATAAATAAATAAATAAATAAATAAATAAATAAATAAATAAATAAATAAATAAATAAATAAATAAATAAATAAATAAATAAATAAATAAATAAATAAATAAATAAATAAATAAATAAATAAATACATGAATAAATAAATAAATAAATAAATACATATATAAATAAATAAATAAATAAATAAATAAATAAATAAATAAATAAATAAATAAATAAATAAATAAAAAAATAAATAAATAAATAAATAAATAAATAAATAAATAAATAAATAAATAAATAAATAAATAAATAAATAAATAAATAAATAAATAAATAAATAAATAAATAAATAAATAAATAAATAAATAAATAAATAAATAAATAAATAAATAAATAAATAAATAAATAAATAAATAAATAAATAAATAAATAAATTAATAAATAAATTAATAAATAAATAAATTAATAAATAAATAAATAAATAAATAAAAAAATAAGTAAGTAAATAAATAAATAAATATATTTTGCCTGTTTACATAATTGTCAACAATAGCGCCACGTCAGTGAAAGTGTGCCTACTTTGTACGTTCAAATCACTTGAAACATACTTGTGTTTTACCTAACAAAATCGAAAATCAAAAATGTATCTCTTTCGGCTACGCCAGTTCTAAGAATCATTTTAATGAGATAAATATTAATTTTCAGTCCATGAATAGGGTTGACTACCTACGTTGTTCATTGAATATCCATGTTACTCATTACAGTGGATTATGTGATTGTTACTCGGGGTTCGAACCTACGTCCCTTAGTTTCATGTGGCTCGGACGTGCAGCATCCCAGACGTTTATATCTCGTGGGATGTGTTCTAACCAGTCCGCTGACTTTCCCAACAACGAAACACTTCCATATAATTAGAACTTCGAAGACATATTTTTTTTTTTAACTGTCGAGCTAGCCTATCTTTGACGTAGAGTGTACTGTAACTAACAATATTACTATTAATGCACGTAGCCACAAAAAATGAGTCCATCAGGTAATTCCAAACAGAAAACCTTTGGGCACGAACAATATCTAGGGCTTGTTTTCTAATAACACCAAGTCTAATAATAACAAGGATGTTTCAATGTAGTTTCGTTGCTATAGATGTGATGTGATGATTGGTTTAGAAGGTCACGTCAGTAATTAACGAAATAAACTTTGCAACAAATACAGCAGATTACGCTATAATCTTTTTAATTTTATGAAATAATAGAGTATTCTAAACATATTATCTATATCTATTGTGCATATCTGACTTACACAATCAAAACACGCATACTTTTAATTATGACCCAACCGGGATTTGAAGCCGGAACCCCTAACAAAAACCTACTCTCCTCCCTCCCCCCCCACCCCCCAAAAAAAAAAATGTCTCGAAAGTCCATACAAAAGTCGACCAGAGTAGGTTATCTGCACTGTCGGCAATGTATCAAACCTCTCTCTCCGAAGAAAAACGGTTGTCCTACGCTCATTAGTGATAGATATAACGTGCAACAATTGCAAACATATACTGCTCTTTTATAGTTTGTCTTACAAAACTGCGAGAAAGAGTGAAAGGTATCAAAAAAATAATTAAGAACGGTATACATTTATTGAGGAAATCGGTAGATTTCAATAGTCTTCGCTTGTCAGATGTTAACCAAAACAAAATAGATCACAATTGACAGGAAGTTTAATTTTCTATGGGACTTCTGAACATCTACTACGGTAACCGTTTTTAATTGCGATATTGATTGACATGACCTACAGTTTTAGCATGTTGGCTATATGTATTGTTAATTGTTATATACACATTGTGTGTAACCAATTCTCTAGGTTAGCTAAACACTGTCAAACAACTGTATCGGGATTTGGTACCACAATCCACACCGCTCGGAAAATAATAACAATTATTATAACTGCTGAAAAGAAATTGAAAATGGGTAATTTTTTAGGCGGGGGGTTATTGTAAGTGTTATCATGTGATTTCTTCACGTAAAAATAACAACAATACAAATTCTTATAACGACCTCCCAATACTACGGCTCAAGTATTTCGTATGTTATTGAACGAAGGTCGGCCGGATAAGAGTGAGCGAGCAGTCGCTTCCTCAGACGAAGATTTCTCAGCAAATCACGGAGTTTCCGCCCCCCGAGGGCCGGAGGAGGCCTAAGACTGACGAGGCCTAATCTTGTTATGTTTTATCAATCTAAGACGCCTTTATACGATAGAAGAAAACAGTCGTGGGTGAACGCGGGCCGGGCCAGGCCGAAGCCATTTTGAACGAGTGCAAAAAAGAAACAATCGCACTCGGCAAACAGAACTGTTGTTTACATTTCCAATCTGGACTCGATAATAGTAAACACAAGTTGACGGACTTGAATTGGAATAAAGTTACTAGCTTTGATTTATCGTGTAAACTTGGACGTCGGCGAAGTCGCAGCGCTTTCATATTTACCAAGTATGGTAGAAGAATTACATCGAGAACGAGAAACGTTCATGTTTTGCACTGCCATTGATTTATTATCAGGATTGGCATCAGTCATAATCATGTTAAAAAGTTCAAGTGCGTTTCAGTGGTCGAGAACTAAGTTGGATGCCTATATTGCTCCTAACTTTAGTTGGTAACTTTGCTAACAAGACTCTGGTGAAGTAATCACGATGATGGTTCACCTCATTACCACTAGTTTCTCCAGCTCATCAGGAAGGCTGGACCTCTCATTGTTTCTTTTACAAACTACAGAACAAATCTTATTGGTCACTTTCGCAGCCATGTTAATTGTGATTGGCTGATTTCACGGGGAATCTCCGATAAACTGAGGACGGGTAATTCAATTACCTTTTCTTTACTCCGTGCTTGGTAGCTCCACAAAGTGCGTCGGTAACTTGATAAGTCTTTATACTCGATACCCTTTTCTTTGCCAATCATAATCTCGTCTCGTCCACCCGTTTGCGTTGTCGATCATCTTTGAGTCATGACCAAGGTCGCGCACATTTCTTAGCCCGCACACAGGAAACAGCCCCAATCAAGGGGTCTCATTTCAAGGCTGAATGACTGAGAGAAATATAATTATACCCTGGATCAACTCGTAAGGAAATAGTAATAAGAACATTGAATTCAATTCCTTCCCGTCGCGAGTCGATGTCAATGAACGGCTGACGACGCCCCCCACCCCCACCCCACCCCCATCACCAACCTCACCCCTCTCACCCCTCCAGCACTTAAAGTGGTCGAAATGAAATTCAATTTTCCGAACTCTTCTCTATACACCTCGACTTGTGGGAAATCAAATCTTTCAACGAAATATAATGGAGAAGAAGTGGTTAAGAGGTTCGCTTTTCGTCAAGTACTAGGGAGGAAATAAGTTGGAGAAAACGGAATCTACGGCCAGGCCCAAACGCGGCTTTCAAAAAATTGATTACGATTCTAAAAGAGTCCACGATTTCCTATAGACATGATCGTTTTAAGTTCCACGAGATTTTTCCCTCTTAATTAGTATTATGGATCTGCTCGGAGAAGAACTCACTCAGCTTTATGGCGAACCATCATTAAGCCTAGTCACATGACTCAGGCAGGTACCTAATTGGATTATATGGCCATGTTCATCAGGTTATAGTATGTTCTAGCACTTGAAAAGCCCGTAATTTAATGAACCTTTCCATCTCAAAGTTGTATGTCATTGAGTATGCTAATTGCTAATAGCTTCATTAATACAAAAAACAGATGCTCTTTAGATTCTATCGCATTTGTGCATTAACATTTATAGCATTAACTACGAATAAAACAATAGGCTTACATAGCATCAATTCGATATGAGACACATACCTCTGCAGATTTAGCGGGATACTCTATGGGTGTTTCTTTTACTGTCATCTTGAGTCTGTGCGTATTCAGCGGCTTCATACCAAATACCCATGCACTTCGGTTTTAAGAATAAGAATACAGATATCGAAGACTTCCGCCCTAAACTCTTCGAGTTTGAAACGCACATCAAAACCTTCTGCTTCACGCAGGCTTTTCATGATATTTGCCCATTACTCTCTTAATAAGAAACATTCATATTTTAAAGACCACAATTTATATGCAGTCAGTAAGCTAAGCAAAGTGCATTCACATAAAAGAACCTAAAAGTATGTACAGAAGTAGTCTATGTTTAGATCCTCACACTACTAATAGAGAAGTAAGTACTATTATGACCGCGTGGTAAAGAAGAGGTTACACACAGATTCAGCAACGTGTATGGCTACTCGTGACGTATTTAATTGGCTGTGGATAGCGTACTGAGCGCTGATTGACGGTGAAGTAGTACATAACAGGTGGATGAGTGCTCGGGTCTATGTATACTGTACTTGGGAGGAAATGCAGGTATTGAGAGGAGTTGTGTTATCTTACCGTCGTGTGCGGGTGTATGATCAATGGCACCGCATGGGTGTGGCGAGTAATATCAACGCTGTGAAATGTTTATGACTGTGATGAACTGGATTACTTTAAGGTATGATCAGTGGAATCTTTTTTCTTTGTGGTGTTTTCTCGCTACTTTCCTGTATCATTCTCGTTTTCTTTGTTTTCGGGTTTCTTTCATTCTTCTTTTTCCCCCTCCCCCTCTCATTATATTTTTTACTTCGTGCTTTATTAGTGACACTTACTTTCCTTCTTTTTACTATTTGTATACTCTTTTGTGTATTTCTTAACATTTAAATTTACTATTCACTTCCCTTCCTTAAACCTATTTCTAATTGTTTAATATTAATTATTTATTTCCTCTCGTTCTATTGCCGTTCTGTTTTGATGTTCTATGGGACCATTATTGCTACATTAATTATATTTAATTTAATGTGGTTATTATTGTTTTCGTTGTATATTGTACAGTTGTATTTATTGATAGTTTCCCTTTGTAAATAAGTTGTGTAACTAAGGATGAAGCAAGCCAAGAGGCGGATCGTCACGGAGAGCTTGGACTGACCAGTTTGGAATGATTCTGAAGGAGGTAGACAAGAAAAGTAGTAGTATGAAAATCACGAGAGAGAAGTTTTGATAGGAAGGACTCGTGCAGTGTACGGTACTAGTCCTATAAAACATGATGATTGTATGAGAGAAGAATCTACATTCAACAAAATGGTCTTCATTGCCCAATCCGAATTATCTTTCAAGTATCTCTGAATAGTGAATAAAAACTATCTACTGACTCCACAGAAATGAAATCACATAATGAAAATAGAGTCTCATTATCTTGGCATAACAAGGAACGAATCAACAACAGTTGTGCATATTTACGAATGAGTTTTCTACACAAGATCAAAGTGAAAGATTTGGATACACCGAAACAAATATAGGCCTACATGATTGTATAATTAATACATTAATGTATATAGATGGAGAGAACCGGAGGGAAAAATAAAATAAAATAAAAAGTATGTTACCGGTACTGTTTGAGGTGTGATGACGATTTCGAATAAAAAATATCATTATACCAGGCGTAGCTAATTTGGGTGTCTGACTAATGTCATGCAAGAGGCTTCGGGCCATCACCGTGGGAAGGGAATTATTATCAGGAGTCGAGACCGCACTTTCCATAATGACTAGGCCTACATTCCGCGCCATTTCACCTCACCTCTGTCATAAACACGACCACTAGACCTGTGTTAATTGCTAGGTAACACCTGCATTCGAATGTCTTCCGCGCTTTTCAATACCGGAACAAAATACAACCAACAATCCTGTAATTCTGTATATAAATACAATCTTGGGAATAAAGCGAAAACGTTCAAATTATGTCGTCAACACTGGAATGGCCAAGATTGCAATTTCCCATTTTGTAAAAATATATTTTAAATTATAGAATATTTAAATTTTATGAGGTTTCCGGCACGATTTTTTAAGATACGTGGAAAACAATTGGAAGTTTTGACTCTTACGAATTCGAAAACGGTCAGCCAGCCGTTTAACTATTCATTAACTTATAAATCGAATATCGATTCATCGCGCCGTTATCCAGTAAATGAGCACGTGAATCAGCCACTGTGTAGGACCCCTTGAAACAATAGGGGTACTAGGTTCAGGGTACGACATTTAGGTAGATAGGCGCATTAAAACACAATAGCTTCGTTTACCTGTACTGCACTTTTGCACTGTACTGCACAGTCAGTTCAGTTCAGTTCAGTTTAGTTCAGTACCGTGCAGTGCAGAAAGACGCAATTTTTTATCCACGTCGCCCAGTCGCGGGTCATTTATAGGTTATGGTAGGTCTTCTCGGCTAAAACTAGAGCAATATTTGGTTTTCCTCGATACGAAAATCAATTGATCGTACTCTTATAAAGCCGCTATTCATAAATACATTTTACCTTTACACTAGAATATATAATCATCCTCATTAAATAGTTGCCATATCTAGTCTCGTCCATTTCTGCCGCCAAATATTTCTGCACTGTACTATTGCACCGCCTCCAGAGACCGTGAAGAAAAACGTGAACTTTTGTGCACTGGTTTTTTGCACTTCTACAGGCGAACAACATGACAATACTGCACGATGACAGACTAAAGGTAAAAAGTGCAAAAGTTCCGATTCGTACAGAAAGTACAGGACAGGCGAACGAAGCTAATAATGTGAATCTGATGGATACTCCTAGTTTTAAATAAGGCTCAAAAGACAATTTTTTATATAATTCACCCTGTATTTTGTGGATGAGAGCGGTCCTTTGTAATGTAATTACCGGTTGGATTTAGCCGGCCCTTTACGCCCCACCAAGTAATCAGATCGGGTAAGGGAAGGGACAGACCCAACATTTAAGGATCGGTCAAAAAACATTTTTTTTTCCTTACCATGACCCCCGGTGGGGTTATGAAAGAGCCGATCATTCGCAATATGGACTGCAGTAAATGTGTGGAGAGGTTCCACGTAGTTAATTAAGAAACGCAACATTTTTTCGCTTTCGGGTAATCTTGTGTCTCCTCTTCCTACTGTTACGCTCGACGGATCTAAGTTTTGTAGTCGTGCGACGACAGAGTCTAATTACATTGTGTGGGTATATTACTCTTATATTAATTACGTATTTATCACTGCGTGAAGTGACAGAATCTATCTGCCTGTGGTAGTGTTTCCGGCCATGGCTTCGGGCTCGGCCAAATCCACCCTCATACCTGCTTTGATAGTATAACGATAGCCCCACCGCAAGCAACAGGTATGCAACAGGGAACAGGGAGGGCTCTCTCGACAGGCTGGCGCCTTCAAACATTTTAGCGTAAACAAAAAACAGATTTACACAAAAATAATACTAGCGCATTTGCGTCGCAGAGGTTTCTACCTAGCCACAAAAAAAAATGCTGGAAGAAAAACGCCTAATAACGTTTCTAAAAATGTTGTTTTATATCCTTGCTAAAAACTTCGATGTATCTCTCAACAGCCTCGAGGGGTTATTTCAAGTTTAAGGGAAGTTTATAGTAGATGTTTTTTTAAAACGTATGGACCTTGGTGAATGAGGGATTTAAGTCATAAAAATAACTGATGTAAAGAGCGCACCACCCTTGATCCCAGTCCCTTATATCCGCCCCCTGCAGGTTTGGGGGCTGGTGGGAGGGGGAGGGGGAAGAGACCACTCGATTTTTATTAGGGAACTTATCGCAGACAGAATATGCAGGGCCGCCTGTTGGCTGTTGCAATAAACCTTTCACAAGTAATAACTCTGTAATAAACAAAACACGCACTACTTCCACGAGTCCCCACACGAGTCGTCGTCACACAATTATACGTAAGACGATTCATTTCGCATCATCGACTATTTAAAACGGTTTCTCATAATTTCGTAGTTTTTGGGGGGCACGATTTTCATAGCGCGAGGGTCCCCGTCCTTGACTCCGCCTGATGCTATGTTACCTACTTGTTGATTATAGTTTTTACTCGTAGAAATCGCCGACCTGCCTAGGAAGCCAAAGTAATAAGACTCGCGAGTGGGTCCTCCCACTTCGAGCGTAGAGCCAGCGTACGAGCATTACGACTGTCACGAATACGCCTTCGTTACGGTTAACTATGCGAGCGCTTAGCAAACAACACGGGTACCTGGCCCCAGATCTGTGGATCACATGCACACGCGGTGTGATTGAGGAAAACTGTGGAATAAACTCACAGAACCTGCGATACACTAACACGGAGCCAGGCATTTCCGAAATGTGTTTTTTTTTTTTTTACATACTGCTCCAATTTGTGCGTGTATACATGATTACACTCTTAACATTTAATATTATGCACACTAACTGAAAACGACAGTGAACTGAAATATATAATGCACGGGTTAAATATTCTCTAACCAATCAATATCTCGTTGATAATGTCTTATCGCTTCTCTTCATCGGTGCAATGGGAGCTTACCCTGTACTGTAAGAAGCTTGACAACAATACAATCGACAACTGAATCCATGCACCCCTTAACTATATAGCAAAGTAACCATTTCGAAGTGGAGCAAACTCTAGTTGTTAACTAACCTCATATTTGACCTCACCGTTGACATAATATATAACCGTATATATTATGGTATATATTATTATAGACATATCTTATGATATATGACCTATATGTGAATATAAAACAAGGTTGATGTATTGCGGCTACCGTGTTTATAGTTTTGTATATATTACTGTAACTATTATATTACTCTCTTGAAGAATACAGTAATAATATCGCAACCGAAACAAAGACGGTAAAAACCCAATGGATTCTACGATAGAATCTGAGGTAAGTGTTTCAAATAGAAAGCTTTTCAGCATTCGCACCTCAAGCAGAACATTTAATATTAATCTGATGAGCGAATAGTAATAACAACTATTTTGGCTACGATAGTATGAGCTCATTTCAAACTACAAAGAAACGACTGGGAATTTGAAAGCCCAAAAGCAAGCAGCAAAAAACCGAGCACTCGCAGAAAGCAAAATATTGGCGGTAATAAGAACAATACATCACAATGTTTGAACGAGGAAATGATAAACTGATAGACTATTGTCATCACTCATCAGTCATCGAAACATTCATTATAAAACTTACACTTGAAATAAATCCTGCACAGTATCGACAAGAAGAAGGTTAAAAGCAGGGCTATTGTGTTTTGCGTTTTTCGGACTTCTTTTTGCCCAATCCACGGTAAAAATATAAAGATTCTTTATAAAGTTGAACATGATTCTCGTGATTTACGTCGTTGTTTCATTCTCATTGTCATTTACCGATAGAGATGGCTCAGTGCCAGCACATGAGGCTCTAATTAGGGAGGTCGCTGGTTCGATACCCGCCTCCTGAAGGTTTTGTCCTACGGTTTCCTTAGTCACAAGGCAAATGCTCGGATTGAGTCATACTAACATTCCTTCCCAACTATTCAAAATACCACACATCACAATACCTAGTTGTCACCTGAAGAGGGACATGAAGTATCCCTGGATAAGTTTCGTACGAAAAATTGTTAAATAATTATTAATTTTATTCTCATAATGGTAAGTAACCTTATTACAACTTTTATACAGGTATATATATAAATAAATTAGAATTCCGGCAGAAACCAAATAAGCCTTGAGTTTCAGTTTGGTCATCGGTGTCACCAGAAAGTAAGAAGTTTTTATTCATAAATCTCAATAAAAGAAAATATTGCAGTATTGCACGACGTCGCCGACGTAACGTGATGTCGACGGGTACGGGGGTAATGTATGGTTCACGGAGTCGCCGTTTATTAGAAATGACGTGTGGTGTGCAATGTGCAGCTTTCTTATTCAATCCACCGAAGATCACAGTTTCTTCGCTAACTGGAAATACAAAAACTAAGATCACGTTTCTTGACGAGCGATAAACTCCAATTACAAGATTTGTTTGATTATCAACGTTTAACGATCGCTGATAAGGCGGTTAATGTTGGGCGTTTTGCGTTTTGATAGTTGGCGATGCAAAGTTTACGGCAGAGGATTTTTTATCTAAGTTATATGAAACGAAAACGTAAAAAGAATCGAACATAACCACGCAATAATTGAAATTAGTTAGATCAGTCCAGTTGTATCAAAGCAAGTAACAAAAATGTTGTATATGGTAGCTTAGAATGCTACAGTAACACCGATACCCGAAGGAACTTTAGTTTATAACATTATTACGAACAGTACGAAACGATTTTTGGAAATATTTCTGTTTTTTGCTTCTTCAATACGAATTCTTTGGCAGCCGTTTCAACAGGCTTTTGTCCGGCTTTGTAACAGTAGCAGGTGTGTTTTTATGTAGTTTCGACTCAAACGCTGCACCCATAGATGCTTTCGTATTCAGTTCTAAAACTTGGAATACCGTATGGATGATGGATGGACACAGTTTAAAAGAGACACCGCAGCGTGTTTGCATTATTGCGTATATAAACATGGAATTACCCATATACACAGTTAAAAACTTTCATTGCAGCATGTTCGCATTATTGATTGATTGATTAATGGGGAGCTATAAATTTCAAAGTCAAATGTAGCGTGGAACAACGCATAGAAGTAGATATTATGTATCAGTGCAGCGTGTTTACATGTTTGCGATTATTTCAACGCTACGTGTAATATGGAATAACGCAATAAACTGATATTACAGCGTGTGTGTAATGCTGCGATTATTTCAACGCTACGTGTAATATGGAATAAGCAACATGTAAAATGGAATAACGTAATAAACTGATATTACAGCGTGTGTGTATTGTTGCGATTATTTCAACGCTACGTGTAATATGGAATAAGCTACATGTAAAA
Organism: Isoperla grammatica; assembly: GCA_945910005.1. NCBI lineage: Eukaryota > Metazoa > Arthropoda > Insecta > Plecoptera > Perlodidae > Isoperla > Isoperla grammatica. Next base: position 31,658,380 of record OX246746.1, on the reverse strand, counting down.
TGGAATAACGCAATAAACTGATATTACAGCGTGTGTATATTGTTGCAATTATTTCAACGCTACGTGTAATATGGAATAAGCTACATGTAAAATGGAATAACGCAATAAACTGATATTACAGCGTGTGTGTATTGTTGCGATTATTTCAACGCTACGTGTAATATAGAATAAGCTACGTGTAAAATGGAATAACGCAATAAACTGATATTACAGCGTGTGTGTATTGTTGCAATTATTTCAACGCTACGTGTAATATGGAATAAGCTACATGTAAAATGGAATAACGCAATAAACTGATATTACAGCGTGTGTGTATTGTTGCGATTATTTCAACGCTACGTGTAATATGGAATAAGCTACATGTAAAATGGAATAACGCAATAAACTGATATTACAGCGTGTGTGTATTGTTGCAATTATTTCAACGCTACGTGTAATATGGAATAAGCTACATGTAAAATGGAATAACGCAATAAACTGATATTACAGCGTGTGTATTGTTGCGATTATTTCAACGCTACGTGTAATATAGAATAAGCTACGTGTAAAATGGAATAACGCAATAAACTGATATTACAGCGTGTGTGTAATGCTGCGATTATTTCAACGCTACGTGTTATATGGAATAAGCTACGTGTAAAATGGAATAAAGCTATAAACTGATATTACAGCGTGTGTGTAATGCTGCGATTATTTCAACGATACGTGTTATATGGAATAAGCTACGTGTAAAATGGAATAAAGCTATAAAACGATATTTCCGCGCGTGTGTATTGTTGCGTATACATTTCAACGTCTAGTGTGTCACGGATTAAAAACCATTATGCACAGCTAAAAGGTTATATCAGTGTGTTAGCGTCTTTGCGTAGCTACATTTTAACATCAAAGGGAAAAGAATAACGCACATAAACGGTTAAAAGTGACTATGAACCGTAATAACATATTTGAGTCATTTCACCGTCAATGTATCATGGAATAATAAGCAGACACAGCTGATAAGTGATATTTACGGGTGTTTGAGCATTTTTGCGTTAATTTCAACGTCAAAGTATTAAGGAATAACGCACAATCACAGACTAAAAGTTACACTTGCAGTGTTTTGCATTTTTGCGTTAATTTCAACGTTAAAGTGTTACGGAATAACGCACAATCACATACTAAAAGTTACACTTGCAGTGTTTTGCATTTCTGCGTTAATTTCAACATCAAAGTATCAAGAAATAACGCTCGACCACACAGTTAAATATGTACACTTGCAGCGTGTGTGTGTGCCGTTTTTTTTTTTTTTTGTTTTTTTTTACGCTTTCAACATCGACCTTGAAGGAAATATTTTTCCACTCGCAAAACCCGAACAAACAACCCCGTCTGAGCGCGTCCCTTACCCCTCCTGCCCGCCATCTGTTGACCGGCCATCCTACCAACACTTCCTGTCAAAGATGCTCGAAAACAATGTTCAGGAGTGAGGCTAGACACGGCGAGTACAGGCGCTAGGCCAGCAGACCACGTTGCCACCGCTGCGCGCCATCCGATCCTCCGACCACATCCACTCATCCGCCGCCGTGTGATGAGATTTTAATTTAGCCTTGTCAAAAATTCTAACTTATGAAGAATATTACTTCGTTAACATTTATGTAGAATTTAGATTCACGGATCCGTTTTTTGTCATTCATGGTTTTTTCTTTCACTTTATGTTTTTTTCCCGCCATTATTTCTAGCCTGGTTACTGATTAGTGCTCCCAAAATGACAATATGTTAAATGGCTACTCACCGTGGTCCTTGCAGTACTGTTTATCTCTCATCACTGACTCGCACACATCTGCAACAATGGAACGATACGGGCATAAGTTTAATTGTTTATCGATCACGTCACAAGAATACGTGAAGAATACGTGATATTGTCACTATGGACGTGGGTATAACACAGCCGTGGGGCCCGGGCCGCAGGAGACGAGACGACCCGCCAGCACGTGGGGGCAGGAGGGGGAGGGGGTGAGGGGGCGCGAACCGTGACCTAAGACCACAGGGGCACAAACTGTCCGGATTATGCTGCCTTCATTGTAGATTTTCTACAAATATGCAATTTAAGGCGCATTTTGAGTACCATCACATGTATCTTACTCATCCAGAAAAGTTTGACGGGTAATCATTATAATGATGAGAGGAAGCATTTTGTGAGTGCCAGGAAAAAGTAATACTCACGGATAAATGCCACCTTTAAAATGTTAGGGTTTTGTTAGTAATTAATAAATGTTGAAGAATTAGTAAATGTTAGGTTGCAGAGGAAGCCATAGGGGATGGAAAGGTAAGAATGATCAATCTCCTTACCACAGCCAGATCCAAAATCACCAATAAGAATAGGTAGGTAAAGCTGTCCTATCAACTCATTTGAGGTTACAGTCTCAGAAATCCAGCGCCAAGAAGTTAATAAAAAAGCGGTCTACCTAACAATTAGGCAAAATGTTGGGATGTTAACTATGCAAAAGTGGTGCGTCCGGTAGTAAAGGTGATTTCTACTAAAAGTAACGTATAAATCGCAATATGTATTAGTTGCCTCGCATAGGGCAGGGACCAGGGTATCTTGCCGCCCACATGGTTTGACCAATGGAACTGTGCTGAGTCACTGCCAAATGACCCTAAAGCAAGGTTGAAAGATAGACGAATTATGCACGAAATAGCTGAAGGGAGTAAGTGAGAGAGCGTAAATAAAGGATACACAATCTGAATAACAAAAAATCTTCTCGGAATCTCGAAGCTGATGATGCAATTAACGAAACGGTCAGGTAAAATACGGAGTTTATGCGGTCAGTACGGTCGAGACCTGGAAGACCAGAGACATCTCAGAAATCGAATGCGTCGATCGACCATAGTTTTCATATTGCGAAACAGAATGTCGTACAGTTTAATGAAGGGAAAACCCAATTTTTATAAACCTCATTTAATCATACACAATGATGTGTCAGTACAAAAATACCGAGCTAAAAATCAAGTTAAAAATCTTTGTCCTCCGAAAACAAGCATTTTCATAATCAAACGCGAGTACTGGTGAGTACTGGTAAGTACTAAGGCACTTATATAACACACGCTTGCTCAATATGAAACTATTAAGACATTTCCATTAGAGTATGGAGCACTTTCATAACAAACGCGCGCAAGCAAACTACAGTATTTTTCTACATAAGACAAGCGTGCCCTGCACAGATTAACCCTTCTACAACAAACACGCACGCACAAGATGGAACTGATATATTTTTGTAACACAACGAGGCATTATTGTAACACAATGAGGCATTTCTATAACACAAGCGCGTACATGTAAACGGTCGTTACGGCATTTCTATAACACAAGTGCATACTTCCAAAACACAAACACACGCGCTGCACACAAAGCAAACACTGAGCCACTTCTAGAATACAAATACACCGAGGGATTTTTTTTATAACATTCTTAGAACACACTGAGACATTTCTATAACACACACGCGCAAAGGTTAACACTAAGCATTTCTATAACATACGTGCGTTTACTTCCCTAACCCTCGCACGCACCACTTATAGCATAATATGCACGGACAAGTTAAAAAAATAATATCACCATAACATTCGTAGCTCATAGTCTTTACCAACCACCGGTGAAATAAATACAGAAAAAAGGTGATAACAACGAATGCAATTCAAATAAATTCTTACGGCTCTGCAATCTTGGTGTGTTGAAATATAAATATGCACTTGAACTTGCACGCCATTTTCGTACAACGGAACAACATAAGTGCAAGTGTTATAAGCTTACAACAAACACAGGTCAGATAACACATCAACCTGTAGGGTACGTTTACGTTTACGCTTACGCTGAGTTAGCAATGTTTTTTAAAAAAAAAAACGACACACTTATATTCTGTTATGTGTGTTCTAATAATAAAGGTAAATGATATTGCCTTGCCTGTTATGCTATCATCAAGACCATGAGACCTGCAACTAAAGGATGGGATGTCTTGTCAACACCGGTCTACCATTGTATTCTGACTTGCATCCTGGTTGTCATACTCATATCCTAATTTTTAACCCGTCGCGACGGGCTTAACTAATCATAATCCCAAACACCAATTTTAAGTAAAGTAGAAGCTAATCCTAAGGGAAGTATTGCTATTATTTGAATTACAACAATCTGGCACTGTCTTTATTACTTTCCCATCATAAACATGTCAACAAGTGATACACTAGTAGTGATGTGTGTTTCCTTGCCGATATTCTATTTAAATAGCAATTAAATATATATCAAGACTGTTCGACACGCACTAACATCGTCTACGAAACCGAACTGACACATCGAATGTTCGGCACTATAAAATAAGGTAATTTAATCATAATAGGGCAATCAACAACCGAGCATACCTCTTTCTATACACCAAAACAAATGTTTCAGACATAATAATTGCAGGCCATAACTTCTGCATTGTGTAACTTCTTTGTGTTATGTTAGTGCGTAGACACTAAATTGGTAACTGTTATTTGGAGTCCCCAGAAATAGCTAGTTAACCATAAACCACACTGGTATTTAAATAAGATTAGATTAGAATTGAAGAACTAGTTCCGGGCACATAAATGTCTAAATCAACAGGAATTTGTGTAGAAGTGAAGAGAGCCACTATATACATACACACACCCTGTATGAATGAGGTGTTGGCATTGCCAAGCTAAACAAGAGAGACTATCGTACTCACCATCGCCGCGAAGAGGACCGGGAGACTCCGCAGTCGAAGACGGTGGACCTACGCCCTCGTCCTCCGAAGAACTCTCACTCGCTTCTCGTCGATAATTATGATTCCGACTGTGTTTGTTATTGTTCCTATGATGTTTGATATGATGGCCACCGTTCGTTATCACCATCTTCTGGGTTTCACTCTTGATGGGTTGTTTGTACTTTGACATGGTCCCTACAGAGAAGTCCAGAGGTTGTTCCTCATGAGGGTGGGCGGGGGTGGGGGGCTGTTGTAGCAACATGGGCATGGGTGGAAGCTTAGGTGTCTCCGGAGGGCTTGGGCTAACGGCTAGCGGGGTAACTTTTGGCGGAGTTAGGCCTGGCCAGGATGACCACCAGCTTTGAGGAGACGGGATGGTAGCAGCCGGACTGGTAATGCCCCCACTGCCACCCTGGTACCAGGTCCCTAATGTCTTCGCCACTTTAACAGCGTCGAGGTCAGGAGTGTTATTGTTGGCTGTCTTGAGTGTGTTGTTGTTGGTGATGTAGCCCCCAGAGGCGACGACAGCCGACGCCTCCTCCACCCACCGTCGAATCGCGTCTCTATTCAAGTCCGCCAGAGTCTTGGCTAGACAGACCTGGTGTCGGGAACACTTCTCACTGTGCACAACGGTTATACCAAAACACAGTCGACGAATCACTGAACCACTACCATCGTAACTAAAGTAAAACTGGTAAAGTCCATGTCCACTCGCTTATTTAAACTTGACACTGTTCGCAAAACAGAGAGTTGTCATGATGCACGTGGTTACCACTTCACTGGGGTCGCAGCCACTTGTCGGGCATGCATCTCTCCTTGATGTGCATACGTGAATGTGAGGTTACACATCTCTAGGGGGTGAGCTACCAGGGTGGGGGAGAGTTATCAATATGTGTGTGCGAGAGAGAGAAAGAGAGAGAGAGAGGGTTATGGGAGGGGGTACGTGAACCAATTGGAGAGGTCGCAACTTACTCCACCTCTATGTAAACTCGGATCGTGAAATCATTTACAAGACAGTTCAATGTAATGTGCTCACAAACCCTTGTGTTCTTCCACGCACGCGTAAATATTTGCTTCACAATCACAACTAATTAACTATTCCACAATGATCAATTAAAAACTTTCACGAAAAAAAAACAACAATACTCTTAAATCGAATCCTTTCTTCAATAAAATAAATTAAGAAATAAATTAGTAACTTGTTTTAGTGGCTATCTATCACGTTTGTGTTGTGTATTGTCGCACGCCGGTGATGCGCTGTGTGCCTGTGTCAGTGCAAGGAGCACGTGGGGTGAGTGTATGGCAGTGGTGCTCTGTATGAGGCTCGCTGTCCGCCGTCCTACCACTTCCACTGCTTGAAGGCAACTGAAGGGGAAGGCTAGTCGCTAGTTTGCTGCCTCTGCTTTCTTGCTCGCACTCACACTCGCCTCTGGCTGCGTGTACATCTACCGGTGGCTACGTTTGCCGGTCAGTCTCTCTCTTTCTCTCCCTCGCTCCTACACTTGCACTCATCAAGACCTCTCTCTCAACAGGTCCATGCACAGCTAACTTCCTATCTTCAGCCCGCCACCGTCAATAGTGGAACTAAGTATGACTGCTATTGCCGCTCCTAATCACATTGCAAATTAATTCAAAATTATTTCAAAATAAAAAATAACAAAAATGTGTTTTCGGTCCCATTTTGACATGCTTGGAATCATACGAAATTAAATTATCTCATTTTAATTCGGGCAACCCATTCATCAATTTTTGTCCTGTGAGTAGTTAATTAAGAATTAGCAAACACAAGCTGAGGTGCAAGTTGCCACTATCTCGATGGTTATTGATCACAATACCTGGCCCGACATGTTTCTGAGCACTCAGCACCTCCTTCGATTCTATTCAAAATTATCTTCATCAATTAGCCCAGTGGAACCATCAATTATTTATCCAACGTAGGCTTGTTAAATACCTTTGTACTGCGAATTGTTAATATTAGTCCGAAATTAATATTAATTATAAACAATCGCGTTGATAAAATCACTAGCCAAACTGTGACGATATTGGTAAAATGTCCGAAAGCCATAATAATAATCTCCCGTCATATTTCTACCTACGATGCAAAACTCGGTATCTCAAGGCAGCGCTAGCTTGTGACGTGAACGTCCATGCGCTGTGCGTCCTATCCATTTTGCACCAATGCCATTCTTAATCCCTTATAAAATACCGTGCGCAACCCCCTCCCCTTCAGCCCCGACTTCAAAAAAGTTTTAAAATGATCTTATTGGTTGGGAGGTCTTCGTCTGCCAATAAAAAATAGCTAGCTAGTAGCTGTGTAGGGGTGGGGGTCACTCGACAGCGGCCATGGATATGACGGCTTGCGTCGTGTATTGATTTTAATGACAACGCCGCTTGAGCTCGCTACTGCACAGCCTCCCTCACTCGGCCCGACGCCGCCGTCCAAGCAACATACACCTACCCTCCTAGAGAAAAAAACTTCGACAACACTGTTTAGGTTAGAAAACCCACCCAAAACACAATAACGCTATAAAACGTCTAAGCTTTGAATAAAAAAATCAGCTGTAAAGATGCAAAATTGTATCCCTCTTTTACCCAACCTACCCCAAGACCCAAATCGGCCGCTTTCCCAGGATTCTTGGTTAGTTTTTTGCGTTTCGTTTTCACCCCATACGTGCACCTTTCTTCACAAAAATCACGTGAACACGTCATAATACTGGGAAAAAATCCGCGTATAAAAAGGGAGAAGAACCCTTAAAATGTAGGTCAGGATCACACGCAGAATTACCTGTCTGTCTGTTGCTTGACAGAACAAGACAGACAGACACTTTGCTCTACACTTTAGCAGGTTCGTGATACGTGCTGTCATATCAACTATCAGCTAATGCATTCAACAAAAACATGCTATTATAATTATCGTTCTCTAAACACTAGGCGTGAACATTATAAATACAAGCACACTTTTCCTCAGGGTTTCGATTCAAATGTGTTTTGGTTTCAATCTCACGTAAGAAGACATTGTCCCCTTTATCCTCATTTCATACAATTACATGAAACTGCATTTTTGTCGTGTCTGGAATTAGATTAGATTCGTTTGAAACAACTCTGTATTCTCTTCTCTTTTCCGGGAGTGTTCACACTTCCACATATCAATTACAAATATAACGCTTAACCCTATTATCTGTTACACATATCCTTCCCAATCTTGGTCTGCCTCTACTATTATATTTCTCTTATACCTTAAAATTATATTCTTTAGTCTTAGAGTGTGCCCTACTAAGCAATGCCGCATTCTTTCGTCTCGTGCTATTTCAAGTATATTTATTTAAGAGATGTACACTTTTCTTCAGTATAACATTACATCTCGAATGCGTCTAACCTTTTCATTACAACAGCGACAACACCCACATTGAAGTAAGTATTTGTATTTCAGGCACAATTTATTTAATTATTTTTACGAATGCATAGGAGAGCAGTTCTGAATTCTATGCAGAATGGCGTCTGCCATTCTATTCCTTTTCATATGCACATTGCAATAAACGGCCGGGTTAGTGTCGGCACTCTATTCTACGTCTCCGGACGTGTCCGAATAGTACCAACACGACGTTCATTCTTATTCTCATTCTTGATTTTACGTCATCAATCATCCGTGACGTACTAGTACCGTCCGAATACTGTCGCGCGGCGTGAACTACGTCTTAAGAGTAAGAATAAGAACGAGAATTGAAAGTGCACACTAGATTTCATTCCGATAGATGGCGGACGATTGGTCAGAACATATCTCAGTTGATTGTTAAGTATTTAAAGCCTGTGGTCTTTAAAAGTTACTACAATGTAATTATTATTAGATGAGCGTAGCGAAGCGGAGTGAATCTCTCCATACAACTCGATCGGCGCTTTGTCTGTGTGTGTGTGTGTGTGTGTGTGTTCGCCAAATTTTGTTCGTCGCGCACAGGTCAAACGGCTTGACGGATTTGGCTGAAAATTTCGGTCAACACCCGATAATATTAAACTAGATGCTGTTAACATAACCAGCAAAATTCGTTAGGATGCCAACCTACAAAAAATTAATTTCTGAAAAATAAAATGTGTTTATTTATTTAATTAAATTAAAACTTACACACGGATTTTAATTATGTTTCACTTGTAGGTTAACATCAATAGTCTCAACACTTGACTACAGTTTAAAAATTGTAAGTTTACCCGTCATGTCATAAAAAAATATTGTTTATTTACAACAATAATTTCTTCATTTTTACAGTGTTCCACCGATATCGTTCGCATTTGCGGATCTTTGCAGTAAGATGCACACAGTAAACACAAAAATAGCGTACGCAATCATACCTTTCTCTTTTTTATTTGGAATCTCGATAGCTGTCATAAAAAGGCTACAATGACGTAAGATGCCAACCTACAAAAAATGAGTTAATGAAACACATTTTTGTTTATTAATTTAATCTAATTAAAACTTACAAACGGATATAAATTATTTTTTATATGTAGGTCCACATCAATAGTACCAACACTTGACAATAGTTTCAAAATTGTAGCTTCAACCGCCATGTTATAAAAAAATATTGTTTATTTACGGCTATTAATTTCTTCATTTTTACAGTGTTCCACCGATATGATTCGCATTTGCGGACCATTGAAGTTAGATGCACATAATATGCTGCCGAAATGGCTTACGCAGTCAGACCTTTCTCACTGTGTATTTGGAATTTTGATAGCTAGCATAGTATGGCTACAATGACGTGTTATGTTTTATGACTTTCACGGCAAAAATGCAAATGTTAACAACGAACTGGTCGACAAATTAAAAAGCTTTTATTATGATTTAAAAGCGGGTTATTGTATGATTAATTAACATTACATTTTAGATATAGTCTGTATCTACATTATGGAACTTTCCATACACTGATAGGTTTAATAGTTTATGAATTAGAGCCTATTGAGTAGACCACGGTCGAATGAAGTTATGCGGAAATCCATTGAAAAATCAACTTGAAGGTTTTAATTTATTTAAAGAAAACTTCTTAACGATTTAAATAATATTTCTTCCAATTATTAGCAACATTTTGAGAAATAATTTACAAAAATTCTAAGGTTGTAACTTAAACCGCCATCTTGCAAACAAAAATTTTGTTTATTATAAAGGTTTTTTTTGTAAGAGTGCAAAAGATTTATTTAATTTATAAAAAAAAGCTCATCTGGCAACGCGGAGCGTTTTCCTAGTTAAATACAATGCATATTTGATCTTACATTTTGGTTAAACATATCGATTGAAAAAAAATGTGGATCTGATGACGCGTTACGACCCTAACCCTACTTAAATCAAGTAATGTCCGGCTCTCGTCCGAATACGTGCAACAGGAGCGAGAATAAGAACAAGACCAAGAATAAGACTAAGAATAAGAATAAGAATAAGAATAAGAACAAGAATGAAATCAAGAACGGTATTCAGACACGTCCCCCTAGTCAAAGCTGGGGTTTGTTTATGTTTACGGTGCACTTGAATATAATTGTATTCCTGCCGCCAAATTCTGTAAAATTAAATTATTATACGTGAAGTAACAAACAACATATATATTGAATTCATCTTTTAGGTCTTTTCTCTCAATGAACATGTGTTTAATAAATAAAGTCAATCAAATTGCTGCATTTACAGGCTTTACATAATTCCCAAAATCCATCATACTGCCACATAAATAAGGAAATTAGTTAAGGACGCGCCATATAAACGAATCCATTTTGTAATCCACCATTTTAAATCATCCGTTACTATATTGCACCGCACACGTTAGATATGTAAAATGGCGTCTGAATTAATTCCATTGGGGTTGAATCTGGTTAGAGGGTCGTGTGCTTAAAAGGGTTAGACTCGAAGCGCGCCCGACACGCGTCTAGTGGATTGGCTGGTTAGTTAAATCTACCCCTTTACTTCGGGTCAACATCATTCTAACCCCTTCCATCACATACGCGTGGATTTCGTCAAAGGCTCGGGCCTGTTTTTTAACGTGTGCCTGCCTTAGGTAGGGTAAGACGCGTTCCCGTGTATTCGATCATAAGCTTTTTTACTACGTGGCAGTAACGGCTATAAACCAACCATCCCTTCATAGACTATTGAGCAGAAACAGAATTCAACATAACAAAGGCAGGTTCCGAATGTCAACGCAAAGTAGCAGGCAGACCCAAGAATGTCATGAAGAAAGGACTCAGCATGAATAGAAGCTGAGGGATGCCGAACTCAATTGAAGGATTTCTGCCAAAGAGGACTAACTATTTGAGAAATTCCATAAATTATCTGAACTTGTTTAGTTACCGTGATAAACAATATCCTTACATTAATTGCCTAATAAGTGGCTTTGGTGTGTTCGTGACCCTAAGAAAACCCGTTGCAGCTGCTGCCTCCACATCGTTATGCAAAACCCCTTAAAAATGCTTAAAAGCAAACCCTCGACAGAAACCTTCCTAAGATTCCTACTTAAAATTCGAACCCCCCTATATATTACCTTCTTAAAAAAGTGCCCGGTCGCAGATCCCCACGCCACGCCAAGCAACTTCACATCATGGCAGATACTCGCGTTCCTAAATTATTGAAAAACCAACGGTCCAACCCCTACGAAATTATTGGTATAAGGCAGGCCTAACTGTTAAAAAAGGCAAACTCATTCACAGTGCCAAATATATCACAGAATAGGCCCAGTGTGTAAAATAAGGCATAATGCTTTGTCTGCGCTATGCAAGCATGACCCTGTTCCATGATGTACAGCCATCTATTGTTGACGAGTGATTAATACGATATCAACAATACTCTTCAAGCTGTTTGGCGCGATACTTTGTGCAAGGGGCCTATGTTAATAAACTCGCTTAATCACCATGATATGAAAACACTTCTGTCATAATGCAGCAGGCTTTATGATAGATTTGCATAAACAACTAAAAGTATGGCATTATTGGTACGTTTATTTATACATTCCAAGTTTCATCATAGAGCTGCACATCATCACGAAATCTCCGCATAGCTTCGACGGCAAACTAAAAAGTACAAAAAAACTACCCTTACAGATATTTCCAACGAGAAAGAAAATCTTTCTAACTCCGGCAAAGTAAAAGCACCGCAGAAGAAAATGCATAATAATGGCAATCGATTTCACAAAGAGTTCTGGCTTTTCGCTTTTGGTCTGCATTGACTATTGAGCTACTGGTCCTCTTCTGCATACTAATGTGGCAGGGGGTCCATTGAGGTCGTACCGTGGTGATTGGCTCACACTAATATTCGGGCAACACCTGCCCTGGCTTGCACCCCCACCCGTGCTTTGGCTGCTGAGGTACAGCTCCTTGCAAGAGAACACAACCAGGGGCACTTCCAACTCTTTGTAACAGTCTCCGAACTATTTCTTTGAGGGGGGTGGGGACTAAATTGCTGATACAGTCAAATTTACGAACAAAGCTATTGATATTACAAACAGGGAATGGGGGGGGGGGGGGAAGTGAGGCACTGACCGTGATCGAACAACAACAATGTTCTGTGGGAGGAAACAACCTGCCCAGGCACAATCCATGTCCCGGCTTCAGGTGACTAACTTTATAATGATATCATATATTGTCGTATTTTGAATAGTTGGTAAGGAATTTCCGAGGGCTGTTACTGATAGTATGACTCAATCCCAGCATTCATCTTGTGACTGAGGGAACCTCGGAAAAACATCAGACAGGAAGTAGCTTAAAAGTAATGGAAGAGTTGTAATTCAATTACTTGACAAACTTCTTTTTATTTGTCAACCAATAATTGAACTCCTTGTATAAGTAAACATATGTTTTGGAATCATTTATTCATAAATCATGATCTAAAAGAATAACTAGTAACTAAAAGCAAAACAACAAAATGTTATTCAGGTGTGCAAATTATGACTTGGATTATTTTACTTTTCCAAGCTTCCTGAACTGACTTCAAAATTTCTTAAATATTCTCCCCATATCTCAGTCGGCGTGAAATTCCGCACCGAAAATTTTTCTGTCGGTCGACAGCGACAATAGGTTGGGATTCTACAACAATTTACATACACTTGTAATTAAATCCTTAAAATGTGGTTGTTGAAGCAAATTTAAAAAGTTCACCGTCCGCTATGATATCAGACATCTGCCTCTTTGCACTCGAACCGTTCTTATGGTGTTAAATAATAATTACCCTAGTGTTATACAAATTATCAATTATGCATTAAAAACTTGTTTATTCATTTAATAAAACTGCAACAGGAAAAATTACAAATAATGAGTGCATAAATCTTACATGAAAAATGATAGTTCGCTATCCTCGAATGCGCATCATAACGTTCATGTATGTATGTGCATTGTGCTCGTATGCACGGTGCACATGCACACGCACTCATTTCAATATGGAAATTCAGTGCAATGAGATATTGCGTTGCGCAGTAAGTTAAATGTTTACTTAAAAAAAAAACTGTTATTACTAATATAGTATTTATAACGAACAGTCTATTGAATCCCGTTTTTTATTTTCGTTTTATACCCATAAAATAACACTTTTAAAGAATACTTTAAAATGAATCTTCTGAAGTGTTTGAAGCTAAAACACTATTAATACAGACCAGCCATATCCTTAATTACATTACATTTAAATTCACGATACTTCGACCTTGAGCAATCGTGAAAATGTGTGAAGGTTCGTATTTTTACATTCCATCATCGCATAGAGAAAGGTGTGATAACGCATTATAATAAATATAAACCATCCCCAATGTATCTTGCTCGCTAAAGCTAGAAAAGGGTACCGTGAATATTAAACGAAATATTTAGAGTATGCGCTGTTTAAAAAAATCTTGTTTTGAACATTTTATGGGACCTATTTTAAGGTACAATCTTTTTGAGTCTATTTCCAATTTCCATGCATATTTAAGGGAACGGAAGGAGTGAGATGAATGTATTCTTGGACCGTGCACACCTCGTGTACCGACTTCATGTTGTTGTCTTCCCTGAGCTCTGCACTAAACATAACAATATATACATCAAAACGTTGGATGGAAAAAACATCCACACTTCGATAAGTACAAGTAATTATGCGAGTTGTCTAGCAAATGGCGATATATCGAATAGAGTTACTCGACTATTTTTCGACTCTCGACTCGATGACATGGGTTTGAATCCCGTATGTCGTGTTTTTGTTTGTTATTGTCCTTGATTTTCATGTATCACTCAGCATCTTCTGAAACGCATGATTGCAATAATAGAGAGGTATAAAGCAACAAGAATCATATCATCGCTACTACTCCCGGCTCTAACGCGATTGTGCTCATAGTGAGAATCTCTCAGGTGAGTCGAGGCAGATACTTTAGGCCGAGCTGTACTTCATCCTCGCAAAAGAAGAAAGACATTCTGAAATTGGTGGGTTTGGGTAGGTTTTTAGCGAAATGCACGGCTGTGAGTCTTGACACGGGGAGGAGGGGGATGGTATTCATGAAGCCTCTAGCCTCCTCCACCCTCGCATAAATGCGCAGGTAGTCGTCCCCCCCCCCCCCTCCTCCAACAAGAAAAACGTTCTTTAGTTATGCTAACCTTCAAAATAAGAAAATATTTCTTTGTAAACTATTATAAGGCAAGATCAAAACCGTATCATTTATCTTTAAAAAAGTTCAATTTAACATCTAATTTCCATGCGAATGTTGTGGAATTAGCATGTTTAAATATGCTGGCCTCACTAATTTACCCCGTCCATCGGTTGACTCTCTCTTTCATTACGAAATTTGCATGTTTCGCTCTCCCTCTAACATGGCATGACACGGATAATATCTCATACAAAGGCAACGGCAGATGTAAGCAATTAACACGAGTTGAAATCAAGTGCTCTAATGAGCGCACTTAAACACACCATACACCATACATAAGATACATACGCTTGCAAACAAACTTACCACTTGAAGCCGCGACTCTGCCCGACATTGGCCAATAGGAATAGAATTGTGCTGACCTGTATTTCCATCATCGGCCAATAGGTAGAATTGTGAGTTGTATTTATATTATCGGCCGGTAGGAATAGAATTGTGACTTGTGTTTCCATCATCGGCCAATAATAGGAATAGAATTGTGACTTGTGTTTCCATCATTAGCCAATACGTACAGAATTGTGAGTTGTATTTCCATTATTGGCCGGTACGAATAGAATTGTGACTTGTGTTTCCATCATCGGCCAATAATAGGAATAGAATTCTGACTTGTATGTCTATCTTCGGCCAGTACATGAGGAATATAATATGTTGGTGTGTATTATTTCCATCATGGGCTACACAACAATTGTGGCATTGTGGTTGTGAGCTAGAACATAATGTGTGTGGTATTTCCAGTCATTGGCTATAGTAGGAATAGAATTGCGATTGTATTTATCATAATCGGCCAATACGAATTATAACTGTGACCCATAATTGGTAAGCTAAGTGATTGAGATAGTGTTTGGTTCACAATTATTTAGAAAGTCATGGGGATGTGGCCGTGGAAAGTGAATTGGAATTTTGTATTTAGAGTAGGAAAAGTTGTTCCAAAATAACATGTCACATCCTTGCGAAGTAGCCGAATCCAACAAAAACACCTCACTTTCCTACTTCGCTGGTTTCTACATCTTGTTGAAACAGGTCCATTAAGAATAATTTACGACTTTTGGTTGGATACCTTAAAATTCCGCGAGAGAGCGGTCGTGACGATGAGAGGCTTGCGTTGTGCCCTAAGCGGAAGAGCGCCATTACGAATATCTGTGAAACAGTGGCGTATCCAGGAATTGGGAAAGGGGGGGTTTTCAACCCATATTATAGAAAGCGGAGCCGGAACATAATTGGGGTTTCGGGGGGCTTGCCCCCCGAAAAAATTCTCGTCAAGGTAATTTTAATGCAAATCTGTGCGTTTTACAGCGGCCAACTGAAACAAGATAACTCAATTTCTGGCAACACATTTTTTCCTTAGCACCGCTAATAAAAGGAACCTCAATCAATAATTTGCATATTTTTCGTATTGCTTTTGCTTTTAATTACAATAGACAATAATTATAAAGTAAAACATCTGACTGTCTATTGACTATTGAAATGTAAACGGTAATTTTTCATGTTTCTTTTCCAAAAGGGGGGGGGGGTTTGTCCCCCCTCTCCCTCCCCCCGTGTATACGCCACTGCTGTGAAAGAACGCGAGGAAAAGGTTGATTTTCGTTAAAGCAGCGTGAATGAGAGGGGTGGTAGGTAAGGATGTATAATGAGGTCGATATAAACATGTTGATACATGTGAGTCGCGGCGTGACTTCAGGATAAACATGAACATGTTGTTATGATGACGGCCGATGAACTCTGTGATTGTTGTGACGCGTTGAGGCTTCAGGTGCTCCGACGTTCCGACGTCGAAACGTCGTAGAAACCTGAAAACCCAATGCGCATCGACATTCTGAGGGGGCGCGGAACTGCGCCCACACGGAACAACTCCCATACGGAACAACTCCCACACGGAACAACTCCCACGTGGAAAAACCGTTACACGGGCACGGAACATCTTCCACATCTGTGCCCACATTGTGCAGTGCCGAAGATAGCCTGGCAGTGCTGCGTTGCCAAATGTTTGATACTGATTTAGATAGTCGTTATACACATCTACTTTGTATAACATGCGTTAGGTTAATAATACTACGGACCTAACTACTTACGATACGATGTTTCAATAGTTGGGAAGTAATGGGTTATGTTAGGTTAGGTGTTTATAACGAATATCAAAATCAATATAAAACATTTGGCAACCCAGCACTGCTCGGATATTTTCGGGACTGTAAAATGTGGGCCTTATTCCGTGTGGGGGTTGTTCCGTGTGAGAGTTATTCTGCATGGGGAGAGTGATTCCACGTGAAAGTTGTTCCATGAGGAAGTAAATTCCGTGTACCCCATCACGAGATATAATTACACGGGACGCGAAAGCCTATACGCCAACTTTCTGACGTTTCGGTAGTCTATGAACGAGGTTTCGGAGTCCAAACTGCGTAGTAAATAGACAGACAGGCCGAAAGAAGGTTGTGGAAAGTGAGCGGAACAATAGTTATCGTGTTTCATATGTGTAACTGACTCACCTCACACAACGAATAATATATCATTGCTAACACTAATGAGGATCTTCTAATTAAAAGGTGCGAAATAGATGTATTCGAAAAACACACGCTAATTTCATTTTGATAATAATATCCCAGTTCAAGAGAAACACACACACACGTGCGTTTTCATGGACGATAAAGAAAATAATGTATTATACCAACATATGTTAGGATTTGCATATAGTTTTTAAAGCATATGTTCTTATGTATATAATATATGTATTCGCAAGTGGGACACTCTACTATGCACACTTACGCTTCACTTCTGTACCGATTGGATATGAGATTATTTTACATTATTATTGTTCTATCATTATTTACAAAATTAAAACTAAAGATCACAATAACAACAGTAATAAATAATAATGATAATTTCATAAAACTAAATCTTGATTGAGACAATATATTGTAATATCTATGAAATTTTTGTAGGTCGTGAAAGTCTAAAATGGCCTAAAATAATGGGTACAGACAGAGAGTCATAATATAACCATATCGTGGCAGGCGGGTTTTTTTCTTCTCAGTAAATAGTAATCAAATGGCCAAAGCCAACGTTTCAATTCACAATATTTTTCTTTCAAATTTAACTGTTAGATTCCTTTATTTTCCTCACATTTGGGTGGTTTTATTCAAGAATGCTTCCTCTTTATCATAAAAACAAGACAATGCATTATTATCATCTTACAATAATCTGAGATGGAGCTTTGTTGTAAATTGTTTCGTTCGAAGGCAGTTTCATTGTCATTATAATTACTTATCTCTAAAACAAACTTAACCGTTTGCAGTGCACGCTGCACGCGTTTGAGATTCAGAGACCATCGTGTTTCTCTTTAGGTTTGTTCGTTGGCCGTACGCATTCACTCTATTTACTATCAAATCACAGTTGAGTAGAGTACCGATTTCCGTTTTTTTTTTGTCTATGGCAAAATATGGTTTTAACTTTGAAATTATAAGTTGTTTCTTTAGCCTCACAGTTATTTTAGTGAAAATACATGACTGGCTGATTCTATTCATCAACAACGGTGAGGAAGGAGAACCAATACCTGACGAACCTATACAAAACGAAATTCCTAGATAAGATTTAGGTATCTTCCTATGGCGAATAGTTTTTTAATAGCAGGGTGAGTGGTGAATGTTCTCACTTATATTATTGAATGAAAACGCGTTATCACTTATTTCCATATCAAATAGTTAAAAATACGATTCAGTCAAATAGGACAAGTAATGCAATGTTAATGTCTAAATAATTTCTTTCTTTAGGTTTCAAACAACCACAGCGTAAACTAGAGGAGAAATTAATGTATACACCTGATAAAACCAAAAAGTCACAACACTAATTCACACGACGATCAGTCTTTCGAACTGCCCCCCCCCCCCCCCCCCCTCCGCCCCCCCCCCCCCCCCCCCGTCCCTCGTCACCCTCAACAAACTGTCTTCGCCAATGCATTACTGGGCTTTACGCACCATCAACGTTGAACTTGTACACTTGTATTCTCAGCTCTTGAGTAAAATAGTGTAACACGTGCCCGCAGAGTTAGAACAATTGTTATACAATATTGACCAAGTGCTTGAGATTACTATACGAGGGATCCACATTTACTACCGGATTCAAAAAGGTGTGTTTCGACTTTGAAAATTCGCCTAAAAATAACGAATATAGTGATGGCGCACGAGAGAAAACACAGTCAACTGGAAAGTTGTTTCTTGGTTATGTAGCAATGAAATTTCAAAAATTTGTTGCAGTATTTTAGAAACCTACCCTTAAAGCGTGTTTATTCACGGCTGTCCAATGTAGACATACTAATATTGTAACACAAAATTGAATTTAGGGACATTTGCGTCATAAATTGCATCATTATCCATTGTATTATTGAATGTTTTCTAAATTGAGAGAGACTTTTTGGATCAGATAGTAATTCCTCCCATCGCCAAATAGCAATCAATTGTCTGTCGAACAAAACGGAATATTTACGGATCGCTTCTCCGTGCTTATGTAATTTACATACTAAGGGGGGTTACCCCTATATCTGCATCTGTACTAAAGTGGTACGCTCGAGCGGGCTTGATAGAATTGTCAGGGCGCGCATGCATGGGTAGGGTTAGTACAACTCCTTCGCTTTAGTTTGTTCGCAAGATTATCCTAGCCTAGCTTTCTTCATCACCCCTCGGCAGCTGCCAAGGCATTTACACGTATTTACTATTATTCTAGAACCAATTTCAAAGCTGCAAACAAACTTTTGAAATGTCTTTCGAAACTGTCGAACAGATGACAGAAACAGTTTTGAAATTTGAAACCCTTTACATAAAAATCGAATTCATAGACTTTTTTTCTATCGTCGCTTTGATTGCATGTTTTATGAGAAGGTGCTAAGGGAATAATGGGTAAGAAGTAGGGGATAAAAACGTTGAAAACAAAGTTTAAGAGCTCAAAAACGTGCTTGTCAAATGTGACATGTTCTTTGTTATGTTCTATAGCTACTTTGACGTTCCCGATACGTATAGACGTAATATCTTCGGTTTTAGCCCTGGTGTTCAGCAACAACCGGTCTCTCTCAAGAAGTTATTAGCCTGAAGAGCTGCGAACAGTTACACGACAAAGTGATCCTGAATTCATTTAATTTATTTCCTAGAGTTTAATAATAGCCATCAAGTCCCAGCCGCACATTTCATTCAAATTCATTCAGCCATTTTTCGTGTTAACAGATTTCTTTTCGCTAACGCTTTCAATGATTTATGGTCCCTATGCCTCGCCTCGCACAAGTGATAGATAACTTTTAGCAGCGATATCAGAAGAAAAATGATCTTTTTGAGAGGCCCTTTACATCACTAACTTACTGCATTACTAACAAAAAACTGTAATAACTAGCATGCAGAGACGTGTGCCTAGGAGGACATGTTTTACTTTCAAATTATTGGCGTCCACCCTCCCCCCCTCCCCCCCTTCCCGTGCACCCCCACCCACGCTTATTCAATCCCTTACACGAATTACTTTCCGCTTGCTTTTCAATATCATCGCCCCGACACCTGTTAGCAACCTCCCCCCATACTTCCCCCCCACTGAGCAATCCTTATTCCTTTGTAACAACTCCCTTAATGTTTTTAACGCACTTACTTGAATTTATTTGGCAAACAAAACACTATGCCACTCATTGATTTCTTACGGTAGTGAAAACCAAACCCACATTATTAGCTAACAATAATGTAGATTTAAAAAAAAAAATAGCAACACCCATTTAGAAAGAGTAGTGACGGATAACGATTCACGAATTTGTAATATCCAAACAAAACAGCATTTTAATGAGTTTTAAAATTATTTTCCAGCTATATTATCAAAATGTACTACACGTATCGAAACCTGTGTTTAATTTCAAATTAAAACCATACAAAACCCAGACATGTCGATTCTTCCTGTAATTGATTACAAAAATAACAATCAGAATATTTGATAGTTTCTTCATTCATTGTTTAGCTGATACAAAATTTTAATCCCGGGTACAAATCACTTTTTCAATATCTTAAATCGTTCTCAAGATATCAACTAACAAAGTTACTTTAGAGAACAATTTCTAAGTTCAAACAAAAGCGTCCTCTGTCATATATTACTTATATGAAAGGATTATCTTTCTTCGAGTGACCCCCTCCCACTCAGTTGTTGTCACTATTGTAACACGCATTCAAGAGTCGGGCTGCCATATGCACGAAACTTGCTACATGTAAACAATGTCGCCCGTGTATTTCCGTATGCGTGCACGTATGTGTGCGAGCACACTGGGAACATGCGGCAGGAGTGCCAAACACGGGCACAGTACATGACGGGATTGGCAATTCCTTGCCAAATATTTAAACGCAAAACTTATCTTGAGTTCAATCAAAAACCCCACACCACAGAGCGTAAATAATAATTGCAAAATTATTTTTCCTTCGCGCTATAGTACGGCCACGGGTGCTCTTGTGTATAATAGAAATTGAATTGAATATAATAGAAATTGAATTGAATATAATAATAGTAAATATATGCGGGAGAGCTTCCGATCCTTGATTTATTTATAGTCTAGTCGTACTACTGCCTATAGTCTATACTACATTTGCTGTCGCTATACTCCACTGCTTATGTACAACAGTATTTTTCTACTGCCTATGAAGTTCCATTACTTATTATTGTGTTACTCGCTATGGCATATTGCCTTTACTACTGACTATCTGCTACTGCTCATGACTAATGTGTTACTGCTTATGTGCCTTTCCTCAGATATTCTATACGCCAATGTGTTCTTAGTTCTATTCTCTACTTCACTACGAAATATGATAAACCATTAGTAAATTACGTAGTGTAAAGAAAGCAATATACTGTCGTATGGTTATAGAGACGTATAAGCGTTGAGTGAGTAATATAGGGTAGAGCCGCAACGCAATCGGCAGTTTGTCTACCGCCTTATGCTGCCCAACATACTTTAGTCGGGTAGTAGAAGTTCACCAAGCGACGCGATGACGGAGTTTTCGGCTGTCTTCGTATATCTTCGGTGAAATAGCCGACCAATCAGGCTTCGTCATCACGTCGCTTGGCGAACTTCGACTACCCGACTAAAGTATTTCGAGTAAAAGGCGGTAGACAAACTGCCGATGGCGTGGGGCTTCTACCCTATATTACTCACTCAACGGTATTAGCTGGAGACTGTGTACTGCGAACCTCAGCACTGGACGTACCAACCACGGTACGAACATGGTGCCCGTATCTCAACTAAATAATCTATGCATTATATTTATTTTTTGCGCATACAGTTTTTGTTTCTTGTTATAGAGGTGTTTAGTTAAATTTCTTGATGTTCGCTGTAAGCATATTCATCATTTTTATAATTTAGCAATAATTAGTTGCGCACAGAACAAGCGAAACCAACGGAAAACACTGAATATGGTAAATGCAAATTATACGAATGCGAATTACGAATTCATGAGGTAAAATTACTATTATTAGACTATCCGTAATTTTTGTTTTGTTAGTATAAAAATAGTTCCTAAAACTACAACATGACTATGAACTTGGTGGCTACTGCGTTAAGGAGGTATTAGACGCATCTAAATTTGATATTCATTTCATAATTACTAATACATTTCAAGGATGCTGTTGTAGTTCTTCTTCTTCTTACTGGCGAAACGGCAAAAACTATAAATACAACAACATAAACTATGACGATAATAATCAAACATATTCAAACGTAACCATTGTGGCGACATTACTTTGGCTTTGTCGCGAATACTATTACGTTTGTAATTATCTTGTCTATTCGACATAGTACAACAAATAAAAAAATAAACTCTGTTTTAAACCAAAATGTTTCGACAAGAAATTCATGGAAAGAAGATCGATGGTAAATAATAGTAGTGTAAAATAAATATTACATCGTATATAAACGTACGAATAAAATGTTCTGAATTCTTAATTATTGCTGTTGTTCCCCGTCAGTAATATAAACTTAGTCACCACGACAACTACATTTTAGTTAATATTTTGTATAGATATCGTCAATCTCATTGTCACCGCTTAAATAAATGAATACATTAGTAACTTAACTAATTAGTAACTAGAACAATATACTTATAACCTACCCACTCAGCAACAACAACTGTCTTTCAGTAGGTAACACAAATACCGTTTATAATGTGTTTCGTTGATATTTTGTTGTTGTTGTTGTTGTTGTTGTTGTTGTTGTTGTTGTTGTTGTTGTTGTTGTTGTTGTTGTTGTTGTTGTCGTTGTCGTTGTTGTCGTTGTCGTCGTCGTCGTTGTTGTTGTTGTTGTTGTTGTTGTTGTTGTTGTTGTTGTTGTTGTTGTTGTTGTTGTTGTTGTTGTTGTTGTTGTTGTTGTTGTTGTTGTTGTTGTTGTTCCCCTCAACTGCCCCCCTGAACCGTCCCTCTCAACTCAGTAGTGAGTATTTTCGTGAATGGGCCTTAGTCTCATTAGAATAATATGCCACATCGTAGCCCAGTAGAGAAGCTAATTATCACATCCTGCACGACACGTTCATTACGACACAGGCACGAAGGACTCACTACTACAAGTCGCTTTCCAGGAACTCAATATCCCATTCAAGGTAACCTCAGGTCGACACTACTCACTAATTGTTTTCTAAATCGAGGTATAACAACATAAGGTAAAGGAAATAATAACATATTATATGGAATTGTATTGAGATTTAAAAAATAAATCGTGGGTATGTTCAAATCTACTCAACTCCAGATTGTCGGATGATCACAGAGGTAATAGAAATATTTGGTAGTCGTATGGGATTTGTGATTTTCATATAGTTTCTGCTGTTGGGAAATCAGCTACAAGTCTACAACATTCAAATTCAAGGCTTTGAACCCTGAGTGATGATAATTAATAAACAAAACTAGTTACAAAATTTAAATATTAAGGCAATTTATGAGGTTTTAAGTATGCATGCTAAGAACCCACGAGAAAATGTTAATTTTATTAGCTTGTTGATAAGCACATTAATTATTTCCTAATTGCTAAAGGTGACGAATACTAATTATTGATTTATGGAAATAGCAATCTGATGTAGAAGAGCTAACATTATCAAGTCATCAAGTTCTTCAACGTGGAAGAGAACATTACACGGTTACTACAGGACAAGTTTTTGCTTCAATGGTAATAAAACTTGTGATATTCACGAAACCAGGTTAACAGAGACTAGGTATGTAAATCAGCATTTCAGATCAGCACTTTTATTATAACATTACCGCAAACATAATCTGTGCTTTGAAATAATTGCTTAGAAGTTGCAACCATCTGTGAAGAAGTTTTATTTCCGGTTTTCCTGACTTAGGCAAGTCCATGATTTCCTAGTGGGCAGTATTCTGTTTTGTGCATACTTTATTTATCTTCAATGCATGTTTTTCAGTGGACTCTAGCTTGCTTGCTATATGACGCCTCAATGAGGAATAATTTCTAGAAGGGACACACTTTCTTAGAATGACTTGTGATTTGAATGAACTGGAAACTGAACCCTGGTCCCTCTTTCTTTCACTGTTATTTGTAATAATTTTGAAAGCCAACTCGATACATGGCATCCAGTATTTATATCATAGCTGTGAAGTGAACTTGCAATTTACTGATTAAATACAAAATTGTTATTGAAGTGTTAAAAGACAGTTTGTAAATACATTTTGAATTACAACAGAAATGCTAAAATTAGCAATATTTGAAAATTGAAACAGTTTCTGCCTTTTTAAACTTTTGTTTTCTATTGGCAATGTATGGACTATTGAGACAATAATGAACCATCCATCACACAAATCAGGTCTCTATACTATAGCAACATAGCAACCTGTACAATATTGCAGGCTCAGACTGGTTTTAAAAACTAACATAAACAAGGAATACATATGTAGGTAATAAGACAAACATAATAAGATATAATTTATAATTCACAGATATTCTATTAATATTAGAAACAAATTCATCAACTATTGTAAATACATCCGATATATTTATGCACAAATTAGTGAATTTGAGAAAATGTATTACGAAATTGCCCGTGCATTAAAACATAATAACTTTATGACAACAAATATAATAAATAATGAATTACACATTTTACTAAACGATATTATTGCTTCTTGAATTTAGGTGGGGGGGGGGGGGGGGGGGGAATTTCCATAAGTACTCTATGCGGACTAAAGGCACAATTTCCTCGAATACCATATTAAAAATATCGCTAATGTTGTAGCGAGTTACAGTTACGTACGTTGTTTTTATAACGCACCGTAAACATCTATGTAGGTATCATTCCATTCAATTTCCTGTCAGTATAAGCGTTACTGCGAATGACTTAATTATACATTTGTTTTCTAGTAGCTCACAGAAAAAAAAGTTTTTATAAGACTCCACACGGTTGTGGTCATACTGACCGTGTTTTTGTTGTCCCGTCCACTTCAAAACGATGTTACTCTGTGTGAATATAGGGTAAATTATATGATGGGAAAGAGAGTTGGCTCACTGGTTGCGAACAGAACTGTGGCACCTACGGTTGAGTGCTCGATTCAGACTTGTAATCCTTATTGAATGTTTTGCACGGGTTTCCTAAGTCGAAAGGCGACTTTGTGTTTTGACACTGCCACGCAAATTCATATCTACACCCAATTAACCTAGTTAATAACCTGAAGAGACACAAATTTGCAATGCGTGTTCCGCACAAATAAATAAATAAATAAATAATTCATTCATTAATTAATTTTCACTGTGGCTGCCTATGCGCACATATTATTGTCAAGGACAGGTACGAATCACTTCCACATTTCTATGGTGGAATTTGACCAAGAACTAAATTAAATATTGATGACCTAAAAATGTCTTTACCTTTTGTTCTGTTCGTGTTCATGGTGCCACCGTTCATTGCTTTATTCCCCTTCCACACACAAGTCGACAGTTGTGATAATCGAGTGCAGTTAACTATGTTGTGATTATCCTCTACAGGCTACACGATATACATTTACTGATACTGATACTATCAGCTGACTCAAGTGACAACTATTTCAATTTCTTGTTTATTTGAAGCCAACATTTTGTGATTTTATGAAAGTGGGTATAATTATTTATGGCCAAAGTTTGTATGAGTTTGTTTTAATAGGTTTCGACGATTATTTGTTGGATATTACAAAATACACAATGTAAATGTTCGAATTCAAATTTAATTAAAGTAACAAATCATAAAAACAAATTTGAACTTAGTTGATAAAATATGTTCGTTGTCAGAAAAATTAAAATATTCTGACGCTTTAAATGTGATGTTCTGCTGAGAATGCATATATATCCCGAGTCGTTGTACGGGCTGCGGAAAACACTTCACGCGCTAAAGAAGTTGTAATACGAATTCAAGTTTATTTACAAAAATTAGCCCACCATCGTTAAGTGAGCAATTGTAGCTATAATCAGTATAATTCGAATTAAGTATCTCCAGGCCTAAATGATTTTCATGTTTTTCGGCTTTCTGTATTAAGCTAATTTCGAAGATCTTATCAGACTTAAATTCCTTCATAAAAAGAAGAAAAAATATAATTTAATTACCATCAAGATATTCTGTACCTACTTTTATTTTTTTTTAGGCATAATTGTTTAAAAAAAAACTTTAAAAAAACTAGTGATCGTAACAATACAAGTTTAGGTCGGAAGACTCTAAACTTCCACTTATCTATTTTATATCCTTCCATCTACTTTAGTTTAGATACATTTTAATTTCTGCGTAGTAGCTTACGACCAAGAATTACTCGGTTCGACTGGCCTTATGTTAAACTTTAGCTGGGAATCGTACATCCGGGATCCAATTTTAAACAATTCATTTAGTATGTTAATTATAATAATTAATTGCTCCGCTAGACTCATCACCCCAAAGCTAACGAATTCCTCGAAACAACCATAAAATTATTATCTTGTTTATCTTACTGACCCTTAATTTGAGATTTCAGTGTGATTTGCATTGTAGAAAATAAAGCGTGGATGAATGACAAGATGTCCATCATTCGTCCTTGATTCTTCCTTCTAGGATTATGTGGATTATGTGTCTCTTATTCTAGGATTATGAGTGTGTTGATTTACGACTATAGGCGTGTGCGTGTGCGTGTGCGTGTGCGTGTGCGTGTGCGTGTGCGTGTGCTGCACCTGTCTACCTGCCATTGTGGTTGCTGCACCTACCAGATCGAGGCGTTCACAGTTCTACCTCAACACAAACCCTCGTGACTCTTAATAATCACATCCACATTTCAAAGTAAATTAAGAATCTCAACCTGATCAAAGGATGACCTGATCATTGCATCAGACAGACTTAGAAGTTTGAACACAACGTTTTGCAAAACGAAAGATAATGATCACCCTTAAACATTTTTATTTCACAGTTGGTAGGCGCGAAGGGTGACCACTTCACACAGCTGTTTGGGATCGCTACAAAATGATGACGTACTATTTAAGGGATTGACTGAGTACCCACATCCCATGTGTCGTGTTTTAAATTATTGCATTATAATGGGATAATCAAATATTGTAGCTTAGGGAAAAGGCAACAATTAGTGCAGTATGGCAAGCACGTAACTACCACAGAGTTCTCCACTTAGCAGAGGTTGGATAACAGTATCACTTTCGGGGTCTGCGACTAGGTCCCAGTCACAAAGGCGAGGCATTGACGGCAGTGGCTAGTTGTCGGCAGTGGCTAGTTGACGGCAGTGGCTAGTTGACGATATTTTATTATCTTGACAACGCTACAAGATATTGAAAAAGTGATTCATACCCGGGATTTAGTTTTGGCGTAGCTGCAGTGCAAATACACCCTGGTAGTGCAAGAACACCCTGGATGGATGGATGGATGGATAGGAATGGGCATAGCTCCAGTGCAAATACACCCTGGTAGTGCAAGAACACCCTGGATGAGTGGCCATAGCTCCAGTGCCAGTACAAGTGCACCCTGGATGAGTGGCCATAGCTCCAGTGCAAGTACAAGTGCACCCTGGATAAGTGGCCAAGTGCAAGTACAAGTGCACACTAGATAAGTTGTCAAAGTTGTACTCCAAGTGCACCCTGGATGAGTGGCCATAGCTCCAGTGCCAGTACAAGTGCACCCTGGATAAGTGGCCATAGCTCCAGTGCCAGTACAAGTGCACCCTGGATGAGTGGCCATAGTTCCAGTGCAAGTACGAGTGCACCCTGGATGAGTGGCCATAGCTCCAGTGCCAGTACAAGTGCACCCTGGATAAGTGGCCATAGCTCCAGTGCAAGTACAAGTGCACCCTGGATGAGTGGCCATAGTTCCAGTGCAAGTACGAGTGCACCCTGGATGAGTGGCCATAGCTCCAGTGCAAGTACAAGTGCACCCTGGATGAGTGGCCATAGCTCCAGTGCCAGTACAAGTGCACCCTGGATAAGTGGCCATAGCTCCAGTGCCAGTACAAGTGCACCCTGGATGAGTGGCCATAGTTCCAGTGCAAGTACGAGTGCACCCTGGATGAGTGGCCATAGCTCCAGTGCCAGTACAAGTGCACCCTGGATAAGTGGTCATAGTTGTAGTCCAAGTGCACCCTGGATAAGTGGCCATAGCTCCAGTGCCAGTACAAGTGCACCCTGGATAAGTGGCCATAGCTCCAGTGCCAGTACAAGTGCACCCTGGATAAGTAGCCATAGCTCCAGTGCCAGTACAAGTGCACCCTGGATAAGTGGCCATAGCTCCAGTGCCAGTACAAGTGCACCCTGGATAAGTAGCCATAGCTCCAGTGCCAGTACAAGTGCACCCTGGATGAGTGGCCATAGTTCCAGTGCAAGTACAAGTGCACCCTGGATAAGTGGCCATAGCTCCAGTGCCAGTACAAGTGCACCCTGGATAAGTGGCCATAGCGCCAGTGCCAGTACAAGTGCACCCTGGATAAGTGGTCATAGTTGTAGTCCAAGTGCACCCTGGATAAGTGGCCATAGCTCCAGTGCCGGTACGAGTGCACCCTGGATAAGTGGCCATAGCTCCAGTGCCAGTACAAGTGCACCCTGGATAAGTGGTCATAGTTGTAGTCCAAGTGCACCCTGGATAAGTGGCCATAGCTCCAGTGCCGGTACGAGTGCACCCTGGATGAGTGGCCATAGTTCCAGTGCAAGTACGAGTGCACCCTGGATGAGTGGCCATAGCTCCAGTGCCAGTACAAGTGCACCCTGGATAAGTGGTCATAGTTGTAGTCCAAGTGCACCCTGGATAAGTGGCCATAGCTCCAGTGCCAGTACAAGTGCACCCTGGATAAGTGGCCATAGCTCCAGTGCCAGTACAAGTGCACCCTGGATAAGTAGCCATAGCTCCAGTGCCAGTACAAGTGCACCCTGGATAAGTGGCCATAGCTCCAGTGCCAGTACAAGTGCACCCTGGATAAGTGGCCATAGCTCCAGTGCCAGTACAAGTGCACCCTGGATAAGTGGCCATAGCTCCAGTGCCAGTACAAGTGCACCCTGGATAAGTAGCCATAGCTCCAGTGCCAGTACAAGTGCACCCTGGATGAGTGGCCATAGTTGTAGTCCAAGTGCACCCTGGATAAGTGGCCATAGCTTCAGTGCCAGTACAAGTGCACCCTGGATGAGTGGCCATAGCTCCAGTGCCAGTACAAGTGCACCCTGGATGAGTGGCCATAGTTGTAGTCCAAGTGCACCCTGGATAAGTGGCCATAGCTCCAGTGCAAGTACAAGTTCACCCTGGATGAGTGGCCATAGCTCCAGTGCCAGTACAAGTGCACCCTGGATGAGTGGCCATAGCTCCAGTGCCAGTACAAGTGCACCCTGGATGAGTGGCCATAGCACCAGTGCAAGTACAAGTGCACCCTGGATGAGTGGCCATAGCACCAGTGCAAGTACAAGTGCACCCTGGATGAGTGGCCATAGCTCCAGTGCAAGTACAAGTGCACCCTGGATGAGTGGCCATAGCTCCAGTGCAAGTACAAGTGCACCCTGGATAAGTGGCCATAGCTCCAGTGCCAGTACAAGTGCACCCTGGATAAGTGGCCATAGCTCCAGTGCCAGTACAAGTGCACCCTGGATGAGTGGCCATAGCTCCAGTGCAAGTACAAGTGCACCCTGGATAAGTGGCCATAGCTCCAGTGCAAGTACAAGTGCACCCTGGATAAGTGGCCATAGCTCCAGTGCCAGTACAAGTGCACCCTGGATAAGTGGCCATAGCTCCAGTGCCAGTACAAGTGCACCCTGGATGAGTGGCCATAGCTCCAGTGCAAGTACAAGTGCACCCTGGATAAGTGGCCATAGCTCCAGTGCCAGTACAAGTGCACCCTGGATAAGTGGCCATAGCTCCAGTGCCAGTACAAGTGCACCCTGGATGAGTGGCCATAGTTGTAGTCCAAGTGCACCCTGGATAAGTGGCCATAGCTCCAGTGCAAGTACAAGTGCACCCTGGATGAGTGGCCATAGCTCCAGTGCCAGTACAAGTGCACCCTGGATAAGTAGCCATAGCTCCAGTGCCAGTACAAGTGCACCCTGGATGAGTGGTCATAGTTGAAGTCCAAGTGCACCCTGGATAAGTGGCCATAGCTCCAGTGCCAGTACAAGTGCACCCTGGATAAGTGGCCATAGCTCCAGTGCTAGTACAAGTGCACCCTGGATGAGTGGTCATAGTTGTAGTCCAAGTGCACCCTGGATAAGTGGCCATAGCTCCAGTGCCAGTACAAGTGCACCCTGGATGAGTGGCCATAGCTCCAGTGCCAGTACAAGTGCACCCTGGATGAGTGGCCATAGCTCCAGTGCCAGTACAAGTGCACCCTGGATGAGTGGCCATAGCTCCAGTGCCGGTACGAGTGCACCCTGGATAAGTGGCCATAGCTCCAGTGCCGGTACGAGTGCACCCTGGATAAGTGGCCATAGCTCCAGTGCTAGTACAAGTGCACCCTGGATGAGTGGTCATAGTTGTAGTCCAAGTGCACCCTGGATAAGTGGCCATAGCTCCAGTGCTAGTACAAGTGCACCCTGGATGAGTGGCCATAGCTCCAGTGCCAGTACAAGTGCACCCTGGATGAGTGGCCATAGCTCCAGTGCCAGTACAAGTGCACCCTGGATGAGTGGCCATAGCTCCAGTGCAAGTACAAGTGCACCCTGGATAAGTGGCCATAGCTCCAGTGCTAGTACAAGTGCACCCTGGATGAGTGGTCATAGTTGTAGTCCAAGTGCACCCTGGATAAGTGGCCATAGCTCCAGTGCTAGTACAAGTGCACCCTGGATGAGTGGCCATAGCTCCAGTGCTAGTACAAGTGCACCCTGGATGAGTGGCCATAGCTCCAGTGCCAGTACAAGTGCACCCTGGATAAGTGGCCATAGCTCCAGTGCCGGTACGAGTGCACCCTGGATAAGTGGCCATAGCTCCAGTGCCGGTACGAGTGCACCCTGGATAAGTGGCCATAGCTCCAGTGCCGGTACGAGTGCACCCTGGATAAGTGGCCATAGCTCCAGTGCCAGTACAAGTGCACCCTGGATGAGTGGCCATAGTTGTAGTCCAAGTGCACCCTGGATAAGTGGCCATAGCTCCAGTGCAAGTACAAGTGCACCCTGGATGAGTGGCCATAGCTCCAGTGCCAGTACAAGTGCACCCTGGATAAGTAGCCATAGCTCCAGTGCCAGTACAAGTGCACCCTGGATGAGTGGTCATAGTTGAAGTCCAAGTGCACCCTGGATAAGTGGCCATAGCTCCAGTGCCAGTACAAGTGCACCCTGGATAAGTGGCCATAGCTCCAGTGCTAGTACAAGTGCACCCTGGATAAGTGGCCATAGCTCCAGTGCCAGTACAAGTGCACCCTGGATAAGTGGCCATAGCTCCAGTGCAAGTACAAGTGCACCCTGGATAAGTGGCCATAGCTCCAGTGCCAGTACAAGTGCACCCTGGATAAGTGGCCATAGCTCCAGTGCAAGTACAAGTGCACCCTGGATGAGTGGTCATAGTTGTAGTCCAAGTGCACCCTGGATAAGTGGCCATAGCTCCAGTGCTAGTACAAGTGCACCCTGGATGAGTGGCCATAGCTCCAGTGCCAGTACAAGTGCACCCTGGATGAGTGGCCATAGCTCCAGTGCCAGTACAAGTGCACCCTGGATAAGTGGCCATAGCTCCAGTGCCAGTACAAGTGCACCCTGGATGAGTGGTCATAGTTGAAGTCCAAGTGCACCCTGGATAAGTGGCCATAGCTCCAGTGCTAGTACAAGTGCACCCTGGATGAGTGGCCATAGCTCCAGTGCCAGTACAAGTGCACCCTGGATGAGTGGCCATAGCTCCAGTGCCGGTACGAGTGCACCCTGGATAAGTGGCCATAGCTCCAGTGCCGGTACGAGTGCACCCTGGATAAGTGGCCATAGCTCCAGTGCTAGTACAAGTGCACCCTGGATGAGTGGTCATAGTTGTAGTCCAAGTGCACCCTGGATTAGTGGCCATAGCTCCAGTGCTAGTACAAGTGCACCCTGGATGAGTGGCCATAGCTCCAGTGCCGGTACGAGTGCACCCTGGATAAGTGGCCATAGCTCCAGTGCCGGTACGAGTGCACCCTGGATGAGTGGCCATAGCTCTAGTGCCAGTACAAGTGCACCCTGGATGAGTGGCCATAGCTCCAGTGCCAGTACGAGTGCACCCTGGATAAGTGGCCATAGCTCCAGTGCAAGTACAAGTGCACCCTGGATAAGTGGCCATAGCTCCAGTGCAAGTACAAGTGCACCCTGGATAAGTGGCCATAGCTCCAGTGCAAGTACAAGTGCACCCTGGATAAGTGGCCATAGCTCCAGTGCCGGTACGAGTGCACCCTGGATAAGTGGCCATAGCTCCAGTGCCGGTACGAGTGCACCCTGGATAAGTGGCCATAGCTCCAGTGCCGGTACGAGTGCACCCTGGATAAGTGGCCATAGCTCCAGTGCCGGTACGAGTGCACCCTGGATAAGTGGCCATAGCTCCAGTGCCGGTACGAGTGCACCCTGGATAAGTGGCCATAGCTCCAGTGCAAGTACAAGTGCACCCTGGATAAGTGGCCATAGCTCCAGTGCCAGTACAAGTGCACCCTGGATAAGTGGCCATAGCTCCAGTGCCGGTACGAGTGCACCCTGGATAAGTGGCCATAGCTCCAGTGCCAGTACTAGTGCAACCTGGATGAGTGGCCATAGCTCCAGTGCCAGTACGAGTGCACCCTGGATAAGTGGCCATAGCTCCAGTGCCAGTACAAGTGCACCCTGGATGAGTGGTCATAGTTGAAGTCCAAGTGCACCCTGGATAAGTGGCCATAGCTCCAGTGCCAGTACAAGTGCACCCTGGATGAGTGGTCATAGTTGTAGTCCAAGTGCACCCTGGATAAGTGGTCATAGTTGTAGTCCAAGTGCACCCTTGATAAGTGGCCATAGCTCCAGTGCCAGTACAAGTGCACCCTGGATGAGTGGCCATAGCTCCAGTGCTAGTACAAGTGCACCCTGGATGAGTGGCCATAGCTCTAGTGCCAGTACAAGTGCACCCTGGATGAGTGGCCATAGCTCCAGTGCAAGTACAAGTGCACCCTGGCTGAGTGGCCATAGCTCCAGTGCAAGAACAAGTGCACCCTGGATAAGTGGCCATACCTCCAGTGCAAGTACAAGTGCACCCTGGATAAGTGGTCATAGTTGTAGTCCAAGTGCACCCTGGATAAGTGGCCATAGCTCCAGTGCCAGTACAAGTGCACCCTGGATGAGTGGCCATAGCTCTAGTGCCAGTACAAGTGCACCCTGGCTGAGTGGCCATAGCTCCAGTGCAAGAACAAGTGCACCCTGGATAAGTGGCCATACCTCCAGTGCCAGTACAAGTGCACCCTGGATGAGTGGCCATAGCTCCAGTGCCAGTACAAGTGCACCCTGGATAAGTGGCCATAGCTCCAGTGCAAGTACAAGTGCACCCTGGATAAGTGGCCATAGCTCCAGTGCCAGTACAAGTGCACCCTGGATGAGTGGCCATAGCTCCAGTGCAAGTACAAGTGCACCCTGGATAAGTGGCCATAGCTCCAGTGCCAGTACAAGTGCACCCTGGATAAGTGGCCATAGCTCCAGTGCCAGTACAAGTGCACCCTGGATGAGTGGCCATAGCTCTAGTGCCAGTACAAGTGCACCCTGGATAAGTGGCCATAGCTCCAGTGCAAGTACAAGTGCACCCTGGATAAGTGGCCATAGCTCCAGTGCAAGTACAAGTGCACCCTGGATAAGTGGCCAAGGCTCCAGTGCCAGTACAAGTGCACCCTGGATAAGTGGCCATAGCTCCAGTGCAAGTACAAGTGCACCCTGGATAAGTGGCCATAGCTCCAGTGCCAGTACAAGTGCACCCTGGATAAGTGGCCAAGGCTCCAGTGCCAGTACAAGTGCACCCTGGATAAGTGGCCATAGCTCCAGTGCAAGTACAAGTGCACCCTGGATAAGTGGCCATAGCTCCAGTGCCAGTACAAGTGCACCCTGGATAAGTGGCCATAGCTCCAGTGCCAGTACAAGTGCACCCTGGATGAGTGGCCATAGCTCCAGTGCAAGTACAAGTGCACCCTGGATGAGTGGCCATAGCTCCAGTGCAAGTACAAGTGCACCCTGGATGAGTGGCCATAGCTCCAGTGCCAGTACAAGTGCACCCTGGATAAGTGGCCATAGCTCCAGTGCAAGTACAAGTGCACCCTGGATAAGTGGCCATAGCTCCAGTGCAAGTACAAGTGCACACTAGATAAGTTGTCAAAGTTGTACTCCAAGTGCACCCTGGATGAGTGGCCATAGCTCCAGTGCCAGTACAAGTGCACCCTGGATAAGTGGCCATAGCTCCAGTGCAAGTACAAGTGCACCCTGGATAAGTGGCCATAGCACCAGTGCAAGTACAAGTGCACCCTGGATAAGTGGCCATAGCTCCAGTGCAAGTACAAGTGCACCCTGGATGAGTGGCCATAGCTCCAGTGCAAGTACAAGTGCACCCTGGATAAGTGGCCATAGCTCCAGTGCCAGTACAAGTGCACCCTGGATAAGTGGCCATAGCTCCAGTGCCAGTACAAGTGCACCCTGGATGAGTGGCCATAGCTCCAGTGCCAGTACAAGTGCACCCTGGTAGTGACAGTACACCCTGGTAGTGCAAGTGCAAGCGCACGGCGTGCCAGACAGCCGCTCATTAGTGCAGCTCGGAGTTTTGTGGCATCCTATGTATACCGTCTATAATATTGAGTACAACTGCACCCTGGTAGTGACAGTGCACCCTGGTAGTGACAGTGCACCTTGGTAGTGACAGTGCACCCTGGTAGTGCAAGTGCAAGTGCACGGCGTGCCAGACAGCCGCTCATTAGTGCAGCTCGGAGTGTTGTGGCATCCTATGTATACCGTCTATAATATTGAGTACAACTGCCCCCAGGTAGTGCCAGGGCACCCTGGTAGTGACAGTGTACCCTGGTAGTGCCAGTGCACCCTGGTAGTGCCAGTGCACCCTGGTAGTGCCAGTACACCCTGGTAGTGACAGTGCACCCTGGTAGTACAACTGCACCCAGGTAGTGCCAGGGCAACCTGGTAGTGACAGAGCACCCTGGTAGTGGCAGTGCACCCTGGTAGTGCAAGTGCAAGCGCACGGCGTGCCAGACAGCCGCTCACTAGTGCAGCTCGGAGTTTTGTGGCATCCTATGTATACCGTCTATAATATTGAGTACAACTGCACTCTGGTAGTGACAGTGCACCCTGGTAGTGCCAGTGCACCCTGGTAGTGCAAGTGCAAGCGCACGGCGTGCCAGACAGCCGCTCATTAGTGCAGCTCGGAGTGTTGTGGCATCCTATGTATACCGTCTATAATATTGAGTACAACTGCACCCAGGTAGTGCCAGGGCACCCTGGTAGTGACAGTGCACCCTGGTAGTGCAAGTGCAAGCGCACGGCGTGCCAGACAGCCGCTCATTAGTGCAGCTCGGAGTGTTGTGGCATCCTATGTATACCGTCTATAATAGTGAGTACAACTGCACCCTGGTAGTGCCAGGGCACCCTGGTAGTGCCAGGGCACCCTGGTAGTGACAGTGCACCCTGGTAGTGCAAGTGCAATCGCACGGCGTGCCAGACAGCCGCTCATTAGTGCAGCTCGGAGTGTTGTGGCATCCTATGTATACCGTCTATAATATTGAGTACAACTGCACCCTGGTAGTGCCAGTGCACCCTGGTAGTGACAGTGCACCCTGGTAGTGGAAGTGCAAGCGCACGGCGTGCCAGACAGCCGCTCATTAGTGCAGCTCGGAGTGTTGTGGCATCCTATGTATACCGTCTATAATATTGAGTACAACTGCACTTAGGTAGTGCCAGTGCACCCTGGTAGTGACAGTGCACCCTGGTAGTGCAAGTGCAAGCGCACGGCGTGCCAGACAGCCGCTCATTAGTGCAGCTCGGAGTTTTGTGGCATCCTATGTATACCGTCTATAATATTGATTAGAGCCGCTTCTCAAGATTTGGAAGCTGTGAGGATGGGAGGGGGTTTGGGGGAGGTGATTGTGACGTCAAGGAAATAAGCAGCCACCCTATTGATTCCACCCCGACGATTAATAACACCGCGGCGAGATTTAGGCTTGTCCAGTGCCAATTCGTCAATTCTTTAGCAATTTAAAAAATAAATAAAAATCATTCTCTTTATACGGCCGTAATTTCCATGATTTTCATTTAAGTTTCGGAAACGTTTGACAAATTCTCATTGTAAGCGAATGGCTGCACGCTTTTCGTTTGAGGGCGCACAAAGGCTCCGGGAAACCAAAATGAAAGTTAAATTGGCTGTATAAAACTAGCTTATTCTTGCTTAATACTCTGCTAAATTATCATCATTCCTTCTCCCCTTTCATCCTTTACATTCCCTCCCACTCGGCAACGTCTGACAGTCCACGATGAAGACGTGCTGGAGAGGACAAGAAAAAAGGTGGCTACATTTGTACGGGCTCGTGAGCAATATTCCCGTAAAAGCCGCCCCCCCCCCCCCCCCCCCTCCCCTCCAATCTTCTTCTCTCCTTCTCTCGCACAACAAAGAATGCGAATGATGTCGTGCGTATGCCAGCAACCTTTCTGCAGTTTAGCACATTAAGGGCCCT
>OX246746.1:31529142-31621741 GCA_945910005.1 Isoperla grammatica | reverse complement strand
AGGATCCGGGCCTTTTGCAGCCTCCCGTTCCGTGGGGTCTTGCAAATTCCGGGTCCTGAACCCTGGCCACCAGCGCTTTTCTACCGCCGCCCGCTTCCGGAAAGCGGGTGCCCCTTCTTCCCGAGACCAATAGGCGGTCGATCCTGCTCGACATTCATGCTCAAGGGGCTCGGTATAGACGGTTCGGCAGAGGGCCAATGGTCCAATGACCGGGTCAACTGGAAAGGCTTAGCTCGCCCACCATCCTTAGGCTTAGATTCCGAGGTGGTTTGGCGCTTCAACAAGAACCGTCTAGCCGATCCCATATTCTTGTACCACGCAGGATTGACCGCCTCCCGCCTGTGCCCATGGTGCCAGGTCGAGGGGACAGTCTGGCATATGCTGGTCTCCTGTCGGCAGGCCACAGCTATCAGAGGCATACTGAGACGCCCTAGACTGTCTCTGAGAGATCTCTATGTCGGGTTCTGGCCCGACAAGGTCTCCAATGCCACTCAGATAGATCTGGCCAACTACGTTCTCGTGTTGGCCAAGAGCACAGTCTACAGGCTTCTAGTATGCTATTTCAAGGATGGTAGGGTGCCTGCTCCCTATGAGGTTGTCCTAACGGCCCGTCTGAAGTCTCGCCTCCTCAAGGAGTATGCTTGGCATCTCGCGCGCGGGACGATTGACAGCTTTAGGGCAAAGTGGTGCGAGAGAGAGGGGCTCTGTTCCATTCTTGATGGCAAGCTCCTCTTTAGCCAAGCACTATCCCAGTGAAGCTTTCTTCTTTAGTTACTCAACGATAGGATTTGCTCACCCAAACCCTAATATAAACATATGTATATAAATAAATATATATATCATATCAATTAATTTTGTACGTATTCTTGACGGAAGGTAGAAGCCCATTAGGCTCTTCCTAGTTATTATTTTTTATTTTCTCTGCCATACATTATTACGTCCTCAAAATTGTTTTCCGTCAGCATTTATAGTTCTTTTGTTTCAGTTTTGAGAAAAATATATCCTTTTGGAATAACGTTTTCTCTCCCCTATCGGTCCATTTATAATAATAATAATAATAATAATAATAATAATAATAATAATAATAATAATAATAATAATTAAAAAAACACACACACACACACACACACACACACAAAGCGCCGATCGAGTTGTATGGAGGGATTCGCTCCGCTCATCTAATAATAAGTGACGGGATGGTAATAGGCCTTGTTGAGAAGTGGTGGGATGCCATCTCGTCCCACTTTGAGCACATTGGAATAACCCTTTGCCATTAATCTCATACTATAATGTGGAATACTAAAAGATAGGATCAGAAAATTACTGGATATAATTAGTTTTAAACATGGTTTAGTTTATTTTTGTTGTATCGAACATTTCTATTTTCTACACAACACGCAACAATGGTATCAGGCATACATACATAACAAAAACAAATAGTTACACATAGTAACGATTACAAATTTTCAATCTCTTCTCCAAACCAAACTTGATCTTCCAAACTTAATCTGTTTGGCAATATTGAATACACCTTTAGTGTAGACCTAATACAGTTACATACAACCAAACAAAAATGACCAAACCAAACAAGAATGTCAATACAATAAAAACCAACAATGGTATAGCTATGCATACATAACACAATCTAATGCCAATCAAATATATATATTAGTCTTAGTCTACTTAGAATTTTGTTACAAGTCCTAAACATGGAATATCTTATTTCTTTCCAAAAATGTTATCACATTGGCAATATATTGTCAGTAATACTGCTATGTATATGACACAAATCTACAGCACAAGTTTTGACAACTAAGAAAAACAAAATTTCAAAGCATTAGTAATTCCATCTTTAAATATAACTCTGAAGATTATCTTATTGCCAACGTGACAGCTGTCTTTGCCACATTTGTGCCAGCAAAATAAAATTGAAATGTATACTGTAATTTTGTACTGTAATTCAGGTGAAAAGAATATTTTTTTACTTTTTGCCTTTGCCATAATGACACCTAATGTATAACAAGGAGCAAATCTCCCACCTCAAGCTTCATATTATCAGAGACTGCAATAGACTTGACAACCCCTGCGATAGGGGCTTGAACGACCATCTCCAACTTCATAGCTGTCAGAACGACCAGAGAGTCTCCTTTCTCTACACGGTCACCGATAACTACTTGAACCTCGACAACCAAGCCTGACATTGGTGCTCCCACCTGGCCTTTGATGTTCTTGTCTGCCTTAGGATGGGAGGCGATTTCCTGGAAGCAGATAATACATTGAATAGATTGGACACAATCAATCAACGATTGAGAATGAAATCTCAGATGGGGCTGATTTAAATGAAATGTAAAAGTTGCAAATTAAGTTTTAAAGATAGTCTGGAGACTTTGTTATTACCTAGCCCCATATAATTTCTAAAATGTTCATTATAAAAAATAGTGCCAAATGGCGCTTGAAAAATACGATCCAAAAGGTGAACTCTTTATAAACACTCTCAGTGCGTCACTCTTGATTTATTTTTGTTATGACACAACACATCAATTTGACTGCCTAGGTCTGTCTTGTCTGAAAAAATTCCTATAATATGTATTATTGCTATTTTTATTATTATTATTATTATTATTATTATTATTATTATTATTATTATTATTATTATTATTATTATTATATTTATTATTATTATTATTAATATTATTATTATTACTATTATTATTATTATAATTAAAATTGTTGCTATTTTATTAAATGTATCACATACAATCTCGGTCAAAACCGGAGTCAACATGTTATACGGACGTAAGTCAAGTATTTCCATGTGTCTATCTTATATAACTTAACCTTGTTACTAGTTTCATCAGTCATCATTATTATTAATATTTTATTGAATGTATTACAATACATATTGTAGTGTGAAAATGGAAGTTTATTCATTTTCACACTGGATTCCTTCACTGTCGTGTTTTATTCTACTTGATTGTGACATGGGTAAACAACTCTCTGTTTTGATCACAATCAGGTAGGTGCTGAGCTGGCTATTGTGTAATCATCAATCTAGGGCAACAACACTAACATTAGAATACTGACACAGCATAATGGTCATACAAGTAATTTGGTAACTTTGCTGTGTCAGGGGTTTTGGGAGGCCACGATTGTGATTGTTGTTAGGGTTTTGGTCTGAGCCCCACTCTAGCATTTAGGCTTGAGTGGGGGGTCGAACCATGAAGGTTGATTGGTGATTAGAGACATGAGCAGCTAGCACAAGCCAAAGAAGGGGTTAAAGGGGGGAAGGTGATGTGACACGGTCGAGGTGGGTTAAAAGTGGGAAGGCATGGAGTCTCGGGGGGGGACCGGTCGGAGGAGCCGTTGAGGATGGACGCACATGTGGGCGCATGAAGATGGAACGGGCCGAGAGCGACCGGCGTTGCCATGGGGCACAAGGACTATCCCCGAGGAACGAACCAAGGAGTCACGAGGGACGTACGGACGGCGCGTAAGCCAACCAAGGTAGTGTGACTCCTTAGTAGTAGATTAGAGGGCCTGATAGATCCTGATCGGTACGCCACGTTTTTGCCACAGTAGGATGAATGTTTTTTTTGTTTCCTTCTTGTGCCAAGATGGCTTTTTAAGCCATTCTTCTGTCGTACTATCCAATATAAAACAGCTTCCTTTTCTGGCCTGCTCATATCATTGGGCAGGGAGTCAATAAAAACCTTGAGGGCAGCACATCTAAAAAGATGTGCCCTGTCTTGTACATCAGAGCCACACAATTTACACGTTGCCGGTTCTTTGCTGATGTTAAAGCGGTTCAGGTGATGCTGCAGGACGTCATGGCCTGTTGCCAGCCGGAACTGGGCGGTGGCCGTCTTTCTGGACCAATTCTTATCCGGTCCTCTGTTGTGCTCTGCCCACCAGCTTTTGACTCGTAAGGCCTCTT
Source organism: Isoperla grammatica (assembly GCA_945910005.1). Lineage (NCBI taxonomy): Eukaryota > Metazoa > Arthropoda > Insecta > Plecoptera > Perlodidae > Isoperla > Isoperla grammatica. The sequence continues at coordinate 31,617,807 of OX246746.1, read as the reverse complement.
CATATGTGCTTTTGTACACCTTTTTGATGGCTGTCTTGATCTTGATTTTAGCACCTCTGAAGGACGTAGCCGCAGCTTGTGGAGGAGCAGCTTTCGTGGCTTTTTTGGCCAAGAAATCAGCTTTTTCGTTGCCCAGGATCTGGCAGTGGCTGGGGATCCATTGAATTTCTAGTTCTTTATCCTGCTGACGGAGACTGGCAAGGGAGTTTTTGAAGAGCAGCGATTGGGGGTGGAGGTTCACTGCTTGAGAGACGAATTGGATTGCTGAAACGCTGTCGCTAAGGATAACAAATTTTGACTTGTTAAGTGGGAAGGCTGGCACCTCAGCAATTTTTTGAGCCGCTCTGGCGATAGCTGCAACCTCCGTATCGAAGTATGTTGTGCCGACGCCCATCGGAGTGGCTTCCTCGAAGAAAGTGCAGTAGATGTTATAGCCGGTTCTATGTGTGGCTGAGTCGTAGGAGCCATCCGTGAAAATGTGCACCCACTCTTGCAGTGGGAAATACTTTTTCAAGTGTACATCAGTTAGCGCTTTCAGCTCTTTCCTGTCGAGACCTTCCTTTTTCTCAATGCCATCTATTTTTGTTTCCTGGTATAAGCTGATTGGATCTATCTGGAAGGGAGGCCGGCAGTGGGACGTCAAAAGGTTGGCGTACCGCAACCAGGAGCTCGGGGCAGACTTTTTCTTTCAGCTTAGTGACCGCTTCAGCGAAGTTGGTGTGAGCCATTACTCTTGAGGTTGGGTAGTTGAGCCATTTGTCAGGGTCGAGGCGTGCCAATTTTTCATGCAGCTAGATAGCGCGCTGTTCTCTACGCAGCTGCATTGGCTCGATTTGGCTATACCATTCCATGGCGTCTATAGGGGTGGTTTTCACTGCACCGGTGATGAGTCGGAGGGCTTGATTTTGGACTCTGTCGATGAGACGGGCCTGGGAGGCGGCGGCTGCAGGGAAAATTTTGGTGTCGTATTCGATAGCTGGTCTTACGTAAGTAGTGTATGTCAGCGTCAGGGTATCTAATTTGGCACCCCAGGAAACACCACAGGCCCTCTGCATTAGACGTAGTCGTTTTTTACCCTTTTCTGTTGCCTTTTCAAAGCGGAGCTTACCGGTCACTTTTTTGTCAAGGGTAACGCCTAGGTATTTCATCTCATCAGTCTGTTTAATGTTTATACCGTCAAGAGGAATGTTAAAATTAAAAGGTTTATTGCTCATTGTGAAGTAGGTGCAGAAGGTTTTGCTGCAGTTGATCTTAAAACCATGTACCTGGAGCCAGCCTGCAGCAATTTCCATGGCACGAATCATTTTTTGTTCCATGCTGACTGGGCATTTTTCTGTGAAAAATATGACAAAGTCATCAGCATAAGCTTTGACAGTCAGGCCAGGAATGGAGTGTTTCAAAAGTTTGATAAGCCCATTGATAGCAATTTTGAAAACGGTTGGTGCCGTTATTGTTCCTTGAGCCACCCCTGCTTTTATGGTGCGTGTTTTACTATGTGCACCTTTGTGGACAACCTTTATTCGCCTATCATTAATAAAGTCGTGGAGCCATTTTATGATGTTATTCGGCACCAAGTCATCGATCACCTGCTTGATGGCATATGATCGGTCGGTTGAGTCGAAGGCTCCGGATAGGTCAATGGTGTGGTGCGGCGACTTTTGGTACCAGACTTCTGTTCTGGACCAGGGGGCACTTGATCTTGGACTTGTCGGTCACTTGTAGCAGATCGGAAGCGTCGTCGCATAGCCCCCCAACGTCTAATGTCTAACATAATAAATGTACGGTTCCTCAATGTTTGAACCCAGGACTGTTGATTTAAGTACCCCGTATCCCAGCTTTCCTCAGACATAGCAACGATCCCAAATGTACGAGTTCACGTATGTCAAGAGAGGGTTACGTCCCCAGTAAAACCTTGTGACAGCCGACCTGAACATGGGTTCGAGTCCCGTACCAGGGTGGTAGGGGCAAGGGCGGGTCGGCGCGTGAATTCGGTACATAACCGAACCCCCGATCCCGGGGGGGGGGGGGGGGGGGGGGGAATCTCTGTCAAAACTGGCGATCACATGTAACACGTTATATGTTACGTTATAATATTATTATTAGTATGTCTTAATGGGATCTCCATCAATGTGAAAGATTATTTGACTTGAGCTTCCAAGTTTTGCAATGTAGGCCTAATGTCCATTTGCTCAAAACACATTGAATGTTTGTTCTATAATGAGCAGTAGTTACTCTTTAATAATTTTTTTAAAGAATGTACATAGGCCTAAAGTTGAATTACCTAGTTACCTTTCATCATACTACAGTCAAACTTCTTTATAACAAACTCTTGGGGGCCAGATTATTATTTTGTTATAAAGAACATTTCTTTATATAACAATAATACCTTTACATGCATAAGAACCTTTTGGGATCTCAAAACACGTTTGTTGTATAGATCGTTTTGTTATAAAGACATTTGTTACAAAGGAGTTTCATTGTAGAATGAAAACTGAAGATGTTGATTTTAAGCTATTTTGCTTACAGACTCATAAGCATTGTTTTCTGAAAATGTTTAGGCAATTCATGTGTCAAGGTTTAAGAAGGTTGACGGTTCCCATTTCTGGCACTTGCATGTAGTGCTTTCAGTGTCCGACCAATCCATTGGGTTTGAGTTTATTTGTTAGCTGGAATTATTGTCATTAGGGACAATTGAAATGGAATACACTCTACCTTAGATGCTTCATTGTCCGTGATAAAAATGGAGCGGAGTTGCCCATTAAGATCAAAGAAGACCTCGCGTTTTCCCTCCTTGGTCAAATCTTCAGACACTGCGAGTAACACAACACTCAGAGTTTTTCCGGGTTCGAGGCTCACCTAAATATTAAGAACAATTCGTTATGTTTCCCACAAACAGAGTACTAGATATACACATTTACGTAATGTTGACTGCCAGCACATTGTTTTCACGTGATATTACATGTCACATTAAAATATAAACAATAGCACTTAAAAATACCACTCAAACTAAAAGTCAACATATCAGGTTAGTTTTTTGTTACATAGTACTAAAAAAACAACTAACTCAATGTGATATCTTCATAAGAAAATTAAGTACATATCTAGATTACCATACATTATATAGGCCTAATAGTGTAGCTTTGGTTAGACAGAACTACACAGTAATCAGTGGCGACTCGTGGGGGTTATGAGAGGTGGAGCTGTAATACAACATGTGAATTTCTTCTTCAGAGACACAAAGACGTACACGCCCCCCCCCCCCCCCCGAAACGAAAACGAATGGCACTTTTGTCTAAATAATATCAAAGACATTATCGAGCTGATTTAGATTTAGAACCGTCATGTGCTGTAATTTTATTTAACATGGGGATTAGCTCCGTTACACCTGATTTCGTCCACGATGGCTTCCCCCCAAAAAGAATGCATGGAAAACAGAACACTGCATTCTTTACACTGTAACCACACACCCAATCAAACATAGTATAATAACAGTTTTGAAATTTATGTTCCTTCTGTTTGCTGTTACTTTTACTGGCCTGTTTTATAGTGAGTTCTGGGGTTTGGCGACCGAGTTTTTTTATCTCCAACTTTTCTTAAAGTCTACGAAAAGCAAAAGGTATGTCCAATAATGCAGCTACAGAATTCATTTTGGTCTGATTAATATTAAGTATTACATTTCAGTCAATTACTTGATATCGAATACCGTGCGCCGCGCCATACATAAAACGGAACATGGTACACAGGTGCTAGGCCATGTGCTTCGCCACACATAATGTTAGTTTAATGTTTGCTATTTAATTAAATTACTCGTCACCGATGTAATGTGGAATAACACACGCAAAGAACACCATGCAATATAATAACGACAACACGATCATACGGAGCACTATTGTACATTGGTTATGATCTTAATTAGGCACAACAGGCTATTCAAAACACAAAAAACAACACCGAACCGAAACTATTTCCAAAGAACAGCAGCCGACAGGTTGACGACACTCGCTGTGAGAAAGTAACCACTCACGTCTGTGGGTGATAAGGTGGACTCACTCTATAGCTAGGCAAGGGAAGCTCGCGGCTGGACATTGCATGTCGCTGTTTGAATCACAGAGCAGCCGCGCCGTAAATTTGTGGATAGAAAACTCCTTCGCGGGGTGAAGGGAAAATCGCGGGAATAGCTAGATCGAGCAGAACCGCTCACAGCGCGCAGTGCAGAATACACATACTGCCGCAACGGCCGTCATTGGGGATACACGTAATCGTGCTGTACGTGCAATTAAAATGCATCTAAAACCACACATCAAACAAAGTCTTGTCAGTCTATCTTAGCCATTTGGTCAATGTTGGGGAAATACATAGATAAGTGAAGTTTCTCTCAAATTTAGGTGGCGCTGCAGCGCCACAGCGCCTTAGGTAGAGCCGCCACAGACAGTAATACTTCTACCAATAAATTATTCTTCAGATTACTGGTGATTAAAATTGTGTGTAAGAGAAAAATATCCATTAAAGTAATTTGACACAGTTAGGCTACATAGGAACCTGAAGCTAAACAGTACACAGGGTGGAATGGCTAACTACAACTGGTTATGTCTTCAACCAGCATTAAGGCGGTTCCTATGGGGCCTCAAACATTTTTTTAAAGTACTTTTTTTTCAATATCTCATTACGGACGTTGTAAATACACATTTTGGTAAGCCTAGAAAAAAAACGATTCATTGTGTAAGCGACAATAAAATTTTCAATTGTTGAAAATTTACTTTTTGAATAACAACTACGAAATAATAACGTTACTACTTATTTAGGTATTTTGTGTACAAAACATTGCCTGACTATATTATTAGTGTCACCTCTATTCTAACAATGCAATTCTTTAAAAAATAACCGAAATATGATTTTTTTTTAATTACCAAGAAAAAACGCTCAATTAAAAAAATGCTTATCTTTTTTTGTAATGAAATATTTGAAATGAAAAATATACGTTGACATCGAGTGATTTATTTTGTAGCAGAAAAACATCGGTTCGAGAGGCAAATGCGCTTGTATAATTAATGGTACTTGTAATAATAGATCGGTGCGTTATTTCCCATAAGCACAAATCACAATGCTTTCACCCTCACTGTACAGTGGCCGCGTCTCCCTAGCGGCAGCGATGACAACTTCTAGCAGCAGCTCCCAAAGATATCGGCACACCCTCCCCCCTCGCCCCCCTCAACGTCCCGCCGGCGCTCCACAACTCTCTTATCTCTTATTGTATTGAACTTGCAACTGAGCTTATCTCTCTACCTTGCTGCCATCACTTAGCAGCCCACAGTGGCTCTCTTGATTAGACATTGTTGTCGTTGGTAAACCATGAGCCTATGCATTCGCCAGGTTCGAGTCCTGTTTATCATGGATTCCATTTATGGAGATGTTTCATCTTCGTGATGTTACCACTTCACTGTTTCGATTATCATCGTTGCCAATGTACCTATAGCTCTAGATACATGATCAGTTTTAGAAATGTACCTAGATATACCGGCTAGATACAATTACAAAGATACTTTGAACTGTTTTGTAGTTGTCAACATAGGATTAGTGTTTTACATAAAACGATAATATGTATAAATCTACATGTCTATTTCAATTGTATAAGTTATATCAAATGCACCGCGTTTTTCAATTCTCTACAATAAATTTTGACTATTGGCTTTGTACAGTATGACAGGAACTGGTTAAAAAGTAGAGGAGGTGTTACCATAATTTCTTTATAATGATTGAATAATATTTACCTAATATATAATAATTAAAAGCAGTAGTAAATAATGCAATATTGTTCAATAGATATGCAGACTGTCTTAAATACTAGTAGGGTACTTATGAACAATGAAAGATAAGCCTATATGAACAACATAAAAATATAGAACCAAACACTTGCTTGGCGTTACAAACATTTATTATCGAATTGAAATCGAATGCAAGAAAGCTGCCCAAAATACAATAATGTTTAAGGATACCTATTTGTTTTTAATATGATCCCACAAATCATAAAATATAAGCCAAATAGTACCTTGGGGGGGTCGAAGCAACAAATAGTGGAAAACTATTATTACAAATTAAAAACTATTTTCATTAAATGAATCTAAGATTGAGTCTGATGTAAATAAAATAAAGAAGGTAGTAATCAGTGGTGAATTATTATGAATAAGATAGAATGTAGATTGACAAAAAGCATGTTATTAATTAAATTAATAGTCCTCGACAGTGAAAGCAACGTTCAAATGACAGTATCCAAAAACACTAGATAGAGAAGGTCTTTATTCATCTTCAATCAGTGCACATAGTATAAGATACATGATACTGTTTAGCCGTTTTTGGCCTACAAATAAAAGAAGAATACCCACCTAGGGCCGAAAACTTGTGTGTGCATAGAGTGCATTTTGTGCTCAGTTTTGTGTAGTGGGGTCTGTTGAATCTTGGGTAACTAGTTTTGAGTTCAAATGATACCTGCTCGTGTCTTCCTATTTTAACTAAGTATTAAAAAAAGTATCCTGCATCTTAATTGATTCCAGATACTTTACACATATTTTTAAAGAATAGGCCCTACAGGAAAAAGATACACAAAATTTATCTAGCTACAAATATCTAGGTACTAGTCAACACTGCCCTTACGTTGGGTGGTTCGGGCTGGCCCCCCAAATTTTTTTATCGCCATGGTAATTTTGGTGGAAATCTGTGCAATTTATAGAGCAGCCAACTGAAAAATTAGGTACTACATTTCTATCAACACATTTTCTTTTGAGCCCCACAAATAACAGAAACTTCAGCATCTTATATACAACAATATTTTATAATAAATGCTGGTATTATTTTATTACTTTAACCGAGACCAATAGCTTTGATATTTAAAATTACTGTCTCCATTGAATGATAAAAAGTCACTTTCCACTTTTTTTTAAAGAGTGGGTTCACTTCTTCTGGATACGCCACTGAATCTATTTTTACAATAATTATACCATGGACTTATATTAGTAAAATCGTTCCATTCTATATGTGTTCCTAATTTTTAGACGATGAACGGTCTGGTCTTAAGTCCCGATTCCAATCGCAATCCGGAAATGAAAAAGGAAATGAGGGAGTGAACAAGCTAACTTACATGCTTCTTATGTCGCTGTTCACAATACAATCGTCACGTCGTAATGATTTAGCATGAGAAATGTACGATTGTGATCCCGATCCCGATTACAAACACGATGCCGGCAATTGTGGTTGGGGCTTTACGGTTTTACTATTGTCTAGTAGTTGTAGCAAGGCTGCAGACAGCAATTAGACAGCAATTACGGAAAGTATTGTTTGAATTTGCCAAATTTGACTCTTCTTGTTCATAAGAAGTAAAAACATAATATGAGAAATATTCGGACAATTCAATAATTTTGAAAAAGCCGCCCGGATACGGCGTAAAAATGAGGACGTGTCTGGCTCTAACCGGAGGTATGGTAACACTATTTCTTTGCCAAGAGAGACTATGATGGGCTTGATAGTGTCAAAGGAAATTTAATATTTAATGCTAGAGTAATATCCCTGGTTGATGGGAGTTTGTCCCACAAACAGTTCCAACACAGTGGTTCCAACTTTCCAGTTTCAACCCTGGCTTGAGATTGATGTCAAGTGAAGTGTTTCATAATCGCCGACTAATCGTCTCGGTTAGCATCGTTGCCAACGTATGAGACGTCACTCCGATTGTCATCAACCTGTCAGTTTTGGGCAACTCCCCCTAAAAAGGGAACTTAGAAAAGTTGTTACTTATCAACTGATCTAAGTTCCCGTTCATTTTTAAAAAAAGAAAGGAACTGAGACGTTAAAACTACCTGGGCTGGGCTCCTATCAAATAGGCGATATGTATCAAATTAATTTTTTGCTTGCCGTAAGTGCAGTGTAGTTATACACAGCAGTTTGTGATGTACAAATTCCTAATATTAATTATTTAATCATTTTTTGTAGGAATACCCGTTATAGGGTGCACACCAGCTTTACCTGATGTGCCTCTCTTCAGGTGACTAACTAGTTTATTAGGTGTTTGGATAGTTCGGAAGGAATGTCCGAGGGCTGATAGTATGACTCAATCCCAGCATTCGCTTTTACGACTGAGGAAAACCTCGAAAAAAACCTTCAGTCAGGACTGCCGGTGGCCGGAATCGAACCGGCGACCTCCCGAATTAGAATCTCGCGACTTACAGCTAAGCCATCTCTATCGGTCCCTAATATTAGTGTTTACGCATCTTACACAATGTCAGACGTGGATGAGAAAATTATACTATCCCAAAATAAAAATACTTCTTTGCATTTTTACCATAACTTCACTTCTTGTTGGAATACGAGGAATATTCAAGTTTCGCTATTCTAATAAAAAGCAAGCAATATACTTACATGTATTTTCACTTGTTTGTAATTAGATATTTAAAAAAATGTTGTGTAATAAACTTAATCAACTCAGTATTTCCCCGTTTTATTCCCGTTGTTCTTCAAATTAAATGCACTACATGCACTTTTCACCATAACTTCATTCCTAGTTGGAATACAGGTTTCATTCAAGTTGCATTATTATAATAAAAAAATAACCATTACGCCTACTTGTATTTCAAATCGAATATCAAGGAAAGCTCAGAAATGATATTTTGTTTGTATTACATTGGCTGGCTCAGCACTTTCAACTTATTCATTCTCTTTTATCTTCGATAAGAACCTCACTCTTCTGTCGCTTTGATAAGAGTCCTATGCTGGCTTGCCTCTGCCATCCATTAAGTGAAATTCCTTATCTGTGGGGCTGCATTCCATTCCGTTGGTCGGTCTGAATGGCGACGAGTGCTGTTGTTTGAAACAACCGCCCAAATGGCACGCGACAGCCACTACGACCCCAACCAATCAGCGACGCCCCTACTCTAGCGACATCTACCACAATAACGCTGAACTAAACTAGTTCAATTAGCCGTCAACAGATAGCAGCAACATGATTAAAAACCATACAGCAGCGCGCATGGTGTGAAAACTTGTCCCTACTGCCGGTGGAACACCCTTAAAACCGAACAACATTAATGATTATTTATGATAATGATGTGGTTTGGTTTGGTAAGAACTTAAGATGGTGTGAACACATGTTTTGGGTGATCATTGGATTGTTATTGTGGATTAAGATTGGAATACAGTCATTCAAAAAAAAAAAAAAAAAATAGTACCTACCCGTACTTACAAAAATAATACATAGAAATATTGATTATATACATATTACATACACATTTAAGGTCTTCCAAAACCAAGTGGATATTAATATTATTCTTTGCGTTTTCATTATAATTCAGCATTCTAAAGGTATTATAAAAAGTGCAAATTGTGGTTTTAGTACTGGCAGTAGTCGATCCAACAACCACCAAGCAACAAAATATGAAACATTATGTAAATTCAAAAAAGAGATGCAAGTAGGATCCAGGCAGCCTCAATGAAGTTTGTAAGAGCCATAGCCGGAATATCAAAGCTAGACAAAATTAGAAGCCAGAAAATCAGGGTAAAAGTTAGAGTTGAAAAGCTGTTATATAAAATAGGACGAGAAAGGTTGAGGTGGTATGGACATGTCACAAGAATGGGAGAGAACAGAATCCCAAAGACAGAATTTGAAAGCGGAGACCAAGTTAAAAGAAGAGTTGGTAGACCGAGAGAGAGGTGGCAAGATCAAATAAGAAATGATGTAGAAGATAGAGGTGGAAGTTGGCAAGAAGTGCAAGCAAAAAGACTGTGGGAAGACAGAAGTGGATGGCGTGAGCTGGTGGAAAGAAAAGAGAGTGAACTTGAAGAGGACATGACAGGCCTGGCAAGCCGGTGTTAGGAGCTCTTGAAGTGCCCTAGAATTAGGGATGCACACGATAATCGATATTATCGATCGATAATCAATATTGGTAAAATTTTAGAGAATCGATAATGAAATCTCATTATCGATAATCGAAAAATCAATAAACACTTGAATGTGGACCGAAATACTCAATTCGTATTTTCCCGCGCTTGGAACTATCTCTCGCTAATACAGCGTGATACTACGAACGTTGACGATGATTGTCGAACACGCCCGACGCCATCCACCAAGGCCATCCACTTCAGTCGGCATTAGATAGTCTTGTCGGTAGGTCAAGTAGCACGCTCACGTTTCGTTTTGATCGCCGCTGTAAGTGTCAAGTTTGTTTTTGTTTTCCTCGCCACTGTAAGTGGCTTCGCCTTCGTTTGCGGCCGCCGTCATATGACCTTTGACTGACAGTTTAGTGTGTGTGTAATGTTGCCTAGTTTTATTTTTCATAGGCCTAAAATGTATTTTGTTTATACATTCAGACAGAATGCCCCGCAAACTGTTTAATATGTCTAATAAACGCATTGTTTGATATCTATGTAGTGTGTGTACGCATAACATAAGCCTTGCCTACACTTTCCTGCTATAATCCTCACCCGAGGTATTCAAGGCCAAGCAAGGTCAGCCGGCCATCTGCTGCTGTCACTAGACCCAACGGCAAATGTTCGTTCGGCGCTCGGGCCTTCGCCTGAGCAGGACTAGCCGCTAGGCGGGCAGTCGGGGGGGGGGGGGGGGGACAAACCGGTCGGCCAGACGCAGAACGAAGACAAGAGCGACAGGTATAAGAGCTTGTTTATTTTAATTTCCGATTTTTTTTTTTTTTTTTTTTACTTACTGGAATTTGTTTATCAATGATCGATATTATCGATAATATCGATTCGATAATGACACTGCCGTTTCGATAATCGATAATGAAAAAAGTATCGATGTGCATCCCTACCTAGAATCCTGGTGGCTATGGCCACCCCCTGACCTAACTTAAGTTGGAAACAGGAGCCAGATATATATATATGTAAATGCTCAGGAACTCCATATTTTCAGATGTGTCTGTTGTAAGTTTGTCAAAAGTACTAACCTGAAATTCTTCGCCAACTTTTGGCCCAGAGAAGAAAATTTTGGTTTCCAGCCTATCGACGGGGCCATAGACATCCCGGGAAGTGAGGAAATCCTCGGCGAGCGTCGGAAAAAGAGCGTAAGTCATTACGTCTTTCTCCGTTGCACTGGGAAACTTCTCTCTGAGTTCTGCTGCGACCTTGGTGAAATCTAAAGGAGGTTTTGATGCCCCCGGGCGCCCCTTCACACGTGGCATGTCCTTCAACACCTGGATAACAATCACTATTATGTGGAGATGCTTTAAAGGGACTTTGTAAAATGATGTTCAGAGACGTTCAGTAATAATTGTAAAAATTGGGATTTTTTTTTTTTTTTTTTTTTACATATTTTTCAAGGGTTTATTTAGTTTATATGGATGATATACAATTTAAAAATTAAAATCGATTATTGTAAGATAAAAAAATCATCATTATTAATGGCGATTTAATCTTGGTGGTATTAAATCACCACGATTGCGATCGATAATCGATTTAACTGGCCTGATTATCGATACTGAAATTCGTCATATCGAATGGCAACCCTAATTAGATCTCAAGAAAATCTACAGTATTGCCCCAATCTGAATATTCTTAAAATGTGCAGTACCGGTGCAGCTAATTATGTTATAATAGCACAATATGAGCATAATGAATGTAGATATCATAAATTAAATACTAGTACAGTATATTTTATGGCTGATGCTAATCGTCACCTAACATGGATATAACAAGGAAGACAAAGGTGTATAAAAACAGCTGTGGTCCAGTGCCTAATTTAAGGAAAAAGTAGAACTGCGCAAACAAGTCTTTAGAGGCAAAGCGTCGGGCCCCCCAGGTTAGCCCGCAGGGGATTTTTTTTGTTTGACCTTGTTTCAAGGTGTTTAAATGGCTTGAGATGTACTTCAATACATTTTATTAAATTTACTATCGCGATTCATCAAGCGCTTACCTCCTCAGAAAACATGCAAAGTTAAATAGACGTTAAGAAATTGAAGAATATACTTGAAGATTTAGTATAAGCCCTATAAATAAATAAAAAAATATATATATAATGTATATTTTTTATCAGTTCTTTTAAAGACGAATTCTTAACTGCGCAAATCATAAATTGCAGCTGTGCAAATTACTTTTGCAACTGCGCAAACAGTGTCCAGCTGCGCACTAAATTAGGCCCTGCTGTGGCCTGTTAGAGCATCAGCATCACACAGAATCAGTTTTACCATAAATGTTGCTTCACGGTCATAGAATCGCTATCTCGCAGCTGTAACTAGGGTAGATTAGAGCAAAATATTTTGTTCTTTGTGTGATTTTACCTTCAGATCGATTCCACGCCAAGGAAGCTTTTTCAACCATAAAAAACAGGCAAAATAAAAGGTCCGTTCACAATCGAGAATAGGTCCACCTTTCACTTGAATCAATTACCAAGTCTATCAGATTCGATGTTGATATAGTTAAGTAGTTTGTTTTGTTTTTGTTGTTATTGTTATTTATGATTTCATTATTATTAATTGTTTGCATAGCTTAGTTTTATTTAAGGTCCTCCTTTGTAAATCAGTTTTTATAACTGAATAGGATATACATTAAATAATAAATAAATAAATAAAATAAATCAGATTACAGGACACAACAACAGCTGACCATGTATGAAGTGCCAAGTGACCTCACCTTTGACCTGAATGGTTCTGGGAATCCCCCATAAGGCTCCCCGATTGTGCCTTGGAGATACTCGACCACTGATTTTGGGAAAGTCAGCTCCTCGGCATTGCTTAGCACAAGTTTCTCGGTCAGTCTATTCTTAACCATATACAGAGCTAAATCACCGACTACTTTTGATGCCGGAGTGACCTGAAAACACAATACACAATGCCTATTGGACTGCGAGGTAGGATATACATGATACATCGTATTCAACATGGTGTCTCTCAATCTTGAATATTCCATGGAAATAATTTAAATTCATAGTAAAAAATTACAAACACCATCAGTGGGGAAGTCTCATGACTAGAGGTTCTTGCAAATGGTTTTATTTTACAGTAAATTTCATTTTTGAATCAAATGATTCTGGATTTATGCAGTAAAAGCTATATTTTGATGGTTTTATCCATATTGACTGAATTTTCAAACGTGTGCGTAACTTTTAATTCACGACTTACACATGGACGTGTAACTTGTAAAAGTATTAGCTCTGATTCAGATTGGTTTGACTGCTTGACCAGAACTACTTGGGCTACTTCCATTTTTTCCTGACTCAGATTGAACCACTTAAATGTGTCCTCTATTTCTCAATATTTGATTGTGATTTTCAATAGTCGAGTGCTATGGACCTGCATCAAATAGCCTTATAATCTACTTCATCCCCATAAGTCCACGGGTAGGCCTAAAATGTTTATTATATTTAGCTTTAAAACCTGTCCAAGCATACTAAGCATGTATTTTATGTTGTATTATCTTAAGACTAAAGTACCAGAGTTATCTTAGTACCGGTGTCGGTACTTGTAAGTGAGAACGAGAATCACCTTAGTGATGTCGCCGAGGATGCGATTCGCTACTGCGTACATTTTCTTGACTTCCTCGAACGAGTCTTTGTCTTTAAGTCCCAGCGAGATGCACTGGAACTGGAGGTTTGTGTACTGACCACCAGGGATCTCGTTAGTGTACACATCAGAGTTGCCGGACTTGGTCATGGACGTGCACTCGAAAGGAGCGTACAACATGCGAACCTGCTCCCAATATGTAGAATAGGCACCAATTTCCCGTATAGTCATTCCTAGAGAGGAATAATGGATAAGTTATTTATTTTAGAATACGGTCAAGGGGAAATTATTATCTGGAAAAGTTCAGATGAACAACGGTCAAGCAAAGGTAAGGAAACATCAGGGTAGGAAACCAATAAGTACACACTTGTTACTTATTATTATGTATGCAATATGCATGCATGTATTCTATATTTCCAACAGGACCAATGTCTCACTAATGCAAATTTAATCAACTACGTATATATATGATGATTGATGAAAGATGATGACAAAGGGAGTAAGGAAGCCTGGTACTTCATAGCCTACTCCTTAATTACATTATTATTATTTTATTGAATGTATCACAATTCACAATCATACAATCTCGGTCAAAACCGGCGTTAACATGTTATACGGACGTAATGTCAAGTGTTTCCATGTGTCTACCTTATTTAACTTCACTAATCACATGTTACTAGTTTAAACAGTCATCAATCTCGGTCAAAGCCGGTGTTTACATGTTATACGGACAATACGGATGTAATGTCAAGTATTTCCATGAGGTACCTTGTTCAACTTCAGTAGTTCCTGTCTTATTAGTACTTGTTCATAGTATACACTGTATATTGATATTGTATATTGTATATTATTATTATTATTATTATTATTATTATTATTATTATTATTATTATTATTATTATTATTATTATTAAAGTGAGTGAGTGAGATGTATGTGAATGCGATATGTTAGGCCTATACTGTGTTGTGTTTGACTACATAGCTAGATGCGAGTGAGTATAATTACTCACTATTATTATTATTATTACTATTATTATTATTATTATTATTATTATTATTTATTATTATAATTATTATTATTATTATTATTATTATTATTATAATTATTACTATTATTATTATTATTATTATTTTATTGTTGCAATACATACAAACTCGGTCAAAACCGGCATAAACATGTTGTACGGACACAAATGTCAAGTATTTCCATGTGTTTACCTTATTAAAATCTACTTAGAACTACTTAATATATCTTCTTCTTCTTCTTCTTCTTCTTCTTCTTCTTCTTCTTCTTCTTCTTCTTCTGCTTCTCAAATGCCCACATTTGGCTTTACTACTTAATATATCATTGTCCACATTATTTTTTCCAAACCGAACTGTGGATGCTATGTACGGTCGTGGCCGATTTGTACTCATCCCAGCATTCGCTCTTTGTACGGTGGAAACCACGAAAACCACCATCGGGATGGAGAACTTCTTGAAGTCTTCATTCTTCTTAGTTCAAAAATTTTCGCACTATCCTACACGTGTTCAAAATAATTGCTTTTTGCATCTCGATGTATATGTTCGGTTGGAGACCAATTAGTTTAATACTGTCATGAAGTTTACGTGGAACAATGCCATTTGCTGATATAATTAACGGTATAACAGTTACATTATTCTGCTTCCACAACCTTTTTATTTCAATAGATAATTCCTTATATCTGTTTATCTTTTCCCGCCAAGTTGTCTCTACATTGTGGCATAAAGGGACGGCAACATCAATTAAAATCGTTTCTTGTTTCTTCTTGTCAATAAATATAATATCCGGTCTATTGTGATGTATGGTTTGGTCTGTAATAACTGCCCGGTCGTAATATAATTTGTAGTCTTTACTATCTAATACCTTTTCAGGCTTGTATTTGTAATACGCAGTGGTTGTGTTTATAAGTTTATACTTCATGGCTAATTTTTGATGTACAATGTTTGCAACTTGGTTATGCCTATGAAGATAATCTGTTTGACAAAGCATTTTGCACCCAGATACGATATGTTCAATTGTTTCGCCGTTCAAATTACATTTTCTACATTTATCTTCCACTGTGACGTCTTTCAGTATGTATTTTTTGTAATTGTTAGTCTTGATTACTTTATCTTGAATAGCGATCATAAATCCCTCTGTTTCGCTGAAAATGTCCCCGGACGTTAACCATTTGTTCGATGCTACCCTATCGACGCTATCCTTAAGAAGTTCTTTATAATGTCTGCTATGTAACGTCTTTTCTGATATTCTGATCTCTTTTGCTGTGTCAGAATTTAGTTTTTGAAGCAAGTTTAAATTTCCGTCATTTAAATTGAGGGGAGAAAGCGACTTGTCTGCCGATACTATAGCTCTATGGAGTTGTGAATGTGGGCATTTTGTATAAAAGTACTTTCTCAGAATTTCAATTTGTTTATAATATAAATTGTTTAAATCAATCAAGCCTCTTCCCCCTTTTTCTCTAGGTAGAGTCACTCGTTCTATTGCTGACTTAGGGTGATGACTTCTGTATTTGGTGAATGTTGTGCGGGTGAGAATTTCTAGGGCATGAAGTTCTGTCTGTGTCCAGTTAATAATTCCAAATGAATATGTTAGTACCGGTATAGCATAAGTGTTAATTGCTTTGATCTTGTTTTTACCATTCAATTGTGTTTTTAAAATGGATCCTATTCGTTTCTTGTATGCAGAAATTAGTTTACTTTTCATCAGTTTATGATCAATTCGTTTAGCCTGCGCAAATCCTAGATATTTGTATACATCTTCTTCGTCCATTACTCCAATCCGGTTGTCTTCGTCAATTTCAAACTCTTCTAATTTCGTAATCTTTCCTTTGATGACATGAAGTGACTTACATTTATCAATTCCAAAATCCATACATATATCTCTACTGAATTCTAACGTTGAGTTAAGAAGATTCGTCATGTGTGTCGCATTTAAAGCATATAGCTTGAGATCGTCCATGTAGAATAAATGTGAAAGTGTGTGGCAAACCGTATTACCGTCCTTTATCTTGAAACCATGTGTAGATTTGTTTAGTATATGAGATAATGGATTTAACGAAAGACAAAACCATAACGCACTAAACGAGTCACCTTGAAAAATACCTCGTCGGATGTTAACTGGGTCAGTACATATCTGCTCTTTGCCTACGTTTAACTTTAATGTTGTTTTCCAACTCGTCATCGCTGTCCGCAAAAAGTTTACTATCAATGGGTTTACTTTATAAATTTCCAGTATCTGTATTAGCCACGAATGTGGTGACGAATCATACGCTTTCTTGTAATCAATATAGCTAACGTGAATGTTTCTCTTCTTGTTGAAAGCTTGGTTCATTACAACAGAATCGATAATTAATTGTTCCTTACACCCTTGCGACATTTTACGACATCCCTTTTGTTCTTCAGCTAATATATTGTGTTCTTCGCAGTGACTATATATTTTATTTGTTATGCACGATGTCAAGATTTTGTAAATAGTAGGTAAGCATGTAATTGGTCTATATTTACTTGGATTTTTGGTGTCATTATCTTTTGGTTTAAGAAATGTTATTCCTTCAGTAAAGAAATCTGGTAAATCCTTGTCTCCTAATATAAATTCATTAAGACATTTAGCAATCTGGGTGTGCATGTTTGAAAACTTCTTGTACCAAAAATTTTGAATGTTATCGTTACCGGGTGCTTTCCAATTATGAGTATTTCGTATCGTTGATTTTATATCATTTACACTGATGCCATCAAATGTCATTTCTTCGATATCACTCATTGCCTCAATTTCATCTTGAATCCATGTTGCATTGTGATTGTGCATTAATGGGTTACTCCATATCCCACCCCAAAACTGCTCAATCTCTGTCTTCGATGGTATACCATTGCCTACTATTTCTTCTTTATTGTTAATTTGCTGATAGAATTCTTTTTCTTTTTCTTTAAACATTTCGTTTTGTTCTTTTCTATCACTACACTCTTTATATCTTCGTAGTCTTTTGGCTAATGCACTTACTTTTTGCTTTAGAGTATCCAAATATTCGTTTGTAGCCTCGTTCGGTGTTTCATGTATAGTATGGATTTTAAACCTTTCAAATATGTGTTGGCAATATTGTAATATCTTTTTAGATCTATTACCCATCCTGAATTGTTCTAATCTCCCAATATCTCTCCTTAACTCGTTGATGCGTTTGACTAATCTTCGTTCCCATTTTGGAGTCTTATTTGTTTTTATGTTCTGAGAATGTACCAACTTTATTTTTAATCCTAATTGTCTGACCACTGCTACGGCTCCACAATATATTGCTGCATGCACTTCCTCAAACGACAATTCTTTCTTCGCGTAATCTAACAATATATGTGCGTTCATTACGTGCATTACTATGTCCATTTGCTTAGACTGTTTAGGTTTAGGAATTCTAGGTCTCTTGTTCGGTTCTATATGTGCAAATTCTGTCAAAGCATTTTCAAAAGCTAAATGCAATATGTTCTTTAACTCGTCTATTTCTTGTGTGTTCCCTCTTGTATTCTCTTCTTGTTCAATGTTATTAATAGGTGGATGTTGGTGATGTACCTCTTGTGTGTTCTGGCCTTCTGGTAGATCTACTTGTTCCATTAATTCTTGTCGTAGATGGTCATCGTTTCTTGATGCTTCCATGATGTGCTCCTCGTTCGCCAAATCCTCTTCATTTTCTTGATCTATTTGTAGTTCTTCCTCTACTTCATGTCTTATTACGTTCAATAGATTAAATGGTAGCATACCATTACTTACAATTATTCTCCTTTGGTCTGCTACTCTTTGTTCGGTTACATCTACTAATGGGTATTCACGTGTAAACGCTCGGTGCAGTTCTTGTCGATATCCAACTATTCTAGTTTCTAATAACGTAATTCTATAGTAGTTGCGCATCACACAAATGTTCATATTATCTGTCCATTTGATACGCTGCCTCACTCTTCCAGATTTGGTGGTCTGTTGCGATAATACATCAGAAGCATCCATAATCTGTTTGTTTATTTACTAAATGTCAAAGTTCATTGTCCTGTCAAACTAAGTTCTTTGTCACAGAAAGTTAATATTGTTTTTCAAAGAAATCAAAGCACTTAATGTCACACTTTTCTTTACACTCACAACTTGGCCGTGCCCCGTCAATAAATAACACACGCAATTACAAGGCGCTGAGTTGGAGTTGAATGACAGTTTCAAATTTCACAGATTTTGAAGACGAAATCTTCTTAATTCTGGAAACAAATAAAAAGTGCTTACATACAACCGTAAAACATATATCTAGTTACAATATTATCGAATCAAATTATAAGTACAAGACCTTGACGTGTCCAGATCCAGCTTCAATCTGTCAAAATCAACACTAAATTCAACTGTTCCTATGTTTCTCAAGCAAGGCCCTGGACTAAAATGTAAGCCTACAAAATTAAACTTCTATTTATATACAAAGTAATGGATACTGGTACTTCCCTTTATGTCTTCTTGTAGTAAATCACTCGTAGATCTCAATGCCGTGAAAATTGTTGGTTGATTACAGCTTTTTCCCTTTGAAATGCGATATATTATCAGCAGCGACTGGGAACGTGTAGACTTTTAGGGGTTACCAGGTAACCCCTAAAAGTATTATTATTATATATATATTATATTATTATATATATATTATATTATTATTATTATTATTATTATTATTATTATTATTATTATTATTATTATTATTATTATTATTACTTCTCTCAAAAAGTACCAAAGTAACATTAACCATCGGCTTTACATTGGGTACAGTGTAACTTTGACCAGTCATATAGGTTCCTCCACTAACCTGGACTGCCAAGAAGTCATTTCAGAGACTTGCACAGCCCGAATATTCAATGCAGAAGAGCTGTGATGGCAAAGAAGATATTTTGCCAAACCTTGATTTACATTATCAGCAGGTGTGGATGGACTTATATATGACCAATAAATGTTTCTCAATAAAGTAAGAGAGTAACAGTCCAAAGTAATAGCAGTAGACAGGCACTTTAAAAGGAAGCCCGAAGACTTTTTACTCTGCAGGGCCTTTTATACACTGGCCGAGTTCCTTTCGACCGTTTGTGTGTAGTAGGCCTGCGTATGAAGAACAAATTTGTAAATTATTATAATTCTACATTTTCAATGTAATGGACAAGTCTGGCTGATCTGTGTATCAGTGTGTACTCAATTTGCAGTTTTTGTACCATATAGGTAACTTATTGTCAAGCTTTAATTTATACAAGGTGTCCTGTGTACTACTTGTAATGTAGGCCTATCAATTACCAAAGCAGTATTTAAAGAAATAAATAGATAGATAGATAGATAGATAGATAGATAGATAGATAGATAGATAGATAGATAGATAGATAGATAGATAGATAGATAGATAGATAGATAGATAGATAGATAGATAGATGGATAGATAGATAGATAGATAGATAGATGGATAGATAAATAAATAAAGTAGGCTAAGGCACTTGTAACATACCTGTGTCTAACGGAGTGTCTTGTACACACGCTACGATGGCTCCCATGCTGGGCTGCGAGCAGAGACCAGACATAGAGTCGACAGCTACGTCCACCACATCCGCTCCACACTCTGCAGCGGCCAGCATGGAGGCCACACCCACTCCCGAAGTGTCGTGCGTGTGAACGTGAATAGGGAGATCGGGGTATTTATCTCGCAGAGCGGTAATTAATATCTTGCTGGCATTCGGCTTCAGTAGTCCAGCCATATCCTGCAAGTTACATAGACAATATGAAATTAAACTACCGGTATGTAACAGAATGTGATGTAAAATGTGTATATGTGAATGTGTTATCAACGCACAAAAGAAGAGGCTTCACGATTCAAAAGCTGGTGGACAGAGATCGAAAGAGGGCCGGATAAAATCTGTTCGAGAAAGACGGCCACAACGTTCTGCAGAATCACCTGAACCGTTTCAACATCACTAACGAACCGGAAATGTGCCAATAGTGCAGTTTTGAAGACCAAGACAGAGCACATCTCTTGAGATGTAAAAAGTTGTGAAAAGAATGGCTGAAGAAACCTTTTTTACCTTTTAAACCTTTTTAAACCTTTTTTAACATAAGAAGGGAAAAAAAGAAAGAATGTGATGTGCTAGGCTTTATTCCCGATTCCCTTGAACCCCTTTCACACAAATGCTTAATTTAAGTTGAATTTGATTTCCCAGTGCATCTTCTCCTTTCAAGCCATTAGACCTATACATTTAATTTCCCAGTGCATCTTCTCCTTCCAAGCCATTAGACCTATACATTTAATTTCCCAGTGCATCTTCTCCTTCCAAGCCATTAGACCTATACATTTAATTTCCCAGTGCATCTTCTCCTTCCAAGCCATTAGACCTATACATTTAATTTCCCAGTGCATCTTCTCCTTCCAAGCCATTAGACCTATACATTTAATTTCCCAGTGCATCTCCTTCTTCCAAGCCATTAGACCTATACATTTAATTTCCCAGTGCATCTCCTTCTTCCAAGCCATTAGACCTATACATTTAATTTCCCAGTGCATCTTCTCCTTCCAAGCCATTAGACATACATTTAATTGAACCCATCTGTACCAGTGCGCTCGATCTGCACTTGAGCTACATTAACCTTTTCAGTGCTACATCCCTTGTGCTGGGTTATTGTCATAAAAAATCATGAACCACTTGATTTTTAATAATGTAATTGGAACAAGTAGAATGGCGAGAATAAATGCGGGGCATACGAATATGCTGAGACCGAGTTTTAAGTCGGTTGTAGCACTGCTGGCATGGAGGGCTAGCATGACACAGCTCGGGTAAACAATAAGTACTGACTAAGGAAGAGAAAAAACAAGTAGAATTCGTTGGAAAAGGAAGGGTTTTTTATAACACAATACAATTCTTACCAAAACAAGTCATATTGTAATTGAACAAATAATACAAACCTTAATACACAGCACATGGATGCCGGCATTGACCAGTTCCTCTGCCAGCCGCATATAATACTTGATGTCATACTTGGTCTTCTTTACGTTAGTAATGTCTCCGGTATAGCAGATGGCTGCTTCTACCACACCTCCCGATCGGCCGGCAGCGTCTATTCCCATCAGTAGGTTGGGCATGTAGTTGAGCGAATCAAACACTCGGAAGATATCTACCCCACACTGAACGGCAAGCTCACAAAACCTGCAACGAGTAACGTGTACGTCGTTTCTCTAAATTACTGAATAAACAACTTAGACCAAACAATCAAACAGAATTAATTCATCATGAACAGAAACTAAAGAAATAAAAAATTAACACTTTTTAGTTCAATATTTTACACTGTTTTTTAAAAAAACTGTAACATCTTGTAACATCTTGGCATATTTTTAAAAAATCCATAAAATACCAGTTTTTTTTAGTTTTTCAAGCAGCAATTAATAGGCCTAAGGCTAGTCTGAAGTCAGTATAGAACCAAAGTTACACTGTAGAAGCAAAAAAGCTTGAAATTTATGTTTTGTATTGTCATTTGGCCAATATTAATTTTTAATTTAATTTACCAGTAGTCTATTTTGCCCAAATAGCTCAAAATACTGAATATTCACTGTTTAGCATGTATAGGCCTGAAACCAGGCTAGCACATATTCCTGATTGGCCTGGCCTGAGAATGGCCAATAATTTGGAATCTGTTTTCTGTCGAGAAGAAGTGCTTCACCCACGATTTTACTATAGAAAAAAATAACATCTTTAGAATATGCTCAGAAAATGCTCAAGCATTTCTCATCTTCATACTTGGCCAACATTGAAAAGATTCTTGTTAAAATCACGATGGACTCACTTGACGACTACATTGTCTGGGTAGTTGGAGTACCCAACTGTGCTGGCTGCTCGTAGCATCATTTGGAACGGGATGTTGGGAATCTGGTGTCTCATTCGCTCCAGGCGTTCCCACGGACACTCTCCCAGGAACTGAAGAGGAACGTCAAAGGTGGCGCCCCCCCAATTCTCCAGAGAGTAGAACCTGGAAGAAATATATTTTGTCAGCAATTACCCGGAATAGGGAAGATAAGCACCAATATTAAAATTGTACAAAATTACCAATTTTTAATCAATAATGCTTAGGCTAATGAAATTGAAATGTGAACATACATTTGAGTATTTGGACTGTTCTAGACTGTTCAGAATAAACCAATGGATGCACCTTTAGTAACAGTATCAACTCACCTGCTCATGGTGTTTGATACATAAGGAGCAATCTTGAGAATGTCGTATGTCCTAACTCGGGTAGCCAACAATGACATATGAGCGTCTAGAAAAGTAGTGTCCATCAGAAGTAGGCCTTTATGGTTGCGCACGGCCTTAACAAATCCTCCAGGTCCTTCAGTTTTTATTACATTTCGGAATCCTCGAAACGCACCCTTGGAGTGGTACTGTTCGCTCTTTATCAAGGCTGTGATAGAGATAACGGGATTAGGTCAAACAAGTGTCTCAATGCATCTGAGTAAGAATAACATTAATATAGGATAGAGTACGGTACGGAGTAAATACGGAGTAATAATACTGTTAAAAAAAAATACTAATTTAGAATCCTACATATTAACGTGTTTCCTGTAATATGGAAGAATCTAGTTCCAATGCGAAACTCGTGGAGGAACTTGCATTTATATGATCTGTATATTTGATATATATTTTGCTATGAATGCCATGCATTTTGAAAAAATTAGCTCTTCTAAAACCATGGTGCAGCCACTAAGTGAGGGCAGCCTATTACATTTCAATGAAATACTGTAGGCTATTGTTTGAGAAAAAAAAACAAAACTATTTTTATGGGGCTCTACCTAAGAGAAATGAACGGGCAACAAATGTATTACCAAAATCCGATATGGCGGGCACCTTCGGCTTAATGTTGGCAGGCTCCCAACCCGTGATAAGGGGTGTCATAGGCCCGTTGACCGCAATCTCTCCGAGGAACTTGAGGAGTTTCTGCGCTCTATTCTTTGTTGGGCGGAAGTTGAACAGATGCGGGTTCTGATCAATGAAGCTAGTATCGACCGCTCCATTCAAGAACGTGTCATGTTCCAGCACATTCAGCAAGAACAAAATATTGGTCTGGAATGAAAATACACATAATATATAAGTAGTAGCATGTTTTATGTTGTATCTGGTTCATCTGCATATATTGTTTTTATCTTCATTTATGAGGTAGTGCAGTGTCTTTGTAACAAACATCTTTACAGCAAAATCATATATAAACAAACTGTTTTTGAGGTCCAAAAAGGTTCTTAAATGCATTTAGGCCTAAAGGTATCATATCTTAATAAAGAAATGTTCTTAACAAAATAACAAAATAATAATCTGGCCCAAAAGAGTTCGTTATAAAGAAGTTCTACTGTAATGTGCATTGCTGTAGGGGTATATAAAGAAGCGTCGACGTACCTTTACGCCGCGAATACGGAACTCCTTCAATGCACGACTCAGCTTTGCAGCTGTGGTCTTGAGAGTGGACGCACGAGCAACAATTTTAACGAGCAATGAGTCGTAGTATGGAGACACGATTGCGCCCGGGTATGTCGAGGCTCCGTCTAGTCGGATCCCCATCCCTTCTCCGGCACGAAACACCTGCACACGACCACAAAACATGCACTTTTATTCATTCACATTGATTCATACATGGTTGGAATTAGGGATGGTAAAAAGCGTTTAAAAGCCAAACGTTTAGCCTCATTTTTAAACGACGTTTAAACGGGAATATGCCCCCCTCATGGAAAAAAGTGTTTATTTTATTTGTACTTCTGAATTGATATAGTGTGTTCTCCTGCAGTGAGTGAGTTGTGAGACTACCAAAAGAAGGCTCTGAGCTGCATGGTGTTGCATATTGTCGGTGTCAGCATGCCCTAGGTTGGACAGACGCTCGAATGCAGAATCCTTTATTAATATTTATTTATCTAGTGTCTCTCCTCCTGACTTTATGCTAAACAACAACAAAAATTTGACTCCACGTTTACTTTATTGTTTAAAACTTTAACGTTTAAACGACCCTTCCCTACTAAGAATATTCATCGCCAGAGAGAGAGAGAGAGAGAGAGAGAGAGAGAGAGAGAGAGAGAGAGAGAGAGTCTAAATAGTTTCATACGTAATAAAAGTGAGCAAGCAAGCAAAGAAGTCTTAATCTAGTGGTACACATCAGTGACAGAAACAAAAAACATATAACAGACAATTAAACAGAGAAACAATGAACTCATATAGTTAGTCTATTTACAGTATTACGATATGAATTACGTTTTCCTCAAAGAGACAATACGCAAAATGCGTTGCAACGTGTGCTAATGCGTGTGGCAGTGGAGAAGCCGGTTGGGGACTCAGCCATCAACCATGCATGTAAACCTATGTGTCTGTTGCTTGTTAGATCAGAATTACATACACACATGGGGTATGCACTATGGTATGTAAAAAAGATGTATAATATGATATTGGCCTAGGGCTCAAAGAGGTTACAGATCTCAAAGCTAATTTTAACCTTTAGGTAGCCTATGCCCAGGCAGTATGATATTTCACAATATTAATGCTGTTAAGGGGAAACAGCAATGCATGATTTTTATACACTTGCCTCTGAAAATGCTTTTATTTACAGTATACATTATTTTAACCTAACACAATTGTGCTTTATTATAAATTTTGTATTATCATTGCAAAAACATACATTTAAAAAACAAACATACAAAAAACAAACAAACATACAAAACTACACAGGATTTGAATTAATATTCAGTAGCACCGTCAGTGATGTCAGAAATGGATGAGTTTTACCTCAATCCTGCCGGTATCTGGTTGAAAGTTCTTGGCCGGGTCTTCTGTAGTGATGTGACATTGTATGGCTGTACCGTTTACTTGGATCTTATCTTGGGTGAGTCCGAGTTCGGCCAGGGTCCGGCCTTCCGCAATCCTTATCTGGGCCTGTACGATATCAACCCTGCACAAGAGGATTGTTTATTGTAATCAACCAGTGTAAATGTCCCTTAGGGTTGAGGATGCACTACTATAATTAATACAATGATATAACAAGTGATCTCGATAGATGCCAATCAGCTAGATTAGTAGAATGTAGGGCTAGGATCCAAAAGCTTATCTTTGAATAAAATGATGAATTTGAGAGTGATGGAAGTACACATTGAAGACACAATACAAATATAATGAGACATTAGGGCTGGGAGAAAACGGTTAATTTTGTAAACGTTTATTATTCCGAATTTTTCGCGTTTAAACGTAACACCACTCCAGTTCACAAAATGATAACAAAAAAGTGAGTTATAATGTTGCGAAAAAACATGTTCAACGAAATAACACGGTAGATTTATTATAATATCATTGTTGATTATTTTCCCCACCGCTGTGTCCAACTGTCCACAGTCATTTTGACTCCACACACTAAACTATGCCTCGTCGGCTCGTCGAAGAACTGTTAATCCGAAAAATCTGTGAATTGGGTTTTGACACGGACGTGTATGAATGTTTGTACACTTATTTTTTCTCGCAGGCATTTACACGTTTAAACGTTTACACGACTCAGCCCTATGAGACATTTTGACACAAGGTATTGATCACTCAAAAGAAAGAAGGCAGTATTCGTCATCTTACCGAAGGTATCATCACATTCTACTAAAAATAATAATAAAATAAAACACTTATAAAAATCACACTTTTCTATGGTTTAAGATTGAAGATTTAATTTCATCTACAATAGGCTACGAATATGATTTTATTGAAATGTTTTACTAGGATTGCTACCATTGTACCATTACAGATGACCTCCCAGCAGGCAGCTAAGATCTAATTTTAACATTTTAAATTATTAAGGGTACATGCGCTGTAACTTACGAAGTTATCTCCTCGGTGATAGTGTGTTCAAGTTGAAGTCGGGCATTGACTTCAATGAAATAGAATTCACCAGAGGCATCCATCAGAAACTCCACAGTCCCAGCATTCTCGTAGCCGACAAACTTGCCAAGCTGAACTGCCCTAGCATGGATTTTCTGTCGAATGGCTGGGTCTAGGTTTGGGGCAGGGGCCACCTCAACCACCTGCCAATAAAACAAGCTCTTTAACTCACCAATCAACAAAATGTCACAAAAGGAACAAATTTATTAAAGTAAGGCTTCCTTACAAAAATACAAATTTTCTATTAAATTCCATGTGAATTCTAAATAAATATACTTAGGTTAAACTAGAGTAGGCCTAGAGCTACTATATTATGTGCTCTGATATTTTGAAATTTTGTAATACAAAATTGAAGCATTTTCAACCCATCCAGTCGGTTCAGGTTTGTGAAAAATCCCGCCACACTGTGGTAGTCATTTTGTAGCTTCCAACAACATTCAACTCATTATAGGTGTCTTAAGACCAGATACACCTGATACCCTATCACTTGCTGGCTATCACTTGATGGCCTGTCACTTGGCAGACTGCTGCAGACCATACTTTGAGTGAACTAAGTGATACTTTTTAAACATACACTAATGTGAATGTTCCAACCTTAGAATGGCGCCTTTGAACGGAACAATCCCTCTCGAACAGATGCGTGACATTGCCAAGTCGATCACCCAGCATCTGAACTTCGATATGTCGCGGCTTTTCGATGTACCGTTCGATGAACATATCACCGTGGCCAAAAGAAGACAGGGCCTCGTGGGTCGCTCGTTCAAACTGTTCTCGAATATCCTCCATCCTCCTGACGACCCTCATACCTAGCAATCATTCAGAACAGTTTCAGAATAGACCTACAGAACTCCATCGATCAATAAATAACTAAATAAGTAAATAAATAAGTAAATTAATTAATAAATAAATAAATAAATAAATAAATAAATAAATAAATAAATAAATAAATAAATAAATAAATAAATAAATAAATAAATAAATAAATAAATAAATAAATAAATAAATAAATAAATAAATAAATAAATAAATAAATACATAAATAAATTATTGGTTGACATGTTTACATGTTTATTAAACTAAAATATCCTACTGTTGTTATTTCTGCCATTAGGAGGTTAAAAGTGTGAATGAGATTACTCTTACCTCTGCCTCCTCCTCCGTGGGCTGCCTTTAGTATGATGGGCAGACCATGCTTCACACAGAAGGCCGTAGTTTCCTCGACTGTGCTCACAGGCCCATCAGAGCCAGGCACAACTTGGACACCAGCATCAATGGCTGCCTTGCGAGCCGCCATCTAGATACACAACAATCACTTAGAACAGTCAAAGATGCAGTTGTAAGTTATTTCAAAATCAATTGTTACACGGCGGCAAATTTTGGGTTCTAAACAAGTGATTTGTTCCTCTCTTTGACTACGTTTATCAAGTGAGCCGAGATCGTACTCGCCAGTTCGAACTGGATATAATGCGTGCCGAATTTGCATGGTAAATAGTACCCAAGTTCGAACCCAACTCGGGGCGAGTAAGAAGCCGTCCCAGCACGCTTCATGCGATCTCAGATTTGCCTGGTAAACGTATGCGGGCCGAATTGCATCAAGAGATCAAACTCACCGCCATGAAAAGTATATGTTTCTTAACCTGTTGCGCCTATATGGCGTCCACCAAGTAGGTGTTGACAAAGAATTGCGATTTCTGCTTCTTACTTCTAACTGTTTCACAGCCATCAGTTTTCTAAAAAAATTCTGGCGCCATGTAATTAATTTTTGTTCAACTTTAGCATGTTCCATTTCGTAGGCCTAGACGCAACGGATGAGGTTGTGTTCACTTCATTGCTGATGAGAGTCAGCTGTTACCTGCCACGCCTCCGCTCAACCGAGCTGAGCCTGAACTGGGGGGTGCGATCTGAAAGTACGTGACAAACAAGTACCGTACCGAGACCATAGATTGAGTTTGATCTGAGAAGTACGAGCTCGGCTTGCTTGATAAACGTAGTCTTTGTACAAGGTTGTAAACGTCGGTCACATTGGCAGGTTCCCCAACCAGAAAGAAGGGTGGATGCATAGCTTCCAAAACCAAGTGACCTCCGATTATTTTGTACTCGAAATCCAAAAGTACAGAATTTGAGAAACGTTCAAGTTCATAACTATAACTAATGCTTGTGTTTAACATTTATGCGATAACATATATGAACCAAAACCGCGGTAATTGAAGGCCAATATGGTTTGGAGTAGTGTTCTGCAAGGGATGGTAAGTAGGCCTACTTGGCTTACTTGGCGGAAGAAATGCATGACTGACATTTAAATATCGTCATTAACAAATCACAAACAACTTCCTTGAGTTTGCATTTTACCACTGTGTATCTTGATTAAGAAATATACCTACAGTCCAGACAAAGTTCCTATAAATTTCCACATTGTAAAATAGCATAACCAGAGGCAATTGACAATAATTGGCAGACCGTTCTCAATCAATGTGAAAATATGACGAAGAATATGAATGAACTAAATGAGATGTAGGCCTATTGGTGACTATAATGCTTCTAGCATTCTCTAAAGGAGAGAGAGGGAGAGAACACCCTCCCACTCTCTATTCTTTCTGGGGGGGGGGGGGGGGGGACAGGACATATGTGGGCCGCTGGCTGGCTGCTCGGTCCTTGTTTCTTAAATTCACTCGTGGCCAAACCGCCAAACAAACATTACCTTGTCACCCATCTTCTTTACCACGGCAGGCGAAGGGCCAATCCAACGTAACCCAGCATCCACAACTGCTTGTGCAAAGTCTGCCTGCTCTGAGAGAAACCCATAACCAGGGTGAATTGCATCAACTTTGCAGTCCTGCAATAAACAGAACATTATCATCCGTGCCTTCTATTCACAGGGAGAATTAATCGAATTACAAATAATATAAATTATCCAGTTATTAGAAAAAATTGATACAAATTTAGGTGTCTGATGGTGATTCTATTTGTGTGTCACCTGTTTTAAAACATACAATTCAAAATAAAGTGAATCACTATTATTTTGGTGTTATCGTAATTCGTCTCTAATATCAACATTTATTTAATCGTTTTTGGTTCTGGTTTGCTAACCTCGGCTACAGCTAATATTTCCTCCATGTTGAGGTAAGCCTTAACGGGTGACAACCCTCTTCCAATCATATAAGCTTCGTCTGCTTTCTGCCTGTGAATATTATTCCTGTCTTGCTGGGAGTACACAGCAATGGTCTTGATGCCCAGTTCAGTACATGCTCGAAACACACGAACAGCAATCTCACCTGCAAAGAAACAATCATACCCATTATTGATATGACTGCAACACAGCAACAAAGTTTACATGCTAGTCCCAACATAACAAGTCTCAACAAGTCCTTGAATCCTTATCTACTGCCCAGTGGCGTATACACGGGGGGGGAGGGGGGGGGGGGACAACCCCCCCCCCTTTTGCAAAGGAAACATGAAAAATGACCGTTTACATTTCAATAGACAGTATCAATAGACAGTATTTCAATAGACAGTCAGATGTTTTACTTTATAATTATTGTATATTGTTGTAATTAAAAGCAAAAGCAATACGAAAAATATGCAAATTATTGATTGAGGTTCCTTTTATTAGCGGTGCTAAGAAAAAAATGTGTTGCCAGAAACTGAGTAATCTTGTTTCAGTTGGCCGCTGTAAAACGCATAGATTTGCACTAAAATGGCCATTGACGAGAATTTTTTCGGGGGGCAAGCCCCCCGGAACCCCAACTATGTTTCGGCTCCACTCTCTATAATATGGGTTGAAAACCCCCCCTTTCCCAATTCCTGGATACGACACTGCTACTGCATGTTTCAGGCATGCTAAATGAATCAACAGTATCCCAGTGTTTTTCCACATACTATTCGTAAAAGTAGTCTTCTGCTAAATAAAGATCCTCTTCTAATGAAACATAACAGTGTATATTGATATCATATCATCAGCAAAAAGAATGTTTGATAAATTCAAATTTAGGCAGGTTGTTGATTCCAACAAGGAAAGATAGTTCACTTTTCAAAGAAGTTCTTTAAAAAGTGAACTATCTTTCTGTTCTTTGATGTTGCATGTTCTTTGAAAGAACATGCCCAAGACTTGTGTTTGTATAATAGGCCTATGTGCCTACTGAACTATGAATAGATAAAGTGGTTTATAGTAAGGCTGGCTTTGACAAGAAGTAGGCCTTCTTATAACAATCCTAATGGCTTTAACTACGTTTGATACTCAAGTCACCGTTTCATTGTTTAGTGCGAAATGCATTTATCAATGAGAAAATCCTATCAATACTTGCATTTTAAGCATGGGTTATCAAAAGAATGCACTATTATTATATTCAATTGACTTAATACTTGCCATCCCTGTTCTTACCGTTGTATGCCCTCGACTCTTTCTACGTACAAAATATTCGCTTTTATCCAGAGTCGGGTTTGGTAATATTCTAATTATACAAAATGAAAAATAACCCTGGACAATACCATAGTATAAAGAAAATATACTCAGACAGCTCTCAAAATTAATGAATATCTGGCAGCCGAACAAATGGTAGCTTGTAGGGATAAGGTAAACTCACCTCTATTAGCAACAAGTACACTCTTGATAGGCTTATATGCAATGTCTGTAGAGAATATGCGACCAGGACTCTTAGTGAACGACAAGAGTCCACTCCTGTTTCGCAACATGTGTGGCGAAGCCCGCAACATTATAAGATTATTCAGTCCTTAATGCCTGAAACTAATTAATAATGTACATAAGCATGTGCCATAACACATTTACACACACAGTTTACTTTTTGTAATCAATTCGTAAATTTCCAAATTAATACATTTTATATAAATGCAAAAATATACATGTTAATATTATTTATAATTTGTTGTTGTATGATATACTCAATACTAGGTCATACGACATTGACCTTTTAGTTGCTTCTTACGGCAGGCAGAGCTAATCTGGACCAATTCTACCCCGGGTCCAGATGGGGCAAAAAAAAAAACAGAAACATATAGAATGTCAATAAAAGGCATTGCTTGACTTCTTTGGGGAAATAAAAATTAACTACGTAGTAAAAATCATTGTCTTTGGTATGTATAAATAAAATTAAAAAGTTTGCAAAGCTTATTAATGGAAGAAATAAAGACATTTCGTTTGAACCAAAGGAATACAAATATGGGCGCCAAACTGTTGTACCAACCTTGTAGTGAACCTCGGGCTTGAAGAAATCCTACTGATGCTGGGGTGAATCTGAGAAACTTGTTAGATTATCAATAATTAGGTATAGGCATGTAAACAACAAAGACTTTGACTTTGACAAGTATAGTTTTATTGAAACTTGGCTGTCGGGTTTCGCCGCGTCCATCGATAAAAGAGTCTTGATGTTTCGAGCCGATTGCATGGTTCATCTTGAAGATGAGCCGTGCAATCGGCCCGAAACGTCAAGACTCTTTTATCGATGGACGCGCCGAAACCCGACAGCCAAGTTTTAATAATGACTCCAGCCGCAAAAGCCTACAACAAATTTTATGTATAGTTTTTATTTCCACAAAGAAGTCAAGCATATTTATCAAGGGTTAAGCAAGATCAAATGTTTGACTTTGACAAGTAGGTATATTTTTTTATTTCCACAAAGAAATCAAACACATCTATCATTTATTAGGCAAGATCAAATCTTGGGCAAAGGTATTCTTTCATCTTTCATCTGGCAGTCTAATATGTGTGGTACCTATATTTAAAAAAATAGTTTTTACAATTATGGCGTGCATAATTTTCGAGTCTTTATCTGCGTCGCTTGCTTGTTTTTGACTAGTTCCTGGCACAGATCAGGGCCACTATTCATGTCCCAATTTTTCAGTAGAATTACACTGCCATCTTCAGGATGATTCGAGATTTTTGCTAGGAGGCTGAGAACCAAATGGAATCTCCTGTTGCATGCCTATACATTGCATGCCTATACATTGCGTGCCTATAATGGTCAGGGTTATCATAATTATATGCTGGTGCCCCATAGCATAGACAGAATATTGGCATAAAAAAGCCCACTGTTTTTAAACATCTTGACTTGGTTTATTCGAAAAACAATTTACGACATCTATTCTGGACAGTGAAAATTTACACGAATCTATTACATATAGCACATTAGTCGGTCAATATCAGGCTACATAATGCTTACATAAAAATCTTTAAATTATTTTATGGCACATACTTATGGTAAGCCATACGTTATAACGTTGTCTCAATAGGCAACACGCGTACGATTTTTTTTGTTAAACCAAACACTTAGTTTAATAGTATCAGGTACAAAAAGTATATTAATGCAAGTCCCAAGTAAAAAAGAAATTTTTAAATAGGTTTAATGTGGTCGCATTTATTGAAGTTTTAACTCGGGGATCTGAAACGCGTACAGATGGCTGTGACGCAATGATTCTGTAGACGTGGCGTTACAGACCAATCGCTGAGGCGGTGAGCGTACACAGTACAAAACCATGACGTCAAATCCACTCTACATGGCGGCGGCTCGTTTTTCGCGCCCTTTTATTTATCGATACTAAACCAATTATTTTGAGGCATAGACTGATCCGTTTTTCAAATTTCAAAGACACAAAATTATTAAATGAGGGACAAGGTATTTAAAAATCGATGAAAATTTTCATACGCGTGTTCCCTATTGTAGGCACAGGTTGTTTAAGATTCAAATTTGGCTTATCACTTGATTTTGTCCTAGGCTAGGCAATCATGTAGAATTATGATAATTGTATAAGCTTAAATTAGGTCTCTGCATAATTGATTTGATACCTTAACTTTAAATATGAATTGAAATGCATGGGTAATTTACAAATATAGGCCTAGAGGTGTGATACTGGATAAGTTCCTAGTCTTAGTTCTAGGGGCAGTGGCACACCCAAGGGGAGGCTTTTGGGGCTAAAGCCCCCCCCCCCCCCGCCCCAGAACCCCACAAACACCGCAAATTGATTGATAGTCAAAACTCTTAATGTTTATAATGTTAATAATGATTAATAATGATGAAAATAATATTGAATTTTGAAAGAAACGCATTTTTGTTGCACAGACTGTAGTCCTGTGCACTGTAATCGGATCGAGGTATTTTTTTCGTTTTAGAACTGCACTTTGTTTTTACGACTCCTGACAGCCTAGCGAAAACCTTTCGTACCCAACCAACCCTATTCGGTGGCTTGCAAATAATGCATAGTTTCCTCAATAGGTAGCACATAACTATCAAAATATGTAGGTAGGCCGAACTGTAATAAATAATAGAACTCGGTTTCCGCCTTCAACAGGGTTTGGTCAGCACATTTTCACGTTTCTAAGTGTTCAATATAAATTAATAACTGTGATATTGTGATGATGTGATCCTTTCACTAAAACAATTAGTGCAAATAAAAATAATCGGATAAAAATAATTGGTAGCAATTCTTTGCTCGCCTATACTCTTTTACTTTTATTTATATTAAGTACACCCATCCAGGGTTGGCCAGCCCCCCCTAGGCCTAGGATAAAATCCTGGGTGCGCCACTGTCTAGGGGTATAGAAGATGCTCCAGCTAGACCTACGCCTAGCCCTGTGCTAGGCCTAGGCTAGGCCAACTACCAATTCAATTTTGTCATAATAGTGCGTAAGCATATGAATCATACAACCCCAAAAAACTAAAGCAAAGTCTAGGCTAGGCTGTGCTAGGCCTATTATAGATGAATTTAAAAATTAAAATGAATAATTAAAGAAGGTTTATTTTCGTCTTACTTTCTTACCGGAAGGTATTTCGAGTTCTGTATGAGCACGTCCTATGATGCACGATAACCTATCTACGCGCCTACATAGCCTAGGCTATAGGCTATAGCCCCATGTATTCAGGTAAGAGCCAGGCCAAAGGATAGGCCTAGGCCCTAGGCTAGCGTTATATGTAAATATTTTGCCAATAGTAAGTCCCAGAGTGCTGTGAATAATTAAAGTAGGTTTATTTTCTTCTTACTCTCTTACCGGAATGTATTACGAGTTCTGTATGAGCACGTCCTATGACTCACGATAACCTATATCTACGCGCCTACATAGCCTAGGCCTAGGCTAGGCTGGCTAAGACCTAGGCCCTAGGTCAGCACTGGTATTAAATTTCAACAACAAAGTGCGTTTATGATCAAACTTACGTCGCAATACATCCTCCGTAAATAGTAAGTGTTTAAACCAGAGGAAATGATTATTACTTACTAATTTCCTTACGATCCTTCGCCGTTAATAATAGCTCCTTACCGACCACGTCGAGACCACCTTTGAATTCTCTGTAAAGGCGGAAAACAAATGAACTCACAGTCTGCTGAACATCAAAATGCCTCCACTATCTTGATGAGCGCTAGTGCTGTGCGTGTATGGTGCTGCTGGTTCATGGGCGGCCATTTTCCTGTGAAATAATATGGAGGTTTCGTGAATTTTGTTTGTAATTTTAGTAGCATTGTGACTTCCTTCTCCGTTTATGTTGTTGCTTTGTTGCTATTTTTTTTTTTTTATAAAAGTTTTTAATTTATGTCCAAGGCCATATTTTCATTTATTAAATACATGTCTAAAATTCCCCACCAATGCCGTGGAAAAACAAGGCATGAGAGCGACGCCATTGAGCAATATCGAGTAGGCACCAATAATAGTAGGCCTAGATATTCTTCAAATTATTTTATTCATTATCTCAATTTAAGAAGATTAAGAATTAAAGAGAGTAATACTGTTTGGAAAAGTTCAATAATTACTTTTAAATATTAATTTTTGCCAAAAACTTCAAAATTCACAATAATTTAGTGGCATTTTATGGAACTACAAGAGTTTTTAAATTTGAATGTCCTGAAAGCTGATTGTACGGAGCATGTCTGTCAGTAGGCTCTGCTCGTTATAGTAAAAGAAAGGCACAGATCATGATCAAGAGTCAATAAAAAAATGTCTCAATCACCATCAGATTGCTCAGATATAATAAAAGAAAGAACATCACCCAAGTAGCGCTTTCTTGTGTGATTATTGAAAACTATCTTGTAAAATATATCGTCTGTTGCCCGGATTTTGTAGTCATATTTAAGTGGTTGAGCTCCCGTTCAAGGTCACACTAGCAGCTATAGTCTGGAGTAGGCGAGATCGGTGATTGGTCGGGAGATCAGGCAAGCGGAGCTACCCGTGGGCTTCTGTTCGAATACTGGGTTATTAAGGCTAACCTTCCAACTATGATTTTAGAAAATATACGCCAAATAGGTAAGGCATAAATTGGAAGAAAAATTTGTTGGATTTGTTTGTATTATGAATAGAAAAAACACGAAGAAGTACTTCCGTCGCACGCGATGACCAATCACAGCGTCTCTTCCCTCCAACACTGGATTTAACAGGTCAGGCTCGCGCGAATGTTTAAATTTCCGTTATTTTTTTTGTGTTCTTCCAATTAATTTTTATTCCAACTGACAGGTTGCCACACAGGCAGGTTGCCTGACAGGTAACTTATTCTCACAACTGTACCAGTAATTTAAAAACAGTAAATTCAATTTGAATAGAGAAATAATGCGTTAGAGATGTAGAAAAATGCAGGCAAGTCAATAAACAGTTTCCCCTTGATGTTAGCTTCCCTGGATCCCTGCCACTGCTGCGCGTATCAGCTGCAAAATGTTCACATTGGCATTCAATCGCTACAGTAAACATAATATTTTAAAATCACCATTTCCACACAATTACACATTTATTATGTTAGAAATTATCTCCATGCCCCCCTGTGAAATTTTCCTGTATTCTCAACTCCACCTAAATATACAATATGGCTACAATTTAGCAATATATTGGCAATATTTTGTTGATGGGGCCTTGGTTGTCTCGCAGGTATGAGAGAAATTCAGTTTAGTTTTATTGCTTTTAGGACTCATTTACTTGGTGAAAAAGGTGAATTTGCAAAAGGAAGAGAATAAAAGGAGGGTGGCTACTAGCTAAAGCCCTCCTCCTCGAAGCGAGCATGACGTCATTCTACCTACTAGGCTGGTAAGTGGTAATCAGCTCAGACCAGGTGTGGCTCTGGTAGGGTGAGCATCTCAGTGTATCCACTTCTAGCAGTTTACAACATATCTTTGAATTTCGTCCAGGAACCAGGTAAGATAGATTCAAATTTAACTGCAATCATTTACTTTTATTTATTTTGTTGAATGCGTTAGATTTGCATTTTACTAACCTCTTTTAGGTACCGGTACCTACTCAGACATCGCTTTCTCTTGAACATTCCCATTGATATCCCTTTAATGAATTCATTTCATAATCCCACCTAATTGGCATATGTTCTCGTTTTGATCTTATTGTGAATAATTTTTAATACTCTACAACTTAAAAATAATACAATTATTATATGTATAATGAGGGTGGCAGGCTTTTACATACGCCTGAGGTTTTAGGGAGTGGCTATCGAGTTAGCAAAGATACACTTTTGCATGACATAGAAATGCAGGATTCGGCACAAATGACAAATTGAAACCAATCATCAGTTATAGTCGCATATGGCATACATTTAAAATCATAAAAACAATAAAGTTAGTCTTTTTATGAAATAGCCTGTAATACGTCGACCAGATAGTGGTATGGAAAAGTACCACGTAAGCAAAATGGCGTCGTTTTCTACAAGTTTTAAAGAATGTTTCAACGAAATAAACTTCGCATACAAGTTTCTACGTGTAACTCGGGCACTAAAGAATATTCATACAGAAATATATTTAAATTCAGAACGTCTTGGTATATTTAGGTATTGTATAATTTAGAAGAAATAGCCAAGTGCTGCTAGTAGGGCTCGAACCAAACACTCGCGTAAAACAAAGTAATCAGTGACCTTCAAAATTTGAGCATCGTATTATATTATTGCAAGCCATCACTATATAAGTTAATCTTTCATTTCAATTTGTCTTTCTCTCTGCATCCACAAAATACGCGATCTCATTGCTTTCATTATTGTGGTGACGTGGTTGTTTAGTCTGGAGATCGTGTGAACAGAAGTATGTGCAAGGTCACACGGACATTCTGGGTAATGCCGCCATTTTGTTATTTCCATTCTGGGAAGGAGATGGGAACACTAACAGCTGAATATGGTGAAAGTCGATGGTGCATTTTATGCATTAGTGGGCGGACTAATGTGAAACGAATATTATTTTATATGCAGTGAATAAGAACAATCAGTCAACCAACTACTTTAGCATTACAAGTAAGTAAATAGTATAATAATTACCTAAGCCAAATTATTAATTAATTTACAAATAGACAGCAAAATAACACACACGTAGCCACAGCACTCATATAGACCTAGGGACATAACCTATAAATACAATAAAACATAATATGGAAAAAAAATTAAAAAATATACAAGTTTTTGTTATCTCGTCAACAAATCGACTATCGTGTACGTTATTACTACAGTACTGTAAATATTAAATAAAGTTATCACTCTGGATGATTTTGACCACAAAACGACAGGTAAACGCCACCTGTAGGCCTAGCTGTTATGAAGACGATTAGAAGGGTTATAATTGAATTACGTGGGTCACAGTGGCGGCTCGTGGTATAAAATAATAGGGAGGCCAGGACAATTCAAGAAAGATCGAATATGGAAGCAATGGAAATTAGCGGCAGTTCAGGGGGGTCTGGGGGGCGAGCCCTCCAGTTTGCCCCGTAGGGCGATTTTTTTAAAACTGCATTTTTCTACGTTGTTTTAGGGGTTATAATGTGGTTGTGGATGTGGATTTAAGTTGCCCGATTTAAGTTGACGACACTTGCCATTAACCATAACAATCTTCATACCATAACGAACCAAACTCGCCTGTTCCTCTCCATCCCTTTGCGGTTATGGCAAAGCTGGTTTCAGTCTTCCGTCTTGTTTCAAATCTTTATTTACTCTTTCCTCGAAGCATGTCTCGTTAATGGTCGCACTAATAACTCGTCAACTATATTTGACTTCATTGAATCAAGCAACAACACAGGAAGAACAACAGAAAAACAACGACAATCCCCTGCAAACTACAAACTGCTGAGTATGATATATTATGGAAAGCGGGCGACTCGGTTACCTTCGTGAAAAATCCGAAAATAAACGAAGCGGCCGGCCTCCTCTGGCATCTTATTGCACGTGCAGCAACTTAGACGGGGAGGGCGGGAGTATGCCTACCGCCATATACCCCCGCACACCGCTCAGGTACCTATAAGCTGAACGACTGAGAGGCCCGGACTCACGAAGTTCCTCGCGTTTCTACTGGTTCAACGCGGCTAGCCGCCACATTCTGAAGAGGCGCGAAACTTTGAAACGTTGAAAATTTTTTGTTTGAAAACTTTTACGATAAATATGTTTATTATGTAAGATGAACATTAAAATACATAGAACCATTTTAAACAAGATCACAGACAAGATTAATCCTCCTCCCTCCGGAAATGTTTGAGGAGGCCCGGCCTCCCTAGCCTCCCCCCAGCAGCCGCCACTGGTGGGTCACCATGTTGGGACTGTAAATGGAGTGTACAGTGCTATGCTAAACTAATCCATTATATTAGTTCCAGTTGACGAAGATGGGTGTTCTATTCATCTTCATGCTGGCATTGGGATGCTCGATGTTACCAGTGCATCCACGAAGCTTATCGATGGCGAACTGGAGTATTCCAAGTTCGGAGGAGATGTAAGTGCAATGTAAATTATGTAAGCCCAAATGGTGGAAAATAATAACATATCAAGCATATCGCTTAATGTTTTGAATTGCATGTAAAAACTTAGTGGATCCTTGCATAGAATGGCTTGCATTGAGGTAGTATTATTTCTGAAGTTCCTCTAGCCAGAGTTAAGAGCGAAGGATACCTCTACGTCAAAAACCGCAGAAAATTTTCAAGTTTTAATTATATCTCAAGATAGGAACACAACATCAAAAATCTGAGACTATACACAGCGCTGTGGTTTGGTAAGCCCTACACACTGAATGATAAATGTATTTAACGTTATCATCAGTATGACTGGGATAAGTAATTCCTTAGTAATTTAAATAAATCGTTATCACAGTCATAGTGATGATAACGTTAAATACATTTATCATTCAGTGTGTAGGGAGTACCAAACCACAGAGCTATGTAGTCTCAGATTTTTGATGTTGTGTTTCAATCTTGAGATATAGTTAAAAAATGAAAATTTTCTGCGGTTTTTGACGTAGAGGTATCCTTCGCTCTTAAACGGCTAAAACTTAGAGAAATAGATTTAGATTCCCATAATGCACCCTTCAGTCTTCATCATCATCAGTGCTTGGATTTGTGAGTTCTTATTTGACACATCAATTCTGTTTGACCAAGTTTTCCAAGTGACCTTCAGCAGTGGCGTAACTAAGGGGGGGGTTTAGGGGGTTTAAACCCCCCCCGAAACTACATCGAGAATGATTTTACTTTAATACTACATTTACTTAATACTATATTGTAAGATCCCTAAACCACTTCAGTGTATAACACTCGCAACAAACAACATTTTCATTATATTTATCATACCACTTCACTTAGATAAGATATATAATTTCTGTCAATAATTCAATTATATTATTTATGTGTTCATCTACAACTAATATACCTTTCGCTCGAACCAGTAAAAGTGAGGGTACATATAAATAAAAATGCATTAATCTAATATTACAATATCACGGTCTGTGAATTAAAATTTAAATAACGTATGTGACTTGTGACCACAATGTTTCACTTTATGTTGAGATTATATTGAACAACCATAAAACATTAAAAACACAATTTCTATGCAATTCTTATTTAGAACTATAATTAATACCTACTGTAACACTGTAATTTCAATATAATACAAAGAAACGAGTAGTGGTTCGAGTAGTATTCTTTGAGTCTAAAAGGCACAAAATAATTATAGAAGTGAAAAAAAATTTCGCCTTCGGCGAAATGGCCTCCGGCGGCTGGGGCTTTGCCCCAGACCCATTTCAGTTCCCTCATCTCACTTTTCCCTAATAACCCCCCCTGAAATAATTCCTAGTTACGCCACTGACCTTCAGACATTTCTCTAATATGCACAGAAATAAAAATATTATAATTATTACAATGTTGCAGGGCTGAATCTGGCAACGTACTAAATGAACAGGATATGGACGAGAACAACAACGTTCTCAATGGACATGCTATGGACACGGACACGATTACCGATGGTGGAGCTATGGACAACGTTCTCAATGGACATGCTATGGACACGGACAAGATTGCCGATGGTGGAGCTTTGGACAACGTTCTTAATGGACATGCTATGGACACGGACAAGATTGCCGATGGTGGAGCTATGGACAACGTTCTCAATGGACATGCTATGGACATTGACAAGATTGCTGATGGTGGAGCTATGGACAACGTTCTCAAAGGACATGCTATGGACACGGACAAGATTGCCGATGGTGGAGCTATGGACAACGTTCTCAATGGACATACTATGGACATTGACAAGATTGCCAATGGTGGAGCTATGGACAACGTTCTCAATGGACATGCTATGGACATTGACAAGATTGCCAATGGTGGAGCTATGGACAACGTTCTCAATGGACATGCTATGGACATTGACAAGATTGCCAATGGTGGAGTTATGGACAACGTTCTCAATGGACATGCTATGGACATTGACAAGATTGCCAATGGTGGAGCTATGGACAACGTTCTCAATGGACATGCTATGGACATTGACAAGATTGCCAATGGTGGAGCTATGGACAACGTTCTCAATGGACATGCTATGGGCATTGACAAAATTACCAATGGTGAAGTTATGGACAGCATTCTCGATGAACTGGCTATGGAGAAAGACAAGATTGCCAACGGTGAAGCAATAGAAAACATTCTCAGTGGACAGGCTCCAGGCGGTGACAAGTGCAGTGTACTGGGGGACAAGGTAAGAGTAAAGCTTTGTTCAAACAACATGAAAACTTTTGCACTTTACAGGGGCACAAATTCACGTTTGTGGATGCATCTCCACAAACATACTTGGCACGGACTCCTATAGGCCTACTATGCTACTTCAAGAGTGCAATAACTGTCAACCAGATGATTTCTGACATTCACCTTCAAATAATAATGCTATTAACAATATTAATTAAGGATGTAGTAATTGGTGGGATACATCTTTTTACAACGCTTTTTTTAGCTTCATGTGTTTTTCTGTCTGGACAGAATCTTATAAGCGATATTTCACCTACTTTTAAATGTCCGATCAAGCTGAAATGTTTCACACATACGTATTCTTAATAACAATACATGAATCAATTGTCATATTTACTAAATAGTCAATTAATTCATCGTAATTAATTAATTAATTAATGTTTTGTATGGGAAACGATATTTCACCCACTTCCCACCGTCTGTTCGAGCTGAAAGTGTTCACACAGACGTATATACTTGATGACAATACATGAATTAATGTATCACATTCACTAGTTTATCAATTAATTAATCATAATTAATTAATCAAACAACGCTTCATATGGGAAAATGGTTACAGCTATATAGGGAGGATGGGCTTACCAAATGCAGGCATTGGATTTACACAGCCGCTGGTTGTTCGGGACTCAAATATCCACGATGAAAGCATTAGAAATAATGCCTTTTTTTTTTTTATGCGGCGACAATGCTCAACCAGCAAGTTCAACCCCGTGCGGTGTCATTCACCATGTACGCATAGTTTCGTTCCTATCGCGTGGTTCGACCTCACAGTTGATCGGATGGAGTTGGTGCCAGCGCAACTACTGTTACAACATTACAACATTCGTTAAGACTAAAAAGTATTAAATAATATTACATGAAAAAATACTTTTTTAAAACAACGCTTATATTAAAATGTACTAAAAAGTAAAAAATAAATTTTTGCCCAACAAGTCTTTGCCTTACTCGGAAAATA
Source organism: Isoperla grammatica (assembly GCA_945910005.1). NCBI lineage: Eukaryota > Metazoa > Arthropoda > Insecta > Plecoptera > Perlodidae > Isoperla > Isoperla grammatica. Next base: position 31,575,476 of record OX246746.1, on the reverse strand, counting down.
AACGCGTTGGGCGCTTACGGTATTGATACAGATTACAGAATTTGGTTGTTCATGGAGGGAAAGCGCCCAACGCTTTTATTTTCCGAGTAAGGCAAAGACTTGTCGGGCGAAAATTTATTTTTCACTTTTTAGTACATTTTAATATAAGCGTTGTTTTAAAAAAGTTTTTTTTTCATGTAATATTATTTTTGTTTCACATATCTCCACATACAAAGCCAATAGAAGTTGAAAGCAAATCGCGAAATAAAAAAAAATCGTTGTATAAAACGAATTTTGGGTTTTTTATGCAAAATAACAATTTGAGTTCATACACGAAATAAAAACCAATTTGACCTATTTACGGTATTCGAACTGAATTTCCCCTTGTATTTCAAATGAAAATGTTAACAAAATACCTAATTTAACTCAAAGTTAAATATCTGCTAATTTGATGTTCATGATCTCATAGCCACAGGCAGCCCTAGTAACTTATATGGCAGTATTGCATATTATTAATTATTTCCCCGTTTTGCAAAGCGGGGAATGCTAACAACAAAAATAAAAAATACCACTTTTGAAGTTTTTTAAAATGAAATACAGGAAAAAATAAAACCGTTTTCAAACACCTCTACTGATAAGGTTTCTTTGTTTAAGACGAGCTGTTGTCCGGGATATGAACCACACGAACAAGACTTGTGCCTACCGGTCTGCACCGGGGGATGCCCCCACGGAGCTTGCGTTGCCCCCGAGACCTGCCACAACCGTCTTGCCAGGCACGTGGATTACCACAAGGCACATAAGCCGACACCGAGTCCCAATGATTTCCACCATTCTGGCCACGCGAGTAATACAGAAGAGAAAAATGGACTCCAGAAAGATGTCGGCAAGACGAAAAACAAATTGAACCGGGACGGTAACAACGAGTCTCGGAAGGTGACGCCGGTGATAGACGAAGAACCGACAGTCAAAGACTTTAACATAACGGTCCTGATCAATGCAACGCAAGATCATCCAAGAACCGTTCAGGACCTACCTCACGATATGAATGCCAAGTATGGTGTATATATTGTCATCTTGATTGTGGTTTCGGTATTGGTCATCATGGTTGGCGTTGTTACCCGAATCACCAGCAACAGATCGCAGACTCGTGGCCGAGTACAAGTGGCGCAAGAACCTCCAGTGACGCAACCTACAAATGCTGTCGTACCAGTGGGTAAGTGAACGCCTGGCTTATGGGTAGAGATGCACAAAGACGGGGACAAAAAACGTGTCATTTTTTATGTTGCACTAATCCCTCCGAAATAATAATAATACAAAATAACAACAAAATAATAATGAAGTAATAAATAAACAAATCGATCTATTTTCAGATTTTGGGGATATTTTGGACCACAGCCAAGAGATTTTAATTGTAACTTCGGGTTGACGTGGTAGTTCTCCAGAATTGTTAGTTAATTGTGTTCATCAATGTTGTATATCCGCTGTTTGTAAATGTGTAATCGAATTTAATTTATTTTCAGGTTGCATTTTTGCACTTGCGTGATTTTAATATTCTATTATAAATAAAGGAATTATCACTATTACAGTTACAGAATCAAGTGGACAGGAAGAATCGTCTCCGACAACATCTGCTGATGAACTTAGCGATACCCAGAGACTACGCACATCCATCTGTGATGCAGTGACTGACGGTAAGATTCTAACCCTTTTAGGTCTCAATCATTTGTTCATTATTTAGAATCAGTGGAAACAGTGGTTCATAAGAAGTCCATTTCGTACTAAGTTAGGTGGCTGTCACTGTCACAAAGTGGACATTAAAAAAAAGTTTGAATTTTTCAAAATTTTAAATGCAACTCACTGAAGGACTGTTGACAGCCAACAGTCGACTGGACAGGATTAATCCTCAATTCAATGTCATCTTTCATTTTTGTATATCTGTAAAAGTGGAAGTACTAAATGAGATCAATTACCCCAAGCTGTTCAACTGAGTGTCTTGTAAAAACAAAACCTGTTTCACAAATAATATTTTAAATTTATAGATATAGCTTCTTCTCTCCTTTTTTTCATTTGTAGCTAAAAATACTAGCAAATAAAAACAACTGTACCTAATAATATACATATATAAATATATATATATGATAGGTAGAAGGATAGACCCCAACAGCTTACCTGAATTGTAGACCGTTGTGGTATACAGATAAAAGACAACATAGGCCTATATAATGGACACCACAAGTTTTCCGAGACGTTTCGGTACAAGACCTTGATCACTCAGTAGTAAGAAGACTACAATACAAAGTGTATACATACATATATACACTTTGTCTTTTGTGGCTCGGATTAAAATTAATAACAATTATTAACCGGTCGGGTTGTTTTGCTACGACAGTGACACTTGCTTGTAATGTAGACGATTCTAGATGGGTCCTGTCATCAGGACGACTGAAGTCCCCTCGTCACTGACTTACAAATAAGCCTCAGCTAGTTGTTTAATAGTCCAAGTGTTGGTGAAATCAATAGTTCGTAGATTAATGATCATGTTGTCAACAGCATGTTTGGCCAATGTTGACAAATGGACCTCACCACGTCTACGTTTGGTTGTTTGGCCCCTGGTCCTCTCGGCTGCCATTCTAACTACCTGGCCAATAGCCTATATACAACCCCACTTTGTTCCTGTTGGAGTAAAAAATCATTTTTCATAACAAAATTCCAGCAAAATATGAGATAGCTATATCACAGTACATTTCCGTCTTGTCTCGATATTTTAATTTGAACCCAAGCCGATAAGTATTATAATTATAATCAGTGACTAGCAAAAGGGGGCAATATGATTTTGCCGCCCCACATCTCTCGTAGAGCTACAAGACAAGCGACGCAGGCCCCGTCACACTTATTCAAGGTTGTGTGGTTTAAAAGTTCCACAGAGTTATTCCCCCCCCCCTCCCACCAACAAATAAAAAAATAGCCACCATATAAAAGAAATGAGGATTCATACATTTTCTTCCACTCACAAAAATGGTAATACTGTATACTAAGGTTATGTGCAACTTTTGCACCTTTTATATTCTCACTTATCAACAAGTTATGTTAAGTGTGTGTGTATTAAGTGTGTGTTAAGTTATCAACAAGTCTATGGTGACTTATAAGAGATCCAATACTGGTTCGGAAATGTCTGTAAATAGTTACAGTGACTGAACTCATCCTGAATAAGAGCTTGCATATTCCGTTTCACATATGAGGCCTCAATGTATGTCGTGAATGCATGTAACAATACAGAAACAAGGATGAAACTGCTGAAATACAACTTTCACTCAATAAAACAAAAATATGTAAATTCAAACTAAGACTCACTGTAAAATAAAACCATTCCAATTCACATCTTTTAATGAAGCAATCTTAGTGATAGTTACTATTCTTCTTTTCACAGTTATTGTGTATACAGTGCATACTTCTAAATGTGACTAAACTATTTTATTTTAATTCATACTAGTATACTCACATATATATGATATATAATTATATTTTCTTTCGTCAATTATTAATGTTGTCTGACTCTATAGTAGATTTGTTACGATATTCTACAATTACCTTTATTCCTACATTTAAAGAAATTTTATTTGGGTTTTGTTTTAGTGTTTTTGTTGTATGCTGTACAGTTGTATTTATAGTCATTATTGCAAATCAGTTTTGTAAGGGAACAGAGTAAAGGTAAAGCAAATAGTAAATATAGTATAAATTTAGAAACTTGTAGCTTACACCTTAGATGACAAAAATTACATTCTTCCATTTCCAGCAAACAAGTACTTCCACTGCAGAAGAATGCTCCTCCCAGAGACAAGCCAGTCTGCTCTGGCCAAGTTAGAAAGTATATTCGAGACTTACGAGGAGCCAAGTTCCGACAACGTGAATCACGAAGCAACGGCAGAAGCAAGCTCGAATGACTTCGAAGAACAATCCGCCGTTAAGTTAAGTAACAAGTTTAACCCACTCGTGTACGAACCTGTTACCGATAATCGCAACAAACGTAAACATGGGCTTCAAGCAAAGTACGTTCCTCTAAGCGTCATGTACAATCCGATCTTTGAACCACGAACCACTGATGGAGAGTTGCCTTTGAAGGTGGAGAACACCGAGCAAACCGAATGTGTTCTACAAGCATTGTCTACTAACAGTTTGGCCACGATTCCCGAAGACGAAATTCTTCCGCCAATGTCACCAGTTATTCCGATAGTAATATGGGAGAATATTACTCTCAACAAAAAGACTGAGATGTACTGGGGAAGCACTGATGTTGAGAATCGTTCTGAAACTCCTGGGGACCAGAAGAGCAGTGCTGAGAATGATCCTGAACCTATGGAACACTTGCAAGGATCTGAGAATGGTTCTGAGCCTACTGAGAACCAGCAGAGTGGAGCTGAGAACGGTTCTGAGTCTACTGAGAACGAGCAGAGTGGAGCTGAGAATGGTTCTGAGCCTACCGAGGACCAGCAGGACAAAGCTGAGAATGGTTCTGAGCCTACCGAGGACCAGCAGGACAAAGCTGAGGGTGGTTCTGAGCCTACTGAAGACCAGCAGGACAAAGCTGAGGGTGGTTCTGAGCCTACCGAGGACCAGCAGGACAAAGCTGAGGGTGGTTCTGAGCCTACCGAGGACCAGCAGGACAAAGCTGAGGGTGGTTCTGAGCCTACTGAAGACCATCAGGACAAAGCTGAGGGTGGTTCTGAGCCTACCGAGGACCAGCAGGACAAAGCTGAGGGTGGTTCTGAGCCTACCGAGGACCAGCAGGACAAAGCTGAGGGTGGTTCTGAGCCTACTGAAGACCATCAGGGCAAAGCTGAGGGTGGTTCTGAGCCTACCGAGGACCAGCAGGACAAAGCTGAGGGTGGTTCTGAGCCTACCGAGAACCATCAGGGCAAAGCAGAGGGTGGTTCTGAGCCTACCGAGGACCAGCAGGACAAAGCTGAGGGTGGTTCTGAGCCTACTGAAGACCAGCAGGACAAAGCTGAGGGTGGTTCTGAGCCTACCGAGAACCATCAGGGCAAAGCTGAAGGTGGTTCTGAGCCTACTGAAGACCATCAGGGCAAAGCTGAGGGTGGTTCTGAGCCTACCGAGGACCAGCAGAACAAAGCTGAGGGTGGTTCTGAGCCTACCGAGAACCATCAGGGCAAAGCTGAGGGTGGTTCTGAGCCTACTGAAGACCAGCAGGACAAAGCTGAGGGTGGTTCTGAGCCTACTGAAGACCATCAGGGTAGTTCTGAGCCTACCGTGGACCAGCAGGACAAAGCAGAGGGTGGTTCTGAGCCTACTGAAGACCAGCAGGACAAAGCTGAGGGTGGTTCTGAGCCTACTGAAGACCATCAGGGCAAAGCTGAGGGTGGTTCTGAGCCTACCGTGGACCAGCAGGACAATGCTGAGGGTGGTTCTGAGCCTACCGAGGACCAGCAGGACAAAGCTGAGGGTGGTTCTGAGCCTACTGAAGACCAGCAGGACAAAGCTGAGGGTGGTTCTGAGCCTACTGAAGACCAGCAGGACAAAGCTGAGGGTGGTTCTGAGCCTACTGAAGACCATCAGGGCAAAGCTGAGGGTGGTTCTGAGCCTACCGAGGACCAGCAGGACAAAGCTGAGGGTGGTTCTGAGCCTACTGAAGACCAGCAGGACAAAGCTGAGGGTGGTTCTGAGCCTACTGAAGACCAGCAGGACAAAGCTGAGGGTGGTTCTGAGCCTACTGAAGACCAGCAGGACAAAGCTGAGGGTGGTTCTGAGCCTACTGAAGACCATCAGGGCAAAGCTGAGAGTGGTTCTGAGCCTACCGAGGACCAGCAGGACAAAGCTGAGGGTGGTTCTGAGCCTACCGAGGACCAGCAGGACAAAGCAGAGGGTGGTTCTGAGCCTACCGAGGACCAGCAGCACAACGCTGAGGGTGGTTTTTATCCTACCGAGGACCAGCAACGTGGAGATGAGAATGGTGCTCAAGGTGGTGTTGAAGAAGGTGAGAATGATCTTCAAGCTGATTGGGGCTTCCAGGAAGAAGCTTTTAATGGTTTTCTACATTTTGAGGACCAGCCGGAAGGTGATGACGATGAAATTGAGCAGTTCTTGGTCTTCCAGGGAAACACTGGGTTCTGGTGTGAACATGCTGGTGGCTAGCACAGAGCTAACGGTCAGCCACCAAATGATACGGATGGTATAGAATGATAGCACTGAGTGCTAGCAAGTACCGAGTGCCAGCAAGCATTGGTGAAACAACTCTAAAACAATTTCCATGTGAAATGATGTAGGTAAATGGAATTAACTTGAATTATAAGTGAATAAAAGACAGTATAAGCATCAGGGGCGGATCTAGCCTTGATTTATGGGGGGGGCGGTTTCATGGAAGGCGATTGCCAATTATTATAGGGGGGGGGGGGGGGCTTAAGTGCATGCTATATATATACAATTTTGGGGGAGTAATGTACAATTGTACATTATGTTTAATTTAATCAATCACATTTTCAAAACATACTTTACTTCAGTCAATACTGACATGTTGTCACATTTTGGTTGAAGCAATAACATAGTTGTCACTAATGTTGACGTATAAACGAACAACACACGCAATTTTTTTTTTTATTTTGAGATAATTATGGAAGTTTCAGGGGTGTCATTCGGAAATAACGTAATTTCACACTAAGTATCGATTTGTAAGTGAACCTGAGAATATTCATTTAATTTGATTCCTTTTAATTAATCTCATTTACATCTACTTTAAGGGTATTTAAACAAACCTGCGTGAAACACCACAGATTTTGAGATAATTACAGAAGTTCAACGGGCTGTCAGTGGAAAATGACCTAATGTCACACACAGTAGCGATTTGTAAGAGAACCTTAGTATATTTATTTAATTTGATTCCTGCCAATTAATCTCAATTAGATCTTGTTAAATCGCATATAAACATATCTGCGTGGCATATTACAGATTTCGAGATAATAACGTATGTTTAACGGGCTATCATTCGAAGATTACTTAATTTCACACACAGTAGCGATTTGTAAGAGAACCTGAGTATGGCATGCGCATACGTCGGCAGGGGTGGATACAGGCTCGATTAGTTACACAAAGCATGGCAACTAAAGTTTGGTAACGACTCCAAAATAATAATTATTCAAAATTTCCATTTTTGTTGGTCATGGGGGGGGCGGTCACCCCCCCCTGTATCCATCCCTGATAAGCATAGACAAAATTGAACATTTGAGTAGCAATACTGTACATAAGAAACAAGGACATGATGTATCGTCAATTGAGGTTGGCATGATTTCAAACAATGCTATTGTGTTCAGAAAGTCCACACTACATTCGTGTGCATGCATCTAGGCCGATTGAGGATGACAAATTCTCTTTCCTGACTAGCACAAGAACTCACAAGACATAGTATCTATGCCATGGTGTGGACAAATTGGGTACCTTTCTCATATGCCGAGAGCGATCTTTATATTAAAAACTATGAAAACTGAAGTTAAGAAATTGATTCACAACCACTTATGGAAACATATAGAAGACTACGCAGCACATAGTTACAGACTCACCACAACTACCCTTATTTTTAGTCAGCACAAGTATAATAATGTATTACTGTTTCACTATTGGCCACGATATATTTAAGATATCCATCAGTCGTTTCTACAGATTCCAAGTTCTGTAATTTTATTCTTGTCATTACTTATCAGATGTATGTACAAACCTGTATTTTTATTTTTATTCTTTTAACTTGAGATGGTCAGCACTGTTAATAAATGTTTTTGTAAAGAGTCAAACGACCGCAATTGAAATAAATAAATAAATAAATAAACAAGAGGCAAACAGAAACAAGAGAGTACGATTTGGTTTAGTTCCATCTTCTGCTACATATGCATTGCGTGAATGTCAAGTTGTTCCCGCGTTTCAAAATGCCTTATTGTCTTTGTTATTATTTATTCTTTGGCCTTTATTTAAGTCTTTATAAGCATTTACAGCAGTAAAGAGTTAACATAATATGGCAACATAAATAACTAAACCTGCAATATAGCTTGGTTGTGAGGAGTATGATTGTGAGGCAATACTGATGAATTACTCTAGTGCCCTTTACCCACACTTTTGAGTACCGAGATGTCCCATTTTGAAACAATTACTGCCACGAGTAAAAATATAAGAAAGAAAACAATTTGAAAATAAAAAGAAACAATAATTTAACTATTATTAGCCTGTATATCCCACCAGTTGTTGGAAGCAAGAGACCATACCAATAAGCATTTCTCGATTTCTATAAACTCATTTTTAGCTTAGTGTTTTTTTGTTTAAAAAATGGCAAATTAATGTGGTAGACTACCTCTGTTTATTTTTAATTTGTGTGGGTGAATGTGCGAGTGTGAAAAAGTGACCGACACTACAGACAGACAGACACAGACATACAGACTAACTAACTAACTAACTGTTTTACAGACTGACTGACTGACTCCACTGGCTTACTCGACTGTTTGACAGACTGTTTGACTGACTGACTCAACTGTTTGACTGACTGCTCGACTGTTTGACTGACTGCTCGACTGTTTGACTGACTGCTCGACTGTTTGACTGACTGACTCAACTGTTTGACTGACTGACTCAACTGTTTGACTGACTGCTCGACTGTTTGACTGACTGCTCGACTGTTTGACTTACTGACTCAACTGTTTGACTTACTGACTCAACTGTTTGACTGACTGCTCGACTGTTTGACTGACTGCTCGACTGTTTGACTGACTGCTCGACTGTTTGACTGACTGCTCGACTGTTTGACTGACTGGTCGACTGTTTGACTGACTGACTCAACTGTTTGACTGACTGCTCGACTGTTTGACTGACTGTTTGACTGACTGACTCAACTGTTTGACTGACTGCTCGACTGTTTGACTAACTGACACTGACTGACTGGTTGTGCATCCCTATAAAGAAGAAATGTTAATTTTTTTAATACTCTATGTAACCTAATAAAGTTATGAATTATTGTGTCAGTAAAGGGACATTTATTCTTCACTTACCGCTCGGATTTCTGTCCGGCCATAATGTGGGTTGAATGTGCATCCTCCAATCTTGCATAATGTATGGAGAGAGTTCACCATTGTTGCTTCAATGAACATCACTGTGCTAAACAGATGTAAAACAGAGGTAATACTATATAAAGCAAGCAAGCAATCAAGCAAGCAAAGTATTAATAAGTAGGGTAGCACAAATACCATTCCTTTTTGTCCACAGCATGCACATTCCGTCCATATAAGGCACATTCCATCAATATCGGGCACATGCCACCGTAGCAGGTAGATCCCATCCACCACAGACACATTATGTCTATTAGACTATTGCAGTCAAAAATACTAGACCAAACTAGTATTTTCAACCGTTACTACATGTATGTACTGTTACAGATTGTGATATTTTCTCATGCTTATATTGTAATAAATTTATAATAAAGTGATAAATTCCCAAGCCTACAATTTTTTATTATGAAGAAAATTATTCTCAGATTCACCTGTACATTCAATCCTCTTCTCAGATTCAACTAGTATATTGTATTGAAACAATACCAGTTGATATTTTTCCAGTCTAATAATAATCACATCACAGTGTTGATTATTAATGGGAAATGCTCCTTAAATTTTGATTTGTATTGTTTTATCGTGAGTACCATAAAAAACTGTCCTGCCAACACGAGGATCTCCGACGACGAGATCTGACTGCATACACAGAAGGAAGTGAGCCGAACCATGTCAGTCTAGAGCTGCAGTAATCTCGGATATCCTGCCAAGGCATCGGGATGACAGAACATAAAACGGGCACTGTGGGTTTTGTTTTGCTTGATAAATTGAGAGAATCTTGCATTTGGTGGTTACATTTATAGGAAAGCGTATTTCTATGTCGGAACCATCTTCTAGTCAATCCGTTGGTAGCGAATACCTCTTCAGTTATAATACTGGTTTGCCACAAAAGCAACCGAACACATAATCGTCCGTTAAAAGTGCATCTATCATGATGCCGACGATTTAAAAAACTACCTCCGAATGGAAGAAGACTCAGATATTTACTTACAGTCATCATGCACTCTTACATCATTCATAAGGATGAATAGAATATTGATTACAAGAATAATAGAATATAATACTGGTGGCAACTGGCAACAGGTTCCAGTGACTAAATCTCTCAACTGTGCGTGGGGTGGTGGGTCAATGCATGCCGAGGTAAAGGGGGCCACACTTATTATACGAGACACTAGCCCCTCATTCGGCTGCTTTATGTACCTATATGTATACCATCCAACAAGTTTCATATTTTATGTACATATTACTTTTGGCCTATTACCCAATCACACGGGGACGATTTATGTAGGTAGGGTAAAGTATGTAATATGTATATGCTAAGACGGTAAAGCATCTGCTGTAATACCCGCTTAACACTAAGAAAGTTAAAAAAGAAATAATTCCCTATATGTATACTACCGGTACTGTAACATTAGGGTAGCTGTAGATTGAGGTGGCGGTGACTTGGGGTAGGTTACGTTAGTCTGGCCTCGAGAATGTTCCAGAGGAGAGCGACATTCATGACAAGTAGTACTAGCCTAGTAGGTACGTAGACGTCGCTGAACTATGTAGACGGAGACAATAAAGTTAACTTGTGTCAATCATACGAGAGTGTTATTTAACATCACATGGTGGCAGCGGTGGGATCAATTCAACGTGTCTACTTATCAAGCAAAACCACCAGGCCCCTTTGATTTTACTAAACCTGAAGAATGGCCAGCGTGGAAGAATAGATTTCTACTATTCCGCGAGATAACATCCCTTTCCGAGTTGACGGGAAAGCAGCAGGTTAGCGCCTTAATATATGAAATGGGGGATAAAGCCTACGAGGTTATTCAAAGTTTTAAGCTCTCTGCTGCAGACAGGGCAAATTTTGACAAGGTGGTTCAGTCCTTTGACAGCTATCTGGTGCCCAAACGGAATGTTATCTTTGAAAGGGCCAAGTTTAACCAACGATCTCAGGGAGACATGGAACTGGTATCAGACTTCATTCAAGATCTATATAAACTCTCTGAACATTGCGAGTACAGTTCACTAAGAGATGACTTGATTCGGGATAGAATTGTGGCAGACCTATGGGACGTGAAATTGTCAGAACAACTGCAGCTTGACTCCCAGCTTACCCTGGAGACTGCAGTGACCAAGGTAAAACAATCGGAATGTGTGAAGAAACAAAAAGAAGTACTGCGACAATCCAGCACTATGGGAGCAGACATTGATAAGATCGAAGGTAGGCCTAGGTCTAAAGCCAGTTCGGGGAAGCATTCATACCCCGACAATATGGGTAAGAAATGCTTGAGGTGTGGATACCCTTTCCATCCCATTGGAGAGTACCCCGCTCGCAATGCTGAGTGTCATAGATGTCGCAGAAAGGGACACTTTCAAGCGTGTTGTAAGACGAAGAAGATTAATCAAATACAGGAGGAGGAAACTGAGGACACAGGCCAAAGCTCTGACCAAGAGTTTCTAGGGGTGATAGAAGTAGACCATGTTTCATCAGGAAGCAACGAGCCCTGGAGAGTTAACATAAACATGACAAGCTTATTGCGTTTAAAATGGACATGGGTGCAGATGTAACCGTAGTACCAGAAACCTTAGGGCTCGGGAAACCGATAAAGATGTCTGATCGGAAGCTTTTCGGTCCAGGCAATACAGCACTGAAAGTGAAAGATATGTTCTTAGCGAAATTTTCTTATAACCTAAAGCAAACAGAACAAAAAGTATGTGTTATACAAGATTTAAAAGAGCCATTGTTGGGGCGTCCAGCGGTCGAGGCATTGAACCTGCTTAGTAGGGTACACAGCGTTGCAGATGATAGTTCTGATATAAAATCACAATTAAAACTCAAGTATCCTAAAGTGTTTGGTACACTTGGAAAAATGGATAAGCCTTATAAAATTACTTTGGCTGATGATGCAAAGCCGTTTGCAATACATGCACCCCGGAGAATAGCGTTACCTAGGCGGCAAATGGATAAGCCTTATAAAATTACTTTGGCTGATGATGCGAAGCCGTTTGCAATACATGCACCCCGGAGAATAGCGTTACCTAGGCGGCAAATGGATAAGCCTTATAAAATTACTTTGGCTGATGATGCGAAGCCGTTTGCAATACATACATGGAGAATAGCGTTACCTAGGCGGCAAAAGGTTAAAGAGGAGCTTAATCGCATGCTAAACCTGGGTATCATCACTGAGGTCACTGAACCCACTGAGTGGTGTGCGGGCCTTGTAGTGGTCGACAAGCCAAATGGTGGAATCAGGTTGTGTGTAGACCCCACTCATCTCAACGTGAGCGTGAAAAGAGAATGTTTAATATTGCCGTCAGTGGATGAAACTTTAGCCCTCATTGGTGATTCAAGGGTATTCTCCAAAATGGATTGCAATACTGGCTATTGGCAGGTTTTATTGGATCCAGAAACCTCCAAGCTCACAACCTTCCTTACACCATATTGTAGGTTCAAGTTCAATAGGCTTCCATTTGGGATTTCGAGCACTTTGGAATTCTTTCAGCGAGAAATGTCGAGAATCCTAGAGGGTCTAGAGGGCGTGGTGTGCCACATCGATGACATAGTGGTACATGGGAAGGACAAGCAAGAACATGATGACCGACTTCACAAGGTAATGAGTAGACTAGAACTACATGGAGTAACGCTAAGACGTGATAAGTGCCAGTTCGGAGTTGAAAGTATTAAACTGTTGGGTCACATACTAACGAAGGATGGAGTCTAATCGGATCCAAGTAAGGTCCAGGCTATTTTGAAATTATAGCCCCCTAACAATGTCAGTGACTTGAGAACATTTTTTGGCATGATTGATTTCATAGCCAAATTTCTTCCAAATCTCTCTCACACTACAAAGCCATTACGGGACTTACTAAAGGCTGACCGTGAGTATATCTGGGATATGCCACAAAGAGAAGCTTTTAATCAAATAAAAAACATGATTACACAGACTCCAGCTCTTGTACGCTATGATTTGCAAAAGGTCCATAGAATATCTGCTGACGCTTCATCATATGCCATGGGAGCTTGCCTAGAGCAACAGGAAATAGATGTTTGGCATCCAGTGGCGTATGCATCGAAAGCTATGACAGCATATGAACAACAACTTCCACAAATCGAAAAGGAGGCCAGCAGTATCACCTGGGCATGTGACCGATTCGCCGAGTACGTACTGGAAAAGAAGTTTATAATTCGTACGGATCACAAGCCACTCTTGTCCTGCCTGAAAACGAAGGGAATTGAAGAGCCGACTCCTCGTCTTCAACGTCTCCGTATGCGATATGACTACTGGATCGAGCATGTGGCGGGTAAGGTGTTTTACACTCCTGACGCACTCTCGAGGGCTCCGATAAACGATGCTTCCGAGGAAATCGCCTTTGCTATGGAGATTGAGGAATATGCCACAGGAATAATCAAGGACTGGCCGGTAACAGATCAGCGACTAGAGGAAATAAGAAGGTCCAAAATAAATGATCCAGCATACAAGACTTTGATTTCATATGTTATGACTGGTTGGCCAAAATATGCTTATCAAGTTAGCGTACATTGTGCACAATATTGGAATGCAAAGGATGATCTCACCCTACAAAATGAGTTAATCCTAAACGATCCAGGAATATGGATTCCAGTCTCGTTACGAAGCGACATTTTACATCGTATTCACGAAGGACACTTGGGCATTGTCAAGTGTCGAGACAGGGCTAGGCAAACGGTGTGGTGGCCAGGAATTTTGCAACATATCGCTGACATGGTTTCTAACTGCCCCACCTGCTGTAAAGAAAAGCCAGCAAGGCGAGAACTCTTGTTGCCCACCGAGCTACCCCGACATCCATGGAAGATCTTGGGGACGGATTTAGCAGAACGAGGTAAAATGAAGTATTTAATTATAATGGACTATTATTCTCGTTACCCCGAAGTATTCTCACTAACTTCAACAACGAGTGGAGATATCATACAGCGGTGTAAGTCAGCGTTTGCCCGACATGGCATTCCCAAGGAGGTACGCTCTGATCACGGCCCACAATATGCATGCCAGGAATTCAAACAATTTGTGAATTTATATGGGTTTAAAACTGTCACTAGCAGCCATCGATATCCCTCCAGTAATGGGTTGATTGAGGCTGGGGTGAAGACTATAAAGAATATCATAAGTCGTTCACCGGACCCTTATTTAGGTTTACTATCTTACCGTTCTACTACATTGGCAGACTTGGGATAAAGGCCATCCCAACTTTTGATGGGAAGAAACTTATGAACTACTCTCCAACTACCAATAAAACCCTCAAGCCTTTATTCATTGATCACAAGCAGTTTTCTAAAAGGAATGACGAATACAAAAAGAAACAAAAATATTATTTTGATCAACGTCATGGAACTCGAGAACGGACGCCACTACCACCAGGCCAACCGGTTTGGATAACCGATCTTAAAAGGCCAGCATAGTGAAGGAACCGGCCTCGACCCCGAGGTCGGTAAGGGTGACCACATCACAGGGAGAAGTCTGAAGAAACATGCATCATCTCATCAAAATGCCCGCTACTTCCAAGGATGACACCGACGACGAACGTGCTACATCTCCGACCTTGGGCCAGAGGAACATCATAATACAGTAGTTCCTGTAACGGATGCTGGCTCCGAACCCTGATCAGAAGTTGTCGCCCAAGAGGAACATCCTGGGAGCCGTTCTACGCGATCTGGAAGGACAGTCCATGCTCCAAAAAAACTTAACTTGTAATAATAAAAAAAAAATGTCAGAAGAGAGGATGTAACATTAGGGTAGCTGTAGAGTGTAGATTGAGGTGGCGGTGACTTGGGGTAGGTTAGGTTAGTCTGGCCTCGAGAATGTTCCAGAGGAGAGCGACATTCATGACAAGTAGTACTAGCCTAGTAGGTACGTAGACGTCGCTGAACTATGTAGACGGAGACAATGAAGTTAACTTGTGTCAATCAAACGAGTGTTATTTAATATCACAACAACAACATAATATGTACCGGTATATAAATTAAGGGCAAAGCAGAAACCTTTGTCAACTCAGTCGGTATAAACGTTTCTGGTTGTGTGAATATACCAATGATGACTGTTGACAACATTCAGTATGTCTGCTATGTGTTTGGTTATTCTATTGCCTATTGTAACTTTTAAACACTTGGTCCTAGGTGGGGAGGACATTAAAATATCCTTGGAATGTAATAATGACTTTGCTAAATGCGCTCCAACTTCAACGCACGCTTATTTCAAGTTTGGAACTTACAAAGTGCGCGTTCTTTATAGTTTGAAATATCTGGCCAAGCCAGGCGGCCTAGGCCATAGGCAAACCGCTTTCCTTAGTAAAATCGGAGACTTCATTTTAGGTGCAAGAGATAATCCTCAAAGGAGACTAATTTTACCAAAGAACTTGTCTGTGTAGCACTTACACGCGCGTTAGATCTTCACTTCTCTAATGAATCGTAAACTTCAATAGAGAACCCTGGACCTTGCCACGTTGCCATATCAAATACCCACGACATGCGAGCGACCGCTACTGCAGTGAGTGTTGAATCATGGCAACACTGCAGCGCACAGCATCAATAGAGAACCCTAGACCTTGCCACGTTGCCATCAAATACCCGCGAAATGCGAGCGACCGCTACTGCAGTGAGTGTTGATCATGGCAACGCCGCAGCGCACAGGTTTTTAAAATTGGGGTGGCTATCTGACGGACCTCACTTATTCCGCATCAATGGAGCGCGGCAAACTTCGGCTTGCATATAAAATGAAGTCTTCGATTTTAGTTTTCATGGCCTGTAGGAATCGCAATGTTACATGGTATGCTAATGGGCTATAGGGACTGCGAACTGTTAAAAAGAGGTGTGGATAAAAGAAAGTTATCTTTACTAACCTTGATTTATATGTCAAAAAGTGTACTTATTTCTATTATATTTATAAAAAATCACTCTTGTGATGAAGGGAATTTCTTGCCAGTTCTTCAATATTGTTCCAACTACCTGTTTTATCAGCAAATGCCTTGGTCACACAATATTCTTCCTGACAAATTGCTTTACATGTGTTACACTTCAACATACATCAAACAACAGTCCTGGACCACTGACATTTTCTAAAGACAAATTGCTTCAGTATATTTAAGTAAAACAAAAACTGATGTTTGTTACTGCAAAGAAGTCTGGGACAAAGGCTACAGACTAACTAAACATGCTTGGATCCTACCTTCCAGTTTGCTTCATTAGCACAATTGATAAAACAATAAACATCAAAAACCTACCTGTAAGTATTCATTCACTTCTACTTGGGATTTTCCACACCTTGATTCAGACAAAGTTGGGCTTACATTTTCAAACAAAGTTGAGCTTACATTTTCTACATTGCATGCAGCCAAAAAATTACAAATATAAAATACCTATGAAAAGATCTAAAAACTAACTGGCTTTCAATGCTACATTTCATATTACTTACTGGAAGAAAACAATGACACCTGAACCGCCACAAACCTATGTTTATTGGTTCAGGTATTTCCGCAGGTACAAGAAAAAAATCCAAATGTGTAATGTACAAAAAGAGGAAAATAAATAAATAAAATAAATAATAAAATAAAATCTTCAGATGTTACATCGCAAGCACCAAAACTTTAAAGTGGTAAACGAAAGTCGTGAGAAACATACGGAAATAACTTTGATCTGGAATGATTAATTAAGTATGTAGAGCCTAAAGGCTGGTTTGAAGTTTGTTGGGGAAAGAGTGATAAGGACCGACAGCTTACCTGTAGAAGTTCGGGTAGTTGTCTGAAGATTGAAGAGACACGAAAATATGTATACACAAAACGACGAGACATTTCGGCTTAGGCAGCCTTGTTCACTCGTCGGAGTGGAGAAACTCAACGTTTCGTCATCTTGCATATAAATATTTTCGTGTCTCTTCAACCTTCAGGTCGACAACTACCCAAACTTCTACAAGTAAGCTGTCGGTCCCTATCACTCTTTCCCCAACAAACTTTGATCTGGAATGGTGAGATAGAATTCAACAGCTTATCTATGCATTGTGGTGGAAGCTGATCAGTTGAGAGATCTCAATAATAATAAAATGAGTTTCAATGTGACGTGGTAAGTTACTTGGAAGGAAAAACTGTCAATTTCAATAGATTATTTGTAGAGGCAAAGATGACCACAACGAAACCAAATTAATTAAGGGAGGATAGGAAACAAAAACTTATCTATTTACTAGCAATGCAACACCCGTAAATACCCACTACTGTAATTCATGCACAACCCAATTCCATTTCTCAAGAATGCAAAGTAGTGTTAAACCACACCCATAGGTAGACAGGGTTACATAATAAAAAAGGGTGGTATTAAAAGTGGAATTCATGTCCAAAAATATAAATTTCACATTTTAACCCCATTTAGCCCTGAAGTAACACCACTACTTGACATATTAAAAAAAAGGAACCTTAAGAGTTATGGTTGCCATTTGATATGAATTTAACATCAATAACAGTGCTTGTTAAATCAATTGATGATCGAATAATAATTATAATATTGATATTTTGTATGTCGATTAATAATCAAGTTAAAATTATCATTATGTATTTACTGGCTTTAAATCAACTACAAATAAAATCCAAACATTAGCATTTTGACATATTTGATGTAACTACATAGCTCATGAGTCATGACTTCATTGATTAAGTATAGTAAAAATTATTTTAGCTCAAGCTCGGTTAATTCAAATTCATCAACAAATCAATCCAACAGAAAGCTTGGGTATTTATTTACTAGCGATGACATTGGGTACTCGGTTCCTAGTCGACTCCATTTTCAAGAAGTGAATTCCTTGGAAAATGGGTTACTGTGTCAGAAATGGATGGTCTGCTTAGTGGAACGTAGTGTTGTCCTTAACTCCCCCTACTCCCATCTGTATTGCTGATCGACAAGTCACTTCCTACTCGATTCCTACAGCTCAGCTTCAAGATAGTCATCACTAGTATTTAAAATATGGTCAACTTCTTTAAATTCAAATTTTGTATGTCATAGGTAACAATGGGATGTTTAGGTTACCTCCAGTTTCAATTGAAGTAGTTCAACTATAATATCAAACTTAAAAAAATTGGGCTTTTACTTTTTACCTCGATTTCCTGCACAAAATTGTATATTGTACATAAAATAAGCTTGTAATTCCTAAATTGAATTTTTTGTATTGTTGTATTGTATTAGCATTTTCACCATTCTACCATTATAGAATACCATAAAGAAGTGTCTTGTTGTACCACAGCAAATTTCTATTGGAATCAAAGAAAAGTAACAGAAGGAAGGTTTCAGAAAGAAAACAAACATAAGTTACAACAACAGTGATACTTTAATATCGAGTAACATTACAACCCTACCCGTCCAAACAAACAATATCCTCCAAGCTACAGAGTTCTGTGAGGTAAACTTAGTGGATTTACTTTACCTGACTATTTAAATGCGTAGACAAATGTCTCGGAACATAAACAAGCTAAGCAAAAATATGTAATTAATCCAAATCCCGTGGCACCAATAATATCAAACAAACAGTATGTTTATTAGCATGGCTATAGAGGATGTCTCAGAATTCTTTATACATTACTTTTACAAAGATAAAGTGCAGTACATGCATTGCCCAGGCTGGGCAGAGTATTCTCATGCTATTACACCTCTATATATCACAATAACAATCTAGGACAAAAGCTATAGTTCTATATTTACCTAAATAAAATAACGAACAAGCTACTGTATCAGAAAATATCATTGCATGAAGTTGAGCAAGTGACACGAGTGTGGACATCAGAATTTGACAATCTACTGCAATAACAGTAGCCTATAAACTGTTATAAAATAAACTGTTTGTAAGTCTACTTAAAAGTATGAAATAAATGCAAAAAAACATGTGGGCCTATAGCAAATTTAAATTAAGTATCAATTGGTAATCAGTTAACGCAAGGTATGTACCATATTAGGCGGAGGCTGTGCTATCCATGGAGGAAAGAACAAGGCGTGGTTTGGCGACCGTCGTAAATCCTTTTAAACATCAAAACCAATGAACCACAGAGATGGAACCATCCTCAAGCAATATCATCCCAATTAGTACCATAGCATAATGTGATATGCAATGGGCTAACATCAATTTAATTCGAACCAGCTTGAATTTAATCATATTACGGGAAATCTAGGGCTTGGTTTTTTAATTCGTCTAAATTTCAACTCGGTTTCGAACAGAATTGAACTTGACAGAAGTTTGGGATTTACCATATTTTTGTTTTTTCCTACAAAGTATTGTGCAAAGAATTGTTTGTGACCCGATATCAACGACAGTTCACGAGCATGCTTTGCCAATGAGAACTCGGTTCACATCACGGGTTAACCGGGCATGCAAAGTCGGGGAAAGAGCTCTTTGCGAAATATTCTCCATTTCAAATATCGTGTTTGAAAATGTACATCCTATATCAATTAAAATTTATTGCATACAGAAGGCAGGGGTCACAGTTCCGTGGAGCTTGCACTTCATTAACTACCTCTCCCAATCAACAACCCTGAGACATCGTTTACATAAAAATATTATATCCCTTCTAAAGCATGACTTGGTTCCTTATAGTAGTGCCTACCAACCTTAAGGTTGAAATCTAAAATTTTAAGTGAACGGCGAGCGTCCCAAATGTTAGCCTTTTTATATTCTCCTGCGCAAGTAAAGAAACGGACTAAATTTTGCAGTTCAACGTCGAGGTTGGAGGCCCGGCATGTCAATTCTCACAGACGGAAAGAGCCTCAGCTCGTTCTTCTAGCAACTCTTTGCCAGTCACATCCAGCTGGGCACGCGCAAAATCATCAATTGGCAAGTCCTGAAACAAACGACACGACCATTGCTGCACTGCTGTACGTTGGAACAGCTTCAAAGGGGTCACTTTTGAACTGATCAAAACTCTACTTCTTTTCACATGCCCACATTTTTGGCTTACTGGGCCATCATGCATTTTCTGGTTAATCAGTAGTGAATTCCAACTAGTTCATACAGAAAGAATGAAAACGATGAGATGCCTCTTAGCTTAATGTACACCAGCATTTTACGCTAATGCTAAATGGATGCAGACTAATTGACTACCGGTACCGTCATTGCTAGGGATGGGATAGCGTACACGCTTTGTGCTTACATGCATTAAAGCGTGTACAGTAGAGCGTCGCTTATACGATTCGCTATTATACGATTTTGACACTTATACGAGTTTCCCATTAAGTCCCAACCATTCCTCCATAAGAGTAATGTTAATTTATTTCTGTTATACGACTCTCCGTTATACGACTTTGTCGGTTATACGAGCATTTATTTGTCCTGCCCTATGTTATTAAGATCGGTAATACGACCTTTCGTAGAAATGTCAGGCATGAATAGAGCTCTCAGCCGTGTTTTTCCCAAATTCCAATGCATCGGCCTGCGGCGGGTTTACCCCCTCCAACCCCACCTCTTCGCTCGCCAGCTCGCCGACGAGAGTCGGGCAAGGTTATTGGCCGCCGCAAGACAAGCCCCCTCTCAGCTGGCCAATCACGATCTAGGTTACGGAGCGAGGGACAAACTGAACTGTCAACAGGCGGCTCGCTTCCACTCATGCGTCCGCGACTAGCGCTTTCTCTCTCTCTCTCGCTTAGCCGGCAGCATATTCTGTTCTCACCACCCGCCACACAGATGTGTAATGCAGGTTGCAGCCACACAGGGGCCATGCGTTACCGACCATTACTCGCGCGCTGTTTTTTTTTTAATGTTGCATTTCGAATTTTTGTAATTCGAAGTTGGTATTTTGACGTCCCCTGAATTTCGTATACGAGGGACTACTATGTCATATTCACATCAATATGGGACTTAAACACTCCTCAATTCAATTTTTTTTTTTTTTTTTGCAACGTGTTTCTGTTATACGACTTTCCATTTATACGATTTTTTTCAAGAGTCCCCTGAAAGTCGTATAATCGACGCTTTACTGTACACGTTTACTGTTTCTCTCGAAACAATAAACGCGCCGCGTGTAATACTATACTGTGTGCGACCGGCCACGGAGGGCTTGGCGCCGACGAGTGGTTTCATGCGATGTAGGAACCGTCCTCACTCCTCAGTTGTCACTTAACCCCCCCCCCCCCCCCCCCTCACTCCAAGCGGCCAGCCCTTGGATGGCCAAGCGACACTGTGGCTCTACTTTTGCCAAGGTCACGCATGGCCTATCTCTCGTTCCGGCTAAATCAACATCGCAGTCGAAATGTATATAGCCTCAAATTAATAAATAATTTCGGCCTAGGCGTCACATATAATCCGAGGCCACTGCCAGGAACATGGACGTGCATCAGCAAACGCCCGAAAAACATATCCAAGGCGTATTTTTTACGGACGGAATATTTACGTGTTAAAGAAATATTTCGGCCTAAACCTGGCAAGTGATCCGAGGTCAGAACCATAAAACATGCTGGATTACGTCTTGAAACCGTTTTCAGGAACAACACTTTAAAACATAATTTTTCGGCCTAGACAGAACATGATTTTTTTTCGAAAGCGGGACCCCATGGACGTGTACAGGGCTTTGCAAGCAGCAGTGTACATGTTTAGTGAAGTACACGCTTTTGCCCATCCCTAGTCATTGCTAATTGGATGCTTGCTGGAGCAATACAACTAATAACCCTACTTTTGTGGTGATAAAAAATGGGAATTTTGATTTAAAATTTTTTGAAGGTGGTGAACAACCAGTTAAATTCAATAAAACAATATGTTTATTTTTGAATACCTATAACATAGTACAGTAGAACCTCTTTAACACGTTTTCCAGGGGGAGGGGTTGGAAAAACGGGTTAAGGTAAAAAACGGGTTACAGAAACAAAAGTTCAAAAAACCAAATGTATTAGTATCCTACTGATACAATACACTATGGATACCATCATGTACAAACAAATCTTGATTTAAAGCCCTAAAACAGCTTTTACTATGTAGTGTTATTCAGTACGAATGCATCAAGTGACAGGCAGGAGACAAGGAACTTACGACAAAAAAAGGTCTTTCCCTTCCCTCCCCTTGACCGCCAGAGTACCCCGCGCGCCTAGCCTACCTAAGGGCTCGTGACAATCCACAGATGGTAGATTTGGCTTCCGGCCAGAAATCCGCCTCGCTGACTGCAGAATAGCCGAGATGCGGCACAGTGACATGTAATAGAAATAAAAATTCACTCACTAATGATTCAAAGAAGATAACCATGTGATGTATAGTCTGTACATGGAAACAGTTTTGATATGTAAACCCAAGCTTTGGCAGCCCAAGTATCAACCTACAATGATAATTGTATTGTTAGTTCTAGCGCTTTTTACGACGTACCAGCATCCCCCCCCCCCCCACACGCGAACAATGAGTAGCGAGATCGACCGGCCGGCCGGCGGCAGCCTTGGCGGCTAGCCCACCTCGGCCGACCGGTGTCGATCGCCCGTCGGTGACTTTCTACGCAACATAACTTCGTACATGCGTGCGACCGCTCGCCCTCGTATTATTCCTATTCACTTATTAAAGCTGATTTACAAAGGTGGACAATAAATAGAACTACATGCAAAAAATTTATAATAATTAAATCATATATTGGCTGCCCGGTTTTGGTTTTAAACCATTGCACCAAAACGGTCCATAAGTCTTCGAATAGTCATGGGCGCACACGTGCTTTCTTAGTAGTAGAGACTCCACATTTCGACGCATTCTCTTCAATCTCTTTCCGCTTATACACGATGGTGTTAAACGTTGACGGAGCGAGCCCTAATTATTTTCCGAAAGCAACACGTGTCATACCTACACTATCTTTGACTTCTTTCAAAATTTTTAACTTTTCCGCTAAAGTTAGCGACTGCCGACTGCTGCTTCCTCTTCGTTGCCATCGCGAGACAACACAAAACAACACGTAGCGGTAAATATCACGAGGAGCTGAGAGGCCAACAATACACAGACGCGAACTACCCTGACACCGACAACTCGCGTATCTTTGTGGGCGGGCTACCCCCACTCCGCCCGGCATTCCCGAGCGGTATTGAATGCATACTGCAGGATCGCTCAATGTAAAAAGATACCTTGAACTACAATATTTACGAAATTTGGTTTTTCTTTATTTTTTTGCGCAGCGGCATCGCGCAAAAACGTATTATCGTGAATTATATCACTTTCAGGACGTGTTAACGTGAAAAACGGATTATAGGAAAACGTGTTAAAGAAACTTTTTAGCTTTGAATACCATAAGGAATTGCTGGGACCAGAGATAAAAAACGTGTTATAGTAAAAAACGTGGTAAGGTGAAACGTGTTACAGAGGTTCTACTGTATTGAATGTAATATTATCAAATCAGTAATATAATACTTAATAAGATATTAGGCATATTATTATACTCGTACAATATTAGGAGGCAAAGAAATTATTGTTTCTTTTAAATCGTATAAATTGGAAACATTGTTGAAAATTGTAATACCTGTAGGCCTAAAAAGTATAATGCCTAATTGCTACGATTAATAGCCAATAGCATGAATATCGCATCCAACTGATAATCATGTGAAAATTCGATAAAATAAATAACATAGGCCTATAGGTCTAACCCTATTTACAATTCCAATGAAGTGAAATGTAAACATCTGATCAGAAAATTTGCAGTCATTAACAACTTGTATATTTGTCAACATAAAAGAAGGGCTTAGGGCTGAGCCGTGTAAACGTTTAAACGTACACTTCCGCGCGACAATACACGTGTACACATTTTCGTGCACAGAGAACAGTGCCCTGTGACAAAATGACAGTGGACAGTTGGACACAAAACGATGGTGGGTATAATCAACAATGAATATAATAAATTATATAAAACAAACACGTTTACGTTCCGTTTATTTGTTCGGCCGTAACATTTTGTAAAACAATTTTTTTAGTAAAAAATTATAACTTAATTCTTAGAGGGGTGTTAAGTTTAAACCGCGAAAATTTCGGAAAAATAAACGTAAAGAAAATTAAACGTCTTCTCCCAGCCCTAGAAGGGCTCTCCCTATGGATGCAGCCGGAGTTTCGAGGTAATAGAAGTGAAAATGAGGACACTTACTTGCACAATTTTCCATTGCTTATTCTCAATGGTAACCGGAAATGAGAAAATAATGTCTTTGGGTGTGTTGTAGGAGCCATCCGAGATGACCCCCATGGACACAAACTGTCCCGGCTCTGTTCCCAGCCATATATCGTGCATGTGGTCACCAGCTGCCTTCGCTGCCGACATGGCGGAAGACATCTTGCGAGCAGCTATCACCGCAGCTCCGCGCTTCTGCACCGTCTGAAACAAGAACCCAATCATATATAGAAATAGTATTTAGGAGGTGAAAGATTGGATTGTAATTTGCAATTGACCAAAAATGAGGTGCGGCTTCTTATGTAATAAAATACGCTATTATATGAGGTAATCGATATACAGTGGAACATCGATATGTTTTGTACTTATACCTTTTTCGTATTTATATGTGATTTACGTATGGTCCCGGCCATTTCCCATAACCATCAATGTAAAATAATTTAATTAAATACGTTATTTGGTTATACGTTATTTTTGGTTATACGCAACAGAAATTGTTCTCCCCAGACATCTTAGTAGCGATTATACGCTATTTGGTTTTGTTTATCATCTGAAATCACTTCCTGGAAGCGCAAGCTTTATCTCGCTCGGGGTATGAGCGAGAATGGAATGTTGTTATTGTCGAGCGGTCACCCCGCCTCGCCCCCCTCCCATTCACTACCCTTGCTCACGTCCGGCTCTTGGCAGGTAGCCCAAGCCCCGAGGCATCGTATAGCGCCAGCCCCTAAACCCCTCTCTCTCCCCCACCCACCCAAAACCTACGTTTCACAGAGCGTCTGTCTATGCAGATCGTTCCAAGTTTGTTGGTGTTTTTAAATTGATACCACGTGTTCGTAATGGCTTGTTTTGTCGATTTGTTGTTTTATTATTATTCTCTGATATTATTAGGGGTGTGCGAACACTCATTTTTTTTTTAACCGATTTTCGAACCGAACCTTCATATCAGACCGAACTTCGAACTTTCTTTAAAGTTTCTAAAGTTGTGGTTAAAACTACTGGGGCCGGATTCACAAGAGGTCTTAACTTAGGCCTGGCCTAACTTTAGGACCACTACGCCATTGGCTGATACGGACCTGCACATAGGCTCGACTCGACGTTGCTAAGAAACCCTAGTAAATAACAAACATTTGAGACCAAAATTTAGGCCCAGTCTGAGTTGGTCTTATCTTTCTTCAAAGATGGTGGCATTACGTCTATGACTTCGAAGTGTGAACATAAATAAATATCGTTTACTTACCTTGACATACAAATTTCTCTGTTTTTAGAATGTGTAGGTTTTAGAAAACAAAACACTAAGCTTTAAAACACCGCCTTGCAATATTTTAAGTTCACTGTGATTTCCACGAAAGTAGCTATCAATTGGGCCGTGTAGTAGGCCTACCATAGATTTATAATAGCACATATGGTACAGCAGGACTTAGGACCGGTCCTAAGTTAAGACCTCTTGTGAATCCGGCCGGCCCCTGTAGTGTAAATGGGAGAAGAAATAAGATCATGCAAATAAATTGGTTTTACTTGTTGATGGTGCTGATTCCATTTTCCTAAAATATTTATAACTTCAAATTGACTGAAAAACATTATTTACGAGCCCGGAACACATTAAAGAGTTAAAATCAAGTTTAGGCCTGGCCAGGCTCAAACGGAACACTAACAGGATATAGAGGGGAAATGAGGCCCGAAAAGGCACTGCCTTTGTTCTGTTACTTACAACAGGTTGTGAATGGCAATTTAGAAGGCATTGCCTAGCCCAACAGTTTGAATTTAGGCGGGAAGGCGGCAAATTCAAATAGTTTGTTTTCGAACATGGTTTGAATTTTTCGAACTGAACTCGAACTTTTAAAGTTGGTTCGAGTTCGGTTCGTTTTCCAACGGGTTCGCACACCCCTAGATATTATAGTAATATTTCACGTATTGATCTGATTGTTTCATCAATTTGTTGATTTATAATAATTACCCGTGCCCCCGACCTTGCCGACGTAATAGGCCTGCGGGCCGAGCGCGGGCGCTGTGTGATACATCCCTCGCGGGCGCTGAGCCGACAGCTGCCGCCAGCTCGTGATAGCGGTCTCCCGGTGACGCGCGGCCGTACAGTCGTGTCCAAAAAACACTTACGTAACGGTCGCTGAAACTTGTTTCCGCGTTGATATTTATAACCGAAAAAAGATTAATTGAGGTAAATATTGATCTGGGACTGGGAAAACAAAGCGATTGATGCTGAAATACGGTACGGCAAGCAAAGATATTTGGAATAAAATGATTTATATATCACTTTCGACGGGACTATTCGAAATATAAACAATGATTTTCACGTAGGCTATAGCATGTAAAATAAATATTAAGGCCTAGGCACCATTTCACCCCCCCCCCCCCCCCGCGTTCATACGATCGCTAGAACGCAACGTAAAGGGAATTTTTGTACTGCAGAATGTAGAGACTGCCGAGAGCTGCCATCTCCACTCATTACATACAAAAACAAATGTAATTGTAGTCTAAGTTTTTTGTACTTATGTTTTTTTCAGTTTGGCCCTTGAAAAACGTATAATCAAGGCTGCACTGTATATAAAGTAGGCATGTGCTATTTCAAAAATTGGCAACTGCTGTGTCATAGACCAACATGTATATGACAGGCTTATGGTAAGCATAGAATCAATCAACAGAACTGATCAACAAACCTCTCAAATATAGGGTAGATAAGATCAGTCAACACTAGGGAGGGATGACATCCGTTAGTAAAATCGCTAACTAGGTAACGGAATCCACAACCAGTAGCCTATTAAATCGGTTTAAAAAATAACTATTCACCAAAAATAAGCATTTGTATACGATTGGGTTAGCTATATAGAAAAGTGCCAAAAAACTGCCTGCAATTATATTTGCATACGATTGTATGGCCAAGGGTTAACATTAGGGCTGGGCTATGACATAAAGTTCAAATATCGATATCAGGCAAAAATTTCGATATCGATATCGATATATCGAAAGCAATACTGTATCTGTTTTCAATGTCCCCTCCCACTTCCCAGTTTGCAGTTAAATGAAAAACAAAATATTTTCTAAACCATTGTTTCTTTTATTTATTAATTTAGTACACTGATCTGGTCATAAAACTGTTAATGAAGGGGTATTGTATTGTTATTATTAATATTAATTATTAAAGTAGGCTACTTTGTAGAAAAAGTCTTGCTTCTTTCTTCGTCTTTGTGCGTGTGTAAGCGCCAAGCGAGTGTACTTTGTGCGTGTAACTGGGGCGAGGGGCGAGAGGGGAATGCTTATGCACACGGCCGGACTCCTTCCTCTTTGCGGCCAGCTGACTGGTTTAGGCGGGGGGCGGGGGGCGAGAGGGGAAGGCTTTTGCACACGGCCGGCTCTCTTCCTTAGTGCGGCCGGCTGACTGGTTGAAGCGGGTGAAGTGGGAGTTGGGGGACGGACAAGTGTAGCGACGAGTAGTAAGGGGAGGCAATGAAAGATGGCGAGAACATTTTCAAGTTGGGGTTTTTTTGCACAGGCAATTGAAACATGAAACATTGGAAATCAAAACTTGATTTTAGAAATTTTAATTTAATTTTTTTTTTTTCAATATTACTGTATTTCGATATTCAACCAAATATCGATATCGAAATTTTTGCCTGATATCGATATCGTATCGAAATATCGATTTCCTTGCCCAGCCCTAGTTAACATGCGTTCTGCTGCGTGAGCATACGTGGGCAAAGGATCGGGAAAGGCGGCGACCTTGGGAGATTGGCTAGCTGCTACTGACAAAGCGGGCAACCTTGGGACATTGGCTACCAGCCACCTCAACTAAGTGTTAGTTATTGGGAAAGGAGGAGTGGATGCAAAAAGCACATGGGCTCTCCTTTGTCTATTTTGAAACGGCAATAAGGGCTGGAAGGCGGTTCCTTTGTCAATACCCGACACACTGTTTAGGGACCGAAGGCTCGCCCGTATGTCCGGAGAGACATGGCCGAGGTGCGGTACCCAGTGAAAAAAAAAACATCTGAAACCGAATTTACAAATCGCAATTGGATTTTATCAAAACCAGGTTGAAATCGGTTTTCGGTTAGTCGATGCTATCCCTAGTCGATACGTACGCTAACGAAATCTCCTTTGATCCAACTTTCGTCTTTAACAGCATCATAAACCGGGACAGATGATCCACCCATGTTGACAGATGCATGGCGCGCATCAGGGAACTGTGTAGAAGAATGGTTTCCCCAGATGATGATGTTCTTGATGCTACCAATGGTCACCTGCAGAAAGAAAGGAAAGTGGAAATTAGTGCACAATATACTTAATTCAGAATGTGTTGAAACTGAATGTAGTACCGGTACCTAACATAGGCCAATTCAGTGTTCCCTTTTGTTACAGCCTGGCAAACATTTCTGCTGCCACCCTGAAGGGTACCAAAGGTAGGCTAACTTGCTAATTTTTATTCACTATTAACTGATGAATTACAGAAACGTAAGACGTTATCAGTTACAATTAGGGCTGTGCAAATCAGTGAAAATGCCTCCCCGGGTACCCGTCGATCTTACGGGCGGGTACCGGAAATTAAATAAATTTTTGTATTTTCATTTTTGATTTGATTTGATTGGACGTCTTGTGCGCGTTAATTAAAAACTCGGAATAAACTAAAACAAAAGTGACACTGCCACGGCCCACGCACTGTCCCGCTATCGACAGTTGCAGGCACTGCACAAGCCGGCAGTCAATACGGTAAGGCCAGTGTCCGACTGTCTTGAGTGCTGAGGAACAGGTGTCGCTCTCGTCACCAGACACCACACTCAACACGAGCTCGAGCGCTATTTCTTTACAAATCAGTGTATCACTGCACATGCCAACTGCCGAGTACCGACAAGTGAAATAATAAGTAATAACAGTCACACGAGTATCCGATGGCTCATTTCATTACCCGGGTTTTTATCAACGGGCGGGTACCCGTTCCCAGCCCTAGTTACAATTACAATATCAGTTTTTACATTCATTGTTTAGGTGATACAAACCCTAATTCTACATAAGAATCACGTATTCAATATCTTGAAGCATTACCAAGACATCAATAAAATACCGCTAATTTTGTGTGGCCTATTATTGCGAGCTAACCAATGCTGTTTAACAATAACACATAGGCATAGGCTAGGTAACAAAATAACCATATTGTTCTTTTCATATGCCCACATTTCTTAGTTATTAGACCACAACGCATTTTACAATCTGCAAGGACCTTCTCTTCTCCTCATGAGCAGCAATACAACAAATACAATTATTTCTTTCCTTCTTTCTCTCCTCAATTCCAAGCTGTTATCCTATTTTGCTAGATAAATGTTACTTTTAAGAAAATGAATGGTATACAATGCTATTTTTCTACCATACCTATGCTACTTTTCTAAAAGAAAAAAATAGCAGGATCAATTACTTCTGAGCTAAAGTGTACAGCCAATGGTAGAAACAAGCACAAGTTACAACTGCTACTTTGACATGTAGGCTATGTTTGGATTGTTTGCCCTCATCTGTCATCCACTACAAAGTCATAACAATCAAATACCAGTAGGCCTAGGTACCAAAAGTTCATAGCAAAAGATAATACTTAGTTTCAGGCTACAGACCTTGAGTCGAGCAGCAATCTGTGCCTGGGCACGATTCTGGTCCAGTCGAGTCATGGCAGTGAAGTTCTCTCGTGGTATAGATGGAGCATATTTTGAGCAAACCATTGCATTAGTATTGGCAGGATTACCAACAACAAGAACTTTAACAGTTTTCTTTGCATATTTATCTAATGCTTCCCCCTGAAATAAAAAAGGTGAAATGGTTTTAATTCAAGGTTTGAACTAACAAATACTTCAATAGGACCTTTAAAGTTTAAATTGAGCCATTCGATAAATGTGAGATGAGTGACAATAAATAAATTAATATTTAATAAATTGGCTGACTAGAGGCCATCTCTTGTAAGGAGCCATGAATACTTACCAATCAACCTTCTCGCTTTCGCATGCTCATTACAAAAATTAAAATTGTTCGGAAAACTATCTGTTTGAGAAAGACTAAGCCCCAAGGGCTCCAAAAAATGGTTAAGTCTTAATTTATAAAATAGGAGACTGTTTCCTACTCCACCATACACACGGCTTTTCAAGAACCACAAACACATTAGGCTTACGCCTTACGGTCAATATCCCTTTTCAAAATTATCTAGGACCCTTCCTCCTCCTCCTCCTCCCTCTCCTCCTAGTCCTCTAAATCTTCAATTACAACCATGCACAATAATTAGAAACAGTTTTCAAATGCTATTTCAAGGTTCACTGATGCATACCATATCATTAACTATTAAACTTGATTTTATATTTGTAATTGTAGGCCTACATTGTTGACAATAAAGAGTTAGAGAACGATGACTTAAAACTTCCCAAGGGTCGTAGAACATGTTGAAAATGGTCTATTGTCTCTTATCGTGTTGATAACCTTAGAAGGCTGATGACCATATAGTTAAACACATTAAACCAACCCAACTACATATAACGTTGTGAGGGTTAGATTGGTTTTTTAACACTGTTTGCAGTGTTCACCCTTAACAGGGAAGGATACCTCTACGTCAAAAACCGCACAAAATTTTCATTTTTAAATTATATCACAAGAATGGGCTTTGAAATCGAAAATCTGAATCAACAGCGCACTGTGGTTTAGTAAGCCCTACACATTGAATGCGCTAAGTCGTGGCTTATATCATCGGTATTTTTTTTTATAAATAATTAATTTTATTACCAATTATCAATTTACAATCAAAATACTATGCTTAAGTACGCTGCTGATTTATATTTTTGATTTCTTGTTGCAATCTTGAGATATAATTTAATAATGAATATTTTATGCGGTTTTTGACGTAGAGACTACCCTTTGCCCTTAACAAGAAATGGTTGAAATTTAAGCATAGGTTGTTTTAGTACGCACTAAGCAGCTTACAACTTGGCATCTAGGCTAGGACAAAACCAATTTAATTTTACGTAAAGTACAGACTGACTACGTAGCATTTCAAAATATTTAATCAAAATGGTTTGATATTTTGTTGTAGCCTACTAAAATTTGAAATGGTTTCACCAAAAGGGTTTAATTAAGCATAGGATTCAACATGGCAGTCAAATAATAATAATAATTTACATAGTAATAATAAGAATAATAATAACAATAATTATAATAATAAAGCATTTTGAGTTCTCCAATATGAATCTTTTAGCATTCTACCTCAAAACGTTTTGAACCCATAACAGTACATTTCAAAACATTTTACAGGGCTTGGTATACGTAAACATTGATGATTTGGATGCCATATTGTTTGTTGTTTTAAGCCTGCATTACCAGGCACCAGCAAGAAACTAAGCAAAAGATTAGGGCCTCTAAAATACTTCCGGGAAGTAACTTCCCCAATCCTGCCACAACTGAGCCATGAACAACGAAATGGACAGCAATTTTGCACAAGACTAAAATGTCAGGAAATTGAATAAAGGATTTTGGGTAATTGTACGGTATCGCTGATCGCGTTTTGTACTCATTTTTTTCAGTATTCCTTTGAGATATTGATCATGTGCGCAGTACATAATTGTAATTTCATGATTCATCTGTAAGCTCCAGTGATTTTCAATAAAGCTGTTTGGAGCACACAGGAAGTGTGAAGGCCTAGGCCTAGCTACCTGACATCCCACGAAAGTTGGGACAGGCTAGGGGGTCAATTATATTATGTTGAATTGGCTGGGCCTACGCCTAGGCTTAGCTGCCTGACATCCTGACAACTTGTCCCAACTTTCGTGGGATGTCAGGCAGCTAGGCCTAGGCATAGGCCCAGTCAATTCAACATAATATAATTGACCCCCTACCTAACCTGTCCCAACTTTCGTGGGATGTCAGGTAGCTAGGCCTTCACACTTCCTGTGTGCTCCAAACAGCTGCGCCCTCGCACGTCCGCCATAGGCCTATTGCCATATTTAACGTGATGTGTTGTCAAATCGATGCAACTTTAAAATGATAATTTAATATGAAAGAAGATAGTATTTGGGTAGAAAATCACTGGAGCTTACAGATAAAACATGAAATGACAATTATGTACTGAGCACATGATCAATATCGGCATCACAAAGGAATACAGAAAAAAGTGAGTACGAAACGCGATCAGCGATACCGTACAGTTACCGGGTTTTGATATATAAGCGGTTATAGGTCATGCTCACACAATTTCATGACAAAAGTGAAGTTTGTTGGACCGTTTTAAAGAACACCATCCAATTGAAGTACAGGCTAGGCCTAGATGCTGTTGTACACCTACCGACTTCTGGGAAACTGTTTTGACCAACGCTGTTTATGAATAGCGTTTTTATATGTATACCGACTAAAACTAGTTGACAACGTGAAAGTCAACAGCCAAGGAGAATCAAACACATACATAGGACCTACCTGAACTTTGAATATCTTTACATTAGCAGAGAGCAAATCTTTTCTCTCCATTCCTTGTTTACGAGGCATAGCCCCAACCAGGAATGCTGCTTCCACATCTTTAAATGCAACTGCAGGGTCAGCTGTGGGTACTACTTCTTGCACAAGGGGCAACGCACAGTCTGCTATCTCCATCACTACACCCTGCAAAACATCCATCATTGGAGGAATGTCCAGGAGGTGTAGAATAATGGGTTGATTGGCCCCAAACACATCTCCTTTAGCCAGCTGGTACAGCAGAGAGTATGCAATTTGACCGGCAGCACCAGTTACAACGACACGAATTGCTGTAGCCTAAAAGAACATAAAACCAGGCATTAGTTACACAGAGGCTTACGTCTAGGTTAAGACAATTGTCATTGGGCCCGGGGCTAGCCTAGGCCCTAGGCAACATTTAAAATATTAACAAATAGCTAAATACTTACCATTATAGTTGACAAAATTCAGTGATATATTACAACGTCTCCACGAAAAAGTCTATCACAGCAATAGGTGATACACAAGGACAAAAGGTCGACCTTTCTTCCCCAGAGGTTACAAAACTCATAAGCGAACACGTCAACCGACGTTCGCAATGCAATGGAAAAGGAAGTTTAGACCAAGTCTAGGAAAGGTATACAAGAGTTAACGCAGTCTGCCCAACGCAACAACGCTTCCAAGACTTGAATGGTTGCCGGGCGGAGGGTACTTTTTAAAAATTATTATTATTATTATTATTTTATTGTTGCAATACATACAAACTCGGTCAAAACCGGCATAAACATGTTGTACGGACACAAATGTCAAGTATTTCCATGTGTTTACCTTATTAAAATCTACTTAGAACTACTTAATATATCATTGTCCACATTATTTTTTTCAAACCGAACTGTGGATGCCATGTACGGTCGTGGCCGATTTGTTCTCATCCCAGCATTCGCTCTTTGTACGGTGGAAACCACGAAAACCACCATCGGGATGGAGAACTTCTTGAAGTCTTCATTCTTCTTAGTTCAAAAATTTTCGCACTATCCTACACGTGTTCAAAATAATTGCTTTTTGCATCTTATTTTATTGTTGCAATACATACAAACTCGGTCAAAACCGGCATAAACATGTTGTACGGACACAAATGTCAAGTATTTCCATGTGTTTACCTTATTAAAATCTACTTAGAACTACTTAATATATCATTGTCCACATTATTTTTTCCAAACCAAACTGTGGATGCTATGTACGGGACGGTCGTTGCCGATTTGTACTCATCCCAGCACTCGCTCTTTGTACGGTGACACCCAGTACCACGAAAACCACCATCGGGATGGAGAACTTCTTGAAGTCTTCATTCTTCTTAGTTCAAAAATTTTCGCACTATCCTACACGTGTTCAAAATAATTGCTTTTTGCATCTTATTTTATTGTTGCAATACATACAAACTCGGTCAAAACCGGCATAAACATGTTGTACGGACACAAATGTCAAGTATTTCCATGTGTTTACCTTATTAAAATCTACTTAGAACTACTTAATATATCATTGTCCACATTATTTTTTCCAAACCAAACTGTGGATGCTATGTACGGGACGGTCGTTGCCGATTTGTACTCATCCCAGCACTCGCTCTTTGTACGGTGACACCCAGTACCACGAAAACCACCATCGGGATGGAGAACTTCTTGAAGTCTTCATTCTTCTTAGTTCAAAAATTTTCGCACTATCCTACACGTGTTCAAAATAATTGCTTTTTGCATCTCGATGTATATGTTCGGTTGGAGACCAATTAGTTTAATACTGTCATGGAGTTTACGTGGAACAATGCCATTTGCTGATATAATTAACGGTATAACAGTTACATTATTCTGCTTCCACAACCTTTTTATTTCAATAGATAATTCCATATATCTGTTTATCTTTTCCCGCCAAGTTGTCTCTACATTGTGGCATAAAGGGACGGCAACATCAATTAAAATCGTTTCTTGTTTCTTCTTGTCAATACATATAATATCCGGTCTATTGTGATGTATGGTTTGGTCTGTTATAACTGCCCGGTCGTAATATAATTTGTAGTCTTTACTATCTAATACCCTTTCATGCTTGTATTTGTAATACGCAGTGGTTGTGTTTATAAGTTTATACTTCATGGCTAATTTTGTATGTACAATGTTTGCAACTTGGTTATGCCTATGAAGATAATCTGTTTGACAAAGCATTTTGCACCCAAATACGATATGTTCAATTGTTTCGCCGTTCATATTACATTTTCTACATTTATCTTCCACTGTGACGTCTTTCAGTATGTATTTTTTTTTTCGATACTATAGCTCTATGAAGTTGTGAATGTGGGCATTTTGTATAAAAGTTCTTTCTTAGAATTTCAATTTGTTTATAATATAAATTGTTTAAATCAATCAAGTTTCTTCCCCCTTTTTCTCTAGGTAGAGTCACTCGTTCTATTGCTGACTTAGGGTGATGACTTCTGTATTTGGCGAATGTTGTGCGGGTGAGAATTTCTAGGGCATGAAGTTCTGTCTGTGTCCAGTTAATAATTCCAAATGAATATGTAAGTACCGGTATAGCATAAGTGTTAATTGCTTTGATCTTGTGTTTACCATTCAGTTGTGTTTTTAAAATGGATCCTATTCGTTTCTTGTATGCAGAAATTAGTTTACTTTTCATCAGTTTATGATCAATTCGTTTAGCCTGCGCAAATCCTAGATATTTGTATGTCTTCTTCGTCCATTACTCCAATCCGGTTGTCTTCGTCAATTTCAAACTCTTCTAATTTCGTAATCTTTCCTTTGATGACATGAAGTGACTTACATTTATTAATTCCAAAATCCATACATATATCTCTACTGAATTCTAACGTTGAGTTAAGAAGATTCGTCATGTGTATAGCTTGAGATCGTCCATGTAGAATAGATGTGAAAGTGTGTGGCAAACCGTATTACCGTCCTTTATCTTGAAACCATGTGTAGATTTGTTTAGTATATGAGATAATGGATTTAATGAAAGACAAAACCATAACGCACTAAACGAGTCACCTTGAAAAATACCTCGTCGGATGTTAACTGGGTCAGTACATATCTGCTCTTTGCCTACATTTAACTTTAATGTTGTTTTCCAACTCGTCATCGTTGTCCGCAAAAAGTTTACTATCAATGGGTTGACTTTATAAATTTCCAGTATCTGTATTATTAGCCACGAATGTGGTGACGAATCATACGCTTTCTTGTAATCAATATAGCTAACGTGAATGTTTCTCTTCTTGTTAAAAGCAATTGGTTCATTACAACAGAATCGATAATTAATTGTTCCTTACACCCTTGCGACAATTTACGACATCCCTTTTGTCCTTCAGCTAATATATTGTGTTCTTCGCAGTGACTATATATTTTATTTGTTATGCACGATGTCAAGATTTTTTTGTATATAGTAGGTAAGCATGTAATTGGTCTATATTTACTTGGATTTTTGGTGTCATTATCTTTTGGTAAGAAATGTTATTCCTTCAGTAAAGAAATCTGGTAAATCCTTGTCTCCTAATATAAATTCATTAAGACATTTAGCAATCTGGGTGTGCATGTTTGTAAACTTCTTGTACCAAAAATTTTGAATGTTATCGTTACCGGGTGCTTTCCAAATATGATTATTTCGTATCGTTGATTTTATATCATTTACACTGATGCCATCAAATGTCATTTCTTCGATATCACTCATTGCCTCAATTTCATCTTGAATCCATGTTGCATTGTGATTGTGCATTAATGGGTTACTCCATATCCCCCCCCCCCCCCCCCCCCCAAAACTGCTCAATCTCTGTCTTCGATGGTATACCATTTCCTACTATTTCTTATTTATTTTTAATTTGCTGATAGAATTCTTTTTCTTTTTCTTAAAACATTTCGTTTTGTTCTTTTCTATCACTACACTCTTTATATCTTCGTAGTCTTTTGGCTAATGCACTTACTTTTTGCTTTAGAGTATCCAAATATTCGTTTGTTGTAGCCTCGTTCGGTGTTTGATGTAGGCCTATAGTATATGGATTTTAAACCTTTCAAATATGTGTATGCAATATTGTAATATCTTTTTAGATCTATTACCCATCCTGAATTGTTCTAATCTCCCAATATCTCTCCTTAACTCGTTGATCCGTTTGACTAATCTTCGTTCCCATTTTGGAGTCTTATTTGTTTTTATGTTCTGAGAATGTACCAACTTTATTTTTAATCCTAATTGTCTGACCACTGCTACGGCTCCACAATATATTGCTGCATGCACTTCCTCAAACGAAAATTCTTTCTTCGCGTAATCTAACAATATATGTGCGTTCATTACGTGCATTACTATGTCCATTTGCTTAGACTGTTTAGGTTTAGGAATTCTAGGTCTCTTGTTCGGTTCTATATGTGCAAATTCTGACAAAGCATTTTCAAAAGCTAAATGTAATATGTTCTTTAACTCGTCTATTTCTTGTGTGTTCCCTCTTTTATTCTCTTCTTGTTCAATGTTATTAATAGGTGGATGTTGGTGATGTACCTCTTGTGTGTTCTGACCTTCTGGTAGATCTACTTGTTCCATTTATTCTTGTCGTAGATGGTCATCGTTTCTTGATGCTTCCATGATGTGCTCCTCGTTCGCCAAATCCTCTTCATTTTCTTGATCCATTTGTAGTTCTTCCTCTACTTCGCCTTTGTTTTTAATACTCTTTTACCATGTTTTAAACTTCATTGTGCACATTGTCCCTTTAACGGGCATTTTTTGTACTTTTTTTCTTATTGTACTTATTTTATGTAGTATTGTGACAAACACATGTGTAATATGTGTTCTTTGTGCTTGTTTCTGTGTTTTATTGTTATATTTATTATTTCACGCCAAATGGCAGAATACGCTGTATGTGAAATATTGAATAAATAAATAAATAAAAATGTTCCAAGCGCAACCAAGAATTCAACAAAATTATACGGATATGAATGCATTGATTTAAATGTAAGTAATATTTGCACACAAGGGTGTAAAATATCCTAAGGTTATTAATGTTCTCATGCCAAGATTATCCAACTCTCACTCTCCTACTTTATGCAGCCCAACCGACGAAGAAATATATAGTATATTCATGCAATCAGCTGTCCACCCTATTCAGCTATTCCGATGCTACTGGATGCCAATGCGACGTATCTTCATCTTTATATCTCCTTTCATCATCTCGATTAACATCGTTACCAAGATTATTACATAATCACCATCATGATCTTGATTGAAGGGTTTCCGAGGTTTCCTCATTCACAAGGCTAATGCTGGGATTGAGTCATTAACAGTCCTCAGACAGTCCTTCGTACTATTTCAAAATACTAGAATCCAGAATACCGATAGAGTTGGCTCAGCAGTAAGACGCGAGACTCATTCGGGGGGGGCCCAGTTCCCGACAATCCTGACTAAAGGGTTTCCGAGGTTTCCTCATTCACAAGTCTAATGCTGGGATTGAGTCATACTAACAGCCCTCGGACGTTCCTCCCCAACTATTCCAAATACTGCAACTAGTCACAAGCTGAGGGACATGAAATTATCCCTGGTCAGGCTTCCCACGAAAACAATACTTGGGGTGAGGTACTATCTTATTCCCACCGGAAAAACGCCGAATCTTTTTCGGCGTAAATCCACTGGAAAAACGCCGAATCATTTTCTGTGTAATACACGGTTTGAACGGTGCAGTGAGTAGAATGTATTGACGAACCTAAAAACATTTTTTTTTTTTTTTAAGAATTATAAGCAACACTGTGAGATTCGGCGTTGTTCCGGTGGATTTACGCCGAAAAAGATTCGGCGGAGTTCCGGTGGAGTAACGCCGATAAAAATTCGGCGTTGTTCCGGTGGATTTACGCCGAAAAAGATTCGGCGTTGTTCCGGTGGATTTAAGCCGAAAAAGATTCGGCGTTCCGGTGAATTTACACCGAAAAAGATTCGGCGTTGTTCCGGTGGATTAACGCCGAAAAAGATTCGGCGTTCTTCCGGTGGATTTAAGCCGAAAAATATTCGGCGTTGTTCCAGGTTACAAGGTCTACTTTTTTGGGTTAGGATTATACTTGAAAGTGCAGTACACACGATCGATTCGGCGTTGTTCCATTCGGCGCTATTCAGGCTCCCCCTCAGCCTTTGGTCACGACGAGAGCAGGACGTCAAGTGTATGTACCAGCGCGACTAGGCGTATAGACTTTCGTTCGCCTCGCTGTGCTCGTTCACTGGCAGGGGGGTAACTGTGGTGTGCTACTTGTCAGAAGGCGGTGGCAATTGGGCAAGACAAAAGAAACCCGTCGCTATGGACTGAATAATAAACATTGCTTGGTGTCAAGCTCGAAGGATGGACACGGCTCCAAATAAAATGAATCTTTCCCATTGACATCTATCATTGGCATTAAGCCACCTAGTTAGTTCTTCCACATTACTAATTACAAAAATTTGAAATTTGAAAGAAAACATTATTAGTGGGTTATTTTTTTAGAATTTAATATTTGTTACGTTTTTATTTTGTATAGTAATAGTGAACTTTCACGAATAAAATCTTGCATTACTTATCTTACTTGCCGAGTTCGGTTTTTTGGCTAATGCTATCAAATTTCATTTGTAATATTAATTTAAAGGGAAAAAAATAATTGCTTGAATTCTGAAAACCGGGACATTTTGCTGTCCCGAGAACTATTTTAGGGACACTGGGGCGGACCTCAAAAAAACGGGACGATCCTGGTTACCGGGACGTCTGATCACCCAACTATAGTAATGCCAAAGATGGGTATTGTATTGTATTGTATTGCAGCTGTTGGATTACATGGAGATGTAGCGAGTACAGGCATCGTAATATAAGCATTGTCAAGTTTACTAAGATAATTTTACATTAAGTTACATAAGTACTTACGGATTAGGTATAAATTATAACTATGATATTTAAATATACACTCTACATATTGTGTGAAGGCTACTGATAATATTTAAATAAGTATCATACATTTGACTTTTATCTTAGTTATTTACATAGAATGTAAGGAAGTGAAGGTAGTGCCGTCGGCAGTACGGACAAATCATTTCGTTGATTGGTAGTTAACTTGTAAGGGTTCTATTGATTGTGAATAAAATTGAATTAATTATACGAAATATGAAAATACAATTTGAACCAGTTAGAAGGTGGTGATAAAAAGTGAAATAAACTTTGAACGCCCCCCTCAAAACGGGACATCCCAGCCGTAGTCAGTGCTGCTTTTGCCGGACAAAGTGACAACATAACAAATCATAAATCATCTTAATTCTTAACTCTGTTTATTGCTACTGTTTAGTTACGATGGCTTTTACAGTTTTGTCATTGTGATTTGACGTTATCATTTGAGGTTAATTTTGTTATTGACATTGTATAGGAATTTTCGTAAGTATATCCGTAACACATATGTAGACATAGGCGTATGATTTGGATGTCATGGCTAGGCCAAGGCCTAGGCCCTGAGCCTAGGCCTAGGCTTACACACTCCGAATGGGTTACATGTGTTTTTAACTATTGAATTATATTGAAATTTAGTTTGGAGGTCTACCAAAGCGTTATAGAAGTAGTAGGCCCTTCATTGTCTAGTTGCCAGTATAGGCCTACGCCTTGGTCTAGGCTGAACCGAGTTAGGCCTATCCTAGGCCTAGGCCTAGGCCTCGCTGTGATGGTTAGGCTACACCAAGGCCCAGACTCGGTAGGCCCCTAGCCTAAGGCTAGGTAGACAGACCTTGGCCCCTATAACACTGAGCACAGTTTAGGCACTTCCTAAATACAGAATAGGCCCAAAATGGATGGACTAGGAAGCTTACTTAGCGTGCGGCCGGCGTAATATTACGCCGCGCAATGTTGTGCCAGGTTGGCGGGCGGCGTAGGGCCTAGACCTAGGGTAAGGCGTGGGGTTAGACTAGGCCTAGGGGTAGTTAAAGTGCCCGTTCACCTCTTTAGCAAGTTGTTCTCTTTATAAAGTTTAACCCTAAATACCAATGTTTAGGTGTATATCACGTGGCCTATACTATCAGGTGTCCTTTGTTTATTCGCGCAACTTGCTGTTCGAGGTAGGATTTCTACGTCATAGTTCTGTAGCTGCCAATGCTGTGCTGCGTCTCCAGCGGGCATGGGAAGGAGGGGTGGTACGGAAGATGCGTGGTTGGCTGAAGACAGCAAGGGACCCTCCCTTGTCCGCACGTTGTCTGGTGAGATACTTTGCTCAAATGAAAGTGGCGCACAAGGCGCGTGGTTTAGCGGATAGATACAAGATTTGTAACAACTCACTGGAAATGTGTTTATACATCTCTTCAATTTGTCAAATGATATTAGTATTTGTCAAGATAAGGAATATAATTATAATAGTTTTGTCAAATAAAGATATAAAGTTACTTGCGCCGAACAGGTTTTCACAAAGACCTCAAGTAAAATTTCACAAACTTGCGTTTGTTTAATACATCTCTGTGAAAATTCTTTTTGTTACAGCTATGTCGTTACATTAGACTACGACATAAAATGTACTATTTGACATATTTATATTTATTTCTATTTGACCTGCCATATTATGTATTGCTATAATGTGAAGAATATAACTGTTTCATTTGTAGTGGACGGAAAATTTGAAACGTCTATACACATGCGCTTGGCCGGATCCTTTTCGCCCAACCCTCCAGATGCGTGAAGCAATGTCACACGACACTCGGGGATACGGTATTGCCAAACGTACAACGTTGAGCGGGCTGCATACAATTCATAAAACATGTAACCACTAATTACGTGGAACTCGAATCATTTTCGGTGAAACTGTTAGTGAATATGTGTTCTATATACCAACTTTAGTGCCTAGGTACACATTTAATGTTGGCAATTTTCAGAAAATTTTGATTTGTTGAAAATTTCCTGAAAATTTTTGTGAAAATTTTCAAAAAAAAATATTTAGTGTTATCATATAACTTGATGTTTGTACTTTAAAAAATGGGTTTTATATTAAACTTAAACTTACTGGTAATGTGTCTGTATTGAAAAGCAACTCAGACACTTGTTGATTATCGTTACTAAAATAGCCTACTTATTGTAATTCGGCCCGCTATTTCAATGCTGTAATAACTATTATTTGTCGAGTAGCTTGTTTTCACCATTGGCAACCTCCCTTCAGTATCTTCTTTGAAATCAACCAAATCGCTTACCGGTACTTACATCACAAAAATCTCTATGATTCGATGGGTACAGCTATGTAATGAAATGTACTACCACAGACAACTAATTTCCCTTATCTGTGGTACCACAGTCTACAAATGGAAATAAAACCTACTTCAACAAATTGCTTTGTTATCTTCAACAGATTTTATTGTTATTTGTTGATTGTAATACCGGCCCTTAATATAGAAGGCATTCAAAGACATTTTGTTTGAATATAACTTTATTTTTCTGGCAGGCAACAAGATGCATTTTTGCATTGAATTGACATTTAAATGGGTATTCAGTATCACAATTCCACATGCTTTTCTTTGGTATCTAATACTATCAGATGATGTAAGATGACCAACCTAAATCTTATCAGCAATAAAAATTATTTGAAAATTTTC
This sequence comes from Isoperla grammatica, assembly GCA_945910005.1. Classification (NCBI taxonomy): domain Eukaryota; kingdom Metazoa; phylum Arthropoda; class Insecta; order Plecoptera; family Perlodidae; genus Isoperla; species Isoperla grammatica. Next base: position 31,533,261 of record OX246746.1, on the reverse strand, counting down.
TGAAAAAGTCTCTTCATTTCACTGAAAATTTTCAATTTTCTAACACTACATTGCAGTAAGAGGTGAACAAACACTTTAAGGCTCAATGCATAGGCCTAGGGGAGACAAACACAATTGCCTATGCTTTGATGTATGTTGTCCCAAGCACATACTGGGGCACCCTAATGACACAAGGCAACCACATTGTCATTTAATTTCCAGGCAATGCCTGCTATTCTCAAATTTCAACATTTTTGTATCTCTTTTCACTGTAGCCTATAGGTACCTAGCCTATATTTAGATGGATTTGATTGGGGAGAATAGAATGGGATTAAATGTTGGAAAGGGTAAGGTGTTCGGGTTTTCACGGAGGGAGGAGAGGGAGTATACTATCATGGGAGAGAGGCTGGAATGGGTAAGGAAATATAAGTACCTATTTGGGGTGATGTGTGACAAATAAGGGCTGGAGGTACGATTGTTGGGATGGAATGCAGGGGGGTGGGGGTAAAGGTCATGGAGGTTAATTGTAGAAGTGTTAGAGGAAGGGAGCGATTAGAGAGGTTGTGGACTCTAATCGAAATATACGACCCTGACGTGGTTGTTTGTGTGGAGACGTGGCTGGACGCGGACATAGGGGATGGAGAGTTGGGACGTAAAGGATTGTAAATCAGACGATTCGAAACACAAACCTTTTACCATTACTTTATGTTTAATGATTAAAAACTAGATCTCACCAAAGAAGAAGGAAAAACCAAGTGAATAATAATAACAAAAAATAAACAACAATGAATTAGGCCTACAAAGAACTTCAACAAAGAGATGTCACTCGATCAAACAGATATAATATCATCCTAATAGTCGATTTACAGCTACGCGTTGCGAGCGAAGCAAAGGCGCGAGCTCCAATCAGTGGCCAAGTTTGCGTGAAACTATTAACTTCTTTGCGTGAAACTCGGCCGCTGATTGGAGCTCGCGCCCTCGCTTCGCTCGCAACACGTAGCTGTAAACGTACCATTAGAGATAGGAATAAGTATGGGGGGGGGGGGGTTATGATACGTAGCAAGGAGGAGGTAAGAGGAAGAGTCTTATGGGTGGATGAGTTGGTTGAAATGATGTGCAGAGTGGTCCTGGGGAAGGGGTGTTGCATGGATATAGTAGGGGTATATAGACCCAGAGATAGGGGGGAATGGAAGGTGCTAGATAGGCTGGAGGAGGTGGGAAGGAGGGGGGAGTAGTGGTATTGGTGGGGGATCTTAATATGCCTGGGGTGCATTGGGAGGGGGGTAGGGAGGATTTGGGTAGTAGGGGCCAGGAATGGCCCAGTCTAATGATTAATGAGGGTTTTGCCCAAGTCATAGCAGAAGGAACGAGAGCTTGTGGTGGGGGGGAAAGGGAGAACATCTTGGATAGTGTTGTTTAGGCCTGCAAAAGTGTGCGTGCATTCGGAGGTGTTGGGGGGAATGAGCGATCACAAAGTTATCATGGTAGAACTTGAATTAGGGAATGGCAGTCACAGAAGGTAGCTGCGTGGAAGTAGTGGAAGAGGGCAGGAAGGGAAAGGGTGGTGGTTTCATAGAGTTAATGTGGAGGAAATGCAGAGGGAGCTGTGGGATAGGTACAAAGAGTGGGCTGGGAAGGAAAGGGGAGTCAATGAAATGTGGGAAAGTTTTCTTGAAATGTTTAGGGAGTTGATAGAAAGGTATGTGCCGAGAGGGAAGAATGGGAGGGAAGGGGAGCCACCATATTATAATAAAAGAATTAAGTGGCTAAAGAGGAAGTGCAAAGTGAAGAGGGAGGAGAGTAGGGATGTCAATGGTGTATGGCAAATACAAGAGAACAGGGAAGGGGAGGGAAAACCTAAAAGGATGGGAGGCAACCTTGGACAAGGCTAAGAGATGAGTATAGCAAGGGATGAGTATTTGTTGAGGCTGATGGAAGAGGATGAGGGGGTGGGGAATGGCAATGGGAGGAAATTGTATCAACACCTGAGGAATGAAAAAGGAGGGAGGAAATCCCGATAATTAAGGGGGAGGGGGGGGGAGGAATTTATAGAGGACTGGCAAAAAGTGCAGGCACTAAATGACCATTATGGGAGGGTGTTTCAGCAGGGGGGGAGGGGGGAAGATTCACTTACTATATCTGAGTGAGATCAAGGGAATCATAGGGAAAATGGGTGCCAGGAAGGTGCCAGGGCAGGATGGGTTAATGAGTAGGTTTTTAAAAATTGGGGGGAGGTCATTGTCAGGTACTTGGGGGATATATGTAGAAAATCTTTGAGGGCATAATACCGGAGGAATGGAGGGAGGGGATGGTTGTACCAATGCACAAGGGAGGGGATAGGGCTAGGTGGAGAATTACAGGCCCGTCAGCCTGACTTTGGTCGGGAGTAAGATTATGGAAGGGATTGTGGCAAAGTATATTAGAAGGGTATTGGAGGGGGAGAGGTGGTTTTCTGAGTCGCAGCATGGGTTTAGGGGGGGGGGGGGGGGGTTTCATGCGAAACTCAATTGGCAGGGTTGGTACAAGACATTGGAGAGGCATTGGATGAGGGTGAGGAAGTGTACGCGGTGTTTTTGGATTATGAAAAGGCATTCGATAAGGTAGATCATGAACTTTTGATGAGAAAGGTGGATGAGGCGGTGAAGAATAAAGGGGTGTTGAGATGAATTGGGGACTTTTTAAGAAATAGGGTACAATTTGTGAGGGTGGGGAATAGCCATTTGGGAAGTATTAAGGTCACCTCAGGAGTGCCACAGGGATCAGTTTTGGGGCCATTGTTGTTCATAATTTTCATAAATGATATTGGGGGGGGGGGGGGGAGGGGGGCAAGTAACATAAGTTAAGAATGTTCGCTGACGACTGCGTGGTGTACAGGGTGGTTAGGAGACTTGGGGATGTAAAGGAGTTACAGGTGGATTTGAAATGGATTGAGGATTGGATTGGGGAGAATAGAATGGGATTGAATGTGGGAAAGTGTAAGGTGGTCGAGTTTTCACGGAGAGTGAAGAGGGAGGAGAGTAGGATGTCAACGGGTACCCGTTACCCGCCCGGTACACACGGGTACGGTTCCAACGTTTCAATACCCGTTACTCGGACTACCCATTCCTTTCTAATGTTCAAAACGAAATCAATTCAACATTGCAATATTTCCCTACTGGCGTCTTTGTGCGAGCGTACGAGCTGCTCTTTTCAATTTGCCGGCATTTAACTTCTTGACACCCCCCCCCCCCCTCGTCTCGATCAGCCATCGTTGCAAAAAAAATCAGACGTAAAGCCCATAGTATCATCTTCTGTAGGCCTATGAAAGAATGCTGCGGAATGGTTGCGAGTCCGAGTGAGCACACCCGCCCGTCGTAGCTTTACCGCAATCATGTTCTCATGTTCAAGCTCGGACTATGACGTCATCGCTTTGCCGACCACCGGATTCATTGTACGTGCCTACCGTAGTGGAGACGCAAGCTTTGAAGCTTTGTTAAATACTTCCGCGATCGTTTTGCATCGAAGACGATGCAGCCTGATACCGTTTAACAATATAATGTCTCTTTCCACAACTTTGCAAATCATTTGACACCCATGACGATAAAACTCCTATTTAGTATTATTTACTACCCGGGTAGTCCGGGGTAAGGCGCGAGGGTACCCTGGTACAACTATTTCCGGATATTGACATCCCTAGAGGAGAGAGTGTATACTATCATGGGAGAAAGGCTGGAATGGGTAAGGAAATATAAGTACCTTGGGGTGATGCTGTTGGAGGATATGGAATGGGGGGAGCAGATTCAGGAAGTGGTGAGAAAGGGAAATAGGGCCTTGGGTTTTGTGATGAGAAATTTGGAGGGAGCGAGGAGGGCAGTTAAGGATAGGGCCTACAAGACCGGTTAGACCGGTGCTGGAGTACGGTGACGCAGCATGGGACCCATATAGAAAGGGGGGAGGTCACTGAGGTGGAGAAGGTACAGCGGAGAGTGGTAAGGATGGTAATGGGAAGGAGGAGGTTGAGGTGGCAGGAGGGGGAGGGGGTGGGAAGGGAAGGTAGGGTTTACAAAAGCATTACAGAAATGATGAGGGAGTTGGGGTGGGAATCATTGGAGGAGAGAAGGAGGAAGGAAAGGTTATGCAACTGTACAGGGCAGCAAGGGG